>OW121741.1:43461140-44661140 GCA_933228675.1 Stomorhina lunata | reverse complement strand
AATTTCTGTATTATATTTTAACTGGAACATTTTTTATATCCCAGTTATTTCATTTGATATTTTGATTATTAAATAAATCATTGGCTATCAAATAGCTTTCAAATTAACAACAATCTATTAACCCTACGTTACTATCGTATATTTAACTAACGTCGTTATTATCATTGGGTGTAACACACCCCTTTTTTGTGCTGCGTTTTATAATTTTGAAATTCAAATCGACGAATAATGAAATTTTTTAAAATAATGAGCACTAAAATACCGAACAAAAATAACAGAAAAACCTGTTTAAAGGTAGATTACATTATGATAAAAGGGCGATTTGCATGAAAAATTATATAGTTTCCTTAAAAGTTCAGTTCTTTGGGTGGAATCCACCCAGACGATAGTGATGCAGGGTTAAGTAAAAATAGCTTCATGAAAGCGGATCTGAAGCTAATTATAATATTATTAAATTCTTTCGTCACCTATGAATCTTGAAATTTTGTGTGTATGTTTTTTAACAAAAAAAAAAAAAAAAAAAGAACTATAAATAATATATTTTAAAAACTAATTTTAACTATATAAGTCCACTAGATTTAAGAAATTACTCTAAAACTGTACAACGCTAAGACAACACAAGGAAAATATAAAAAAAATATAAAAAAAAATTTTACGATATACAACTTACAACAAATACAACGCGATTTTTAAACGATTTTTACTTCACGTCATCAAATTAATATTACAACATAAGTACGTACATAGAAAAAATTAAATAAATTATGAAAAGTTCATTAAAAAACTACTAAAATAATCATAAAACAAACTTCATAAAAAATAGTAAAATAAATTATTTGTTAACCCTTTCCAGACAGAAGGAACACTAATGTCAGAAAACCTTAAACGTTTCTGCAAATTCCTTTAAAATATTTTATTAGAGATTCAATTTAGAGTCCAAAATATTTTTGAAATAAAATTTTGTTCTCCAAAAGTTTGTGTTCGTGAAAGGGTTAAGGAATATGTATAACACTCACTGGAAAAAAAAAATTATATAAATAATTTGAGTTTTTTGCTAAAAAATTCCTAGAAAAAAAAACATAAAATATCTAAAAATTCTATTAAGTAAAAATAGGAAAAACGTATAAAGTAATTAAAGAAACTATAAGGCTAATGAATAAATGTTTTGAGTTAAAAATTTCTCTTAGTGTAGTTTGGGAATAAATTTTTGATAAGTCCATATTATAATCATGCAATTTTATTCTCTGTTATTTCCTAAATCATAAAATTTATTGTTAAAAAAATTAATTAAATTAAATTAAATATTTTTCCATTAAAGAAACGAATCGTTAATAATGCATCAACATATCATTTACGTATGAATGTTTGTAAAAAATATTAATCGCTCTCATTTCATCCAAATACTTAATAAGTTTTATTAAATATTATTGTTAAAATTTTAAATAAGTATTTGTATAATATTATATGAATAATTTGCTTTTTGTTTTATTTTTATTAATTTCATATTTTTAACTTAAGTGACTAGATAGGAATTGTATTTTAATTTCAAGACTCAATATCATAATCTCGACTATTAAGTGAATTCAATTTTTTCGTTAGATATCTTTCAGTTACACTATTTTATATTCAAAGTTTGAAATTCTAATGAACATAAAGAATTTTCATTCAAAATTATTTAAAGATACAATTTTATCAAAAAATAACAAAATTGTCGGGATGTAAATATTATTCAAAAAGAATGACTATTCGCATTTAATCCCAAATCTGTTACATTTATTTATTAATGTAACAGACCAATTTATTGATAAAAAGCCAAAAATTGTTTTGCGGAGAAACCAAAATTCCTCGACGCGTTTCGATGGTTGGTTAGGCCATTTCTTTAGGAGGATTATCCCCAATTTAGACAGATCGAAAACCTCGCATTAATACTTATTTACAAACAAAACTTTTTAGAATTATGTTCATATAAACCATAAGTAAGAGCGTAGATCATCGACTGAACAAAAAACACAAACAATTTTCAGTTTTCATCTTCCTTCACTTTTTTTTTGTTCAGTCGATGATCTACGCTTTTACTTATGGTTTATGAACATAATTCTAAAAAGTTTTGTTTGTAAATAAGTATTAGTGCGAGGTTTTCGATCTGTCTAAATTGGGGATAATCCTCCTGAAGAGATGGCCTAACCAATCATCGAAAAGCGTCGAGGAATTTTGGTTTCTCCGCAAAACAATTTTTGGCTTTTTATCAATAAATTGGTCTGTTACATTAATAAATAAATGTAACAGAGTTGGGATCAAATTCGAATAGTCATTCTTTTTGGATAAAATTTTATTTTAAATTTTTTTAGATGATTTAAGAATTTTGTACTAGGATGTGTCAATGTGACCATGTTTTTTTTTAATAAATCGCTCGTTTTCATAAATCTAGAAAATCTGGCGAATGAGGAAAAATACATAGACCAATTCTCGGATTTTTGCAATTTAAAAAAAGAACTTGATTGTCTTCCCATTTTAAAGGTAGGCAAACGGTTCCCAAAATTTTATTAACTTCTTTGGCAATAATGTCATTACGGTCATTAGTATGTTGTGGTGGATCCACGTTTCGTTCGCAATTATGATAATATATAGGGTGGCGCATAACTAACGTTAAGATTTATTCAATGTATAACTCTTTTCTTTCTGCTTTTATTTAACGTTGGCATTTATTAAAATTTAGAATATAGTTTGGAAATATGTTCACATTATGTTTTAAAGATAATATCTTTCAAATGTAGCCCATTGTTTGATTCTACCTGACGTGCTCTTTCCAAAGCATTTTCCATAACTTTTCTTAGAATTTCAGGTCCCAGCGCCCCCACTTCTTCTCGGATATTGGCCTTAAGTTGTTGGATGGTTCTAGGCTTATTGGCATATACCTTACCCTTTAGGTAACCCCAAAGAAAAAAATCGGGAGCCGTTAAATCAGGCGAACGTGTTGGCCACTTAAAATCAGAAAAACGTGATATTATTCGACTGCCAAAAATTTCGCGCAGGATAGCCATAGTTGGACGAGCTGTGTGAGCTGTGGCTCCATCTTGTTGGAACCACAAATCTGGATAGTTCTGCACCGCTGGCCTTATCAAATTTTCAATCATTTCCCGGTATTGAATGCCATTCACATTAATCGCAACTCCTTCGTCGTTTTCGAAAAAATATGGTCCAATGATCCTCTCTGAAGTTATTCCACACCATACTGTGCATCTAAGTGGGTGCATTTGATCTTCAACAATTATTCTTGGATTTTCGCTGCCCCATATTCTACAATTTTGTTTATTCACGTGACCATTTAGGTGAAAATGAGCCTCATCGCTCATTATGAGTTTGTGAATAAACTCGTTGTTTTCTAGGCACAATTCTTGAAAACGGTGACTATATTGAATGCGTTCTTGTGCATCATTTGGTTTTAACTCGTGAACCAATTGCATCTTATATGGGAAAAGATGTAACATATGTAAAATTCTTTGCAAAGACCGCCTAGACATCCCTAACTGCTGAGAACGTCGCCTGGTGGAAGTTTCGGGGTTTTCCTCAATACTTGATTGCACTCGAGCAATGCTCACTTCATTTCGAACTGCACGAGGTCTTCCAGCACGCGGAAGATCACAGACAGCCCCTTGTTGCCCAAAACGCTGAACCAATCGGTAAATTGTTGGAGCGCTAGGAGCATTTCGAACATGAAAGAAATTTCGATATGATCTTTGTGTCTGAATAATCGAATGCTGACTTTCAAAGTAAAATTGAACAACTTTGGTTCTTTGTTCTGTGCTAAGCCTTTCTTTCTTTCTTTTTTGAACCTGCATTCACGTTCACACACAAACATTTTTTTCATCAGTTTTCATTTTATTTTCCTTAAATTTCATACAAATTTGCAAAATTTTTGTAAACTTGACAGTATGGTCAGGTTTGCTCAATTTTAATTCTGTCAGTTTTTTTCCATACAATTTCAAGACTTGATAAGTCAAACCTGACTAATGTAAAAGTAGACTTAGTTAAAAAGGAAAACAAAGGGAGCAAAACCGAAAAACTCAGAACAAAAACGTTTCGCAAACGTTTGCTGAATGATTTGATCTTATTAAATTTAATTGTGCATTGTTAATCAACAGCTTTTACATAGAAAAATTTAACATAAATATAATAAATGACATACTTAAGCCAGAACGAAGTATTCGCAAACGTTTCTGCTACTTTATACTTACGTACGGTTGAAAGAATTTTAACTAAATGTTTTGGCAAACAAACGGATATTTTTATATATGAAATTTGATGAAACTTTTGGCAAAGTAAATTATTTTTAAAATACCTAAGGTATGTTACACAATATTTGCTTAAAAGTCTGAGATTTCGATCGACTTGGCCCCTGTACTCTTTTCTACTAGACTGACACTATTAACAGATTTATCCCTAAGATAAGCATGTTGAGCGTTATGCACGAGTTCTTTATACATAGAAAGACTCTGCCTGATATCATTTGGTTATACCTCGTTCCATTTGCTGGAATAAATAGGTCATAATAACTTTGAAGCATAAAAGTTATTATGAGAGTCAACTTATAAGTCTTGAAGGTGATAACTGATCTTTTAATACTCTAAATAATGCCTATCTCGAATATGACTTGCTCACTCCACCTGCTTGGAAAGATAGACCATAGTAAGGGATCTGGCATAAGCCCTTATATATTCGTATAATTCTTTAAACACAATCACGACAACAGGCTACACGAACACTCACTACAAAAGTCGTTGGCTGCTATCGTCGCCTCGTAGTCATTTACTTAATTATTTTTAAGACGGCAGCTACATTTGAGTTTTATAGTTATATGACAGCTTTTCTTACAATTTTCTTACAACCGTGTAAACACACAATTTGCCTTTTGCTGACAATTCTTTATTGTCAGTTTATTGGCAGCACATTGCCAGATGTGACAATATTGTAAGATCTGACCATCGTCTGAACGTAGCTATAGGCTTTTAAAATTTCAAGAATATTACTTATAACTTTAGAGGTTTAACGGATTAAGAGTAAAGTGGTTTAAATCGCTCATTTATTTCAATATTCTATAGTGTTGACAGCACTTAATCTGTTATTGTCGTCAACAAAAATATAAATTAGTTTAATTTTGGTTACAGCTACAACGCACAGTGGTTTATGGACGCTTTTTTTGAAAATTATTCTGACTAGAGAACGACTGGACATATTTGAACTTTAGATAATGAATAGTAGTCAAGAAGCATTCGAGTTGATTTTCAAAAACACTGATCCATGAGGGGTCGGAAGAGTGAGTGATTGATGGACCTTCAAAGTTGGATGATCGATTTTTTTAAAAATTCGAAATTTTAAACTTAAGTTGTCCTTGAGAAGATCTACAAAAAATATCCTTTGGCTTTCGAGACCTATTTTTTTAAGGTTTTTTGATCTGGTGGCCGAATCAAAAACTATAAGACATAAGGTAGTACAGTAGGCATGTTTTTTCTTAATTTTTTTTTAAGAAGTTTTCGAAAATGTAACAGTCTTTCAGATCGGACCAAATTCGCGAAAGTTATACGGACCCGAGGTGGGCAACTTTGGCCCACTGTGGAGCCCACTGTGCTACCGACAGATACGTTATTAAACATTGATCTAAAAGCTAAATTTCATTCGAGATATTTGAAGTCGTTTAAAAGTTACAGAATTATTTCCAAAAAAAAAGCGCCCGAAAACCACTGTGCAACGATGGTCAGTAATCGTATGGCTCGCTTAAACGTTTAAATATTTATTCCCACTTGTAGCTCGTAGCCTGTAGCCGTGATTGTGTTTATAGCATAAGTCTACATATTTAATAAATGAAATACTCATCATTGAGAGATTGATAACTCGTCTATTTATTTGATTTCCTAATCTATTTTTTATTATTTTTCTCTAAGCTATATTCAGTCAGATTTGTTCGTTACCCGAATCAATATTCTCAGAATATGCAAGTGACCCTTTTCATCTACTTAAAGACTCTTTAATATAAAGATATTGCACTTCCACACATTGATTTGCCGTTTTGAAAAGTCCCATAAGAAAGATGGTATACCGTTTTTACTGTAATTCGAAAACAAATAATGGAGACGATTATCCAATTAGAGAATGCTAAGGCACACACACGTGCTCATGTATGTTTGTTTGTGCATCCATGTGTTTTTTATTGTTCTTTATATTATATGGAGGCAAAGACTAATTTGAAATATTATTTTAAGATGAATTTTCAATTTGTCGCGACAGTAAGGAGTACTCAGGGTGAAAGGATGGAATATTGTTCTCTGATATATCTTCTGTCGAATTTCGTATTTTTCACAAATCATTAAAATACAAGTACATCTATTATCTTAGCCATGTTTACTTTAAGCTCGGCTTATAAGTTCGATTTATGTGATCTCATATGTAAAAACTATAGAAATCTGACGAGAAGAAACCTTAATAATTGAGATTATGAAAATATTTTGTAAAATATTAAAGATTCTTATAAAAATATCCAATAGAAACTGTAAAAGCAATATTATAATTATAAATTTACATTCATACTCCTATAACTAAAACATGCTTAACATATGAATATAAATTTAACCGAATGCAAATTTCTTCAATAGATTTTGATTGCCCACCAAAAATGAATCCTTGTAAACAAAATTTCCGTCTCCTAAACATTTTTACGCTTGTAAATTTGAATAGAATAAAAGAATTAAATTGATTTATTTTAAAGGTCTTTTAATTTGACATTAACATAAGTTTTGCTAAAATATTTTTAATTATTTTTATAAAAAAATTACTAATAAATAAAAATGGCCTCAATAGAATGATGGTAAATAAATATTTTGTTTCAAGTATTTTTTTTTGAGAATCATATTTTTGTATATATAATATTTATTTTTATATTAAAATGTTCTTAAATAGCAATAAATATTTACAAAATAATAATTTATGAAATGCGCTTCAAATGCAAAAAAGTAATTTTATATTTAGGTATCTCGTATTCTTACTATATATATATTTACTTACAATCGGTGTATGTAGCTATAAAATAATCCAATCAATCAATCAAACTGTCAATAATTTAATTTTAAAACTTCAATATACACATACAAACATAATTATGTATAAATATGGAATTTTTTAAAATAATATTTAAATTTTGATATATTGTATTTACATTTTACCTACTCTTAAATATTTAGAATATCCCTTGATTTTTCTTTAATCTCCATTTTACCATTATCCTCCATTTGCAAGAAATCAGGGCCCAAATTATGACATTCGATATCGATCGAAATCTTAGATATTTCAAAACATTTGTATAGCATACTTTAAGGATAATCAAAATTATTTAAAAGATGCACAGTTTACTATATTTTTTTGAAGTTATTTGCCAAAAGATGAACAACAGTAAAAGAGTTTTAATTAAATAATATATATTTTTAAAAACAAATCAAAATGAATTCCAAACTCCAATAAACTTTTTGCATCGAAGTAACTTTGAACATCCTTAAAGTATACTTCACAATATTCGCTTAAGAGTCTGAGTTTTCGATCGATATCGAATGCGATAATTTGGCCCCAGGACTTTTTTGAGAAGTGAAATCATTTTTAAGATCAAAATATTTTAAAAGCAAACTACATTAGTGCTAATCTTATCTAGCGCTCGCTCTTGACATTGATGCCTTGATCCACACACCAAAATAACAATTTTGTTAGTTTACATAATCGCATGACCAGAAATAAGAAATACTCCATATTGCAAATAGTAGTCTCTGTATAGCGATATATAACAAGGAATTTTTCCGATACTTTGGCATGTAATTCGGAAGCCATGCACCCATATCTAACTTACTTACTTACTTAAATGACCTATATTTACAAACTATTTAGGTCAGAGGCCGAGCATATTTTAAAATTCCATGCGCTTCGATCTTTTGCGCATATTATCCAATTTCTTAGGCCAAGCTTTAAAAGACTTTCCTCAACTCGGTCTTTTCATCGAAGTTTCGGACGTGCTTTTCTAACATAAGGGAGGCCTTTTTTATTCTAATTTTAGATTTTTCATAGTAATGTGTTTTTTCCAGGAGTGGGTTACTAACCCGACGTCCTAACCCATATTTTTAAAGTTCTTATGGGAGAACTTGCGGATCATGTTAGCTTACTACATTAACTGGTGTTAACGTAGTTGTCCGGTTTATATCACGAGGAGGTCTGTGTCCACAGTTGAGATGAAGGGTAACCAATTTAAGTCTGGTCTTACCAAGTTACGATCAATCATAACCATTGCTTGGTATCCAACATACCCTACATCACCCATATCATATATATGTCTAGTCTAAATTTTGAGTAAGCTTTAGAACACATGCAAGTAAATAGTTAGTTTTTGCATTTTCGAAATAGCTCGCAATCCATGAGTACATGTTTAGTCGAGGATTAAAAAAGTGAACTAAAATGCGATATCTGATAGCTACTGTTATCAACAATATACACATTGAATCCTGTGCTTCTATATATTTTCAGGTTTCTTAACCTATTTGGGATTTATAAAAACGGCATTACTTACTGGGTTGGTCTGACCTATATTTACAACCTGTTAAGATCAAGGGCCGAGTATATTTCAGATTTAAGGTCAAAGGCCGAGTATATTTTAGATTCTCATGCGCTTCGATTATGTGCCAATTTCGTAGGCCAAGCTTTGAAAGATTTGCATCTACTTGGTCTTTGCATCGAAGTTTCGGACGTCCTCTTCTACGTGTTCTTGCTGAAGAATTTTTATCAATTTGAACAACAAGTCCTAGAAAAAGCAGTCGCTAGATTTAAAAAAGCTTTTTAAGAAGTTCTACATATATTGGCTGTGATGTTCTGAAAATAAAAGGGAAAATAAATCTTAAGTCTATTGATTCTTTCATTCCGTATTATTTGGGTGCCGGGCGATACTATGGAACTGTACTACAGACGAGCAGGGAATAGGAAAAGCTTTATTTTATATGAACTAGAACGCAAGAGAGACCATGCTATTTCATAAGTGATACGTGTCCGTCTGTTTGAGTATGTGACTTCATTTTTATAGGATATGCTCCTACAGATTACTGTCACTTTCAAGAACCGTTGTATTCTTAGATTTGTCTGGCAGAACTGCCTGTGGTGACAAGGGGGGAGGAGTCTATAAAACATCTTATTTGCACTTGCATATAGAAGGGGAAGAAGTTATTTGAAATCTTAGGCGCAAAATTAACCTGTTCAAAAGAAAGTGACTTCTTCTTCTTCTGTTAAACTTGAATCCCAGTGGATCATAGGGCCACAAACATCCTTTTATATTGAATTCTATTGCGAGATGTTAAGCATACGTCATTCCATGAAGAGTTCGCTGCTTGTAACTCCGCATCAATTGACTTTTTCCAGGTTCTAGCAGGTGCACCAACACGACGGCCGCATTCTTGTGGATTCCAACAAAGCGCTTGCCGAGCAATTTCGGTGTTTGGCCTTTGAAGTGTGTGGCCTATCCACCACCATTTCCGTTGACATATGTTCCTGTATAGAAGCAGGAATTTGATTTATCGTTTTAAGTAGATCTTCATTTCTTATGCGGTTCGGCCACCATATATTAAGGATTTGCCGTAAGCATTTGTTTGCAAAGGTTTGCAAGTGCCTATCGATGGTATTTGTGCGTTTCTAAGTTTTGCAACCGTAATACAAGATAGACTTGACATTCGAGTTATATATTCTTAACTTAGTTGTTGTTGATATTTTCCGTGATTTGCAAATTGCTCCGAGAATGCCGAATGCAGATTTTGCTTTGTTAATACGTGATTAAATATCCTCGTCAGCACCAACTTCCAAGATAAGTAATGGTACCTACACATCCAATAACCTTGTTATCCACATTAATGTGTGTTGACGGATTTGCGCCATAGCCTCCAGGCATAATCTTTGTCTTGGATATATTGATTAGTATAGTTAGTATTTTTTGAAGATGGTCTGAGCTTTAGCTTAGAAGGCATACGTCATCAGCACATTGGAAGTCCTCAAGTTGTTTAAAGGTTATCCATTGGATACCGCGTCTACCATTTAAGGCCGTGCGCATTATATTGTCGATGACAGGGATTTGACAATTTACCCTTGTGTAAAATTCGACATTTTAAATCCACGTACATTGCCCGAATTAAGTTAACAATTTTCATTGTCATGTTACGATTTTCTAAAGTTCTTCATAGACAGCTTTTGTTGACACTGTCAAAGGCCTTCATAAAGTCAATAAACGCTAGGTAAATGGTGGTGAGGAGATCACTACATTGCTCTAGCTCTTAATGTGTTTATTATTTCAACACAAGAACGGTTCTTTCTGGACCCAGGCTGATTTCCTATTTTAAATTACTCGACTTAGTATCTTGCTCGGAATTGGAAGAAGTGTTATATCCCTGTAGATATTATAGTCTTTAGAGTCGCCCATTTTGGTATTTTGATTAGTATACCTTCATTCCAGGAGGTTTCTACTTTCCAATGGGTGCCACAGTCTCGCTGATAATTCAACATCACATAAAAGCATATCCCCTGAGATATTGTCATTACCCTGGGCCTTGTTGCGTTTGTATCGTTGAGGGATTGTCTGAAATTCCAATGAATAAACTGTCATGGTTGGTTTCATTATACACTTTTATCAGCGGTGTTAATCCGATGAGTTGTTTAATGTCGACTTGGTATGCTCCATCCAGCCTATAAATTGTTCATACGGAGTTGAAAGAAGAGTACCACTACTACTCTATATAAAACAATTGGTGCAGGAAGGTTTGTCACACAAAGCTCTTGATATTTTGTATAAGAGGTTCATATTGCCTATTCTTGAGTCTGATTTAGCTTGTCTTACTTGTTCTTCTATCCCTTCTTGCAGACCTTCTTATTCTGTTGGATGGGTCACGGTATGTTGTACGGAACACTTCAATGTCTCCATTTTCATTTAAAATTGCACCTTTTAGAATTGAACGTTATTCAACCAAGTTTTTTGGGTGAGCCAAACTTTCCTTTTATGATCTTTAAATCCTAATATTTATTGACCAACCTCATTGTACGTCCGAATGACATTTCTAGAAATTTCGTTAATACTAGAGTCGTTGTTGTTTATAGCATCTGGAAGACGATTCCTTTCCAATTTCAATTTTCCGATCGGCTTTTATCGTATCTGACCTCAGAGCCGCTACTTTCAATATAAAGAAATCATTGGCCTGATTGATTAGATTGAGGTATATTGCGACTTTTGCAAAACTGATTTATATAGGAACATACGATGGTAATAATATTCTACAATATATCTATGGCTTATTGTCTCATGATTGAAAACGACTGCTGTTCCCTCCCAATGACAAGTAGGTACATGGTTAAATCACTAATTTTAAAGTTTTTGAATTTAAAAGTAATGTGGTACTATAGGTTTGTACTTATGCAGTTTTCGATCAGAATTATTGAACTGAGTATACCGATCGACTCCTAAATCGATTAATTAATATCCATTCGTACGATCATTTACATATTGTTACGTTTTTCCTTTAAAAACGCGGAAGGATTTATTTTTGCAAGCAACCGAAAACAAAATTAAAACACTTTGTGTCGCTTAACAAAGTTGTATTTTTATTAACTTTAGAGTTAATCACTTGAACACACTTCACAAAATTGCTTAACAAATATTCTTACACTCAATGTTCTCTAATACGCGTCTCAATTAAAAGTCTTCCCACAATATTCGTTCATCGGCCTTATATAGTAGAGAAGAGAGTTTCTAGCATTTTCTGCAGACGTAAACAAAGAGCTGCTGTCGTTGATTACACTAACAATGTGACTTACGAAAGTTCATGCATGTTCCAATACATTCTCAAATGATCAAGAACACACTTACACATACGTTGTACAAATAGATTATCTGAAGTTAACAGCAACAGCAAAACATTATGCATTAAACACATAGAAAACAGCAGGCTACGGGCTACAACCTGTGAAAATTAGAATACATGCATTCAAATAGAAATAAAATTTTTAGAGTCGACACGGCTACACGACTACCGGCCACCGTTGTAGCTGTAGCCAAAATTAAACTATTTTCTATTTTTGATGGCGACAATAAAAGATTTAGTGCTGTCAACACCATATAATATTGAAATAAATGAGCGATTTAAGCCACTTGAATTTATTTACCACAAATACAATGGGGAGAATTTATGTAAACAATTTACATACTTATAAAATATTTATATATTTAATGTATATAATAATATCTAATAAAATATTATGTAAAAATTTATATTTATATAACTCTAACTCAATAGAAGTAAAATTTTAAAAAGTTATTTTTTAAACTGTCTAACTCACACGCTACGTGTGCTAGAGCTACATAGTTCATGTTATATAAAATCCCAGTATGTCCTTTATAAAATTCATTATATAAAAGAGCATACTTATATCTATATTGTTTTAAGATATACGAATTTTTATAAAAAAAGTCGGTTGCAGAAATAAGTTTATAGTATATTAGCTCCTTATCCATTATAAAGAATATTATATAGAATATAAAAGATATTTTCAGTAGCTTTTGTTTTGATAATATCGGATATAAACTTCTAAAGTTATACCGTATTATTCTTGAAATTTAAAAAGCCTATAACTCTTAAACTATTAGAGATCACACCAAAATCTTTCTATAATTTTTTTTTTTTTTTGATATAGACATACCATCAGGTACAGGAAAACCGTTGATTTCGGAGGTTAATTAATAAAATGAATTTATGTCGTTTTTATCAAAATTTAAATTGTTATTTTGTCCATCTTATAAACGCGATATTGGCACCACTCATAAGCAGGTGTTTCGAAATGTAGCTGCCATCTTAAATGTAGCTGCCGTCCCCAAAATAATTAAGTAGCTGACTACGAGGCGACGATTGCAGCCAACGACTTTTGTAGTCGGTGTTCGTGTAGCCTGCTGTTGTCTATGTGTTTAATGCATTAAGAGAAAATGTTGTTAGGCTTATAGACGGCTTATAGAAAATAGGGGGAAGAATCACAAGCAGTGAACTTTGCACAATGGGATGGATAAATTGAAAATTCGTGAAAATGTTTAAATAATATTCAGCTAAAAATTTACTTTTACAAACAATAATTACATTATTAAAAAGTCTTGTGTTACAACTCTGTTATAAATCCATTTTTGTTAACTAAATTTTAACAATTTGTATCTCAATTTATTATATACATAAATGGACATAATGCGGATTTAATATAATATATTTTTATTGGAAGACAAAATTGCCAATAATATGATATTTTAATCTAAGTTTTCAGAAAACACTTAATAAGAAATTGTTACAAAATTCAAAAATAAAGTCCGGTCTATTGTATGACCAATTCGATACTCGTCAAATGATCTAGTACAAAATTAAACTATATATAAAGACCTAAAAATACGATTGAAATTTGTATTAAATTTGCCTTCAATCGAGCCTGCGACTTTTAAGAAACGCCTACTTCTTTGATTGAAACTTAAACTATATTAAAATTTTAATAAAGTAAGTATAAATATTTACTATTGAGATTCAAAGTATTCATAAGAACCTACGATTCAAATTTAGATTATTTGGAGACTTATGACAAGAATTCAGAGTATATAGAGACCTATGTTTGAAATTCAGAAAAATCAGACTATATGACATTAAGTTTAATTCTAGATCCCTACTTATAAAACATATGCTTTATAGAGATCTAAATTATAACTTTCGAATAGCCAAACTGTAACTCTAAAACTTTTTTGGAGAATTTTTCTTTCTTCAAACATTTTTGGGACACCAAACATTTAA
Source organism: Stomorhina lunata (assembly GCA_933228675.1). Taxonomy (NCBI): domain Eukaryota; kingdom Metazoa; phylum Arthropoda; class Insecta; order Diptera; family Rhiniidae; genus Stomorhina; species Stomorhina lunata. The sequence goes on along the minus strand of OW121741.1, from coordinate 44,647,272 downwards.
TTAAAAAGTTTTACTGTAGTGTATTGCACTAAGATCCCAATTTATTACAATTATTTATTATTGTAATCAAATTGTTTGAGATCTGTGCTATAGTGGAAACTGAGATATCAGTCATATATGTATGTATTAATGTTTTCACGCTTACAATTTTAGATTTCAAATGATGTAATTCACTTTTCAATTAAAGTCATGTTTTCGTTCAGATTTAAACTTGTAAAACGCTTATTATACATAATGTTTTTATTTTATATATAAAGTAATTTGCATAATTAACATAAAAACAAGAAAAAAAACTTTATTAAAAAATTTTGAAAATTAACGAGCTTTTTTCAGAGACAGGAATTGACTTAATTAATTTTGTCAACAGTTAAATAATTTTATTTAGAAATAAAACAAAAATAATTTATTAAATATTTATAAAGAAAAACTAAGAAATTAATAATAAAATAATGAAAATTAAATGAATTTGTAAATAATGTAACATATGTTTGTATATAAAAATTAATAAATAAATATTTTTAAAAAAATATTTGCTAAAAAAAATAAAAAAAAAATATTTCTTTTCTTCTTCATAATTAAGCGCCATTTACGAAAGAATTTTGTTAACGATTTGTTTTTACTAAATTAATATTATACAAATTTAACTAAAACTAATGTCATATTTAAATTTAAAACAAATAGTTTGTATGAAAATTTCGAATAAAAAAAAATATACAAAAAAAAGTTTAAAATTTAAAGAAAAATGAATTAAGTTAAATATAAATAAATAAATTATTAAAAGTTGTAATTTAGCAAAATTGTAATATAATTATAAGCCATATGGTTGTGAAATTCGCAATTAGAGCTTAGGTTTAAATTAAATTTAATTAAAAATAATAGAAAATTAAAAATAATAAAATTATTAATTTGAATAAAAATTTTAAAAAAATTAAAAATTTTAGAAAAAAATTACAAAAAAAATTATTTTAAAATAAAATTTACATGCAAATTAATTGTATTTAAATAAATTGCGTTATTACATCCCATTACAAACGATCTCATTTTTTATTATCCACAAAATTAGACTCGTAGCGGTTTTGATTAATACTTTCGTTTTTTGAATTGTACAAATCTTTATCCATCTTTCTAACTCATTTTGAATTAACATAACAATTTTTTAGAGTTTTTGTTCAGTCTTTACATAGCAGGCCTATTCGAAAATATATGTATTTCCAATTAGGGCAAGAAACCTAAAAATCCTGCTTTTTAAATTGATGTAATCCAATGAATTTTCTACGCCCTGTTCATTCTGTCAGTGATCGGGAAACTAGTAAGATATAATTGAATCAATGTAATCAATATTTAAAGCAGTCACGGCCAAACAATTCACTTGCTATCACTAGTTATAGGAAAATAAATTCTGGCTATGAAACACACTTGATGAGGCGATACCTAGCTAGCATTTTTTGAAAATTTTAATCAAATATGAGTCTTTTTTGACTCCACTGCACGATTAAAATGATCATTAATGATATCACTTATGAGTCAAAAATGATTTTTATGTGTGAGAAAATGGTACCCTTGATGCGGCTCTTCAAAAAGAGTCTTTAATGACTCATTTTTCTGACTAGATTTGCTAAAAAAAAGAGATAAAACTTTTTATTACTCAACACTGTATATCTATTTTTAGAATAGTGAAGCTGCGTTAAAAATTACAGAAATTGATGTTGCCGAGTCCGAGGATCGAACCTAGGCTTCTGAATATGATATATTATGTTTAGTAGTCGACGTGCCACATCACCCATAATTAGATACGATTCTTTTTGTGGCATTTTTTTTATCAACAAAAAAAGTAATATTACGCACATTTTGCAAAATTTTTTGTGCTATTTTTAACTAGTCGCTAGCTAAGCGTCTACGAGTCTTTTTGTACACTTTTTTGATCATCAAGCAGATTAATCAATTTTTTGATCATCTATAAGACTCATCCAAAAGACTCATTTTGCTGATATTATCATCAATACTCTCCCAATTGGTAGCTGGGTACAAGCACAATCGCACATTTGCACATGTTTTAGTGCTTACCACTGATATAAAGTTATTGTTCTCTCATTCTAGCATTTAGTCGACTAGCTGAACTTTTCTTAGCATACTCTATCCGAACTCTTCTTGTCAGTCTACAAATTCTGACATCTCAACTCCGCTTGGCTAACATCCATGATGATCTACATTATTTACCGACTTAGAAACAAGCGATCACCTATTGTACCCCATCGACATCTGGAAAAATAATTTTAACTATAATCCTGAAATAATTTAAACTCTATTTTAACTACCTTAGGTAGTATGCAAAGTAGCAGAATTATTAGATAAACCGATCGTCTGGAAATATTTACGTAAATTTATTTTTGATACTTTGATGTGGGTCTACATGCTGAAATTCTTCTTCTGTTATCCTTGACTCCCGGTGGAGTATAGGGCCTTAACCACCCTTTATATCGGACTCTATTGCGAGAAGTTAGGCATACGTCATTCTAAGATAGCTTGGTGATTGCAACACCGCAATACAACGATCTAGCAGGTGCGACTACAAGACGGGGTCTTCCCTGTGGATTCCAACAAAGCGCTTATCGAGCAATGTTGGTATTTCACCTTCGAAGTGTGTGGCTTTTCCATCGCCATTTCCGTTGATATACCTCTACAGAAGCAGAGATTTGCGCGATTGGCCACCAAATGTTGTCGACGTTTGCAGGTGCTTATCGATGGCATTTGTATGTATCCAAGTTTCGCAGCCGTAATACAGAATGGACATGACATTCGACATGTATATTCGTAACTTGATTGTTTTTTTTTTTTTTTTTATTTAGGACCAGCACTCAGGGGATGACCCCTACTTTTGCAATGCATTGTGTTGGAACTAGGAAAATAGGTTATGGGAGGGTGGATAGATGGAGTAGTGTTTATGGACATTTGATTTGAACTTCCCTATATTGCAACTGGCAGGGAAAATTTCTGCGGGAAGTAAATTCCACATACGAACTGTACGGCTAAAGAATGAATTTTCTCTGTAGTGTGTTGTTCTGTCTACTGGCCAATCGACTACGAAGGGATGAGCTCTAACAGACACACGTTTATTGCATAGAAAAATTCGAGTTTCAGGAACAAGTTCCCTTATTTCATTAGAGCACATTCCAAAGTAGTAACGATAGAACAGTGTGACACAACCCACATTGCGACGGTGCTCTAGTGAATCAATAGAGTTGGATACCCTACTATCACCAATAAGCACCTTCGCCCTCTCCTGCACTCGGTCGAGAAGCTCCAAAATAGACTTTGAAGCACCGGCCCATACATGAGAGTTGTATTCCATTTTCGGTCGAATATAGGTGGTGTAAATAGTAAGGCGATCAGATGGAGTGAAGTATCTCTTACACCGTTTAAGAAAACCGAGACACTTGAATGCTTCTTTCGACACTTGAAAAATGTGATCAGTCCAACGGACATCACATTGAATTCATGATTGTTGTTGATATTTGCCGAGATTACCAAATTACTCGGAGAATGTCGAATGCAGATTTTGGCTTGTTAATACGCGATTTAATATTCTCGTCGGCGTTACCTTTTGTAGGTACTAAACTTCAAAGATAATTATAGGTACCTACACATCCACATTGATGTATGTTGACGGGTATGCGCCATAGCCTCTAGGCATTATCTTTGTCTGGAAATATTGATTTCCAGCCCAGTTGCCTGAGATTCAACAGTGATAGCGTTAGTATTTTCTTGAAGTTGGCCTGAGCTTTGGCTTAGAATATATACGTAATCAGCATATTCTAAGTCCTCAAGTTGTTTTAAGGGTGTCCATTGGATAACGCGTCTACCATACAAGGCCGTGCGCATTATATTGTCGATGACTAGGATAAGAAATATAGGTGACAAGATACATCCTTGCCATACTCTATTAGTGACTTCGAACGGATTTGACAATTTACCTTTGTGTAGGATTCAACATTCAAAATCCACGTATAATGTCCGAATTAAGTTCAGAATTTTCATTGACATGTTACTATTTTCCAAAATTCTCCATAGATAGCTTCTGTTGACACTGTCAAAGGCCTTCATAAAGTCTATAAACGCTAGGTAAATGGGGGTGCGAAATTCATTACATTGCTTTAGTACTTTTCTTACTGTGTTAATTAGATTAATACAAGAACGTTTCTATCTGAACCTAAACTGACTTTCGCGGAGTGTAGAGGAAACTGCTTCGGAAATTTAAATTAGGAAGTGTTATACCGCTGTAGTATTGCAGTCTTTAGAGTCACCATTCCAGAAGGTTGACAAAGTTGCTTCTTCCCTTATTTTCTGTAAAAATAGGTGTCACAGTCTCACTGATCTTTTAGCATCACATAAAAGCATCTTCGCTAAGATATTGTCATTACCTGGGGCCTTGTTGCGTTTAAGTATTTTAATGGCGTTTTTGACTTCCGGTATTGTTGAAGGATTGTCTGAAATGCCAATGAATGAACTGTCATATTGATTTCATTATATGCATCCATCAGAGATCATAGAGTACCGCATAGAGTGCGATCATATGTTCTACTAAGCACAAAAAAAATAGAAAAAATAGCAAAAAAAATGTATAATGACATTTCTTATATGAAGATGACGTCTTTTAATAGTACTTTTGACGTCTCTTAAATGTACTTGACAGTTTCGTCCACAGTCTAGTTGTGGTTTATGTCAGAGATGTTAATCCGATAGAGTTGTTTAATGTCGACTTGAAGTGTTCCATCCAGTGTATTAATTGTTCATCCGTTACTACTCAATATGGGACTGTTGGTGTATGTAGGTTTGCTCTTAATATATTGTATAAGGTCATACTGTCGCCTATACTTGCAGCTGATTCAGCTTGGCTGGCTTGTTCGACTATCCACATTATGTTGTCCCTCCTTGCGGACCTTTTTATTCTGTTGGATAGGTCACGGTATGTTGTACTGAGTACTTCAGCATATCCGCTTACATTTAAATGTAATACAAGGGTGGTAAAATTTGGTTATTTTTTCCCATTTCCGCCTTATAACACTGCTCTGCAGCCAAATCCTCCTTTTAATAAAACTATGTGGACTACATGGATTTTTATGCGCTAAACTCAGATCCGTTGTCGGTTTTTTTCCATCAGATCTGGATTTTTTTCATGGGCGTGGCAAATTTTTCCCCTTAAATTAGTCAGGTACGGAGACCTTTTTCGTCCTAACTCGAGAACGACTCATTCAAAATTAAAACACTTAAAGATGCATAACAAAATTGCTTTTATTTTAGTCTAATTTAATTTTTCTGTATCTCTTATCGTTTTGGAGTTATTTAGAAATTAATGGAGAAAATTTTTTTTTCGTGCAAAATTCGTAATTTTTTTCAGGTTAAAAATGTAATTAAAAAAAATATAAAGTAAAATTTAAATATTTTAAACATTTTTCTAAGAACTACATATCTTAAGAATTAAATAAGCTATAAACCATAAAAATCGGTTTAAAAATGTGAATTTTATTACCAATTTACCAATTTTTTTTAAAAAAATACCGTTGTATTTTAGCTTCATTACCTAATGAAATCTTATGGTCATATATCGGGTGTTTTTTATTGAGGTATAGAACTTTAAGTTGGCATCACTTTTTTAACTGGCGGCCATTTTGTCAGCTGTCAAGTGCTTAATATTTAGTTTGGTTTGCCATTTCATCACGAACAGGTTGACAAAAGAACAACGCTTGCAAATCGTGCAAATTTATTTCGAAAATAATGGTTCAGTTCGCGAAGTTTACCGCAAGCTCCGTCCATTTTATGGTCGACATAATCGTCCATCAGAGCAATTAATTCGGTTAACCATGGATCGTTTTCGCACTACGTTTACTCTATGTGATAATACGCATCCGCAGCGACGTCAAGCAGTGCGCACCAAAGAAACAATTGCCGCTGTAGAGCAAATTGTTGAAGAGGACCCGAATGAATCGATTCGCCACCGTGCACAGCAATTGGAGCTTTGTCCATCAATTTTATGGAAGATTTTGCGCAAAGATCTTGGCTTGCGACCTTACAAGATCCAGCTTGTGCAAGAATTAAAGCCGCGAGACCATGTAATGCGTCGTGATTTTGGTGTATGGGCCGAAAATGAGATTGATCTCGATGCTGATTTTCATCGCAAAATTTTGTTCAGTGATGAGGCTCATTTTTGGTTGAATGACTACGTCAACAAGCAAAATTGCCGCATTTGGAGTGAAGAGAATCCACATGAGACCCTTGAGACGCCATTACATCCACAAAAACTGACTGTTTGGTGTGCTCTATGGGCTGGTGGAGTCATTGGGCCATACTTCTTCCGAAATAATGCTGGAGAGTCAGTTACCATAAATGGAGACCGGTATAGAGCCATGATAACCGACTATTTTGTTCCCCAATTGGATGGCATGAATGTGGATGAGTTGTGGTTCCAACAAGACGGCGCTACATGCCACACAGTGCACGTCACAATTGATTTATTGAAGGAAACATTCGATGAGCGCATAATTTCGCGGAATGGACCTGTCAATTGGCCACCAAGATCGTGCGATTTGACACCACTGGATAATTTTCTTTGGGGATATGTGAAGTCGCTCGTCTACGCCAACAAACCAGAAACGTTAGGGGACTTGAAAGCCAACATTCGTGGCGTTATTGGCAACATACGGCCCCATATGCTCGAAAAAGTAGTTGAAAATTGGACCTGTAAAATTGGCTTTATTCGAGCCAGCCGCGACGGCCACATGCCCGAAATCATATTTAAACATCAATGGCATAAAATTATCCTTCCAATAAAGCCAAATTGATGGACATTAAAACGATTTTCTTGTGTTTTTTTTTCAATTCGAAGTTCTATACCTCTAAAAAAAACACCCAATATAAGGTTGGTTGCATTGCAATATTGGGTATCTGCGGTAAATTGGTAATAAAATTTACATTTTTAAACCGATTTTTATGGTTTATAGCTTATTTTATTCTTAAGATATGTAGCTCTTAGAAAAATGTTTAAAATGTTAAAATTTTTCTTTATCTTTTTTTTTTAATTACATTTTTAACCTGAAAAAAATTACGAATTTCGCACGAAAAAAAAAATAATAATAAATAAATAACTCCAAAACGATAAGAGATACAGAAAAATTATATTAGACTAAAATAAATGCAATTTTGTTAAGCATCTTCAAGTGTTTTAATTTTGAAAATCGGATGAGTCTTTCTCGAGTTAGGACGAAATAGGTCTCCGTACCTGACTAATTTAAGGGGAAAAATTTGCCACGCCCATAAAAAAATTCAGATCTGATGGAAAAAAACCGACAACGGATCTGAGTTTAGCGCATCAAGATCCATGTAGTCCGCATAGTTTTATTAAAAGGAAAGACAAAAAATGAATTTTTGCAGAGCAGTGTAATTAGGAAACTAAAGTAGCTCTTATTAATATACAACTGTCAGTTAACTCCAGTAAATTGTAAAGCCTGAAATCGCACTCATCGCAAAGTTCTTACAAAGATCAGGATTCATTTCTAATGCAGACAATACACAATGCGACTGTTTGTACAACTTTAATTGTAATCGAGTTGTTCTTTTTGCGTACAGACAATACAACTTTAGTACAAGCTCAATATAAAATTTTATAAAAATCAAAACTTTTTGATATTTTGCACAACTAACCCCAACTTACACACCACGACTACACAAACTTTGCAATCAGCTTTACAACCTTCTCAAGTTTTACTAACTGTCACAGCGTCTGTGGTTTGCTTAAAGCCTTATTCAGACTTGGTTAATTTTTTGTCAAATAAAAATTTATAGACCAAATAATACTAACAAGCAAAATTTTAAAGTAATAATGAATAAATTACAAAATTCTTCTGTAAAGTTTGTAATATGGAACTTTTTTTTGTTTGCGGTTATGAGACGATATGTAACGCGTGTTTATTTGTTAAAAGTTTGAGTTGGCATCACTGCCTTGTTTTTTGTCTAATTTGCTTTGAAGTTTCATTATGAATCAATTTACACCGGAGCTAATTTGGTTGAAGAGCAAATTGATATTAAGCCTAATTATGATTATGAATTAAATTTTTCCCTGTTTCCTTATTATATTAAGTCTCACATGGAAATTTTCCACTCTTAGAACTGAAAAAGTTTGTAATTGAACTGATTGATTTTTAATTTCCATTCAAAATTTTATTTTCCGTTCAAACCCATTTCTGGTTGAATGGGTAGATAAATAAGCAAAATGGACACATTTGGAGTGAGAATAATACATAAGCTTTTGTCGAAACATCCACATAAAATTACTGTTTGGTGCCCTTTATAGTAGAGAAAAGCTTTTAATGAAAAAATAATTTTACGTAACGGTCCAATTAATTGGATACCCAGATCGTGTAATTTAATGCCATTGGATTATTTTCTCTTATCTTCGTCGATCAACAACAAGCAAATAATCACCTGGAAAAATGCTTATATTGTATCTTATAGGGTAAGTCCATTAAACTTAATAAAACCTTTATTCGAATAAAGTGTGGTTAAAACACAAAATAGGATCGGAGCAGGGGAGTTCTTCTTTCCATTCTAAAATTATTCATTCTTGTGTAAGTTCTTAGATAAATTTGGACAAAATTAAGCAGAATAGGAGCGGGGGAACTTTAAACCTTCATATTAAAAATTATGTGAATATTCGAGGATACGAAGTTAAAAAAATATCGGTACACGGGTAACGCCGAATCTCGTCTTCTGAGTTAGAAATATTTCTACAACTACTCCTATATTGTGATGTCTAATAAAACTCGATATAAACCGAGAGAAGTGCACTTTTATGAACGCCTTGATAGTATGAAAAGCTTTTACTTTAACGCCAAAAGAGTGAATAGAACCACACGTTGAAACTTCCCCATAGACCGACCCCTTCTTCTACTGTTAATCATGTTTAGATTATTAGACCCCAGATATTTGACCAGATGTTATTTAATCATCCCATTTTTTTTATAAAGTTCTGAAAAAAATTTGCTATTGGGTCTTTCTCCGGCATGACAAAAAATGAATGAGCTTACGTTGAAAGCAGGGCTTTTAAATCTGCGCTAGTATGCGATCCGCTAAAAAGCCGTTGATAACTCTAGTTCAAAAGTTAAAGATACTTTTTCAAGTTAAAGATACTTTTTTAAGCTCAAGCTGTGGTCTTATTTCTTTCCGACAAGAGAGATTTAGTTGCAAATAATTTAGCCAAAAGGTTTAACTTAACAGCCGGTGCATTTTCTAGGTGTTAAAAACTTAGAAAATGCACCGGTAGACTATTCTAAAAAGACTAGATAACTTCAAGACCAATGCCAATATGCCATCCGGCTCAGTATGGTATATTGGCATTGTTGAGATAGGCTTAAACTCTTTAAACGGCAAGAGCTCGGAAGAATATATGTGACCCGGTCTATGAAAAGGGAAACAAAATTTCGAAAAATTAGCTAATTTTTTGAAATTTTGTTTTTGAGTCATAAGCAACCTTTTCATAGACCGGGTCACATATAATATACCATTAAGACATCGAGAAGTGAAAAGTTGCTTTCGGAATTGCTTGCATATAACTCAGCCAAAACATTTACTTAATCAACCGGGTTAGTGAGCTATTAATCATTCTTAACCCCGGAAAGTCATCCTTATTTTACATACACTAACGTCATCCTTCGTCATTTTGACTACGTATGCTTCAAGAGACTATAAAACTCTTCGTGAGCAAAAATGGATACCAAAATAGTTTTCTTATGTATTAATAGACTCTTTTCAATTTTTAAAGAAATTCATTTGTTTATTTCTGAATTGTTAATAAAAACTTAACATGTTATAGACCTCTTTTTTTGTTTTAATTTGAAAATAAAATTTTCCGTAGTCATTTTGACGAAGGATGACGTTCTAGGGTTAAAAAGGTTTGAAATTAAAGAACTAGCATTATCTTTGTACTCGCTCAAAATAATCTTTGTAGTTCTGTTGTTTCTCCGGACTCTACTATATACCATCCCTCCTTTGTGACCTGGAGTCGTTTTGTGTTGAAATATGATTTTACTATTCATAAAAATTTGTTTAGATTTTTTAATTTTCAAGATTAAAGGAAAAGTTATACATAAATAAATATATGTAAATAAAATAAATATTTACTTATCAAAAAAAACTGATATTAATTGATATTATTTATTATATACATAAATATATGGCAAACATTTATATATACTTATATAAAATATTTAATTATACATAAAAACAAAAGCTTAAATGTTAAAAAAACTAAATTAATTTAAATAAAATATGTATTTCATATTTAATTATGAAAATTAAATCAAAATACAAAATATATAAGTAAATAAAGTAATAGTAACTAAAAAATAAAATAAACCGAAAATGAGACATTTTATATCAATCAAATATTGCCTTGATAGCTAGTTTACTATATAGGATAAAACAGACTTAAGTAAAAAACTAAATAAATTTAAAATATAAAAGAAATATAAAAAAAATTAATAAACAATTTAAATTTGCTGTTCGAAATTAATGATTTTATTACAAAAAATTAATATATAATTTTAATTTATACAATTTGAGAAATAAAACTACTAAAATTTATTAATATTTAGTTTTTGAGTAAATTTAACTGTGCTTCCATTAAATTCATTCGTCTCATAAATATTTATATTATATTCAAATAAAATAATTTAAGTGAAATTTTATTTCACATAAAACCAAAATTTTCTAATAAATTTTTGTCTTACGAAAAATTCATTTTCCTTTTTACGAAAAACATCCAAAAAAATTTAAAAAACATAAAATTGCAGTCCGACTTATTTAAATATACCCAAACAAGACAAGCTTAAGTAAAAGCGGATTTGTGAAAGAGTTCACAACACTAAAGGTTTGTACCAGAGTGATCCCCAAAAGTATTATATGTATTTATACCCTTCACTATCATAAAAATATTGGTGTCAGACCCACATTTTTGTATTGATCGACTCAAAATCACTCCCTGAATCGATTTAAAGAAGTCCGCCTGGCTGGGTGGGTATCCATGTAAGCTTCAAAGTACAGGTCGTAATTCCCTATACTTGTTTGACAAAATCGGATTACTATTTCGGGCACTTAAATCTCGAAATTTTAAAAACTAGCACATATTTACCTCTAAAACTTGTTATATATTGGTCCATATTTGACCTTAGTAATAAAGGGCTTTATATTGTCGCCCTTGACCGCCATTTAATGGTCATCGTAAAGGTTTTTTAAAAGGATACACTTCTTTTAAGTCCTCCAGGTTTTGAATTGAATTTTCATCGGAGGTTTGCCCAGTAACTTTAGGTTTGTCAAAAGTCAGCTTTCTTTAATATTTTTTGGTTCCACGTTGGGACAAACGATAAATATATCGGGTGGTTGAATTTCAAGGGCCGATGTTGATTTGAAATAATGGGTGTTTTTTTAGAGGTATAGAACTTCGAATTGAAATAAAACACAAGAAAATCGTTTTAATGTCCATCAATTTGGCTTTATTGGAAGGATAATTTTATGCCATTAATGTTTAAATATGATTTCGGGCATGTAGCCGCCGCGGCTGGCGCGAATAAAGCCAATTCTACAGGTCCAATTTTCAACTACTTTTTCGAGCATATGGGGCCGTATGTTGGCAATAACGCCACGAATGTTGGCTTCCAAGTCCCCTAACGTTTCTGGTTTGTTGGCGTAGACGAGCGACTTCACATATCCCCAAAGAAAATAATCCAGTGGTGTCAAATCTCACGATCTTGGTGGCCAATTGACAGGTCCATTCCGCGAAATTATGCGCTCATCGAATGTTTCCTTCAATAAATCAATTGTGACGTGAGCTGTGTCGCATGTAGCGCCGTCTTGTTGGAACCACAACTCATCCACATTCATGCCATCCAATTGGGGAACAAAATAGTCGGTTATCATGGCTCTATACCGGTCTCCATTTATGGTAACTGACTCTCCAGCATTATTTCGGAAGAAGTATGGCCCAATGACTCCACCAGCCCATAGAGCAGACCAAACAATCAGTTTTTGTGGATGTAATGGCGTCTCAAGGGTCTCATGTGGATTCTCTTCACTCCAAATGCGGCAATTTTGCTTGCTGACGTAGCCATTCAACCAAAAATGAGCCTCATCACTGAACAAAATTTTGCGATGAAAATCAGCATCGAGATCAATCTCATTTTCGGCCCATACACCAAAATCACGACGCATTGCATGGTCTCGCGGCTTTAATTCTTGCACAAGCTGGATCTTGTAAGGTCGCCAGCCAAGATCTTTGAGCAAAATCTTCCATAAAGTTGATGGACAAAGCTCCAATTGCTGTGCACGGTGGCGAATCGATTCATTCGGGTCCTCTTCAACACTTTGCTCTACAGCGGCAATTGTTTCTTCGGTGCGCACTGTTCGACGTCGCTGCGGATGCGTATTATCACATAGAGTAAACGTAGTGCGAAAACGATCCATGGTTAACCGAATTAATTGCTCTGATGGACGATTATGTCGACCATAAAATGGACGGAGCTTGCGATAAACTTCGCGAACTGAACCATTATTTTCGAAATAAATTTGCACGATTTGCAAGCGTTGTTCTTTTGTCAACCTGTTCATGATGAAATGGCAAACCAAACTAAATATTAATCACTTGACAGCAGACAAAATGGCCGTCAGTTAAAAAAGTGATGCCAACTTAAAGTTCTATACCTCAATAAAAAACACCCGATACAACACAAACTATTTAGGAAATTATTGTAATTTTATTTTATTATGATATATTGTTATTACTCAATTATGTATGGAACAAAATATCGGCCAAATGGGTGCCGCGACTACGGCGGCACACCTCCATCCGATGGTCCAAATTTTCGATGACCCTGAGGCATAATGGAGGTTCTATGCCATTAATGTGCCGAATTATCTCGTCCTTTAGCTTTTGAATTGTTGCTGGCTTATCGACGTACACCTTTTCTTTCAAATAACCCCAAAGAAAAAAGTCCAACGGTGTCAAATCACATAATCTTGGCGGCCAATTGACATCGCCATTATGTGAGATAACACGGCCATTGAATTTGTTGCGCAAAATAGCCATTTTTTCGTTAGCTGTGTGGCAAGTGGCACCGTCCTGCTGAAACCACATATCGTCCACATCCATATCTTCCAATTCAGACCATAAAAAGTTCGTTATCATCTCACGATAGCGAACACCATTCACAGTAACTGCCTGACCGGCCCCATTTTGGAAAAAATACGGCTCGATGATCTTGCCAGCCCATAAACCGCACCAAACAGTCGCTCTTTGTGGGTGCATTGGTTTTTCGACAATCACTCTTGGATTCTCATTCGCCCAAATGCGGCAATTCTGTTTATTGACGAACCCATTGAGGTGAAAATGTGCCTCATCACTGAAGGTGATTTTCTTCGAAAATTGATCATCCACTGTTGCCATTTCTTGCCACCATTCTGCCCATTCACGACGTTTGGAATGGTCAAGAGGCTTTAGTTCTTGAGCCAATTGCACCTTGTAAGCGTGTAAATGCAAGTCTTTATGCATAATGTTCATCAACGACGAGCGTGAGAGGTGCAATTGTTGGGCACGACGACGAGTCTAGGTGGGCGGCTCGTCAGCCACACTATCGCGAACAGCAGCAATATTTTCTGCAGTACGAGCTGTACGAGCATGCACTGGTGTTCTCACATCTTCTACAGACCCGGTTTGCTCGAATTTTTCCACGATTTTTGCGATTGTACGCACATTTGGACGATCAAGTTGACCAAAAAAAATCACGAAGTGCACGATATGCATTTTAATTTGAACGCCCATTTTCATAATAAGTTTGGATAACTTTACCACGTTGTTGGAGTGTGTATCTCTCCATAGTTCAAATTGAGTAAGTCTGAAATAGAGAAATGTCAAATAAAATTCGGAAAAAAACTTGGTGTTTAGGAGTGGTTCACATTCAACATCGGCCCTTACAATTTAACAACCCTTTAGGGTTTTGATCATACGATCCGCACTTTACAATGGTAACATTATCAAATTCTTTTGAAACTTCGGCTTGATTTCAAGTCCAAACTTTTCTTTACAACTGGATATTTAAAAATATTGATTCGATGAAATAAGACAATTGCTGCAAAAGGTTAACTTATTAGAAGGTCGGCTACCTACGATTGGTTAAACCGATGAGATAAAATCTTAGGCTCTCTGTCGGCTAATTATAGATCTACAAGATAAATACTTCGGCTCTCGGACGGCTTAACGCGTTACAACAATAATAATACCGCTATGAGACAAAAACTTCAGTCGACTAAATACTGATCTACATTACTTTGGCTCTCTGTCAACTCAATACGGCTCTACAATAATAAATAATATACTGATGAGAAAGAATATTTGGCTCTCATTCGGCAACCACGGATCTGCAATCCAACAAGATTAATACTTCGGTTATCTGTCATCTAAATACGGTTCTACAGTAATATTCCGATAAGAAAAAGTCTTTGGCTCTAATTCGACAAACTACGGATCTACACTTTAACCTGCCAGATTTGCCGATTTATCGGCATTTTGGCGATTTTTGGCCTGAAAATAGTTAAGTTCCGTTATGCAGATTATATCGAAAACAGGATTCACTTCAACGTTTTAATAGTTTTTTTAAATAAAATTTTTTTCTACAGAAAAATTTTCAATATAAATATTTTCAAATGTTTTACTGTAGTGTATTGCACTGAGATCCCATTTTATTACTACAATATTATTTATTATTGTAATAAATAGTTTTTTTGATAAAACCAAAAAGATGTTGGTGGGGAAAACTTTCCTCGAAAAAATAATTTGTGATATAAACCTAAGCCTGACTGGAACTTACAACTTCCCATATCAATTTTTTTCCTCTAAAAAATAATTTGTGATATGGACTCACAACCTCTAACATTTTTTTTTTTTTTTTTGTTAGAAAAATTTTCCATATAAAATCTTCGGTATACAAAAATTCTCAATATAAGATTTTTTGTAAAGAAGAATTTTTAATAAAACATTTATTGTATAAAAAATGTTCAATTTAATTTTTTTCGTTTAGAAAAATTTGTTCTATAGAAAATTTTTCAATATAAATTTGTGCTATAGAAAAATTTTCAATAAATTTTTTTTATATTCGGCTATATTTGAGATAAATTTTTGACAATTTCGATTCTTTGCCGATTTCTGAAAATTAACTGCTGATAATGCCGATTTGTTTTAAATATGCCGAATTGTCACTTAAATTTTCTGGCAGCCTTATCTACAATTCGACAAGATTAATGTGCGGTTTATAAAACTAAAACAGCTGACGATTGAGTGATATTAACATGTGTTTTATTATTGTAACAAAATACTTATTAATATCACTTAATCGTCAGCCGCTTTTGTTATATAAACCCCACGTAATACTTCGGTTCTCGGTCGTCTAAATACGGTTCTACAACAAAAATATTTCGATGAGTTCTACATTCTGTCAATTTAAATACTTCGGCTATAGGTCGGCTAACTACAGTATTATACAATCGTGATCGGATCAACTAACTACTTTGATATCTAAATTAGAATAAATTAGAATTATATTAGAGAGTTATCAAAAAAAAGTTGGATGTCCACAAAAGAAAGTAGAGTTGCAATTAGATTTATTGGACAATGAATAAGAAATAATACCAAGTTCATGGCTGGAGGCGAGCCATGTCTGCTCCAGCACGTGTCATTACACAATTTTGCTACCATGAATATTATAATAGCCCGATAGCACAGTTTGAAATGTGTTGTTTATTTAGAACCTGTTTTCTACAACAACGGTCTACATTATATCTAATATCCCAGTTACAAAGTGCCTTGATAGAAGCTGGATTATCTATATATAGTGATATAGCTTAAATATCTAGTACTAAAGCTTTTAATCAAATATTACTCCTAGAAATCTAACTTGGTTCGATAATTCTTACTATCTTCCTCCAAGTTTCTTTTAAATCGAAGACAAAGCTATCTTGGAAATTCAAAAGTTTACAAGTCACTACAAGCCCCAAGTCTTCGGCGTATTTCGAGTATTGTTTTCTTCAAGTAAGATTTCATTTAGTGTAAGGATCAATAAAGTTGATGATTACTTTATTTAGAAATCGTCTGAAACAATTTTTTTTTAATTTTTATAAATAAAATCCATATTCTAAGGAAAAATTTTTAAAAGCAAAAATTTTGACTTAAGTTAAAAAAAAGTCAAAAAGTTCCATTAAAACGAATAAAAAAGCTTGTGTATGCTTTGAAGTGGTATCTACTCCAGACAATTTGTTAATATAGACATTTTACTAAGGCTTTTAGCCCAGTAAGAAAAAAGGTTTATTCTCAAATTGAGGATGATTTGAAAATAAATCTTTTTCAAAGGTCAAACGTTTGATACTGATTTGAGAATAATAGCGTTCTCAACAAAAAGGGGACTTTATTCTCAAATTGAGAAATGCCTTTATTCTCAAATCATTATCAAACCTCATTCTCAAAGGTTTTTCAAATGTGGATATCATCTACATGTGGAACATAAATAAAATGGCGTTGTATTTTTGAGTTTGCTTATTTTGCAAAAAGAAGTGTATTTGCATTTGATCCCAAATCTGTTACATTTATTTATTAATGTAACAGACCAATTTATTGATAAAAAGCCAAAAAATGTTTGCGGAGAAACCAAATTCCTCGACGCGTTTCGATGGTTGGTTAAGCCATCTCTTCAGGAGGATTATCCCCAATTTAGACAGATCGAAAACCTCGCATTATTACTAAATTTACAAACATAACTATTAAGAATTATGTTCATAAACCAAAAGTAAAAGCGTAGATTATCGACTGAACAAAAACAAACATTTTTCAGTTTTCACCGTTTTTGAAAACGGTGCATCATATTAAAAAAAATTTAAGAAACAAAGAAAATTTACTTATGCATATAAATATTACTGAATTTTTAATCTTGACATTTTTTAAGCAAGGTTTTATGGTCAAATATGGATCAATTTTAAAAAATCCAAAATAAATAACAAATTTCTTTGAAATGCAATGCCATTCCATTAAAATATCTTAAACATTAATTTTATTTAATATTTATAACAATTATTTTTTTAATGTTTGAAAAAAAATTGAAATGAGGTTTGATGTCAAATTTATATAACACCGTTTTTTAAATTATTCTCAAATCATCTTAGGGTTTGATAATGATTTGAGAATAACCTTTATTCACAATTTGAAAAACTATCATTTTTCAAACGTTTATTCTCAAATGAACCGTCATTTGAAAATGAATGTGAATCTCAAACATCTGTTCAGGTTTGAAAAAAGTTTGAAAAACGTTTGATATCAAATGTAAAAGTCATCATATTTCAAATGTTTGACACTGTTCTTACTTTGAGATGGGTAAAATTAAGTGAATCGGACTGTCAATTTAAAAAAAATAAAAATTTTAATTGCATTAACACAAAAACATTAAAATAATACCTTCATTATCATCAAATTGTATTATAGGTAAACAATGTAATGTAAATAATTAATGTATAATGTAAAATTTAGTTTATATCGATATATGTATGTACGTATGATGTATTTATGTATTTTAATAATTTACTTGAATGTATTTGCTATTAATTACTTATTATACATTAGTTTAACTATATATAAATATTTATAAATTGATAAAAATTAAACTAAAAGATTATCTAATTGTAAATGTTAGTTTTAAACAAAAAAATTTAAATGGGATTGTAAAATTAGTAAAATTAAACTAAAATAGCGTAAAAAATAAAAAATGTTAAGAGTTGTTAAAAAAAATGTAAAAAAAAAAACAAAAAAAAATATGAAAAGCTAAATATTTTTTAAAACACTCTGAACAAAAATAACACCAATTAGTTCTAAGTAATTAATTTAAATAAATTAAAAAAAAAATCAAATCAATTTCAAAAAGAAAGAATAAAAGTGAAAATTTAAATAAATTCAGTTAACAAGTACAAAATTGTGTTTTTATTTTCTGTAAAAAGTTGGTTATTTATCTTTTATGTGTCACGAGTATTCCCAAAAAATGTGTAGTTATAAGTTAAATAAACAATTTTTAAACATATTGAAACCTTGTACAAATTCATTTGATGATGATGTCTGTAGACTAAGTGGAGCAGGAGGGGAGCTAAAGTTGGGCACTCGGGTTTTTCGAAAATTAAAAACTATCCACAAGCCACATTTTTGATCCGATATAAAAGATTTGTATATGTACAAAATCTGCTAGCTTAGATCTACAAAAACATAGTGGTTTATCTTTTATAGTGTATGAGATATTCGACTTCCAAAAAAAAAATTAACTTTATAGTACCGGATTCAAATCATGATGACGAATTTTCCTAAATTATTTTTATGTATAAATTAAATAAAAATTATGTATATATCACACAAAAAAGGAATTGATATAAAATCTTTAGCGATCAAAACTTTAAATTTTCAAAAAAGTATATTTTTGTGGTTTTTTAGCCAAAAATGTGATGACATCTATAATCTTCTAGTACCTGGTAGACCGAGCCTTGCTCGGAGCTTTATGTTAAGCATTTTGAGGAAAATTTTAAAGTTTTTATATATTTTATATTATAAAGTGCTAAAATAAATTTAGAGGAAAGACATTGTAGAAATATTCAGTTAATTTTGAATTATTTGATTTATTTTGTCCGACCAACACATAGTTTGCATAATTTACAGTTTAACTCATTTTGAATAATTTTGGAAATTATTCATATCAACAGAAACCTCTGTCGACTCATGCGCAACAACTTTGCTAAAGATTCATTTTGAGTAGTTTTCTGTGGCGCCACCTGTCGGACTTTGCTTATTCCAATTCATAAACCTTCTTCGGCTTATCCGTAACAACTTTGCTGAAGATTATAGCATGATTAAATGTACAGCATACGATTAAATTGACTTTGAGTAAATTTCAGTAGCGCCACCTGTCGAAATTTCTTCATACCAACTAAGAAACCTTCGTCGACTCATGTGCAACAACTTTGCTAAAGATTGTAGCATGATTAAATGTACAGATTACGATTAAATTGACTTTGAGTAAGTTTCTGTAGCGCCACCTGTCGGAAATTATTCATACCAACTAAAAAGCCTTCGTCGGCTCATGCGCTACAACTTTGCTAAAGATCATAGCATGATCAAATGTACAGTTTACGATTTAATTAATTTTTAGTAATTCTCAGTGGCGCCATCTGCCGGCTTATCCGCAACATCTTCGCTAAAAAGCATAACACAATCAAATTCACAGTTTACTATTCTATAAAGAAAATACATACAGACAAACATTCATTTGTTTAAAATAATACTAATTTTTCCCCCTTTTTATTCCCTAATTTCTAAAAGTTCCATATGTATATTTGGTACTTTTTTGGTGCCAATTGAATTCGGTACATTTTTTTAAAACGCATTTAACATAATGTATAATGTTCCTATTCATATTACTTTGGAGATGTTAAGTTATCATTTTATCCCTTTTTTACCCATTTTGGCTCCAAAATCAAAAAAGTACCAAATACGTGTTTCATGTTTTTTTTTACATCTATTGATTGCAGTACCAAGTTTCTTTTATATTCTTTAGCTTAAAATATAAGAGTGGGTTAAAAAGGTGCCCAAAAAAACTATTTTCACCCTTTTTTACCCCCTATTGGACATAGTTTCAAAAAAGTACCAAACACCTGTCCGCTTATTTTCAAAGCTGTTTAAAACGTAATTTTAATTTTGTTTCTATACCAATTACTTTAGGAGACAGCGTTTTCGATTTTTTCCCCTTTTTACCCGTTTTTACCCTCTTAGAGGTAAAAGTTCCAAAAGTCCCTTCTTCTTCGACCTATACATCAAAAAAGATACCCACTGTCCAAATTTTATCAAAATCGTTAGAGCCGTTTTCGAGATAGCCATTCTATATATATATATATATATATACAATTATTGCTCGTTTAAGAATATAAGATAAGATAAGATAATATTAATACGCAAGCACCCATTTATTATCCCCTTTTACGCTTTAATTATACACTCATTTCTAGAAAATTTTATACCATTTGGAAGGTATTTTTCCGTAGATCAGACGAATCTATATTTTATTAAAATCGGTTCAGTTTTAAAAAATCGGTTTGGTATTTAAAAATCTTACTAACACAATAAAGAAAACTCACATGCATATGAAATTCACTATAAGGAATCAAACAAAAGAAATTGTATGCAAACATGTTTTCTTTTGTTTTTATTATTTTTGGTGAGTGATGAGAATAAAAGAGTATATTTGTGGGGAGATAGTGGTAGACAAAGACAAAAATAAAGAGTATTTTATTACAATTAAATAAATGTTTTTGTTTTGTAAAATAATAGCAACAAAAATTATTGGTATTGTTTTTATTATTTGTGGTGAGGGAGTGAAAGACAAAATTAATATTTTGGAAGATTTGGCATAAAAAGTGCTTAAAATGTAAACCTTTCAAATTTGAATTATTTGAAGTTAAATTTTTATGGAATTTTGTTTTTGGGTTAAAATCTTCGAGTGATTGAGAAATACATATTGTGTTAAAAAATTAAATAATATTGCAGGGAAGGGCACGCATGAGATCATTAAGAGCTATTTTACAATGCCAATTTTTTTAAGAGTCACAGTAGAAAAGAGTTGGATAAGAACATTGTGACTTATACCCAAAAAGGATGTTACCGATTAAAAAAACAGTCTATTAAAGGAAAGTTTATAATAATTACAGATTATTATCAAGAAAAGGAATTAAATGATCGGTCTGAATCAAATGTAAATTCAAAACTGATTAATGTTTAGAAAATGCTATTATATCAGGAAGGAATATTAAAAGGCAAATCTTGCATTGCGATTGGAATGGTTTTAAGCTGTAAGCTTCTACAGATTCCAAGTACTTCGTGGTTCTCGCGGTTAATTATGCAGTAAAATGATAATTAATTTGAAATATTAGGATCTTTGTTAAATAGTTAAATAAGACCTTGATTTCTCTATCATTTCTGTCAGTCCGTTAGTAACGCTTACAAGTTTATCTGTTCATCACTTCACAGAGCATTTATGTTCTGATAAAAAACGCAAGATGATTTGATAAGAGCTATTAAGTCTAAAACTTTTTCCTTCTCATTTACTTCTGAAGATGCAAAAACGGTTTATTATGGAATATCTTGAATCACAGCTACACAATTTTTAATTATAGTTTTGCCAATTTGGCCAATTCGACGCTCTGTTGTATGGAGTGACATAGAAATCAATGAGATCAATTTCTCCACATATCCGTTTAGCCCGAGCAATTTTAAAAACTTGCTACATTGACACTGTCATTTTTGACTTAAAGCTCTGATTGTATGAGTTTTCTTTTTATAGAGAAGTAGCACTCAGGCAAATACTGCCTGTACAATTGCATATGGAGTATTTACGAATTGGGTAATCTTATTTGGAAAGGGGATGGTAGAGAAGATAAAGGTATATCTATTTTTAGAACAGTGAAGTTGCGCCATTTGTTGTCATTTAGACGCATTTTTTTTGTTTTACAGCCAATTTTATTTATTTTTCGGAGACGGCGTGTTATTGCTGTAGTCTTACCGCCGACGGAAGATGCTGTGGTAATTAATAATTTTAATTCTGTTATCATTGACTCCCAGTGGAGCATAGTGCCTTAAATTTAATAGAAATTAATAATTACAGAAATTGTTGTTGCCGAGACCGGGGATCGAACTCAGGCTCAATGTGATAATACGTGCTAACCAACTAAGCCACAGCACGGGAAATTTGTATTCACAATGAACTAGATGACGGTCGATTGTGTCGACCGCAGGATACGCTAGTTCTTTTAAAAATGAAACTAGTTAAAAAACATATATGTATAGAATTTATAATTTTTTAAAAGGGAACTTAATAGGGGAAACTATAAGTGGAGCTGTGGTGCCCTACTTTGAGCTGAGGTGCCCTGCTTTGAGGGCAGTAGCTCCAGCAGAACAACATGTTTCCTATTTGCAAAGAGTATAGCAACATTTTTCTCTTTTACCTACATTTTCTCTCCGTTGCTGTTAACTTCAGATAATCTAATTGTACAATGTATGTGTAAGCGTGTTCTTGATTATGTGAGAATGTATTGGAAAAGCCATGAACTTTCGTAAGCAGCGGTACCGTTATGCGACTAAAGTCGCAATTTGCGACTTTTTAGGTGGCCTGCGACGCAACCTGCGACTTTTCTTCCATGGCCCTTTTTTGCCACTTTTTCGAATTTTGTGCGACTTTTGACACCTTTTTAGAAAATTATTTAAAATTTTTATTTTTAGCCCATATTCAAAATCTCAACTAAAATTCCCAAAAATTATTGTAACTTAAGTATAAATGCCATCACTTTGATCTCAGTTTGCTATCTAAAACCATTGAAAGCAATATTTAATATTTTGCACTATTTTCAAAATCTTCATACAATTTTAGCAAAAAATGATTTTTTGGTGCGCTTTTGCTTTTAGGTGTTAAATGGCAAAAACTCAGTTTACGAGGTAGTTTGGAATTTTTATACATATTTGTCGTATGTTATATCAACATGCAGCACATAAATGAGATATATATCAAACGATGCACAACTGAAAGATCTACCAATCCTTATCCATTTTTTAGGAATTCATTGAGGGGGCCGAAAAATATGCGAAAAAAATTTAAAAGTGGCGAAAACGTGATTAAATTTTGGCAGCCATTAAGTAGTATTTGAATGACGAAATTAAAACTTAGAGTGCAATGAATTCATCCCCCAAGTATGGTGTCTATTTCATAAAATAACGACTGGGTCCACATGAAACGAAAAAAGAAGACGAAATATGAAAAAAAAACGTAAATGCCTCATTCGATTTTTTTACGTTTTTGAAATTTGCATTCCAATTACGCTAAGAAGTGAAAACTCGCTCTACTAAGATTTTGCGTTCAATATACCTGTAGACTTAGGAGTTCAAATCTGTAATTAGATTTTCCGAACACCTAAGAGAACAAAAGTTATTCGAGTTGAAAGTCGGTTTTATAGGAATTAAAACTGTTTGATTTTTGCCTATATATAATATCTTTTCAAGTATGAATTGTTTTATAATCTTTTGTTCATTGTTTAAAAAAAAATGTTATAAAAAAGTGTGCGACTTTTTTTATTGAAAGTGACTTTTTGTGCGACTTTTTTTGTAAAAAGCGACTTTTTCAAATTTGTCAGCGGTAACGCTGTTCGTAAGCCACATTTGTTTACGTCTGCAGAAAATGCTAGAAACTCTCTTCTCTACTATATAAGGCCAATGAACGAATATGCGGGAACAGTTTTAATTGAGACGCGTATAAGAGAACAGTGAGACTAAGAATTTTTGTAAAACGATTTTGTGAACTGTGTTGAAGTGATTAACTCCAAAGTTAATAAAATTATAAATTTGTAAAAACGACATAAAGTGTTTTAATTTTGTTCTCGGTTGTTTGCAAAAAGAATTCCTTCCACTTTTTCAAGGAAAAACGTAACAATATTCTCAGGGGTTTTTTCATATTGTGGTAATATGGTAATTTATATATGCCTCAACACGAAGTGTTAAGGCAATTATGCAAGTGAACAAAAACAATATTTTTTTATAAAAAATTTTGATAACACTGCTCTGCAAAAATTCATTTTTTGTCTTTCCTTTCAATAAAACTATGCGGACTATATGGATCTTGATGCGCTAAACTCAGATCCGTTGTCGATTTTTTTCCATCAGATTTGGATTTTTTTTTATGGGCGTGGCAAATTTTTCCCCTTAAATTAGTCAGGTACGGAGACCTATTTCTTCCTAACTCGAGAACGACTCATTTGATTTTCAAAATTAAAACACTTGAAGATGCATAACAAAATTGCATTTATTTTAGTAAAATATAATTTTTCTGTATCTCTTATCGTTTTGGAGTTATTTAGAAATTAATGGATAAAAAATTTTTTTCGTGCGAAATTCGTAATTTTTTTCAAGTTAAAAATGTAATTAAAAAAAGATAAAGTAAAATTTTAACATTTTAAACATTTTTCTAAGAGCTACATATCTTAAGAATTAAATAAGATATAAACCATCAAAATCGGTTTAAAAATGTGAATTTTATTACTAATTTACCTCAGGTACCCAATATTGCAATGCAACCAACCTTACATATGACCATAAGATTTCATTAGGTTGAAGCTAAAATACAACGGTATTTTTTTATAAAAATTGGTAAATTGGTAATCGGTAAATTGGTAATAAAATTCACATTTTTAAATGTGATTTTTATGGTTTATAGCTTATTTTGTTATGCATCTTCAAGTGTTTTAATTTTGAAAATCGGATGAGTCGTTCTCGAGTTAGGACGAAATAGGTCTCCGTACATGACTAATTTAAGGAGAAAAAATTTGCCACGCCCATAAAAAAAATCCAGATCTGATGGAAAAAAACCGACAACGGATCTGAGTTTAGCGCATAAAAATCCATGTAGTCCACATAGTTTTATTAAAAGGAGGATTTGGCTGCAGAGCAGTGTAATTAAAACTTATGTACAAATATAACTTAAAATAATTTTTTATTTAAATATAAGTTTTAATAAGTTTTTATCTTTTTAAGATATTGAATTCATATTTGTTCTATCAAATCGTTAATTTTGGTGTGCTTCAAATATAAGATACAACTTTTTTAAAGAATAGTTTTAAGACCATTCCTGATAAATTTTCTGCTTAATTCGCGAAGTGCTTCAGTAAAATGGTTTTACATAAAAACTTCGCGTTCTCAGCTGATAAAAAGATTTGTGAATAACTTTTGATGCAAATCAGTTATAAATGACATCGCTTTAAGTCTTTTGTGATTTTGTCTCAGTTTGCTATCTAAAGCAATATGTACTTTTTTGCACAATTTTCAAAATCTTCATACAATTTAAGCAAAAACTGATTTTTTGGTGCGCTTTTAGGTGTTAAACGGCAAAAAACTAGGTTTGCACGGTAGTTTGGAAATTTTCATACAGATTTTCGAGTGTGCTTCACGAAAAACCAGTATTTTTGAAAATTTACGTTTAAGTTTTCGTCATTTACACCTGTCGTATGTTATACCTATATGGAGTACATTAAAAAAATAAAAAAGTGGCGAAAACGTGCCTCAAATTTTGGCAGCTATTAAGTGGTATTAAAAGTGACGAAATTAAAAT
The DNA here is from genome assembly GCA_933228675.1 of Stomorhina lunata. Taxonomy (NCBI): domain Eukaryota; kingdom Metazoa; phylum Arthropoda; class Insecta; order Diptera; family Rhiniidae; genus Stomorhina; species Stomorhina lunata. The sequence goes on along the minus strand of OW121741.1, from coordinate 44,622,016 downwards.
TTAGAGGACAATGGATTTATCCCCTAAGTGTGGTGTCTATTTTGTGGAACAACGACTTGGGTCCAAATGTTAAAACGAATGAAGAATTAGACGAAATATGATAAAAACGTTCAATCGATTTTTCAAAGAAGTTTAAATTTGCATGCCAATTACGCTAAGAAGTGCAAACTTGCGCTACGAAGCTTTTGTGTTCAATATACCTGAAATCTTGGGAGTTCAAAATCTGTAAGTGGATTTTCAGAACTCCTAAGAGTACAAAAATTATTCGAGTTGAAAACCGGTTTCAAGGGAATCAAAACTGTTTGATTTTTGTTCATACACATCTTTTGGAAAGGGACCAAAGAATGTTACGATATCAAATATATTAAAGCTGTAAAGTGGTAGATTGGCACGAATTTGTTGCACAGAAGTCTTTTTAGAAATAAAAAAAAAACTGCTAATATTAATAATTATTTATAATTTGTCTTATCGGCTTAAATTTTTTTTATTACAACAAAATATTATAGGTGTTTATATTATCTTTTTTTATAAGAAACTATAATTACTTGCTTATTATAAAGATACAAATAATGAAATATAAATAAAATACATAAAATACTTACAAATGTAGGCGTTCGCACCAAAACGTAACAATTATTTTTTTTTTTAATAATTGAGTTAATGGTGCAATCTTATTTTATACTGTTCTCTATAGTTACATTAAATGAAATCGCAGAAAAACGCCAAACAATTCTCGGCAAGAAAGTTTTAAGAGCGTTCGATCAATTTTATCAATTAGTATTGATTTTTGTAAACTATTTGTATTTTATTATGTCTTTTAAGGTTTTTGTACTAAAACATTTTTCATTTCGATCGCTTCAAAACGTAACTTTTCAAATCAATCGCACCAAAACGTAAATGTTTCCTTTTTTAAATCTGTTAGAAAACCAAAAAAAAAAAAAATGATGCAGATAACTCAGGCCATCGTCTTATGACATTTTTCGTTATCAAATCGATCGATTTCAGACATATTTTTTAGCTAATTTTCCGTTATTTCCCCCAAAAAATGAAAATTTAGGCTTTAATCTTTTTGACTGAAATTTTATCTTTCATTTGGTTTGAATTTTTTGGGAAAATAACCGAAAATTATCTCAAAAATATATCTGAAATCGATCGATTTGAAAACGATCGTTTTCCATCACATACCTGTATGACTTTGAAACTTGATAGAAAAAAAAATTATCTCAATTTACACAAAATGATTTATAATGGAGTTGTTACGTTTTGTTGCGAACGTCTACAAATATTTTATTATTTGTGTCTTTACAATAAGCAAATAATTGGAGTTTCTCATCAAAAATCAACTTAGGGTGTAAAAGGTGCAAAGGAGATACCTCTAGCTGACAATTTTTCCGAAATCCAGGGACGCAAAAATGGAACATTGGCATAAACACCAGGAATATTCTCCTCAGCACAGCCAACACCCCAAGCCACAATACCAGCCTGATAGTAACGATTCTTAACACCGGGTACTGGACAAACCAATGGAGAACCACCATCACCTTTGCATGTATCCTTATCCTTTTCACCTCCAGCACACAAGAAACTTTCGTTCAAATTAAAGTACAAACCCAAACGGGTTTTTCGCAAGTTGTTTTGACAGGTGGCATGTGGAACCACAGGCAAATCGATTTTCTTCAAAATCACTTGATATTTACCCTCACGACCGAATTTATCCTTGCCCCAGCCGGCAGCAAAGCAGCGGCTATGATCAAAATTGTCACTGGGCTGGGGCAAACAAATGGGACGAATATTTTCTTGCCAAACGAAATCATCTTCTAGGATAAGAAGAGCAATATCATTGTAAAGAGTTCCCTTGTTGTATTTTTCGTGAGTGATTATCTCCTTAACGTGCTTGTCAACATGATTGAGAATTTCATTAGCATTCTGGGTGTCCCATTCACCACCACGCACGGTCAGTTGATTGGCCTTGCGATTAATGACACAATGTGAAGCAGTGAGCACTACATTTGGCGCTATCAATGAACCGCCGCAGTCGTACAAGTGAATTATTTCACCTCCTGCATCTTCGGTACGAAGAATAGCCACCATCCAGGGGAATTCACCAAATTGAGCTTCGTTGTCAGTGTCACCAGTGATTTTAAAGCCAACACCATCATTGTTGCGCCAGCCGCAACCTTCATGGAGCTCTTTAGGGATGGCAGGAATGACAGGTGCGGTTCTCTATAAATAAAGAAATGGGAAACATGTAAAATATTGGCAAATTGTAAATTACTATATGCGACAACGCATAGAGAAAGGGACCTAAATGTATTATGCGCGCTAAATAGAAAGGGTCCCTTTCTCTATGTGCGCAAAATAGCCTAGACCCCTTTATCTATGCGCTTTCAGATATATTCAGTAATATCTTATATTAATACTTATCATTCTAGGATCTATGTATATTCCACCAGAAATACATATATTTAATATTTTGACAAATGGAAAAATACGACCAATTTAAAAGGTAAAAAAAACTGGTTCCACTTTTAATTTCCTTACCTTATTAGGAATATCACAGCAGAGTTCATTATATTTGCAGTCATCATTGATACGAATATCAATAAAATTCTCACCGTCAGTACTAATGGCACCATCCACACACAAATGTCTGGGAACACATTCCTTCTCCACACCGCATGATATATAACGACGTGGGGGATCTAAAACTGTTGGGGTTGTTGGTTGTGATTGTGGTTGAAAAGTTTTTGTTGTAGTTTCCACAGGTTTTTGTGTTGTAATTTCGAAAGGTTTTTGTGTTGTAGTTTCCACAGGTTCTACACCAGCCTTGGTTTGGTTAACAAATACCTGTCCAATCAGATCGTCTAAGGAAACTTGAGCACAACTGTGGGCAATGAATAATGTAAATGCGATCAATGTTGCCTTTGTCGTCATTGTTTGGCCTGTACTGAAACTAATGAAAATACTAAATCAAAAAATTTATTCAGATGAGATTTTTATACAGGAAAATATATGAAATTACACTGATCAACAGCCAAAATTACATTTAAGTTAAACTGTTTTTTTATGTGTTATGTGCTATCTCGAAAACGGCTCTAACGATTTTGATAAAATTTTGACAGTGGGTACCTTTTTGATGTACAGGTCGAAGAAGACCTATACATCAAACCTTTGCCTCTAAGAGGGTAAAAACGGGTAAAAAGGGGAAAAAATCGAAAACGTTATATCTCCTAAAGTAATACGTATAGAAACAAAATTAAAATTACGTTTTAAACAGCTATGAAAATAAGCGGACAGGTGCTTGGTACTTTTTTGAAACTATGTCCTATAGGGGGTAAAAAAGGGTGAAAATGGATTTTTTGGTACTTTTTCAACCCACTCTTATTTTTTAAACCAAAGATTATAGAAAGGAACTTGGTACTGCAGTCAATAGATGTGAAAGAAATATGGAACACGTATTTGGTACTTTTTTGATTTTGGGGCCAAAATGGGTAAAAAAGGGATAACATCTCAAAAAGTAATATGAATAAGAATTATGTTAACTGCGTTTTAATAACATGTACCGAATTCAATTGGTACCAAAGAAGTACCAAATATGCATATGGAACTTTTTGAAAGTAGGGGATAAAAAGGGGAAAAATGAGTAATGTTATAACTTTTAAACAAATGAATGTTTGTATGTATGTTCTTTATAGAATAGTAAACTGTGAATTTGATCATGTTATGATCTTTTGCAAAGTTGTAGCGCTTGAGCCGGCGAAGGCTTTTTATTTGGTGTGAATAATTTCCGACAGGTGGCGCTATTGAAAATTACTCAAAGTCAATTTAATCGTAAGCTGTACATTTAATGATGCTATAATCTTTAGCAAAGTTGTGGCACATGAGCCGACGAAGGTTTCATAGTTGGTATGAAGAAATTTCGACAGGTGGCGCCACTGAAATTTACTCAAAGTGATTTTAATCGTAAGCTGTACATTAAATCATGCTATAACCTTTAGCAAAGTTGTTACGGATAAGCTGACGAAGGTTTTTTTATGGAAATTATCAAAGTCCGATAGGTGGCGCGACTGAAAATTACTCAAAATTAATTGAATCGAATACTGTGCATTTGATCATATTATAATTATAAGCAAAGTTGTTACGCATAAGCAGACGAAGGTTTCTTAGTTGGCATGAACAACTTCAGGTGGCACCACTGAAAACTACTCAAAATAAATTAAATCGTGAACTGTGCATTTGATCAGGCTATAATCTTTAGCAAAGTTGTTGCGCATGAGTCGACGGAGGTTTCTGTTGGTATGACCAATTTCCAAAATTTTTCAAAATGAGTTAAACTGTAAACTATGTGTTGATCGGACAAAATAAATAAAATAATTCAAAATTAACTGAATATTTGTACAATGTATTTCCTCTAAATTTATTTTACTACCGAGCAAGGCTCGTTCAACCAGTTACTGTTAACTTAATATACCAAGCCGGTGAGTTTCCAAAGTGTTGGAACGCTGCTAACTTAATGTAAATCCCCAAAAAGGTGAGGCTAGCAACCCCGAAAGCCCGCGATTTCCAAAGTTATGGAAAGTATAGTTAACTATCATCTAGTTAAATTTTTGGAGTCTAATAACCTACTAAACGACCGGCAGTATGGATTTTGTAGGGTTTACTCTATAGGTGATGTATTATGGGAGATGTTTTGGCGAAAGTAAAGTTATAGCTCTCGATATTTCTAAGGCGCAAGGTGGCTCAGAATCAATTTTTATTGGTCAAAACCTATATTTTTCCACCTCATAAGATTCATTAAATTTGTATGTCATAAGAAAGGAAACATATCAAAACCAAGAAAGCCGAAAAATGGTGTCAAAATATTTGCAATAGTAGGCGTGGCATGCTGCTAAAGGCAAAAATTTAACTTAATTTAGAAATGTAAAGGAAATTGTAATATTTCATCTCATATTTATAGCGATTTTTTGAAAACTATTATCGATAATAGGTTGCAATTCCTTTTCTTATGTTCGATGGACTGTTATTTTCAATAAATAGTATTTCCGCACCCTGAATAATTTGTAGTAAGAGTGTTATGTACTAAATTTTAAACCTTCATAAATTAGTAAAATTTAAAGTTTAAGAGACAAAAAAGGAACAAAATCAAAATCATACAAAGATAGCCCAAAGTGTTTTCTTTTAGCCTATATATATTTTTGCAACCGCCTGGACCCGCCCGTAGAACACTTTTTTTTTATTTAAATGAAAAAACTCAACATTTTTGCATACAAAATTCTATCAGAATTGCAAGTAAATGGCAACAAATGCAAATTTCAGATAGCAAAACGTCGCACAGTGGGATGGTGGAAAGATATAATGGAAATAAGTCCACAACTTCCAAACCGTTAGGCGGATTTTAAAATTATTTTATGTACATATAGCAGAAGTGTTGAGGAGCAAAACTTTGGAAATCTTCGATTTTATTGGGCCGGCACAATCGGCCCAATTGTCATTTCTCAAACGATTTGATGAATCATACTATATAACAAATAAGTAGGCCAAGAAATTCAGAAAACGTCTCTTATAGTTTTAGAGATATTCGACTTCAAAAATTAAAATTTTCAATTTTTGTTCTATTTGGGCCATCTTAATGAAAATACGGAAAATATCTCAATGAAAATAGGGGCCAACCTAAAGATAACAAAATCTTATATTGTCATCCAAGTTGGGTTGTGGCCTGAATTTGAGCGATATCGGTTAAGAGGAAGTGGGTAAAAATGAGTTATTACATTTGAAATTAAGTTACAGATTGAAATTTCTTTAAACTCGATAAAAGCTTAAGATGTTAATTTATAACTTAAAAAAAACAATACAAAAGCTTTATTAAAAAGTTGCAGAGTTTTGGCCAATGAAAAGCTATTCTGAACCACTGTGAGGCTTTCGATAGAGTGTGGCATGGAGCACTTCTATTAAAACTTATTGCTTTTGGTGTAGGTAATAATTTCTCTCGATTTATATCGAGCTTTTCCCGAGATTGCACCATAAGAGTTGTTATAAATGGCATATTGCCCGAAAAGTTCAAGATTAATTCGGGGGTACCACAAGGCCCCGTTCTTTCTAATCCTCTATTTATTATTTTTCTAAATGACCTTCTTTGTGAAACTTCCAATCATATCTACGCTTTTGCAGTTGATTGCAACATTTCTCATTCGTATTCATTCAACTATAGGCCAAGCATGTTGGAGATCAATTCCAAGAGGCAAACCATGAATATACGCTAAATTCCTACCTATCTACTATATCCAATTAGGTTCGTTTAAATAGGGTTGCGTTTCACTGTTCTATCGCTACTTTAATGACATGTGCTCAAACGAAATCAGGGATCTTGTTCTTGAAACCCGTGCATTTCTTCATAGCACACACAACTCATCACTTTGTAGTCGATTTTCCAGTGGAGAAAATTCGTTTCTGAACCGCACAGCACAAATGTGGAATAAATTTCCTGCATCAGTCTTACCCTCTAATTATGATATCCAAAGGTTCAAGGCACAAACACTACTCCCTCTATCCTCCGTTCCACAACCTTTTTTCCTAGTTCCAGCTCAATTCATTCTCTGAGTGTTGATCCAAAAAAAATGGGCTGTACCAAGTGCAGTTACCAAGTCTCCAAAAACGTATGAATACGTTTTTGGTAAATACAGTGGATTGCACTTATTTTATTACAATTATTTAATATTTATACCCTTCACCATCATAAGTGGAAAGGGTATATACATTTTTGGTGATGTATGTAACGCATAGAAATATTTGTCTTAGACCCACCTTTTAGTATACCAATAGTCTTACAATCACTTTCTGAGTCGATTTAGCGATGTCAGTACGTCCGTCTGGCTGGACCCCCATGTAAACCACGTAATCAAAGTATAGGTTGCAATTCTATACCAATTCACTGTACCAAATTTCGGTCCACATTTGACCGCAGCTCCCAATCAAACTTTTCTGTCAAAACGCACTAAATGAGACAAAATTTACTAAAACACTCGTAAATCTGAAGATAATGATATTTTTTTGAACACATAATTTTTGTAAATCGGTCCACATTTGACCCTAGCTCTCATATAAGTTCAAATGACGGAAACAACTTAAATAATGGGTGGTTAAATTTCAAGGGCCGATGTTGATTTTGAATAAAACACAAACTATTTAGGAAATTATTATAATATTATTTTATTATGATATATTGGTATTACTCAATTATATATGGAATCAAATTTTTGCCAAATGGGCGCCGCGACCACGGCGGCACACCTCCATCCGATGGTCCAAATTTTCGATGACGCTGAGACATAATAGAGGTTCTATGCCGTTAATGTGCCAGATAATTTGGGACATTTGGCACATCCTTTAGCTCTTGAATTGTTACTGGCTTATCGACCTACACCTTTTCTTTCAAATAACTCCAAAGAAAAAAGTCCAACGGTGTCAAATCACATGATCTTGGCGGCCAATTGACATCGCCATTACGTGAGATAACACGGTCATTGAATTTGTTGCGCAAAGGAGCCATTGTTTCGTTAGCTGTGTGGCACCGCCCTGTTTATCCATATCGTCCACATCCATATCTTCCAATTCGGACCATAAAAAGTTCATTATCATCTCACGATAGCGAACACCATTAACAGTAACTGCCTGACCGGTCTCAATTTGGAAAAAATACGGCCCGATGATGCCAGCCGATAAACTGTACTAAACAGTCACTCTTTGTGGGTGCATTGGTTTTTCAACAATCACTCTTAGATTCTCATTCGCCCAAATGCGGCAATTCTGTTTATTGACGATTCCACTGAGGTGAAAATGTGATCATCGAAAATTGATCATCCACTGTTGCCATTTCTTGCCACCATTCTGCTCATTCACGACGTTTGGAATGGTCAAGAGGCTTTAGTTCTTGAGCCAATTGCACCTTGTAAGCGTGTAAATGCAAGTCTTTATGCATAATGTTCCTCAACGACGAGCGTGAGAGGTGCAATTGTTGGGCACGATGACGAGTTGAGGTGGACGGCTCTTTAGCCACACTATCGCGAACAGCAGCAATATTTTCTGCAGTACGAGCATGCACTGGTGTTCTCACATCTTCTACAGACCCGGTTTGCTCGAATTTTTCCACGATTTTTGCAATTGTACGCACATTTGGATGATGAAATTGACCAAAAAAACCACGAAGTGCACGATATGCATTTTGATTTGAACGCCCATTTTCACAATAAGTCTGGATAACTTTAACACGTTGTTGGATTGTGTATCTCTCTATGGTTCAAATTGAGTAAGTCTAAAATAGAGAAAATAGAAATAAAATTCGGAAATAAACTTGGCGTTTAGGTGTGGTTCACATTCAACATCGGCCCTTACAATTTAACCACCCGATATATAAGATTTGAGGAAATGTTTGTATGATGCCAAAATTTAGCAAATATTTGTCTTTATGCGAGAAAAAGAACACCTTTGACCTTAGTGGTTAAGGGTATCGTATGGTTGGGCTTGACCGACTATAGCACTTTCTTACTTGTTTTTATTATTATTTTTTTTTTTTTGTTGTAATATGTACTCTACTGTCCTAAAACTATTAATATTCTTAACGATGTAATTTAAAAAATCTGTAGATTAGTGATTTTATTGTTGTTTTAAAAAAACAAGTAAGAGTGTTATATTCGGCTGTGCCGAATCTTATATACCCACCATCATTTTGTGTTAAATTCAGAAACAGGGTGCAGCTAATATAAAATCTGGACCAAAACTGAAAAAATCGCTAAGCTAATTGGTATAGTTGGTAAAACCTTTGGACTAAATTCGGTTGCCGTAGCTTTATAGTTCAACATTTAAAAATATTTTAGTGGTTTCCCCAGTATTTACTTTGATCAAAATTCGGTCTTATAACCGGGTATAGTTTTACATTAATAAGTTGTTAAATACTTTTCGTTGTGCTTAATATGTAGTTATGCTAAACACGTTAATAGTAATAGGGAAGGTCCATATATTTCGTTAGGAGTTCCTAATGCATTCATCATATATAAAGTCTGGGCTGAACATTGATTGATGCCTATCTTATTTCATAGGTGCAATCTTAATATAATGAATGTACCTTCAAATCTTTTTGATTGTAGATATAACAAGTAAGAGTGTTATATTCGGCTGTGCCGAATCTTATATACCCACCATCAAGTTGTGTTAAATTTAGAAACATATCTCATATATATACGAGGGTGCAGCAAATTCAAAACGTGGACCAAATTGGAAAAAAGTTGTTACGCTAGTTGTCATTGTTGGTAAAATATTTGGAATAACTTCGGTTGCAGTAGCTTTATAGTTCAACATTCAAAAGTATGTAAGTGGTTTCCCTAGTATTTATTTACTTTGAACAAAATTCGTTATCACAACCGGGTATGGTTTTACATTAATAAGTTGTTAAATACTTTTCCTTAAGCTTAACATTTAGTTAGGATAAAGAAGTTGATAGTAATACGACTGGTCCATATATTTTGTAAGGAGGTCCTAATGCATCTACCATATACAAATCTTAATATGCTGCTTGTACCTCCGAATCTTTTTAATTGTAGATATAAAAAGGGGATGTAATATATATATAAGAATTATAGCCAAATGTTGACCGATTGTAACAAAATTTTACACACTGGTTGGTATTTATGTAAAGCTTATTTTTGCAAAATTTAGTGGCAATAGCTATCACAGTTTCTAATTTAATAGCTTTTAACTGGTCCTTGCTAAATATTTTTTGGTTTCCGGGAGTGTATTTTATATGAGAGTTATAGTCAAATATGGACCGATTCCTATAAAATTTGATATACTGACCAATAGTTGTATAAAACTTCTCTATACTAAATTTAGTCATCATAGCTATTACAATTGTATTCAATTTATCAGCATTCATGTGTTTCCCGGGGCGGGGTTATATGGGAGCTCTAACTAAATGTGAACCGATTTTGCCCATTTTCAGTATACAACTTTTGTTACATATCAGAAATACTTTTGTAAAATTTTGTCTCTCTAGCTTTTATAGTTAAGGAGCTGTCGTGCTTTTATCTGACGGACAGACGGACATAAATCTCCTTTCCTTTTTGTATTTTTGTGTTTCTGTAAGTTTTTTATATGGGAGCTATGGTCAAATGGTGACTGATTGTAACAAAATTTTGCACACTGGCTGGCATTCACATAAGACTTGCTTTTGTAAAATTTTGTTGCTATAGCCCTTTCAGTTAAGGCGCTATCGCGCTTTTATCTAACGGACAGACGGACATAAACCCCCTTTTCTTTTTGTATTTTTGTGTTTCCGTAAGTTCTTTACATGGGAGCTATGGTCAAATGGTGACCGATTGTGACAAAATTTTGCACACTGGCTGGTATTCACATAAAACTTATTAGTGCTAAATTTGGTGGCGAAAGCTATTACATTTAAGCATTTATTGGCATTTAAGTGAATTTCAGGTGGAATTTAGGCTGTTTCCGTATGTTTTTTATATGGGAGCTATGGTTAAATGTGAAACGATTTCGATGAAATTTTACATGCTGCCTAGTGCTTATGGAAAACTTCTAGATACCAAATTTTGTCATCATAGCTATTATAATTTGTCAGTTATTAGCAAATAAGCGACTAGCCCAGACGAGGTTATACGGGAGCTATGGTCAAATGTTAACCGATTTTGCCCAATTTCAACACCAAAATTTTCTCATAAATGAGGAATGTTTTTGCTAAGTTTCAGTGAGCTAGCTCCTTTCGTTTAGGCGTTATCGTGATTTCAACAGACAGACAGACAGACAGACGGACAGACAGACGGACAGACAGACGGACATCGCTCAATCGTCTTAGAATTTTATAAGGATTCAGAATATATATCGTTTTTGAGTTTTGAGCCAATATTAAGGAAATTACAAACGGAATGACAATCTCAATATACCCCCCATTCTTTTTGATGGTGGGTATAAAAAGGGGATGTTATATATATAAGAATTATAGCCAAATGATGACCGATTGTAACAAAATTTTACACACTGGCTGGTATATATTATATATAGAGCTTATTCCTGCAATGGCTATAGCTATCATAGTTTCTCATTAATAGCTTTTAACTGGCCTTTGCTAAAATTTTTGGTTTCCGTGAGTGTTTTTTATATGAAAGCTAAAGTCAAATATGGACTGATTCCTATAAAATTTGATAAACTGATCAAACATTGCATGAAACTTCCCTATTTTAAATTTAATCGTCATAGCTATTACAATTGTATTCAATTAATCAGCATTAATGAGTTTCTCGGGGCGGGGTTATATGGGAGCTCTAACTAAATTTGAACCGATTTTGTCCATTTTCAACACACATCTTTTTCAAGATATCCAAAATTATTTTGTAAAATTTTGTCCCTCTAGCTCTTTTCGTTAAGGCGCTATCGTGCTTTTATCTGACGGACAGACGGACATAAACAACCTTTTCTTTATGTATTTTTGTGTTTCCATAAGTTTTTTATATGGGAGCTATGGTCAAATGGTGACCGACTGTGACAAAATTTTGCACACTGGCTGACATTGACATAAGACTTCCTTGTGCCTAATTTAGTCTTACTAGCTTTTGTAGTTAAGGAGCTATCATGATTTTATCTGACGGACTGACGGACAGAAATCCCCTTTGCTTTTTGAATTTTTGTGTTTTCGTAAGTTTTTTATATGGGAGCTAGGTCAAATGGTGACCGATTGCGACAAAATTTTGCACACTGGCTGGCATTGACATAAGACTTTCTTGTGCCAAATTTAGTGGTTATATCTGTTATACTGTTAGATTTATTGGCATTTAGGTGTATTTTAGGTGAAATTTAGGTTGTTTTCGTAAGTTTTTTGTATGTTAGCTATAGCTAAATGTGAACCGATTTTGATGAATTTTACACGCTGCCTAGGGCTAATGAAAAACTTTTTTGTACCAAATTTTATCATCATATCTCTTATAATTTGTCATTTATTAACAAATAAGCGATCAGCCTAGACGAGGTTGTACGGGAGCTATGGTCAAATGTGAACCGATTTTGCCCAATTTCAATACCAAAATTTTCTCAGAGATGAAGAATATTTTTACTAAGTTTCAGTGAGCTAGCTCCTTTCGTTTAGGCATTATCGTGATTTCAACAGACAGACAGACAGACAGACAGACGGACATCGCTCAATCGTCTTAGAATTTCATAAGGATTCAGAATATATATCGTTTTTGGTTTTTGAGCCAATATTAAGGAAATTACAAACGGAATGACAATCTCAATATACCCCCCATTCTTTTTGATGGTGGGTATAATAAGTACATAAAGTATTTTGTTGCAAGAATTTTGGTACAAGAATAAATTGTGCTGAAAATAAAGAAAATCGTTCAATATTCTGGGGTACCTTTTCTTCCTGGAATATAGTTTAAGATTCCTTAAAGAGACAAATATAATATAATACATTTTATAGATGTATGTAATATATTTTTATAAAATTTAGAAGAAATTTTAGTTGTTAATGTACCAAATTTTGTTGAAAGACGCGACTTTCACAAAACACTTTTCCCGTTTTAAAGATCCTTGCTTACTGCTTATATTTGCAACCTGTTAAGGTCAAAGGCCGATCATATTTAAGAATTCAATGCGCTTCGATACTGTACGTATATTCTTAGACTCTATAAATACAAAAAATATAATAAATATAAAATATATAAATGTAACGCAAAAAGTTGAATTTTGTAAATTAGTGTTATTGATAATTCTTGTGGGTAAATTTAAGTTCATCGGAGGTTATCATTAGAAATCAATCAAAATTGTTCGTATATAAATAGTAAATTTATTATGATTTAGGGATTTTGGAAAATCTAAGAGTATTAAATTATAACTATTAAAAGTCCGAATCTTAAATACCATTCATCAATGATGCGCCAAATCGTCGCATTCGATATCGATCCAAATTTAAGATATTTCAAAAACATTTATGTAGCATACTTTTAGGATCATCTTAATAATTTATAACATCTGTGGCTTGGTGCTAAAAGGGCCAATGTCAGTTTTCGCATGTTTTGAGTTATGTGGGGTTTATATAACTAAAGCGGCTGACGATTGAGTGAAATTTACATGTATTTTCTTTTTGTTACAATAACAAAACACATGTAAATTTTACTCATTCGCCAGCAGTTTTAGTTATATAAACCCCACATTAGTCATTGCATAAGATTCCTCTTTTTACTCTCTCTTATTTTGTTCCAACAGTCCAATCTTTAGTTCATTCCAGAACAGCTTCATAAGAAATTAAAGGGCCAATGTCAGTCTAAACTCATCTAAAATTGAAATTGTTAGTACTAAAAGGGCCAATGTTGCCGTTGGCCCCTTTTTCACTAACAATTTTTTTTATTTTTTAATAAATGTTAAAAGGGCCAATGTCAAGAATTTATTTTACATTTTTTTTAGCAATTTTATACCATATCTTCTTAGATATTTATGTTATAAGTTCTTAGATATATACATATATCCTCTAAATTCAATAATATTTGTAGTAATACAACAAACAGTAGCTAAAAAAAATATTCCGGTATGTGATAGAAATCAATCGTTTTCAAATCGATCGATTTCAGATTTTTTTAAGATAATTTGACCCATTTTGCACAAAAAATTTAAACCAAATAAAAGATAAGACATCAGTCAAAGGGATAAAAGCCAAAAATTTCACGTTTTTTGAGGAAATAACCGAAAATTAACTCAAAAATATAACAGAAATCGATCGTTTTGAAAACTTTCGATTTCCATCACATACCGGATTATTTTTTAGCAGTGTTTCCTTGCAAAAGGGCCAATGTCACAGAAAAAATATAAAATGTAAAAATAAGTTAGTGCTAAAAGGGCCAATGTCATATTTATACCCTTCACCACCATAGGTGGAAAGGGTATTATAAGTTTGTGCTGATGTATGTCACGCATAGAAATATTTGTCTTAGACATTTTCAGTATACCAAGAGGCTTAGAATCACTTTCTGAGTCGATTTAGCAATGTCCGTACCCCATGTCCCCCATGTAAACCTTGTAATCAAACTACAGGTCGTAATTCTAAAGATAATTTGATGAAATTTGGCACAGATCATTTTTTTGTATAATGGGACCATGGCTATTGAAATTCGTCAAAATCGGTGCATTATTTATGGTACCTCCCATAGGTCCCACTTCCCGGAATTGATATATTGGCCACAAAAATCAATATTTTTTCATGAAATTTAAAACAAATACCGCTTATGTAAACTTAAATAACATTTGACCATAGCTCCCATACAAACTCTTTTCTCAAAACGCACTAAATGAGACAAAATTCACTAAAACGAAGAAATCCGAAGATAATGAGAATTTTAAGTTTATTTTTTCACATAATTTGTAACAACTGTAATCAATTTGCCAAATTTCGAGATAATTTAACCCTAGCTCTCATATAAGTCCAAATGGCGGAAACAGCTTAAATGTATAGGTTTTGAGAATATGTTTGTATGAAGGCAAAATTTAGCAAATATTTGTCTTTATACAGGAAAAAGAACACCTTTGCCCTAAGTGGTGAAGGGTATCGTATGGTCGGTCTTGACCGACTATAGCACTTTCTTACTTGTTTTTCTTAACTTGGATCTTTTTCAAAGAATTGATTTTTCCATGCCCTCTATAGGATCATATAGGATGTTTAACCCAAATATTTTTGAGCGAAACTTGGAAATTAGCTGAGCTGTAAGGAAAACAAAATCTTATAAAAATTTCGTTTCTAATTTTCTCAAAACTAGTTTTTTTTTTGACATTGGCCCTTTTTAGCATCAAGCCATACAGACATATAAGTTTCACTGCATTGTAACTTATTTGACAAAAGTTCGATGATAGTAAAAGAATTTTATTAAACGTTTTGATAAACGTTCATATGTTTAGATATCAAATGTTATTAAACTTTTTGCAAAATACATTATTTTAATAAGCCCTAAAGTACGTTACGCAATTAACACATCTATTTAGGTGGCAGGTTCACATTAAGGTGTACCTTATTTTACAAAATTGCGAAATCTCAGCTGGGATCACAGATCCCAATTTGTTACATTTATTTATTAATGTAACAGAAAATTTATTGATAAAAGCCAAAAAATGTTTGTGGGAATAACCAAGTCCTCTACGCGTTTCGATGGTTGTTTAAGCCATCTCTTCAGGAGGAGTATCGCTATTTTTAGACAAATCGATACCTTGCATTATTACCTATTTTCAACACACAAACATTTTTAAGTTTAATCTTTCTTCAATTTCCACGTTTTTGCTGCAGCCGTTGGTTACTATGTGCAGAATGCTATCCAAAAGTTGGGATACTCCTCCTGAAGAGATGGCCTAACCATCCATCGAAACTCAAACATTTTTTGGCTTTAATAAATAAATTGTCTTTTACATTAACAAATAAATGTAATAAATTGGGATCAAATGCGAATACTCCTTCTTTTTAAATTATTTGAAAGGCAAAAAAAGGCTTTTCTTTCGAATAAGCCAAAAAAAATTCACCATCTTTTGTCAATCTTTTGAAAAAATCAAAATTTAGTAAAAACAAGTAAGAAAGTGCTATAGTCGGTCAAGCCCGACCATACAATACCCTTCACCACTAAGGTCAAATGCATTCATTTTCCTATATAAAGACAAATATTTGCTAAATTTTGCCATCATACAAACATTTTCTCAAAACTGTTTCCATCATTTGGATTTATATGAGATCTAGGGTCAAATGTGGACCAATTATCTCTAAATTTGGCAAATTGATTACAGCTGTTACAAAAAATAAACTTAAAATTACTATTATCTTCAGATTAACGAGCGTTTCAGTGATTTTTGTCTTATTTGGGACGTTTTGACAGAAGGCTTTGTATAGGAGCTATGGTCAAATTTGGACAGATTTCAAATTTCATATAGTGATTTTGGTTTATATAAGTAGTATTTGTTTTAAATTTCATGAAAAAATATTGATATTTGTGGCCAAAATATCAATTCCGAAAAATGTTACCTATGTGAGGTACCATAAATAATTGCCCGATTTTGACGAATTACAATAGCCCACTATCAAAAAATATCTGTGAATTGCGACCTGTACTTTGCCGTCCAGACGCACTGACATCGCTAAATCGACTCAGAAAGTTATTCTAAGCCTATTGGTATACTAAAAGGTGGGTCTAAGACAAATATTTCTAATTGCCCGATTTTGACGAATTACAATAGCCCACTATCAAAAAATATCTGTGCCAAATTTCATCAAATTATCTTTAGAATTGCGACCTGTACTTTGCCGTCCAGACGCACTGACATCGCTAAATCGACTCAGAAAGTGATTCTAAGCCTATTGGTATACTAAAAGATGGATTTAAGACAAATATTTCTATGCGTTACATACATTGGCACAAACTTATAATACCCTTTCCACCATTAAAAAGTCATGAATATTGCTTATAATAAAAAAGCATTACATACCTTCAGGCTTAACTTTTTAATCAAAGTGCAACTAATCCTAACATTGCACAGTGGTGCCAACTAAATGAAGAAATTTAAAGCAACAGTGAAAAGACTTTTAGAGCAAAGTTTAAGGACGTATCTATCGATAGCACAGTGTGCTCTACAGTGGACCAAAGTTGCCCAACTCAGGTATGTAAGCTTTTGGTTTTGTATAACTTTCGCAAATTTAGTCCGATCCGAAAGATTTTTGCGTTTTTAAAACTTCTTAAAAAAACACAACATTTTTATACCCTTCACCACCATAGGTGGAAAGGGTATTATAAGTTTGTGCTGATGTATGTAACGCATAGAAATATTTGTCTTAGACCCACCTTTTAATATACCAATAGGCTTAGAATCACTTTCTGAGTCGATTTAGCGATGTCCGTCCGTCCGTCCGTCTGGCTGGCTGGACCCCCATGTAAACCTTGTAATCAAACTACAGGTCGCAATTCTAAAGATAATGTGATGAAATTTGGCACGGATCATTGTTTTGATAATGAGACCATGGCTATTGAAAATCGGTCCATTATTTATGGTACCTCCCATAGGTCCCACTTCCCGGAATTGATATATTGGAAACAAATATCAATATTTTTTCATGAAATTTAAAAACAAATCTGCTTATGTAAACTAAAATCACTGTATCAAATTTCCACATGAAAACTGAAAAATGTTTATTTTTGTTCAGTCGATGATCTACGCTTTTACTTATGGTTTATGAACATAATTCTTAAAAGTTGTGTTTGTAAATTGTCTAAATTGGGGATAATCCTCCTGAAGAGATGGCTTAACCAACCATCGAAACGCGTCGAAGAATTTGGTTTCTCCGCAAACATTTGTTGGCTTTTTATCAATAAATTGGTCTGTTACATTAATAAATAAATGTTACAGATTTGGGATCAAATACGAATACTCTTCTTTTTGAATAATATTTACATCCCAACTATTTTGTTATTTTTTGAAAAAACTTACCTTAAAAAAAAAACTATCAGACATGTAACAAATTCCGTTCGGAATTGAAACCATTCCGTACTTGAATTCCGATCGAAATGGTTTTAGATTCTATAGATTCCGAAAAATTTGTAACGCCCAAAAACATTTCAAAAAACGATTTTTTCAATTGAAATCGGAAACTCTATCATTGTTTAAATAAATAACAGTGATTAATTAATGAAATTGTTCAAATATAGAATAAACAAAAAAAACATACAAATCCAATTCCATTTTTAAAATAGAAAGTGGTTTCATTCCGAAAAAAATTTCGTTTTACTTTTTCTGTAGAAGTAAAATACGGAATTCATTTCACTTGGTTTCTGAGACATATATGTATATCAATTTTTTTATATTTTTGAAAAACTTTTTCGAAAGACTTAATTTGTTTTTAACATTTTCTTAAAGATAAGGCTTCAGGAATGCGTAAAAATTTTGGACATGCACCCTACAACCAGCCGTGGTCGAGAAAAAAACAATTTTTACACCAAATTCAAGTTTATTGTGTCTGTAAAATAATTTGGTTATGGATTTCAAAACTTTGTAGATTAAATTGTATTATGTATAATGTTTTTAAAGTCTGTGCAAAAATCTATTTTTATGAGCAAAACGGACCGTCAAATAAACTAGATCAATTAAAAAATATTGTTCTTATTAATAATATTTATATTATTATTATTTTAAAACATGAATACATATATTTCATTATTTGTGTCTTTATAATGCAAGTAATTGTAGATTCACATAAAAAAGTTAAACTTAAGGTGTGAAGGGGGCGAAAGAGATACCTCTGGCTGCCAATTTTTCTGAAATCCAGGGACGCAAAAATGGTACATTAGCATAAACACCAGGAACATTCTCCTCAGCACAGCCAACACCCCAAGCAACAATACCAGCCTGATAGTAACGATTCTTAACACCGGGTATTGGGCAGACCAATGGAGAACCACCATCACCTTTGCATGTATCCTTATCCTTTTCACCTCCAGCACACAAGAAGCTTTCGTTCAAGTTAAAGTACAAGCCCAAACGGGTTTGACGCAAGTTGTTTTGACAGGTGGCCTGGGGAACCACAGGCAAATCGATTTTCTTCAAAATAACTTGATATTTACCCTCACGACCGAATTTATCCTTACCCCAGCCGGTAGCATAACAGCGGCTATGATCAAAGTTATCACTGGGTTGGGGCAAACAAATGGGACGAATATTTTCTTGCCAAACAAAGCTATCTTCCAGGATAAGAAGAGCAACATCATTGTAAAGAGCTCCCTTGTTGTATTTTTCGTGAATGATAATCTCCTTAACGGGCTTGTCAACATGATTGAGAATTTCATCGGTATTCTGGGTGTCCCATTCACCACCACGCACTATCAATTGATTGGCCTTGCGGTTAATGACACAATGAGAAGCCGTGAGCACTACATTGGGAGCGATCAATGAACCGCCGCAGTCGTACAAGTGAATTATTTCACCTCCTGCATCTTCGGTACGAAGAATTGCCACCATCCAGGGGAATTCACCAAATTGAGCTTCGTTGTCAGTGTCACCAGTGATTTTAAAGCCAACACCATCATTGTTACGCCAGCCGCAACCGTCGTGGAGTTCCTTAGGTACGGGAGGGATGACAGGTTCAGTTCTCTATAAATATAGAAATGGAAATTGTGAATACATACAAGTCAGAATATGAATGTGTTCATCAACAAATTTATAATTTTTTAAGATAATTTTAAAAATGAAAATGAAATTTAGTCATTTTCGGTTGTTGTTTGAATATGGGAGCAAGGGTCAAATGTGAACCGTTATCACATTTATCTGCAGCTTAAAGTATTTTAAGTTGTCTAACATTTCGTAACAATTTCAGACCCAAAAAGATAACCGATTTTCATATATGTATAGTGGAATTCTGAATCCAAAAAAGTTTTATACCATGATTTCAAAGACGTTCCAAATGAGAACTTAAAATCGCTACGACCGATGTTAGCGTGATGAGAACATATCTTATATTCTTAAACGAGCAATAATTGTATGTATTTTTATATATATATATATATATATATATATATATAGAATGACTATCTCGAAAACGGCTCTAACGATTTTGATAAAATTTGGATATTGGGTATCTTTTTTGATGTATAGGTCGAAGAAGGGACTTTTGGAACCTCTAAGAGGGTAAAAACGGGTAAAAAGGGGAAAAAATCGAAAACGCTATATCTCCTTAAGTAATAGGTATAGAAACAATATTTAAATTACGTTTTAAACAGCTATGAAAATAAACGGACAGGTGTTTGGTACTTTTTTGAAACTATGTCTGATAAGGGGTAAAAAAGGGTGAAAATAGTTTTTTTGGTACCTTTTTAACCCACTCTTATATTTCAAACTAAGGAATATAGAAAGAAACTTTGTACTGCAATCAATAGATGTGAAAGAAACTTTAAACACGTATTTGGTGATTTTTTTATTTTGGGGCCAAAATGGGTAAAAAAAGGGATAAAATGATAACTTAACATCTCAAAAAGTAATATGAATAGAAGCATTATGTTAACTGCGTTTTAATAAAATGTACCGAATTCAATTGGTACCACAGAAGTACCAAATATGCATATGGAACTTTTTTGAAATTAGGGGATAAAAAAGGGAAAAAACTAGTAATGTTATACCTTTTAAACAAATGAATGTTTGTCTGTATGTATGTTCTTTATAGAATAGTAAACTGTGCATTTGATCATGTTATGCTCTTCAGCGAAGATGTTGCGGATAAGCCGGCGAAGGTTTTAAAGTTGATAAGACTAATTTCCGATAGATGGCGTCACTGAAAATTACTAAACATTAATTAAATCGTAAACTGTACATTTGATCATGCTACAATCTTTAGCAATGTTGTTGCACATGAGCCGACGAAGGTTTCTTAGTTGGTGTGAAGAAATTTCGACAGGTGGCGCTACTGAAATTTACTCAAAGTCAATTTAATCGTAAGCTGTACATTTAATCATGCTATAATCTTCAGCAAATTTGTTGAGGATAAGCCGACGAAGGTTTATGAATTGGAATGAGCAACGTCCGACAGGTGGCGCCACAGAAAATTACTCAAAGCGAATTAAATCGTAAACTGTGCATTTGATCATGTTATAATCATAAGCAAAGTTGTTACGCATAAGCAAACGAAGGTTTCTTAATTGGTATGAACAACTTCAGGTGGCGCCACTGAAAACTACTTAAAATGAAATAAATCATAAACTGTGCATTTGATCAGACTATAATCTTTAGCAAAATTGTTGCGCATGAGTCGACGGAGGTTTCTGTTGGTATGACCAATTTTCAAAATTTTTAAAATGAGTTAAACTGTAAACTATGCAAACTATGTGTTGGTCGGACAAAATGAATAAAATAATTCAAAATTAACTTTATAAAATAAAATATATAAAAACTTTCAAATTTGCCTCAAAATGCTTATCATAAAGCTCCGAGCAAGGCTCGGTCAACCAGGTACTCTAATATTAAAAGGGTAAACAACTGATTTCACTTTTAAAAGAATTTACCTTATTGGGAATATCACAGCAAAGTTCACTATAACTGCAATCTGCTTCATCATTTATGCGAATATCAATGAAATTCTCACCGCTAGTACTAATGGCGCCATCAACACACAAATGTCTGGGAACACATTCCTTCTCCTTGCCACACGATCTATAGCCACCGTCACCACTACGTGGGGGATTCAAAACTGTTGTCTTTGTTGGTTGTGGTTGAAATGTTTGTGTAGTAGTTTCCACGGTATTTCCACCGGTCTTGGTATTGTTATAGAATACCTGTCCAATCAGATCGTCCAAGGAAACTTGGGCGCAACTGTGGGCAATGAATAATGTAAATACTAACAATGATACTTTTGCCGCCATTGTTTGGTCTGTACTGAAACGATGGAAAGCAAAAGATTAAAAAATAAATTGAAATGAAATTTGTATAAGGAAAAATTTATAAAATTATTGATAATTCTTTTGAAACATCAGGGTACGTTATTAAAATGCCTTCAAGTTCATTAAGGGTTATCGTTAAAAAAAAACAAACAATATTGTTTTAAACTTATTTGTTTAACGTATAATTTGAAAAATCTTAATGAACTAAACTAAATTATAAAAAGTAGGTCATTAAAATTCTTATTTAGTATTAAGTAATTTTGCAGTATTTTATCACATCAGATAGTAATCTTTAATATAGTATTGATAATCGGATGTAGCTCATTGTCAGAGAGATGTACCCCTTGTTCCAATTGGAATGTTGTAGTGGGAATTAATTTAATTATATATATAAAGGGTTATACATTTCGTGGTTTCAAAAATATAGGACTGGAATTCGACATCTGTCAAACTAAGTTGTTAAATCAATTTTTTTTTCTGACATTCACGAAAATGGATCGCTTAAGTATCACACAACGCATAAAAATTATCAAAAATACTACAGAAATGGTGATTCTGCGACAGCCACATATCGTGCTTTAAGAGGAGATTATGGTTTACATAATCGTCCAAGAAAGAAATTGAAGAAATTTCAAGAGACTGGAGCGGTTACAAATATTGCAAGGCCTGTGCATCATCATTTTGCTCGTTCCGCTGAAAATATCGCTGCTGTAAGTGAAAGTGTTGCCGAAGACCCGAATGTGTCGATTCCGTGAATTCGGAGCTTTATGGTCATATGATAACCGACTTTTTTTGCCTGCTTTTGAAGAATACGACTTAGAGAATATGTGGTTTCAACAAGATGGTACCAAATAAGCTTTTCAAAATTAGATCCGCTTTAAGATATTTTAGGATCGAAGTTTCCAGAAGTACCATGGAAATGTTTTAAACTTTGATATGGCACAATCTAAATATTTATGTGTGTTGTCGATGATTCAAAAGGAAGTCATACAATTAAATTAGCATAAACTTTGTAAAATTTGGATTATCTCATAAGTTGAAGAATATAGAATAAAAACTTGTTTTATTTTAAAATAAATTTTCCAGGCATTGTCGAATGTATAGATGATACACATGGGCTTTTCATAGGAACATGTGAATATATTTTTTTTTACTTTTTAATAAAAAAAATCTCACAGCAAATTCCCGGTTGCTTAAAAACCCTATTACTGGCAACTAGAATTGACTGGGATGTAAATGGGATGCAGTTGTTGTCTGGGTTTCCGGCTAACAGGTAATAACTGTATTCAATTCCTACTCACACCTCCTCGTGGTACATCCTGGAAACCTGAGCAATCTAGTTGAAGATGCGGTAAACAACCCGAATGGGATTCTAGGTCAGGGCTAACGTGAGGGGGAGGTATCTTAGAGCCATTCCGACGTATTTGGTCTAAGGGTCTAAGATAATTATACTTGGTAAAGTACGAAACTGTAGCGTCTGTTCAACATGTTAGTTGCGGCTGCAAGCGGGCGTCTCTCTCGGATCGAGCGGCTCGCTTTACAAACGTGGTTCTTGTCTTTGGACTCATCATCCATTGACTTAGTAATTACGATGTTTTAAGCATGGAAAGAAACAACATTATAGAATATACTACTCCTAGGGGTAATCAAGCGAGAAATCCCCCTGCTACGGCAGCTAACACAAGGATTTTTGAGGTGCCTAATCTATGCAAGAACATCTTGATGAACGAAACCAATTCTATCCAAAAAAATCGAACTATAAAAACTAATATAGGCATGAAAGAAAGTTTAAAGTTTGCGACATGGAACGTACGCACGCTATATGAAACTGGAGGCTCTATGCTTCACTGGGAGTCAAGGATAACAGAAGAAGAATTGACTATTGTTGCCATCTACAATATGATTCATAATTGATATGGCAACTGAGTTTCTTTTAACGATTATCAATCAGTTGCCATACGTAATGACATTATGGCAATTGGCAGTACAATTAAAGTTAAGTTGCAATACACAACCAGCCAAATAAATGCCAAAGAGGAATGACGCCAAGATAATGCTTAGTATTTGGGATGAGCTGTTAAAACTGTGTCAGACGATCGCCAGGCAACTTTACCGACACAATTCGTTTGAAACTAGCAACCAACAAAAAACACGAGGCCATAATCTTTTATCTTTTCAACGCTAGGCCACATGTTGCGAGCCCAATTAAAAAACTATTTGGAAAACATTAAATGGAAAATTTTGACTTAGCAGCCTAATAGCCGAAACCATTTTTTTTGGATCGAAAGCAGAATGCCCTTACTGTTGCACATCAGGAAAGTGTATCAGAAATTTCCCTTATTCCGGGTTTGAGATAACCCGAAGCAGTTCTTTTGGCGCGGATTTCAAGTAGTGGTTAATGATGGACAATTAATTGTAATAGTGCTATAGACTTATGCAAAACTTTTGTTTTTAATTAATGTTTGTTAGTGAATCATTTTATCTGCTCGTTAATGTATATGAAAAGGTTTTAGATTTTGTAAATTAAAGAGTGCTCTAAATATAATTTGTAGTTGGATTTTCTTAAATAAAAATCAAACCTTTTAATATAAAAACTCTACAAAATACGCAAATATAATGACATATTATACAAAATCACTTAGCATAAAATGTTTACTTAGTACTCGGGTTTTGCAAAATTATCGACTTTTTTCGGAAACCCTCCCATAAAAGATTTTACAGTTGCTTCTGATACCTTTTTGGAGCATGTGTTCTACCTGCGCTTAAAATCGGACATGTTCTTGGAAATCTTTCCTGTGTTTTTCAATTCCTTTTTTACCAGAGCCCAATACCTTTCCACAGGCCGAAGTTCTGGAGAGTTAGGTGGATTTGCCTCTCGTGGTACAAAAATGACATTATTCTTTGAGTACCACTCAAGTGCCTTTTTTCCATAATGGCATGATGCCAAATCGGGCCAAAAAAAAATGTAGTCACTCTGTGCTCTCTTAAAAAGGGTAACAACCGTTTTTGTAGGCACTCCTTTATATAAATTTCTGTGTTTATTGTGCCAGATGCCACAAATACTTTACTTCTTTTGCCACAACTGCAAATAGCTTGCCACACGAGAAACTTCTTAGAGAATTTTGTTTGTTTTTTTGTGCGAAACTCTTGCCGAACATTGCCCGTTTATCAGAAACATACAAATCTTGACCAGGAAGTTGAGAAAAGTCTGCCAGTACGTATATTTCATCATCCATCACATAACAGGTGTATTTTTTTATAAAATAAGACTTCAATTTTTTCGCTCGTTTTTTTTTTGCTTCTAAGTTCTTTATAGCATTGCGATCTGGAACCTTTTGGACTTTGTATGTCTTCAGTCCAGCATAAGCTTTGACTCTATGTGCAAAATTCGTAGAACATTTCACCGTACGAGCTGCTTTTCTTAAAGAAGTGTTAGGCGCTCTTCGAAAGTGTCGCTCGACTTCTTTTGCCTTACCAATATCTGTAGGACCTTTTTTCCTCCCTGATCCAGGTTTTCTTTCAATGCTCAGGTTTTCCTTATACCGTCTGATGGCATTAGAAACCGTTCGAGGGCCAACTTTCAAATTTTTAGCTATTTTTTTAAAAGTTCATGACGGATTTTTTTGAAAAGTTTTAATTATATTTTCACGAACTTTTTTTTCGCAGTCCATTTTGATTGAAATAACTATTGAAAATTAATAATTTCTAAAATAATAGTATCTGACATATCTATAGAAACTAACTTGATCAAAAAAATAAATTATTTCTTGCACTATGGATAAATTTTGTCTAAAATAGTAAATTAAGAAATATTGTGTATAATTACATTGTGCTTGAATTTGGCATTTAGTAACAAATTCGAGACATATCTATCAAAAATAATGCGGACACGCTGATTTCAATAGTGACAATCATTCTTCGATGTTAGTTTGGACAAGTAAGTTATTTTAATTTTTTGCTAGGGAATCCCTAAATTTGGAGATAAATCAATAAAATATGGCACATATGTATTTTTTCCTGCAAAAACAATGTATGCGAAAATTGGTTTGTATTATCTAGGGTACCTTCCATATAAAAGTTTTCCAGAAATAGATTTTTTCGCATCCTAAAGGTATGCACCGTGAACCGCCGTGGTATAGCAGGTTAGTCATCCGCCTAGCATACCAGAGGTCCCAAGTTCAATCCCCGGCCAGACTCACTTGAAAAAAGGAATTTTCAAAAAAGCGGCGGTTCACCTCATAACTCAGATGGTTATTGAGTATTAGGCTATGTAAAACTTCTGTAAATAATGCATTTGCCGTTCGGAGCCGGAGTTAACAAGTAGGTAACTTTCAATGAGTCTAAAAAGAGAATCGGATGCAGCTCATTGTCTAAGAGAAGTACCACTTGTTCCAATTGGATTGTTGTTGTGAAAATTATTATTAAAGGTATGCACCAGAAAACTCTTAAAACTTAATTCAGCTAAATTTTATGTATAGGAGGTCCCCGAAATAATCGACCGAATTAAACCAAATTTCGTAGACATTATTCCTGTTAAAAGAATGTCATATGAGCCAAATTTCCTTGAATTATCTCCAAATATTCGACTATTTTAATTATTATAATATGGTAAGGGTTTCCCAAACAAAAAAATTTGAACTCAGCGTATCTTAATCATCTTTGGTAGAAATATCTTGTCTCTGTTACTTTTTCGCACTAACACAGTGTTATTTATAATGTGAATCCCCTAATTCAGACTTAATAAATTTTGAAAAATTAACATACATAATTTCTCCCATTATTATAAACTCTCTCATAAAAAGTTTTTATTATTTTTTACCAACAATTTTAAATTCATAATTTAAATATTCGTACCACAGAGCCTCTGGTCTACAATAAACAAAAACTCGCTTAAAGTTTATTTAACAAATTT
This sequence comes from Stomorhina lunata, assembly GCA_933228675.1. Classification (NCBI taxonomy): domain Eukaryota; kingdom Metazoa; phylum Arthropoda; class Insecta; order Diptera; family Rhiniidae; genus Stomorhina; species Stomorhina lunata. The sequence goes on along the minus strand of OW121741.1, from coordinate 44,595,664 downwards.
TAACAACAATAAATTTATTATTATTATTTAAACATATAATACCGGTTTTTAGTTTGTGATTCACAAAACTTTTATGCCAAAAATCCCCAATGTTATAATTTTGTGTATAAATGAAATTAAAGCCAGTTTTACTGACTTTTTTTCAAAATTGTACTTATAAAAGTACTTGAGCATTTCTAAGAATCATCAGAGTCAATATTTTGACAAAAGCTTTAATTATTGAGCGGAAGTTTTAGCTTATTTCAAACGAAGTTAATTGTATTATTCGAAGGCCAATCAAGCGGATTTTCATCAGTTAAAATAATTGAGAATATTTCTAAAATAATAATAAAAATCATTCGAATTAATTTATGAGAAATAATATGTTTGTTCCCATACTTTAACGAAAAAACCCAAATCAATACAAATTCTTGTTGTTTGAGTTATTTCTGACAACTTCGGACTGTTTTGGGTAGTTTCGTTAGAGTACGGGAACAAACATAATATTTTGAATATTCTGTTTTAAAAATAATTATTTAAGACATCCCATAGGGATGAGTTTTTGGCTCTTTACCGCTACAAATGTTGGTGTATTTTAATAATACTAGCATAGGTATTGTTTATATTAACCTTAATCAGTGTACCCAATTTTGTAGCAATTGACCCATATTTGACCATACCTCCCATACAAGACATATTCTCAAAAGTCGTTTAAAGCATAAAAACGCTTATAATGGGTGTATTTTTTAGAGGTATAGAACTTCGAATTGAAATAAAACACAAGAAAATCGTTTTAATGTCCATCAATTTGGCTTTATTGGAAGGATAATTTTATGCCATTAATGTTTAAATATGATTTCGGGCATGTGGCCGCCGCGGCTGGCTCGAATAAAGCCAATTCTACAGGTTCAATTTTCAACTACTTTTTCGAGCATATGGGGCCGTATGTTGGCAATAACGCCACGAATGTTGGCTTCCAAGTCCCCTAACGTTTCTGGTTTGTTGGCGTAGACGAGCGACTTCACATATCCCCAAAGAAAATAATCCAGTGGTGTCAAATCGCACGATCTTGGTGGCCAATTGTCAAGTCCATTCAGCGAAATTATGCGCTCATCGAATGTTTCCTTCAATAAATCAATTGTGACGTGCGCTGTGTGGCATGTAGCGCCGTCTTGTTGGAACCACAACTCATCCACATTCATGCCATCCAATTGGGGAACAAAATAGTCGGTTATCATGGCTCTATACCGGTCTCCATTTATGGTAACTGACTCTCCAGCATTATTTCGGAAGAAGTATGGCCCAATGACTCCACCAGCCCATAGAGCACACCAAACAGTCAGTTTTTGTGGATGTAATGGCGTCTCAAGGGTCTCATGTGGATTCTCTTCACTCCAAATGTGGCAATTTTGCTTGTTGACGTAGCCATTCAACCAAAAATGAGCCTCATCACTGAACAAAATTTTGCGATGAAAATCAGTATCGAGATCAATCTCATTTTCGGCCCATACACCAAAATCACGACGCATTGCATGGTCTCGCGGCTTTAATTCTTGCACAAGCTGGATCTTGTAAGGTCGCAAGCCAAGATCTTTGCGCAAAATCTTCCATAAAGTTGATGGACAAAGCTCCAATTGCTGTGCACGGTGGCGAATCGATTCATTCAACGATTCTTCAACACTTTGCTCTACAGCGGCAATTGTTTCTTCGGTGCGCACTGTTCGACGTCGCTGCGGATGCGTATTATCACATAGAGTAAACGTAGTGCGAAAACGATCCATGGTTAACCGAATTAATTGCTCTGATGGAGGATTATGTCGACCATAAAATGGAAGGAGCTTGCGGTAAACTTCGCGAACTGAACCATTATTTTCGAAATAAATTTGCACGATTTGCAAGCGTTGTTCTTTTGTCAACCTGTTCATGATGAAATGGCAAACCAAACTAAATATTAATCACTTGACAGCTGACAAAATGGCCGCCAGTTAAATAAGTGATGCCAACTTAAAGTTCTATACCTCAATAAAAAACACCCGATAAATCTAAAGATAAATGCTGTTTATTACTAAAACATTGCACAGATAAATATTTTGTAAATATAAACCAATAACCGTAATTTGGTAACAATCGAACCATAATTGACCCTAGCTCCCATATCAGGCCCTTAGCCGGAAATGACATTAATCTACTTAAATCTCAAAATTCAAAAAAAAAGTAGCACAGTATACTTATGTCTGTCTCTAAGCCTTAAGGAAAACTTGTTAAATTTTGGTCCATATATGACCTAAGTGGTGAAGGGTATCATATAGTCGGGCGTGACCGACTATAGCTTTTCTTACTTGTTATACCCTTCACCAATAGGTGAAATTGTATTATAAGTTTGTCATTCAGTTTGTAATTTTTTCATTATTTGTCTCAGACCACAAAATTTATACCGATCGACTTAGAATCGGCAGGAGAATCGATTAAGCGATGTCTGTCTGTCTGTCCGTCTGTCTGTTGAAATCAAGTTTGTGAAGCTGCTAGTGTATCGACATTAATACTAAATTTCATCAAAATCGGTTGAAAAACGCCTGAAATATCGCTTAAATGTCAAAATTTATGTGTGACATATAAAATTTTTCATTAAAAAGTACATTTCAGAAAGAAAAGAAAAACCTTACTCATGATGATATAGGAAATCCTCCCGCGAAGTTTTCATCTAAATCGGACCCATAACTTTTATTTCTGCTCGAAAAAATAAAAGTCAAAAAATAACTTTTATTTTTGCTCGATATAATAAAAGTCAAAAATAACAGTTATTTTTGCTCGAAAAAATAAAAGTTAAAAAATAACTTTTATTTTTGCTCGAAAAAATAAAAGTTAAAAAATAACTTTTATTTTTGCTCGAAAAAATAAAAGTTAAAAATAACTGTTATTTTTGCTCAAAAAAATAAAAATCAAAAAATAACTTTTATTATTGCTTGAAAAAATAAAAGTCAAAAATAACTATTTATTTTGCATCGCATTTTATGAAAATTTGGTCTAAGACTATCAAAATGGTATACTTGGTTTAATTCTCCGACAGTTATTTTTGGTCCCTGGATAAAAGTGCATATTTATGAACTTTTTTGAACCGCGAAGTCTTACGTTTTCTGAGTTCACGAATCACAAACTATGTATATGGAAAATATGTATATTTAGATATATAAACCAAGGCAATAAAAAAATTAATTTATACCGATGCATAACGATGTAGTTTATACATCGGTCTAAAAAATATCACAATATATCTACACTTAAAAAGCTGTGTTAATTGTAACGACCTTGAACTGCCAGGAAATCCATATTAGAGTTAGAGAGAAGTTGGAATTTGTATGCGGCCAACCCCCAGATTTGTTCGAAATGCTAAAAAATACTCCCTTAAAAATTTGAGGTTAATCGAACAGGGGGAAAGCGTGCCCATGTCCCGCCCAAATTTGCAAAATACCTGATTTTTTTAATTTGATTGTAAATAATTTAATTAATACTTTAGAAAAAAAAAATTCCAAAATAAGCTATGATTTACAATTCTATGGCCTAAAAGTACTAAATAGCTGAATTTCGTCAAAATATTTTCAAATTTACTTAGTTTTTTTCATATTAGAAAATTTTACTTTTTTCTCAGGTCGGTTTCAAAAATCACTTTTTGATTTTTTGAAAATTTTGTTGAACAAATTTTACAAATTATCAATTATCGTTTCAGGTTCATAAAAGAAACAAATAAAGAATAAAACACAGAAAAAATGGTGTCGATATCTTGAACCGTTTCGCCGTACCTACGATTATAGATCTTAGTATTTCGAGAAAATGTAATTTTTCGGTCATAATTTGATTTAATGCTTCTTAAATTGTACCTAAGTTCAATTTCAGTAAAAGTAATAATAAATATTTGATTGGTCTGTGAAAAATGTATTATTTTTTTAGCATTTTGAACAGATCTGGGGGTTGGACCGAAACATATACCTTCAAGAAATTTTCCCCATATACACTATTGGCACTGTAATCCATATATCAACCATTTCATAACATAACTTTCTGAAACACCATTGGTGAAGGGTATCTAAGATTCGGCAAAGCCGAATATAACACTTTTACTTGTTTTTCTTATATATTAGATCGGTTCGAATATCAGCTAGTTTTTTTTTACTATAATTGGAATAATATCAGATTTGAGTGGGCGTATTTTAGAGTATCAATATTTTATTGAAATCATAAAAATGATTTTAATTCAAGCAAATTTTAGAATGAACGATTTGTTATATAATATACATATCCGATTTTGATGTTATTTTTAGAGTAAATATAAAGTTTGGCTTACTATAACTCGTTGTTTTTTTTTTTTTATTAAATACGATCAGTGCAATTTTACTAAAATAATAAAAGAAAGCAAGACGATCGAAGCAATCGTGGGAATCGGTGAAAGCAAAATTAACAATAAAAGTATTGTTTTTGATAAAGAAATTCAAAAAAAATATATTAATTTACATAAATTTAAAATATTTGAAAACACGAGCCTATCAGAGTATTTTAAAATTTCATTTCACAAGGTTCAAAATTTTAATTAATAATATTAAAGTATGCATCATTAAAAATTGTTATATTGAAATTTTCTTATCAAAATTTATAAACCTATGTAAGTATGGGTCAATATCTTATACAATGTATGAGATATTGAACCATGTATAATGTACATATGTGGGATGTACTATAAGGAATTTGAAAATATCTTAATTTTCACTTTTACCAGCAAAATGTTACAAAATATGAATTATAGATATAGTCATTTTCGAACCCCCCCCCCCCCATTAATTGTTCATTGGTTCATGAAAACTTTATCTACTAGTAACAACTAGTTCTAATTATTTATAAATTAATCAAATATAGCTAATAACAGGTTAATATTAGATGTGACGTTTTGCTTTATATGTTTAAAAAAATGTAAATTTAAGACTGAACAACAGTTTTCTTTAAGTTTGAATGCTAATTTATTTTTATACCCACCATCAAAAAGAATATATTGAGATTGTCATTCCGTTTGTAATTTCCTTAATATTGGCTCAAAAACGATATATATTCTGAATCCTTATGAAATTCTAAGACGATTGAGCGATGTCCGTTTGTCTGTCTTTCTGTTGTAATCACGATAACGCCTAAACGAAAGGAGCTAGCTCACTGAAACTTAATAAAAACATTCTTTATCTCTGAGAAAATTTTGATATTGAAATTGGGCAAAATCGGTTAACATTTGACCATAGCTCCCGTATAACCTCGCCTACGCTAATCGCTTATTTGCTAATAAATAACAAACTATAATAGCTATGATGATAAAATTTGGTATATAAAAGTTTTGCATAAGGCCTGGATAGCATATAAAATTTCATCAAAATCGGTTCACATTTAGTCATAGCTCCCATACAAAAAACTTACGGAAACAGCCAAAATTTCACCAAAAATACACTTAAATGCCAATAAATCTAAAATTATAACAGATATAACCACTAAATTTAGCACAAGAAATTCTTATGTCTATGCCAGCCAGTGCGCAAAGTTTTGTTACAATAGGTTACTATTTGACCATAGCTCTTATATAAAAAACTTACGGAAACACAAAAATTCAAAAAGAAAATACGGTTTATGTCCGTCTTTCCTTCAGAGAAAAGCGCGATATCTCCTTAACTACAAGAGCTAGAGATGAGCTGAAAATGGGTAAAATCGATTCACATTTAGTTTGAGCTCCCATATAACCCTGCCCCGGGAATCACATTTATGCTGATAAATTAATTAATATTGTAAAATCTATGACCACTAAATTTAGAACAGAGAAGTTTTATGCAAGTTTCAGTCAGTATGTCAAATTTTATAGGAATCGGTCCATTTTTAACCATAACTTTCATATAAAAACCGCTCCCGGTAACCACTAAAATGCCACAAACGCCGGTAAAAAGCTAATAAATTATAAACTATACCAGCTACGGCCACTAAATTTTACACAAATAAACTTTATATTAATACCAGCCAGTATGTAAACAATCGGTCAACATTTGGCTATAGGTCTTATATATATAATATCCCCTTTTTTATACCTACAATTTTGTCCAAGGTAAATACTAGGGAAACCACTTAGATACTTTCAAATGTTGAACTATAGTAACTATACCTTTGCAACCGAATTTAGTCCAAATACATTACCAACAATACCACATTTGGTCAACATTTTGAATAAGCTGCACTCTTGTGCGACTTGATGGTGGGTATACAAGATTCGGCACAGCCGAATATAACACCCTTACTTGTTTTAGTATATTGTTTAGCCTCTAAATACTATGGATGAGCTCCATCTTTGAAATAAGCTGTTAAAGGCAGTACTTCTTTTTCGTAAATTAACCATCTGTATCTGACGCGATATAGTTCTCACAGTTCTAATGACGTGATAGGTCATCATAACACCTGATGAAATCAGGTTTGTGGAGCTTTTGTATCGTATACCGATATGAATTATATCCGTGGCAATATGGAACAGTAGCTTAAGTCGACATAAGGGAGAATTGCATTACAGAAGCAAAAGCGCTTAAATGTGTTTAGTCCGTTATAAAAAAATTTGGTATTTTATAAATGTTATGTACGTTTACCTTTTAGCTTATGTTTTTTGAATCAATATGACATTGACCGAAACAACTTATGTACACATATTTTTGTGTACATATTCATATATTAGTTCCATCATATAACGATTTCGCTTAACTTCACTTAAGCTGTATAAATATTGATTTTGAAAAAATAAAGTAATTATTTTCAAACAACTTATGTTTACATAAAACTACACAATATATACATTTTATTCAAACAGAACCATTTAAAGTTACTTAAGGTCCAATTACAAGCAAATTTCAGTTTCGAAAAAGAGCTTAAGTAGAAAAAACGTAAAATCTTCTGAATTTAGCAATATTTTTTAAGTATTCATCCTTCTTCTCCAATAAATATGTTACCAATATATTAATTCATAAATTATTCGCAGAAATCAAGGAGAAGAAAAATTACACAAAATTTATGATATCTCAAAACTTAAATTTTCGACTTAAGCTATTCTTCCATATTGCCACAGATATATAAAAATAAATGTTTGTGTATCTGTATGTCCTCTATAGAATATAGATTTTGTTATGATCCGACGAATATTACTAAGTTGGTGTGACCGACAGGTGGCGCCACTGAAAATGACTCAAAATTAATTAAATCGTAAACTGTGCATTTGATCATGCTATAATCTTCAGAAAAGTTGTTGCGCATGAGCCGACGAAGGCTTCTAAATTGATATGACAAATTTCCGACAGATGGTATGACAAATTTCCGAAATGTACAATTAATTTCCGATAGATGGCGACATTGAAAATTGTTTAAACTGAACTGAATCGTAAACTATGCATTTGGTCATCTGTTGATAGGACAAAGTTAATAAAGTGATTCTAAATTAATTGGATATTTGTGTAATGTCTTTCCTTCAAATTTATTTTAGTTGGTAGCAACGCGCACAGGGTACAGCTAGTTCGTTACAAAAAGTATTTTGTTTGCAATCGAAAAATTTTAACTTTAGGAAAACTTAAATAACTTTTGAAAATGTATACCAATATCAATAAGTTCTGTCTCTGTTTCTATAAAGAACTATATAAAACAAAATAGGTTTTTATAGAAAAAAGTTTAAAAACTTGCTTTAGCATTTTAAAGATTAAGAAAAAGTTTAAAAAATATCGAAACATTTGATCAAAACTTATCTAATTTCTTAAAATATAAGCCCTATTAACACAGATTGACTTTCCAAAACTGTTTACAATTTTAAAATCACTCTGCAAATTTGAGTGTCATAGGTACTAAAGTACTACGGCCTACCCGAAAACAGTTTTAAAATTTTAAAATCACTCTGCAAATGTGAGTGTCATAGGTACTAAAGTACTACGGCCTACCCGAAAACAGTTTTTTGCTAGTAACTCAATATTTGAAACGTGTTTCGAATTCTTTGATAATGGTTTTTGTATGTCCTCACCTAGGTCTATAACCTCCACTAGATCGCTTTCCAAGTTTTTACAAAAGTTGCGCATTTTTAAAACCGTGTTATTTTTCTGACAAAAATTTAGAGACTTTGGCCCTCTAAATTCGAATTGGATCTAGTTTCAGAGATATAAAGTTTAGTTTTTCTCAAGTAAATGTTGAATTTTTTGAATCGCAGACCCAAACATGTTTTTTTAAGTGCTTTTTGGAATTTTAAAGTTGACAATACTGAATTTTACGAACAGTGTAGCGACATAAAACTCATAAGAGGTTGTTGCCATAAATTAAAGTTGTGAAGAGATATCAATCATTTAAGTAGAACAGATTGTGAAAACAGGATTTTACATAAGAAGAAATTGGGGCGATATTAAAATAAAGATCGACTGAACATGATTTAATTCTAGATCATAACACACTGGGGCATTTTGCAAAGCAATGATAAATAATAAACAGGGTGGCTGATGAATGATGCTACCAAAAAAAATGTATGACATTTGTTAAGCTGGAGGAATTTATTTATAATTATGCGTATTTCTATTAAAATGTGTCACACTTGGGGGGAGGTAAAAATCTGCGAAAATAGCGTTACGTAATTTGTGAACAGCCCCTATACCGTACTATGGTATTTCCACCGCTTTTGAAAAATCGAATGATGCAGTTCTATAGAGAAGAGTCTAGATATTAAGTATCAATAATTGTTTTCAAGGAAAGGTTATATTATGTGTTATGTGCTTAATGTTCTAAAACGAAGAGTGATGAAATTTTTAATAAAACTCAGTAGCTTAAAAATACATCGAATATAGTTTCATTATTTCACATTAAGATACAGGATCTTGGTTTTAGTCAGCAGAAGAAAATAACATGATCTGTTATATAGTTAAGGAGATATCAGGAAATCAAAAAATTTCTCTAAAATTCAGTGTTTTCGTTTTTCTTTGAAAAAAAAACTAATTTGGCTCGGTTTTGTTCGGTGCTCCTACAATAATCACGTGAAAGGCGAAAGTCTTTTTAGATTGAGCGAAAAAATTCACCGAAACTTTTCGATCGTTAAACAAAGTTCAATTTTTTTTAGGAGTCGACGGAATTTAACAAAAATTAGTAGAGCTCTGTTTGGAGTCAACTAATAAACTTGTGGCGAATTTCACCAAATTCTTTTAAGAATTGAGGCTTATACATTGAAGACTAAAATAACTGAAACAAGTAAGAAAGTGCTAAAGTCGTCCAAGCCCGACCATACGATACCCTTCACCACTAAGGTCAAAGATGTTCTTTTTCGTATATAAAAACAAATATTTGCAAAATTTTGCCATCATACAAACATACATTATATATTTAAGCTGTTTCCATTTTTGGACTTATATGAGAGCTAGGGTCAAATGTGGACCGATTATCTCAAAATTTGGCAAATTGATTACACTTGTTACAAAAATTATGTATGTAAATAAACTTAAAATACTCATTATCTTCAGATTTACGAGCGTTTTAGTGATTTGTGTCTCATTTAGTGCGTTTCTTCTGTCGAAACGTCTGTATGGGAGCTATGGTCAAATGTGGACCGACTTCAATGAAATTTGGTACAGTGATTTTAGTTTACATAAGCAGTATTTGTTTTAAATTTCATGAAAAAATATTAATATTTGTGGCCAATATATCAATTCTGGGAAGTGGGACCTATGGGAGGTACCATAAATAATTTACCGATTTTGACGAATTTCAATAGCCATGGTCCCACTATGAAAAAAATTATCTGTGCCAAATTTCATAAAATAATCTTTAGAATTGCGACCTATACTTTGATTACATGATTTACATGGGGTCCAGCCAGCCGTCGGACGGACGGACGGGCGGACTGATATCGCTAAATCGACTCAGAAAGTGATTCTAAGCCTATTCGTATACCAAAAGGTGTCTAGGACAAATATTTCTATGCGTTACATACATCAGCACAAACTTATAATACCCTTTCTACCTATGGTGGTGAAGGGTATAACAAGTCGCAAGGAGTCGACGGATTTCGAAAAACTGAACATGTTTGCAAAATTTCTTCGTTGTAGGATCACTCCTTCTATTTTTCGCGCTTCGATGTATGAAGAAATACCACTGTCTGCCGCTTTCACGCTTTAGAGCCCGAAATAATAACTTTTTGATAATATCTCGCACAAGTGCCACCGAGAATGGAGGCCAGGTAAAAATTGAATTTTAATAAAAAGGTATTACTTTTCAAATGAATTAATCAAAAACAAATAACATAAACTTTACAAAAACTCATTTGAGTTTCGTAATGTAGCAAAAATAATCAGCCACCCTGTAGATTTAAAGATCACACTTTATATTATCTTCTTCAAATATCGGTAACTCACATTTAATTTGACCAACTGTGAACCACTTCTGTTACGTTTAAACTACAATTAAACCACGTATATAAAATTCTATTATTTCTGTAAAATTCAGTAACTTCATATTTGTTTAAAAAAAAATATTATTCAATATCTATAGTATTCATTTAAGTGTTTGTTTTCTAATTACCGGTATTGAAATTAAAAATTTCTATCATTAATATTTCAAAGTTTATTTTCTCTATCTTTCGTTTTTACATATGATCAAATTTCGCTTAAAGCAAAATTATTAACAATAAATTTATTATTTTAGAATATTTAAAATAAAAAATTGCTTAAACTTCAAAGTATGAGAAATGCATGTCATTTAAAAATTCTAATTCGCATAAATTTATTTTATTTAAAAGAATAATTAGCAAAAAGCAAAAAAATATTGGCAAAAAAAGATCGCACACGTTTAGACAAAATTTTATAAATAAAATATTGAAAAAACAAAAAAAAACGATAAACTGGTTTTGACATTAAACTTGACGGTTAAGTTTGTTAAACGAATTGGTTGGATGGTTAAGAGATATGACCGTTAACAAAAACACAGGTTTATTTTTTCCAAAATATGAGAATTAAAAATCCATTATACAATTCCGGCACAAAAAAAAAACAATAACTTAAAATTATTAAATAATACTTAAAAAAACAAATACACGATCGATCTTAAAATAATAAAAAAAAAACTCACAATTTGATTAACGCAAAACCAACAGAACAGAACGGTCAACTACGAAAATAGAGAAATACAAGTCACAGCTTAACTTTTAAAACAACCGCTCAGTTGAAGAATCTATTAAGAACTGATCGTACTTTAATCAATTTGTGATCATCAGCAGAAGCAACTCAAACTGAGAATCAATCATGAAAGTTTTACTTCACTCATAGAAATATTATTACTTATAGATACGAACGAAACACAGATACGATCCAATACTCATCTTTACTTTAACAAACACGATTGAGATGTTAAGGGGCAAAAAGAAGATGATCAAGTTTAGTTCGTAGTTAAAGATGCGTAAAGCAGAGATGGGAAATGTTTTATGAACATGTAAAAAATGAACTACACCATCTTCGAATTGGATGAAATTTGGTATAAACATTCTCCTAACTCATACAATTTTTAGAGTTCTTTTAAAGTTTTAATTTCGCTTCGGTTAAGATTTTATGGAGTGCCAAAGTTCGTTTTTTTTCAAAACATTCCTATTTTATATGATTATAACTCTTGATACGGTTATCAGATTTTTATAAAACTAAGCTCATATTTCAGCGTATCTAGTTTATTTTAATTTTCTTTTAATTAAAAACTTAAACCATGTATTGAAGAAGTAAGATCAATTATGTCCTTGACACAAGGACATCTCAAAGACTATATCGGCGACATGAAATAACCCCAATGAAATAACGCCCAATTACGAAAATGAAATGAACCCCAATTATATGAGCAGCAAAAAAAAAGAAATAACTTCTAGGAAATAAGATATGAAAAAACACCCAATTTTTGGCGAAATAATACCTAATTTTAACGAAATAACACCCGATTTTAGAAATCACTTTAAAAATGTTTACTAAAATTAAGTTAGAATAGGAAATATACCCCAAATGAAAAAATCCCCAAAAAAATGAAATAAGACCCAAAAAATAAGTTTTTTAGTTTTATTTTTTAATTGTTTTTTTACAAAAATACTTGCATTGTTTGGCGACATACAGGGCCAGTCAATGTATCGGGTGTTTTTTATTGAGGTATAGAACTTTAAGTTGGCATCACTTTTTTAACTGGCGACCATTTTGTCAGCTGTCAAGTGATTAATATTTAGTTTGGTTTGCCATTTCATCATGAACAGGTTGACAAAAGAACAACGCTTGCAAATCGTGCAAATTTATTTCGAAAATAATGGTTCAGTTCGCGAAGTTTACCGCAAGCTCCGTCCATTTTATGGTCGACATAATCGTCCATCAGAGCAATTAATTCGGTTAACCATGGATCGTTTTCGCACTACGTTTACTCTATGTGATAATACGCATCCGCAGCGACGTCGAACAGTGCGCACCGAAGAAACAATTGCCGCTGTAGAGCAAAGTGTTGAAGAGGACCCGAATGAATCGATTCGCCACCGTGCACAGCAATTGGAGCTTTGTCCATCAACTTTATGGAAGATTTTGCGCAAAGATCTTACAAGATCCAGCTTGTGCAAGAATTAAAGCCGCGAGACCATGTAATGCGTCGTGATTTTGGTGTATGTGCCGAAAATGAGATTGATCTCGATGCTGATTTTCATCGCAAAATTTTGTTCAGTGATGAGACTCATTTTTGGTTGAATGGCTACGTCAACAAGCAAAATTGCCGCATTTGGAGTGAAGAGAATCCACATGAGGCCCTTGAGACGCCATTACATCCACAAAAACTGACTGTTTGGTGTGCTTTATGGGCTGGTGGAGTCATTGGGCCATACTTCTTCCGAAATAATGCTGGAGAGTCAGTTACCATAAATGGAGACCGGTATAGAGCCATGATAACCGACTATTTTGTTCCCCAATTGGATGGCATGAATGTGGATGAGTTGTGGTTCCAACAAGACGGCGCTACATGTCACACAGCGCACGTCACAATTGATTTATTGAAGAAAACATTCGATGAGCGCATAATTTCGCGGAATGGACCTGTCAATTGGCCACCAAGATCGTGCGATTTGACACCACTGGATTATTTTCTTTGGGAATATGTGAAGTCGCTCGTCTACGCCAACAAACCAGAAACGTTAGGGGACTTGGAAGCCAACATTCGTGGCGTTATTGCCAACATACGGCCCCATATGCTCGAAAAAGTAGTTGAAAATTGGACCTGTAGAATTGGCTTTATCCGAGCCAGCCGCGGCGGCCACATGCCCGAAATCATATTTAAACATTAATGGTATAAAATTATCCTTCCAATAAAGCCAAATTGATGGACATTAAAACGATTTTCTTGTGTTTTATTTCAATTCGAAGCTCTATACCTCTAAAAAAACACCCATTATGTACTGCAAACCTTAAAGTGTTTGCAAGGCAAAAGTAAGATGATAGGTTCCTCGGGAACACAGACAATACACAGCTTTGGATTAACGCTTTGTACTTCTTGAGAAGTCCTGATCTTCTTAAAATATTAAATATCTTCGAACATGTCCTCTTCAGTTACCATCTCAATACGAGTTTTGTTTGTAGGGAACATCATTCTATTAAAAAATGGGAAAAGCGCCTTAAGCGAAAATTTAGTTTTGGAAAAAATGGCTGTGAAAACTGTTTCTTATAAAAAAAAATCGCGCGATTTTTTTTTTTACAAAAAACAGTTTTCACAGCCATTTTTTTACAAAACTAAATTTTCCAAAAAAAATGAAATAAAGCCTAAATTAAATTTACATGAAATAAATCCCAATTAAAATAATATTTTTTTCTGGAATAGCTTCATAACGAAATAAACCCCAATTTAAAGTGAAATAAAGCCCAATAAACGTGAAATTATCTCCAATTTTCATTTTTCAATTTTTATTGGGTTTTCGTAATTGGGCGTTATTTCATTGGGGGTTATTTCATGTCGCCGTATATCACCCATTTTTTTACCGTCCTCCCAAATATGGGAGAAAGTGGACCCATAGGGGTTTTGGAAAATAATAGACATTTTGTAAAACAACAAATATACAAATTTTGAAATTTAAAAATTTTTTAATATACCGTTGTATATTTTTTTTAACTTTTTTTGCTTTAGAAATTAAAATGATTAATGAAAAAAATTTAAATTTTAAAATTTGTACTAAAATAATTTTAGATAATTGTGAACTTCAACAACATCGGACATAGTGAGGTTCAAAATTCGTATTTTTCGATCGAAAAATTTTGATTTCACCCTATAGTCATGACCAACTATTCAATACCCTTCAATACTTAGATTAAACATAAACACAAGTGTTTACTTTTGTTATTGGAACAACAATTTCTTGAGATTTAAGTATATTTGTGTCATTTCCGGTAGTAGGTCTCATATCGGAGCTAGGGTCAAATGTTTGCTATTATTGTTATGTTTAACGATTTACTTTTACAGAAAACTTATATGTTGCCAAATTTAAAAAAAATACTATTTTCGGGATATTTATGTGACTACAGAAAGCTTGTATTGGTAGTATCTTCGAATATGGACCAATTCCAACCAAATTTGGTACACTCTTTTTGGTTACTAATTCAACTTTAAATAAATGTGTGTCTGTAAAGACCCTGTGATATTATTACACGAAATAATCTAATTTTTTACAAAAAGTGTGAAAAACTGTCCTACAAATTGTATATTGGGTTTCTGCAGAAGTTTGTAACGCCTATGAAAGATACTCGAAATAAAGACCCGATTTGATCTAAAGATTAATGTGTTCAATTTTAAAATGCAATTCGTAGCATATTTAACCCTCTGCGAATGATGATTTTTCACGATTCCATTGACGTACAATTATAGACTATCAGTAAACATTTCGATGGCTTATATTTTCAAGATCCGTTTTATAGAAGTAATCAAATACTTTTTGTTTTTTATTTATGAGTGTGAATTATTATATATATATATATTAGGGTGTCCCTTATTTTTGGACCTCAATATTTTTTTGTGCATACCCGCTAAAAAGTTTCGAAATAATCATAGAAGGCTCCAGAAAAAAATTTACTTTGATATTAGAATGATAACCCGTGCCGACTTGCGACAAAGTTAATTGTTGTAAGTATGGGTAATTTTTGGTCAATATTGGTATAAGTCATTATAATTTGTACGTATTTTATTCAATTTTCAATATTTTTTAACATTTTACTGTTGTGTTTTTTTATTTTAGTAATTTTTAATAATGTTTATTTATATTTAATATGAAACTAGCAGAACCTGGTCCGCTTCGCTGTTCCAAAATACATTTTTTTACTCCTTTTTTTTAATTATTTAGTTAATACATATGTATGTATAAATTTCCTCAATTTGGTCAAAATAACTATACATAACTATATAGATTTTATAGAAGTGATTTTCATATCATGACAAAATATTGTTAAGACAGCTTTGATTATTATATCATGATGCAGCTTTCGTATTCATTCCTTTCAAGAAAATGAGCTTTCACATATATTATATACGTCTATCTAAAAAGGTAATTCCCTTTTTTACTCAGCTGGCAAATTTATGTCTTTTTTCGATGGTAATTTGCTATTCCAATAGTGTGTTTCATAAAGTGCGGTTTTATTATTAAAAAAATGTCAGTCGAATTACGAAGTGATAAACAAAATATTTTCCTTATCGGACTGCCAAGCCACCAGATAAATGGTGCAAAAGTACCACCTAATCGACAAGTTCTCACCGTTTTATTTTACAATATTCGTGAAGTCAAGCTGACTATTAGTGAAAGTGCGAATCTTCTTATAAGAGAGTGCATTATATTTTGGGAAAAAGCCAGAATTCCTACGAAGGCAATCCCTAACTGCGTGAAGAAACTTGTTGATTTATATCATGTTTGGATTGAGCTGCAAAAAAACTGTAAGGAAACTCAGTTGACTTTCAAGAATCGTGAAAATAATTTTGTAAAAGACCTTGATAACTTATTTGATATTGCACATGCAGATGCCTTTGACAGAATGAATATAGAGGAAGACAAAGATTTCTTAAGGAAACAGAGAGAGCCAAGTCGACCGGGATGCTTAGGTGGAATTGACAAAAAGTTGGCGGAGAAAGAAGAACGAGTTAGGCAAAGACGATTGGAAGAAGAAGAAATAAAGGTAAAACAAAGGGAGTTATTGGCTGTTGCATCTACTTCTTCGATAGATAACTTGGAATGTCTTGAGAATTCGGAGGGACTCAGTTTACATTCTCCATGCGGTTGTAGAAG
Organism: Stomorhina lunata; assembly: GCA_933228675.1. Taxonomy (NCBI): domain Eukaryota; kingdom Metazoa; phylum Arthropoda; class Insecta; order Diptera; family Rhiniidae; genus Stomorhina; species Stomorhina lunata. The sequence continues at coordinate 44,579,358 of OW121741.1, read as the reverse complement.
CGCTTGGTCTAAACAGCGATGATTTCTCTATAAACAAATCCTCGATTCAGCGAATTCGTACTCAAGCGAGAAAATCCAGGGCAGAAGCAATAAAAACTGACTTAAAGAATAATTTACCTGACGTAGTCACAGTTCATTGCGATGGAAAACTATTACCTGGATTATATGTACGAAGTTCATTTGACGATAGAAATTAGAGAGTTCTTCTGGAAAACATCAAGCTGAAGCCATTTCAACTGCTCTCTTTGACTGGACCCTCCATGACAAAGTACAGATAATGTGCTGCGATACAACAGCTTCCAATACTGGCCATTTAAGTGGAGCTTGTGCTATTCTGGAGCAGACTTTAGAAAGGGAATTGCTGCTTTTTGCTTGTCGTCATCATGTTTATGAGTTGGTCCTTAAAGCTGTTTTTGAAACCAAGGTAAAACATATTACAAGTAGCCCAGATATTCCAATTTTTAAAAAGTTAAGAGATAATTGGAAAAATATTAACACTGATAACCTCTAAATTTCGTTAAAGCACATATTGCTAAGACAAACATTACATCTTTGTTAACTTTTTATAAGACTGAACTGGAAAAATCTTTTGTTAGAGACGATTACCGCAAATTGGTTGAACTATGCGTTGTGTTCTTAGGAGGAGACACAGAGAATAAACTAAAACTCAGGCCCCCCGGAGCTTTTCATCAAGCGCGATGGATGGCGAGAGCAATCTATTCTATAAAAATATGTTTGCTTCAATCGCAACTTAAAATTACTGCAAAGGACAAAAATGCTCTACAAGATGTTTGTTTATTTATCGTCACCTTGTATACCAAACCTTGGCTCGAATGTACAATGGCAGTTAAAGAACCTAACCAAGACTTGTCCTTTTTGAAAGCTCTAAAAGAATATGAAAAGGTAGACGCGACAAGTTCCAAGGCATCCATAAGCAAGTTTATTCATCATTTATGGTATTTGTGTGAAGAAACAGTCATTTTATCACTTTTGATGAAGAAGTTGATGCCAAAAGCAAGACAAAAATAATTAATAATTTAAACAGAGACGAAAGTTCAGATTCCTCTAAACGCTATGTCCCATCGAAGGAAGAAATTACGCAAAATTTGTTTGGTAAGTACTTAATATTTTCTTGTTTCTTTTTCAAAGTTTTGTGGTTTAGTTTTTGCTTATTTTAATGGTTTTTTCTTTATTTCAGATATGACGCTGGATGATTTTGTGACTCAAAGAAGCAAACGATTTCTATCTTGACTACAGATCGATGACAATTTTCTTCGGGAAGACATATCTTCGTGGGGTGACAATCCTGCTTTTTTGGAAGCTAGAAGATGATTAAGTCGTTTAAATGACACTGCTGAAAGAGCTGTTAAATTAATGCAAGATTTTAATGGTCTTATCACGGCTGAAGAAGAGCAAAAACAGTTTTTGTTGCGTTGTGTTCAGGAACATAGAAATCTGTATCCAGACTGTAAAAAACTACACTAAAGAGAAGTTACCCTAATTCATTATTATTATAATTTGTAAATATTTAAATAAAAGTTTGTATTGATATTTATTTAGTTTTACTCATATTTACTTTATTTGTTGCATTTTAATTAGTTTTGGATCAAGCCAAAATATCAGACCAAAACACCATTTTTTATTAAACTTTAGAGCTCGGTCGCCACGGGTTGCAATCATGCTACAGATATGAAATTTCATATTTAAGTACATTTTAGCATTTATAAAAAAATTGGAGGGTATGCGTTTCGAAATTCTAAAAAAAAAATTTTTTTTGCCATATAAGGGACACCCTAATATATATATGTACGAGGGCGGTTCGGAAACTTCTTAGCCTACCAATGAAAGAGAACAGTTAGTTTTTCAAAAATATTTTTATATTTCAATTTAGTCTTCTGAAACTTCAATACACTTAGTCCAACGCTTTTCTAGCAATTCTATCTCTTGATTAAAATAGTTTTCCTCAAGGTCTTCAAAATAGTGGTTTACAGCTGTAATTGCATCTTCATTTTAGGTAAAACGCTTGCCAGCAAGGATTTTTTTAGATTTGGGAACAGGTAAAAGCCACTGGGAGGTAAATCAGGAGCATAAGGTGGATGGTCAAGCAACTCGTACTTTAATTCGTTGATTTTAGCCATCGTTAAAACACTCTTGTGCGCTGGTGCATTATCTTGAAAATGGAATACAACTCTCATGTATGGGCCGGTGCTTCAAAGTCTATTTTGGAGCTTCTCGACCGAGTACAGGAGAGGGCGAAGGTGCTTATTGGTGACTGTAGGGTATCCAACTCTATTGACTCACTTGAACACCGTCGCAGTGTGGGTTGTGTTTCATTGTTCCATCGTTACTACTTTGGAATGTGCTCTAACGAAATCTGGGAACTTGTTCCCGAAACTCGAATTTTCATGCGCAACACTCGTTTTTCTGTTAGAGCTCATCCCTTCGTGGTCGATTGGCCAGTTCTTCAGCCGTACTGTACGTATGTGGAATTTATTTCCCGCAAGTTTTCCCTTCCACTTACAATATAGGAAAATTCAAATCAAATGTCCACAAACACTACTCCTTCTATCCTCCATCCCATAACCTATTTTCCTAGTTCCAACACAATACATTGAATTAGTAGGGGCCATCCCCTGAGTGCTGGTCCTAAATTAAAAAAAAAAAACAGTTATGAAACGACGCTTAAAATCCATTTTATTTCGCTTAAAACGATCCAAACAAGCTTGAGAAATGTTCATTCTTATGTATTCTTATGTAAGCCGTATGCATGCAGTTTCATCAATAAATTGGTCTGTTACATTAATAAATAAATGTAACAGATTTGGGATCAAATGCGAATACACTTTCTGTTTGAATAATATTTACATCCCGACAACTTTGTTATTTTTTATATAAATTTAATATAAACAAGTAAGAGTGTTATATTCGGCTGTGCCGAATCTTATATACCCACCATCAAGTTGTGTTAAATTCAGAAACAGGGTGCAGCTAATATAAAATCTGGACCAAAACTGAAAAAATCGCTAAGCTAATTGGTATAGTTGGTAAAACCTTCGGACTAAATTCGGTTGCCGTAGCTTTATAGTTCAACATTTAAAAATATTTTAGTGGTTTCCCCAGTATTTACTTTGATCAAAATTCGGTCTTATAACCGGGTATAGTTTGACATTAATAAGTTGTTAAATACTTTTCGTTGTGCTTAATATGTAGTTAGGCTAAACACGTTAATAGTAATAGGGAAGGTCCATATGTTTCGTTAGGAGTTCCTAATGCATTCATCATATATAAAGTCTGGGCTGAACATTGATTGATGCCTATCTAATTTCATAGGTGCAATCTTAATATAATGAATGTACCTTCAAATCTTTTTGATTGTAGATATAAAAAGGGAATGTTATATATATAAGAATTATAGCCAAATGATGACCGATTGTAACAAAATTTTACACACTGGCTGGTATATATATAGAGCTTATTCTTGCAATGGCTATAGCTATCATAGTTTCTAATTTAATAGCTTTTAACTGGCCTTTGCTAAAATTTTTGGTTTCCGTGAGTGTTTTTATATGAAAGCTAAAGTCAAATATGGACTGATTCCTATAAAATTTGATAAACTGATCAAACATTGCATGAAACTTCCCTATTTTAAATTTAATCGTCATAGCTATTACAATTGTATTCAATTTATCAGCTCTAACTAAATTTGAACCGATTTTGTCCATTTTCAACACACATCTTTTTCAAGATATCCAAAATTATTTTGTAAAATTTTGTCCCTCTAGCTCTTTTCGTTAAGGCGCTATCATGCTTTTATCTGACGGACATAAACAACCTTTTCTTTATGTATTTTTGTGTTTCCATAAGTTTTTTATATGGGAGCTATGGTCAAATGGTGACCGATTGAAACAAAATTTTGCACACTGGCTGACATTGACATAAGACTTCCTTGTGCCTAATTTAGTCTTACTAGCTTTTGTAGTTAAGGAGCTATCATGATTTTATCTGACGGACAGACGGACAGAAATCCCCTTTGCTTTTTTAATTTTCGTGTTTTCGTAAGTTTTTTATATGGGAGCTAGGTCAAATGGTGACCGATTGCGACAAAATTTTTCACACTGGCTGGCATTCACATAAGCCTTTCTTGTGCCAAATTTAGTGTATTTTAGGTGAAATTTAGGCTGTTTTCGTAAGTTTTTTGTATGTAAGCTATAGCTAAATGTGAACCGATTTTGATGAAATTTTACACGCTGCCTAGGGCTAATGTAAAACTTTTTTATACCAAATTTTATCATCATATCTCCTATAATTTGTCATTTATTAACAAATAAGCGATTAGCGTAGGCGAGGTTATACGGGAGCTATGGTCAAATGTTAACCGATTTTGCCCAATTTCAATACCAAAATTTTCTCAGTGATGAAGAATGTTTTTACTAAGTTTCAGTGAGCTAGCTCCCTTCGTTTAGGCGTTATCGTGATTTCAACAGACAGACAGACAGACGGACATCGCTCAATCGTCTTAGAATTTCATAAGGATTCAGAATATATATCGTTTTTGATTTTTGGGCCAATATTAAGGAAATTACAAACGGAATGACAATCTCAATATACCCCCATTCTTTTTGATGGTGGGTATAAAAATACATCTGACCTCATAGTGAAAGGTGTCATATGGTCGGGCTTGACTGTCTATAGTACTTTCTTACTCTGTTCGTCTTTTGCGGTTCTTCTCACTGAAAAGGGTCTGTATTTTAATCTTTTTAATGAATATAAATTTTATTTCGTGAACGGTTTTGTCTCTTACTGTTTGTATATGCCCTAACAAAAACATACAAAAAAGCTTTTTGTTACTTGTATAAAAAGCTATTTTTTGTTTTTTTATAATGCTCAAATAAAAAGAGCTTAATATTTATTCACAATAGATTATGTATATTTAGTTTAGTAGCACTCGAAAAAAACCTTCAAAATATCGTGAGCCTATATTCAATACCGATTATGACCCAAATATAATATTTTTAAGGAAAGGTAAAAAACTGTTTAAAATTCAAAATGCTTAAATAGAGGTCAATATTTTTTTACAATATATTTAAGCCAATAAGTTCTTTAATCGATTTCTTCCCTCTGATTTTTATTAAAAGAGATGTACTTATATAAAAAAATTGGTTCATATATTGTACGGAATATAGGCACTCGACATGTTTTGTATACACATACATACACTCCGGTTCACTTATTTAAGGGCACTACAAATTCCAAATTCAGCAGTCTGTAACTTTTGCAATTTCAAACCGATTGCAAACTTTTAAAATAGAAATGGAACCTAGACATCTTGAGATTAACTTAAGAATTGTTTTTAAACAATTTATAAAAAAAGTTTAAATAGTGCTAAATAAATGAACTTTGAATATTTATTTATGTCATTCCATCCAGTAACATTTGTAACTTTGTCGCAATCGGTTTCCATTTGACCTTAGTTCTCATGTAAAATCTTAAGGAAACACAAAAATATAAAAAGACAAGAAAGCGCTATAGTCGGTCAAGCCGACCATACGATACCCTTCACCACTAAGGTCAAAGGTGTTATTTTTCCTGTATAAAGACAAATATTTGCTAAATTTTGCCATCATACAAACATTTTATTAAAGCTTGTATATTTAAGCTGTTTCCGTCATTTGGACTTATATGAGAGCTAGGGTCAAATGTGGACCGATTATCTCGAAATTTGATTACAGTTGATACAAAAATTATGTATGCAAAAAATAAACTCAAAATTCTCATTATCTTCAGATTTACGAGCGTTTTAGTGATTTTTTGTCTCATTTAGTGCTTTTTGACAGAAGAGTTTGTATGGGAGCTATGGTCAAATATGAATCGATTTCAACGAAATTTTGTACAGTGATTTAAGTTTACATAAGAAGTATTTGTTTTAAATTTCATGAAAAAATATTGATATCATGAAAAAATATTGATTTTTTATATCAATTCCGGGAAGTGGGACCTATGGGAGGTACCATAAATAATGGACCGATTTTAACGAATTTCAATAGCCATGGTCCCATTATCAAAAAAATCATCTGTGCCAAATTCAACCATCAAATTATCTTTAGAATAGCGACCTGTAGTTTGATTACAAGGCTTACATGGGGGTCCAGCCAGACAGACGGACGGACATCGCTAAATCGACTCAGAAAGTGATTCTAAGCCTATTGGTATACTAAAAGATGCCTCTAAGACAAATATTTCTATGCGTTACATACATCAGCACAAACTTATAATACCCTTTCCACCTATGGTGGTGAAGGGTATAATAAGGATTTTATGTCCGTCAGATAAAAGCGCAATAGCTCATTAACGAAAAGAAATCAGTTCACATTCAGTTAGTGCTCCCATATAACCCCGCCACGAGAATAACATTAATGCTGATAAATTCAATCCAATTGTAATAGATGTGACAACTTAATTTAGAACAGAGAAGTTTTTTTGCAAATGTTGGTCAGTATATCAAATTTTTTAGGAATCGGTAAATATTTGACTATAGCTTTTATATAAAAACCACTTCCGGAAACCACATAAATGGTTTTAATTATAAAATATAACATCTACGGTCACTAAATTTTGCATAAATAAGCTATATAAAAATACCAGCCAGTGTATAACATTTTTTGACAATCGATTATTATTAACATAAATTTTGTATATATAAAATACCCCCTTTTTATATCTATAATCAAAAAGATTTGGAGATACATTCAGTATAGTAAGATTGCACCTACGAAATTAGGTAGCTATCAATCAATGTTTAGTCCAGACTTTTTATATGGTGGAAGCATTTGGAACTTCTCACATAAAAAAAAATTCGGGGGTTCTTAAAAAGTTTCAAACAAGTAAGTTATCAATTTAAATGGCAAAACTTCGACTGAAGTCACCTAAGTTTCCCGGGTACTTTGGTGCGCACATAAAGGTTAAAGTAAAACTATACCCCGTTATGAAACCAAATTTTGTACAAAGTAAATACTAGGGAAACCATCTAAATGTTGAAATATAAAGCTACTGCAAAATAATTTAGAACAAAGACTTTACCAATTAAAGTACAAGTTTTTTTTTCGAATTTGTACCACATTTTGAATTAGCTACACCCTCTTAGATACTTGAGATATGTTCCTAAATTTCACAATCACAATTTGATTTGATTGGTACTAGATTCGGCACAGCCGATATACTAGATATACTAGATTCGGCACAGCCGAATATAACACACTTACTTGTTTGTTTGCCATGATAAAGATGTAATTAATTGCAATAAACGCTCCGTACAAAAAGTCATCGCTTACTTTAACAAGTAAGAAAGGCTATAGTCGGTCAAGCCCGACTATATCGTACTCTTCACTACTAAGGTCAAATATGGAAAAACAATGAATAAGTCTTAGAGACATACATACATATACTATTTTTTTCAAAATTTCGAGATTTATATCATTTCCGGCTAAGGTCCTGATATGGGAGCTAGGGTCAATTGTAGACCGATTGTCACCAAATTTATAAAATACTTATATGTGCAAAGTTTAAGTAATCAAATGCATTTATTTTTAGAGTAATTAACGTTTTTGTGCTATTGCGAGGGCGGTTCGGAAACTTCTTAGCCTACCAATGAAAGAGAACAGTAAGTTTTTCAAAAATATTTTTATTTTTCAATATAGTCTCCTGAAACTTCAATACACTTAGTCCAACGATTTTCTAGCAATTCTATCCCTTGATTAAAATAGTTTTCCTCAAGGTCTTTAAAATAGTGGTTTACAGCTGTAATCTTCATTTGAGGTAAAAAGCTTGCCAGCAAGGAATTTTTTTAGATTTGAAAGCAGGTAAAAGTCACTGGGAGCTAAATCAGGAGAATAAGGTGGGTGGTCAAGCAACTCGTACTTTAATTCGTTGATTTTAGCTATCGTTAAAACACTCTTGTGCGCTGGTGCGTTATCTTGATGAAAAATTATTTTTTTGTGTTGTAAACCAGGACGTTTTTCTCGAATTTGTACATTTAATTGATCCAAAAGGTTGCAATAGTACTCTGAATTTATTGTTTTACTCTTTTGCAGATAGTCAATCAATAAAATACCTTTAAATTCCCAAAAAACCGTTGCCATAACCTTACCAGCCGATTGAATTGCCTTGGGGCACTTTCTCCAGCTTCAGTCCATTGTTTGGATTGTTCCTTTGTCTCTGGAGTATGGCTGTGGATCCATGTCTCATCAACAGTTATGAAACGAAGCTTAAAATCCATTTTATTTCGCTTAAAACGATCCAAACAAGCTTGAGAAATGTTCATTCTTATGCGTTTTTGGTCGACTATTTGCAAATACGGCACCCATCTTGCAGAAAGCTTTTTCATTTGTAGTTCTTCATGCAAAATGAAATGGACTCGATCATTTGAGATACCCATGATATTAGCTATTTCACGCACTTTTATTCGTCGATCATTTAATACCATATCATGCACTTTGGCTACAATTTCTGTTGTTGTTGTTGTTTTTGCACGTCCACTACGTGGTTCATCTTCAATGCTTGTACGACCATTTTTAAATTCAGCAACCCAATTTTTTACTGTTGCATATGAAGGAGCACTTTCAACTAACACATTCACCATATCATTATGAATTTCTTGTCCCGATACCTTTTTTATGTAAATACACCACGTATTTTTAATTTTTCTATTGTAAAAAAAATAGCGTATGCGTCTTTTGTGAACACCTGTTTCTATATGAAGGAGTTACCAGATCGAAACAAAATTTAACATGTGTTTATAGCAGAGAAAACACTTAACTTTTTTCTGTTTGAACTACTCTTTTTGTGCTAGGCTAAGGAGTTTCCGAACCGCCCTCGTATGTGTATATAAACGTCTTTTGAGAATGTGTCTTGTATGGAAGGTATGATCAAATATGGACCGATTTCTACAAAATTAGGAGCAATGATTAAGATTATGATAAGCAATATTTGTACTGAATATTATTAGAATACAACTAAATTTGTGGCTGTAAAGGACCAAAAACTCTATTCCGGGAAGGCATCCCTATTTTAGGTACCCGTAATAGTAATCCGATTTCAACCAAAAAGAATAGTTATCGTCAAATATGAGCCTGTGCCAAATTTCATCAAATTATCTTTAAAGTTACGACCTGTAGAATGATAACAAGTTTACATGGATAACCGGCCAGCCAGCCGGACGGACATTGTTAAAACAACTCAGAAAGTGATTCTAAGTCGATTCGTATACTAAAAGGTGGGTCTCAGACCAATATTTCTATGCGTTACAAATCAGCACAAACCCAAATTACCCTTTACACTTATGGTGGTGAAGGGTATAAAAATAATAAAGTTCCTTTGTTCAAGTGCACAAATAACAAGTAAGAGTGTTATATTCGGCTGTGCCGAATCTTATATACCCACCATCAAGTTGTGTTAAATTCAGAAACAGGGTGCAGCTAATATAAAATCTGGACCAAAACTGAAAAAATCGCTAAGCTAATTGGTATAGTTGGTAAAACCTTCGGACTAAATTCGGTTGCCGTAGCTTTATAGTTCAACATTTAAAAATATTTTAGTGGTTTCCCCAGTATTTACTTTGATCAAAATTCGGTCTTATAACCGGGTATAGTTTTACATTAATAAGTTGTTAAATACTTTTCGTTGTGCTTAATATGTAGTTAGGCTAAACAATAATAATAGGGAAGGTCCATATGTTTCGTTAGGAGTTCCTAATGCATTCATCATATATAAAGTCTGGGCTGAACATTGATTGATGCCTATCTAATTTCATAGGTGCAATCTTAATATAATGAATGTACCTTCAAATCTTTTTGATTGTAGATATAAAAAGGGGATGTAATATATATAAGAATTATAGCCAAATGATGACCGATTGTAACAAAATTTTACACACTGGCTGGTATATATATAGAGCTTATTCTTGCAATGGCTATAGCTATCATAGTTTCTAATTTAATAGCTTTTAACTGGCCTTTGCTAAAATTTTTGGTTTCCGTGAGTGTTTTTATATGAAAGCTAAAGTCAAATATGGACTGATTCCTATAAAATTTGATAAACTGATCAAACATTGCATGAAACTTCCCTATTTTAAATTTAATCGTCATAGCTATTACAATTGTATTCAATTAATCAGCATTAATGAGTTTCTCGGGGCGGGGTTATATGGGAGCTCTAACTAAATTTCAAAAAAATCCAAAAATATTTTGTAAAATTTTGTCCCTCTAGCTCTTTTCGTTAAGGCGCTATCGTGCTTTTATCTGACGGACAGACGGACATAAACAACCTTTTCTTTATGTATTTTTGTGTTTCCATAAGTTTTTTATATGGGAGCTATGGTCAAATGGTGACCGACTGTGACAAAATTTTGCACACTGGGTGACATTGACATAAGACTTCCTTGTGCCTAATTTAGTCTTACTAGCTTTTGTAGTTAAGGAGCTATCATGATTTTATCTGACGGACAGACGGACAGAAATCCCCTTTGCTTTTTGAATTTTTGTGTTTTCGTAAGTTTTTTATATGGGAGCTAGGTAAAATGGTAACCGATTGCGACAAAATTTTGCACACTGGCTGGCATTGACATAAGATTTTCTTGTGCCAAATTTAGTGGTTATATCTGTTATACTGTTAGATTTATTGGCATTTAGGTGTATTTTAGGTGAAATTTAGGCTGTTTTCGTAAGTTTTTTGTATGTTAGCTATAGCTAAATGTGAACCGATTTTGATGAAATTTTACACGCTGCCTAGGGCTAATGAAAAACTTTTTTGTGCCAAATTTTATCATCATATCTCCTATAATTTGTCATTTATTAACAAATAAGCGATTAGCCTAGACGAGGTTGTACGGGAGCTATGGTCAAATGTGAACCGATTTTGCCCAATTTCAATACCAAAATTTTCTCAGAGATGACGGACATCGCTCAATCGTCTTAGAATTTCATAAGGATTCAGAATATATATAGTTTTTGGTTTTTGAGCCAATATTAAGGAAATTACAAACGGAATGACAATCTCAATATACCCCCCATTCTTTTTGATGGTGGGTATAAAAATATAACATTTTTTGACTTTTTTTATTAATTCCTCAAAAAAGTTCTTTAGTTAAGAAACCACTATTGCCAAGTCAAGTCTAGCTGCCATTTCTCTTCTGCAATCGGTTAAAAATTGCTGCTGGTTGTAAAATTTTTAGTGCCTTTAAATAGGTGAACCGTAGTGTACTCGTATCTATAAAAGTTATCATAACCAAACATTTTTTTTGTTGTACTATAGATAAGTTTTTCCTGAAATAGTAAATTAATATTGGAAAGTTTTTTTTAATCGGAATAGAAAATATAAATCGAAAATTGGATCACAGGTATTCAATGGAGTTTTGACCTTAATGGGGAAAATATTGTAAATCAATAAAGCCATTTTTGAAGATAAATATTTATTTATTTTTTTTAATCTCGAAACATAAAAGCCAATTTTAAGTAAATTTTATTTATTTTCAAAATCCACACGCAGACTTGCATTTTCAATACATGTTACACTTCAATACTTTATGTTTTGACTTTTAGTATTGAAAATTTTTAGATGCCAAAATTCATTCCCCTTGTGTTGGTTGGATGTCAAGTGGATGATGCCGCCAGTGCGCAGATACAAAAGAGAAATTCTCGATTCATTCGATAAAACCAAAATATTTAGCACTTCAATACGTAAATCCACAAAGTGTGAATGTGAGTTCATTCGTTGATTCACTCATTTTCTTCTCGTAGACCCATAAATTTTTTCTTTCTAAAAATTTCATTGCGGGCACAAGTGCGACGGACAAACATAAAGAAAAATACGTTGTGAAAAAGTAAAAGAAAAAATTAATAAATTTAAGAAGAATAAAAATATTTGAGTTTATTAAATACGAATTAATTAAAATCAATTAAAAACTGAAATTGATTTGAATTGTCTGGAGTTTAATGTATAAGCAAAAAGGCAAAGTTTTGAGATACAAATAAATTGTGGCACAGCGGATTTTGTCATTGAAGTAGACAGCAACAACTACTACAACAACAACGACAACGAAGACCAAAGTGAAACCAACAAAAACGCTTAGAACATCACTTTTTTATACAAAACGAAAATAAAAAAATATTTGATTTTATTATTGAAAATAAAATTATAAATAAACGAACGTATCGAAGGTGTTTCTTGCCTCCAGTCATAATTCTTTTTTGCAAATGTCACAAGATTAAAAGAGAAAAACACTGGAAACAAGTACATTTTTAAATCATACCAAATTATTTGTGTGGTTATGTTATTAATTTTCTTATTCTCCCCTTTGTGGCCAACTTTGAATATTACAAAATAAACCCATCATATCCTACACCTGCCAAATTAATTCGAACGATTAACCCATTAAACGATTGTAGAGATAATTGTTATCCCTAACAATTACCATGAACACAATGGGCATCTCAACAGATCCTGCTCTTTTGGATGTGGAATTGCCTCGCACTCTCATCGAATCACCATCGGTCTCAACATTTCTACCTGAGGAAGAGGCCTCCATATGTCCATTGCTTTCCTCCAACACAAATGGCACTACGACACCCATGACTTTTTCGCATCCACTTACGCCCTGCATTGACAACGATAATGATAGCAACACTTCGGCGAATCTTTGCAATGAAGATGCCAAGGTCGAAACAAGTTCATCGTCTGGCAGCAGTTCGGGAATTGGTATGGGTGCTCCGGATGATACATCAACGGCTCTGTTTAACAAACACTCGTACAAACATCTTCAAAAGAATAATTCATCTGTTCAGGTAACTATAGGCATATTAATATTTTTTATGTTTTCACAAAATAGAGTGTGGTTTTGAAGTATTGTTTTAATTAGCTATAATATACTTATGTACGAGTATAATGTTGCAAATACAATTTAGATACCGCTACTATTTTAAAACAATATATTAACACGAATATTACAATGTATATTAAGGTGGTTCGTTTTTTACTCTTCTCCTCGATTGACTTCTTATAGTGAAATAAAGTTGCTAATATATATCAGCAAATTTTTGATTCAGAACATTGTGTGACAAGGAGAACAACTGAAGTGAAAGTTGACAATCAGTAGACAAAGCCACCCAAACGGATTTCAAAAATCAGCTCTAGTTTTAGTTAATTATACCCTTCACCACCATAGGTGGAAAGGATATTATAAGTTTGTGCTGATGTATGTAACGCATAGAAATATTTGTCTTAGACCCAGCTTTTAGTATACCAATAGGCTTAGAATCACTTTCTGAGTCGTCCGTCCGTCTGGCTGGCTGGACCCCCATGTAAACCTTGTAAACAAACTACAGGTCGTAATTCTAAAGATAATTTGATGAAATTTGGCACAGATAATTTTTTTTTTTATAGTAAGACCATGGCTATTGAAATTCGTCAAAATCGGTCCATTATTTATGGTACTTCCCATAGGTCCCAATTCCCGGAATTGAGATTTTGGCCACAAAAATCAATATTTTTTTTATTAAATTTAAAACATATATTACATATATCATGACATTTAAAACATATATTATAAACCAAAATCACTGTACCAAATTTCGTTGAAATCGGTTCACATTTGACCATAGCTCCCATACAAACTCTTCTGTTAAAACGCACTAAATAAGAGAAAAATCACTAAAACGCTCATAAATCTGAAGATAATGAGAATTTTGAAAATTTCATTAAAAGATAGCGTGTGTGCCAGCAAAGTCGCGGCGGCCATCTGCACGATATCTTGTTCCATACATAACCTCATTCTGTCTACTTTACGATATAATAAAGTTTCACGATTTTTTTTTTAAATATCTGTGTTTTATTTCAAATTTAAAAATTGCGTTCTAGTTGGGACACCCTTTATAAACAATGTTTCTTCTAAATTTCATAAAAATATACTGAAATTTGTGGCCAAAATCTCAATTCCGAGAAGTCAGACAGACGGCTGGCAGGACATCACTCTAATGTAATAATTTTGAATAGATCTGTATAAATAAATCTACTAAAATTTTTTACCATTTCCACCTATGATAGAGTAGGCAATTAAAATTGAAAACAATACAGCTGATGATGTCAAACTAATAAAAATTTCGCAAGAAAACAATATAAATGTTCGAAATGTTCGTATGGACCCTCAGGGACCTCGGACGACTACTTGAGAATTTATGTGTTCGTCATACTACTACATTTCTTTAAGACAGTAAGAAAGTAAGTAAAGATTAACTCTAATATAGATAAAATATAGATTTTGACAGTATGTTAAGGTGTGAACGGTGGTTAAAATAGGTCAAATTTTGTTTTGAAATCTCAAGTAGGCGTGGCCCCTCCCACATAAGTCAAATAATAAAAATTACAAATGTGAATGACCCTGCAGACCGATTTTCCCGAAATTTTGACTGTATGGTAAGTTGTGACCAGTGGTTAAAATCGGCAAGGTCTTTTTCTCAAATCTCAAGGGGGTGGTGACCCTTCCATATAACTCATATATTAAAAATGACAAATATAGATGACCAAGCTGACCGATTTTTCAGAAATTTTGACAGCATATTAAGGTTTTAAAATAGGCTCAATTTTTTTTAAAGCTTAAGTGGGCGTGACCCCTCCCATATAAGTCAAATACTAAAAATGACAAACATGGATGATCGAGCCGACCGATTTTTCTTTAATTTTTACAGTATATAAGGAGTTACAAGTGGGTAAAATAGGCTACTTTTTTTTGAAATCTCAAATGGACGTGACCCCCATATTAGTCAAATATTAAAAATGACAAATATGGATGACCGATTTTTCAGAAATTTTGATTGTATGTGTGTGACCGGTGGGTAAAATAGGCTTGGTTTTTTTATACCCTTCACCAATAGGTGAAAGGGTATTATAAGTTTGTGATTCCGTTTGTAATTTTTATTAGTGATCGTAGACCCCATAAAAATTATACCGATCGACTCAGAATCGGGAGGAGAATCGATTAAGCGATGTCCGTCTGTCTGTCTGTCCGTCCGTCTGTCTGTCTGTTGAAATCAAGTTTCTGAAGCCCCTGGAGGATGTTCTTACATAAATTATATATCAGATTTTAGGAAATTTTCCTGCAATGAACGCTATTAAATTTCATTAAAATCGGTTTATAAACACCGAAAATATCGAAAAAATACCAAAAATTAGACGAAAATTTAAAAATTTTTGATTGAAACACACTTTTAAATAACAAGAGAAAAAAGATACTCCTGTATATATATCAGATTGTAGGAAATAGCTTCCCAAAGCACTCTGTAAAATTTTATCAAAATCGGTTCATAAACAACTGAGATATCGCCAAAACACTGAATTTGATGTATCGCAAATTGTCCAAAGTTCGCATTAGAGAATGTTTGTTGAAAAAATGAAATGCAGAAATAGGAAAAACCATCCTCCTTTAGCACGGACCTACATAAATTTTATATCAGATTTTAGGAAATTCCCCCGCCAAGTACGTTATTAAATTTTATCAAAAGCGGTCCATAAACAATTGAGATATCGCCATAACACTGCATTTGATGTACAGCAAATTGCCCAAAGTACGTGTCTAAGAAATTTTGTTTACATTTCGTAAGTATTGTTTCAGCGATATCTCAGGTGTTTATGGACCGATTGTAATGAAATTTGACATCGTTCTTTGTGTGAGGATTTTCTAAAATCTATACTCCACAAATCTGATTACGAATACCATTCAAACTGTACCGATCAACTTTAAATCGGCAGGAGAATCGATTTCGCGACCTCCGTCCGTCCGTCCGTTCGTCTGTTTGTCTGTCTGTCCGTCCGTCTGTTTGTTTGTCCGTCCATCCGTCTGTTTTTTTGTCCGTCCGTCTACCTGTCTGTAATTTTTTCTGTTGTAGTCAAGTTTTTGGAGTTCCTGTTTTGTCGATATCTCAGTTGTTTATTTTGATGAATTTTAATAGCGTCCTTCGCAGGAGATTACCTAAATCCTGATGCATTCGGTAATTTGTGGTAGATATAATTTAGCGTTTAAGCGATGGTGTTTTGATCGACAATGATAAAATTCAGGGTGGCCCAATATCCTAAAATTTTGTGTAAAATCCAGGAGCTCCACAAATCTGATTTAAGCAGACAGACACTCTGCATTAATCTTAATTTTGTGTCTGACTTTTGAACATTATGATAACATTTGAGAATGTATTATATATCAAATTATAGGTAATCTTTCTAGGAAGTACAAAAATGCAGCTAACTACATGATATCCGTTCAAAACCTACATATGTATGTAAGTATCTCACATATCAACGAAAATTTAAATTTTTTAATTGCAATTGGGAGAAATCCGTTCACGTTTGACAATTGATCCCTTATAACTTCGCCTAAGATACGATGATGACATTTAGTATAAAGACGTTGTACAATATTGATATTCAGGGCGATAGCGCCTAAAATAAACTTCCTAGAGGGACAATATTTGACAAAAGTATTTCTGATCTCTTGAAAAGTTCGATATTGAAAATGGGCGAGCTCTATTCACATTTAGTGAAATCTCCCATATAACCCCGACCGGGAATCGATTTAATGCTGATAAATTAAATCACATTAAAATTGCACAAGGAACTAGAGCAAAACTTTCCAAACATCCATCGGACAGATCGAAAGAACAATACATCCCATAATATTTGGGATGTATTGTTCTTTCGAATGTTCGAATGATGAAGTGTTCATTTTAATTAATTAACTAACTTCAGATAAATAAGTAAATCTTTAATAACTTTTCCGACAAAGCTGATATCCATCCATTCAAAAGCTATATATTTCACGTATGTATCTAAAACTAAGAGTGTATACCCAATATTTTATGGCTTATCATTGTTAAAGCTTTGACCTAAATCAGTCCGCTAACTTCAGAGTTTTACATAACTAATCAAGAACTTTTACTAGTTGGACAATTCGTACGAATTAAAGTGCACAACCCTCACTGGGCACTGTGTTTTTGGGTTGCATGCCAGAATACTTAAACTTCATCAAATCGATGTGCTATTGCAAATGTAAGGGCATCTACATTTTGAAGCATCTTTTCTGCATGGTTTATCTGGTCTATCGAACTTTATTAAATGTTCGTAAAATATGTGTCTATTTTATTTCGAAGCTACTGGCTGGCTTAAATATGCATTCTCTACTTGTAGTCTAGTAATCATTATCCTTCACAAAGGGACCACTTAAAAACCCAAGTGAAGCTTCCCTAGACATCAGCCACCTGCCCAACCTATCCTTTGGGTGCATAACTATTCTAGATGATGACGCCACCGAAAAGCTTTTCTTTTTCCGACTCTTAATTTTAAATACTCTTTGCATATAATACAAGTATAACCAAATTTTGCTTGGAATTACATTAAGTACTTTTGCAACACCATTGGTGAAGGGTATCCAAGATTCGGCAAAGCCGAATATGCCACTCTTACTTGTTTAATCTCAAGTCTAAAATTGAGAAATCATTTAATTTAAAGAAAAAAAATCTTCTGCTTTCTGATATATAAAATATGTTTATGTCTGTTTATAACAAATTGTTTCCGACAAATGAAATGCAAAAATATTTAGGTCAAATGACCCTCCTTCAATGGTACTCTTTATTGTGCTTAACTGGCCTCAAGCTGAGCTAATGGCTCAAAACGTAGCCCTACACTCAGCTATTAGTGTAAGTATCACTGAAGATTGGTCTAATTTCCTATTTGGAACTTCATTATTTTGGATACACTTATCACCATCCCCAACAACATGGGGATGTGGACATCTCTGGAACTCTAATCGATTATTCAGAAGGGAAGTTTCCTGGAGAATGGTTCTAAATAAAAAAGGTGCTTGGGGGCTTTTTCAACCCACTATTAGGGACAACATTTTTTAAGCTCCCAGAAATCTGCAGATTTTAATAGGCGGAAGTAACAGCCATATATGGGCATTTCCTTGGATCCTGAACGTTAGTTCGTACTCTTTTAATGTACAAAAATATAGAAAACAAAACTTTTCCTAGTATTTTTTGCGATTCAATAGCATTTTGGTAACTCTATGATGAATTTTGTCGAGTTTATGTTTTCATAATAATAGATCCGAACGTACGCAAAATAGAAGTCAACTTTTTCTGACAGTAGTGAAACCAGGGTAAGAAAATATTCACGAGTGTGAAGCTCATTTGTCTAAATTCAGCACTTTCTCAAGAGTTGTGAGTAATGTTTTTTTGTTTTGTTACACACAATTATGACTAAAGATTAACTTATACAACTCTCGCGCGTGAAGAGTGAATAAAATTTAAAAAGCATTTCCTCATGCGCACGACTAAACTAAACTTCAACATAAGCAGGCGCATGAGCATCCACATTTGTCATTCATTCATTTTTAATTTAGTTAATTATCATTATTAGTTAATTACAATTGAGTCTTTTACATTTTCAGCAGGACAAATCTACGGTTACGAGGCCTAGAGATTTGTACTGTGAAAAAATTGCAGAAAAATAAATAATGTAATATTTTTTATTTATCAATGCGGTTTTTGATAAATAAAAAACAGATTGAATCATTTTTTCAAAATATCAAAAACAAAATATCAAAATATTAAAAATACCTATGTATATGTATTTCTATGCACTTTTGTTTAAAGGCCTTGCGATATTTCCCGCTGTGTTTCTTAAACCTTACACAGCCGAAAACTTTTTTGTTTTGTTCTTGTATTTTTTGTTTTTGTCTTTTCTTTAACAAGGCAGAAATTTAGTTAATATTTCTTCTAATGTGCCACTCACGGGCAAGCCGTGCGCTAGTCGTGTAAAATAATTTTTGTGAGTGGCACACAAAATGTGGTTTTCATTTTTTAGTTGATCGTGACTTGTGTAGAAAAAGTTTACTCATGTCAACACGAGTAAGAGATGAATGTACAAGAAAAATTTGTTAATACCCATGACTGTGTGCGAGATTTTTATAAAAAGGAATTTTTGCACATGAGTAAATGTGTGAAATGAGTGTTCAAATCCTTACCCTGAGTGAAACAAAAACATTTGCGAAATGGAAAGGAATATTCAAGAGTGATTAATTTATTTTAAAAGTGAATTAATGTAGGACTCTACTCAGTATTTAGAAAATAAAATATCTCTATTAGTTTTTGTTTAGTTGGCTTAAGTTCCGGTCGCGAACCATGCATTTTCCCATAAATATCGTAAAATTTTCTTAACAAGAAAACTTAATACTCAATTTATAGTGTGTCGCAACACTTAAGAATAGTAACAAGAAATAACATAAAATGTTTTCAGCGTGTAAAGTTATCTATAAAATTACACATAAAATGGCTTTTGAAGTAGCTAAAAAAGAAAATCTCGGGTTTTCCAGTTTCCGGTTCAATTTTCTTAAGTACAAAAGCTAAGATATGATATAAAACTATATTCTAAATATTATGAAAAATATACTTTTTTACTGCTTATAAAACGTGATTTTAATCAACATTTAATTTTTTGTTGTTGACCATCCGCTGGAAATGCCCATATAGGTTAATCAACGGTTAATCGACATTCATTTTTGTATTGATAGCCAAGCTGCCATTTATTCCTTATCTACGGTTTATGACCTCATAAATGCCGGACATCTTATTTAGATGGTGAGACACTCCAATATAGAACTCTTTCGGGTACGAAGTTACATTTTTGCTAATAATCTTGCAAAGTCCTGTGCTTGCCTTAGACAGAAGGACACTGACCAATATATAAGTATACCGTTATTAGCCTGTAAATTGCTTATTAAGGTATTTCTATATAGGTCCGCGTAGACCAACTGGACCATAGTCTCAAGACTAACCTGGCTAAAGTTGGTTACTCGATTCTGCTCGATCTATCAGAGGTCTCGAAAATTAAATTCGTAAAATAGGCTCATTTATTGTTGCATCTGTCTGGCACTAACAGAGCCTTTGTTGTTTTGGCAGTCAAGAATTTATTCTCCTCCTTCTCCTGTGGGTAACATAAAGGGGTCACCTTCTAAGGCCGCATCTGCCCACAAAGTGTTAAACTTTTTTGTATGAAAAAATGGGAGTATTTTCGGTTTTGTCTTAATTTTATCCACTAAGAATTAAATTATTTTTTAAAAAAATAATGGAATATAAAAGAGAACTAAAGTAGATTTATTTTAAGTCATCAAAATTATACATGAAGTAGTTTAAGAGTTATTGTAATTTTCCCGAAAATTTGTGTTCTTGACGACACGCCTAAGGATATGCAGGCAACAAATTTACTTAAGGATTCATAAATTTCAAAGTAAGACATGATTTACAATTTTATGATCTGCAAGTACTAAATAGTTGAGTTTTGTTAAAATAAAACCGAATTTACATAGTTTTTTTTAATATTAGAAAATTATACTTTTTTTTCTCAGGTCGGTTTCAAAAATCATTTTTTAATATTTTGAAAATGTTGTTTAACAAATATTATAAATAATAAATTTTCTTTCCGGTATCATAAAAAAAACAAATGGGAAAATACAATACAAAAAAATTAAGTAGATACCTTAAAGCGTTTCGTAGTACCTGCGCGCAGCTGCGGTTTGAAATCGTATAATTATTCAAAAATTATTATCAAATTTTGTTCAAAATGCAAAAATATTTTAATTTTTATTAGCATTAAGTAATTTTATTAAAAAATATATATTAACCCTAAACAGACATGGGAACTAAATTACCCCATGTAAAATAAAGATCACCCTAATATACATGTTACTAAGTCCCGTTTCACACGTATCAGGTTTACTTGATCAGTTTTTCTCAGGGTAAGGATTTGAACACTCATTTCACACATTTACTCATGTGCAAAAATTCCTTTTTATAAAAATCTCGCACACAGTCATGGGTATTAACAAATTTTTCTTATACATTCATCTCTTACTCGTGTTGACAAGAGTAAACTTTTTCTACACAAGTCACGATCAACTAAAAAATGAAAACCACATTTCGTGTGCCACTCACAAAAAATATTTTACACGACTAGCGCACGACTTGCCCGTGAGTGGCACATTAGAAGAAATATTAACTAAATTTCTGCTTTGTTAAAGAAAAGACAAAAATAAAAAATACAAGAACAAAATCAAATTATTGCAAAAAAATAAATGGTTCGAGAGAACAGAGAAATAAAATCCTAAAAACTTTTTAGGGCTCATTTTAACGAGTTTATTGAATGATCGTGATATTTACGAAAATTAAAAAAAGTTTTCGGCTGTGTTAGGTTTAAGAAACACAGCGGGAAATATCGCAAGGCCTTTAAACAAAAGTGCATAGAAATACATATACATAGGTATTTTTAATATTTTGTTTTTGATATTTTGAAAAAAATGATTCAATCTGTTTTTTATTTATCAAAAACCGCATTGATAAATAAAAAATATTACATTATTTATTTTTCTGCAATTTTTTCACAGTACAAATCTCTAGGCCTCGTAACCGTAGATTTGTCCTGCTGAAAATGTAAAAGACTCAATTGTAATTAACTAATAATGATAATTAACTAAATTAAAAATGAATGAATGACAAATGTGGATGCTCATGCGCCTGCTTATGTTGAAGTTTAGTTTAGTCGTGCGCATGAGGAAATGATTTTTAAATTGTATTCACTCTTCACGCGCGAGAGTTGTATAAGTTAATCTTTAGTCATAATTGTGTGTAACAAAACAAAAAAACATTACTCACAACTCTTGAGAAAGTGCTGAATTTAGACAAATGAGCTTCACACTCGTGAATATTTTCTTACCCTGGTTTTTCTTAAAATTTCTTTTGATCCTGCATTCACGTTTACACACGAACATTTTCTTCATCAGTTTTCATTTTATTTTCCTTAAGTTTCATACAAATTTTCAAAATTTTCGTAAACTTGGTAGTACGGTCAGGTTTGCTCAATTTTAATTCTGTCCGTTTTTTCTCATACAAATTTAAGACTTAAGCCAAACCTGACTAATGTAAAAGTAGACTAAATAATAAATTAATTTTTCTACTGAAGTTATTTTTATAAATAGGTCTGTTTCTTTACTTTCTGGGTGAGTTCCTGCAAATGAGAGTAAATTAGAAGTTACTCTCCCAAATAGCAAAACTAACATAGAAGTACGGGAACACAGAACACCTTAATTTAAGTGCACAATTGATCTAACTTGAAAAATATCCAAAACATGTTTTTAAATCAGTTAAAAACATTTCAGTTCTTCTGTATTTTATTTTTTATAACAATTTTTCAGAATATTTGTTTGTTTTTTATTCATAAATATTTTTTTGAAAATTTTTAAATGTTTGCCAGGAAAAATTTTTCTGGCAAAAACATGGAAATTATTGTAAGGAGAAAATTTTAGAATTTTTTCAAATTCGTTCTCAATTACAGTTTTTTTTAGTACAGGAACACTTAATTGCAATTTCTGATTAAAACTTGCACAATATTGTACAGTATTGGGAGTTCTGGAACACAGCTAATATATTTTACAAATAAAATACACTTACATTATATTTTGCATTTTTAGGACTCCAATGGCCATGGACCCAATGGGAATTTACAGCTTACCAATGACACACCCTCATTTGTGTCCTGGAATTGGCCTTTAATACGCAAAGGTACCTTCTTTGTCTTCATGTCAAGTTTGTTGGCCATGTGTGCTGTGGTGGTGGCCATGATTGTAATGCTACCAAAGACCTGTAACCCAAAGTGAGTTTATAATTAAAACTTTATTGAAATATAACTTAAACTTTTCAAAAACTCCTATTTTCAGAACCGCCTGGTATCGTGGCAGTGTTTTCTACGAAATCTTCCCAGCCAGTTATCAGGATTCCGATAATGATGGCATTGGCGATTTGCGTGGCATTGTCAAAAGTGCCGATTATCTAAAGGCATTGGGGATTTCAGCCGTTCGTCTTAATTCCATATTCCCCTCTAATGGATATCCGGAGAATTACGAAAATATTACCTCGCTAATGGAAGTGTCACCCGTGTTGGGTACTTTGGAAGATATGCGTCAGCTGAGTCAGTCGTTACATGCTCGCAATATATCTCTAATTTTGGACATACCCTTGTTTCCTCTACTGAAAACTTTGGGGAAATCGGAAGGTGCAGAAATTGTTAAAGTTCTGGCTAGTACGCAAATTGATAACTCCGGCGACGAGACATATTCGACAACAACCACAGCCAGACCTATTATTACACGGAATACCATAACACAAGCCTTACAACACTGGATAAAACTCGGAGTAGATGGATTTTATATCAAGGGCTTAGAGAAATTAGATAATCTAGAGGATCTATCTTATCATTTGGCAGAATGGAAAGATATTATCGGCGGCGTCCGAGTGTTAATAATGAATGAACAAGTTTTGGAAAGACTACCAGGAGCTCAAAGAAAATTAGCCCTTCAGCATGTGGATCTGGTGGATGTTCATTTAAATATTTTCAATGGTACAGAGTATATGGAGAAACGTATAAATTCCATACTAAAGTCCGATTTGGGACCCACCGATAATGGGGTTTGGATTCATTGGTCATTGGCTGGTGTTGATAGACAACGTCTGACAGGCAACAAACAAAGTACCAATTACACCGTGGCTGCCACCATTATGCAATTAATGCTCCCCGGCACTCCAAACATATTTTATGGGGATGAAATTGCTCTAGAATCCTTTGATGATCATCTCAATGAACATAACGAAACCAAACATTTACATCATTTGGCCACCATGCAATGGCCCCTTAACTTTACGCAACAATTTACCAATCGCAAAACTCTTCCCTGGTTACCGAAATCAGCTCCTGCCGAGTTGGAAACTTTTGTGGTGATCTCCAAAATGATTAATTTACGTGATCGTTCCCCTTCTATATACAAGAATTCTATTTGTAAGGCAGAAAATATTCTTCCCAACACAGTTGTCAGACGCAGTGAAAATGATATTTTGATTTTAGAACGTACGTATCCACGTCGTAATACCTTTGTGTCTGTTACGAATTTTGGTCAAAAAGGTTTGACCTTAGACATGACCACCTACTATTATAGCGGTCATATAATGCTGGAGACAGTCGACAGTGACAAGATATATTTTGGTAAATTCAAAATCGGTCCAATCGAAAGCATTGTGGTTAGATTGGATAAATAGGGGAATGGAGATGAAAAATTCCAAAGTGAAAACCACCGTTAAATGTACTTAGAAATGTACTTGTTATAAATCATTAATTGTTATATATTAATACATCTATATACTTATATATTAACAATATAAATATTTCAGTAAATTTTTTAAAAAAATAAATGAAATTGTACTTTAATAATAAAAACAAATTTGGCTAATATCTACTTATGGTATTAAACTTATAGTGTTCAGTGTTTTAATAATCAGATATTAAATTTTAATACCCTTCACCACCATAGGTGGAAAGGGTATTATAAGCTTGTGCTGATGTATGTAACGCACAGAAATATTTGTCTTAGACCCACCTTTTAGTATACCAATAGGCTTAGAATCACATTCTGAGTCGATTTAGCGATGTCCGTCCGTCTGGCTGGCTGGCTGGACCCCCATGTAAACCTTGTAATCAAACTACAGGTCGCAATTGTAAAGATAATTTGATGAAATTTGGCACAGATTTTTTTTTTTGATAGTGGGGCCATGGCTATTGAAGTTCGTCAAAATCGGTCCATTATTTATGGTACCTCCCATAGGTCCCACTTCCCGGAATTGATATATTGGCCACAAATATAAATATTTTTTCATGAAATTTAAAACAAATACTCCTTATGTAAACTTAAATCACTGTACCAAATTTCGTTGAAATCGGTTTACATTTGGCCATAGCTCCCATACAAACTCTTCTGTCAAAACGCACTAAATGAGACGAAAACCAATAAAAAAAGGCTCATAAATCTGAAGATAATGAGAATTTTGAGTTTATTTTCCGCATACGTAATTTTTGTATAAACTGTAAGAAATTTGCTAAATTTCAAGATAATCGGTCCACATTTGACCCTAGCCCCCATATAAGTCAAAATGACAAAAACAGCTTAAATATAAAAGTTTTAAGAAAATGTTTGTAAATATGATGGCAAAATTTAGCAAATATTTGTCTTTATACAGGAAAAATAACACCTTTGACCTTAGTGGTGAAGGGTATCGTATGGTCGGGCTTGACCGACTATAGCACTTTCTTACTTGTTTTAATGAATTTTGAATTTGTTGAATGTTCGTAGCGATTGTTTGTTCCCATACTCTAACAAAACAGCACAAAGTTGTCAAAAAGTACTCAAAAAAAAGAACAATTTGTACTGAAAATTTTGTACGGAAACACTTTTGGTTGTTTTTGTTTAAAGTAAAGGAACACACATAATGTGATTTTAAATTAACGGTAGTATTTAAAGCTAGCAAAAAAGCAATGCATAGTTTTAGGCTTATTATTATTAATACACATTGGGCTAAATTCAGTCTAAATGTTGCCAAATTCGAGTATTAGCATAATATTATATTCTGTACATTAGAATTGAATTTGAAAGGCGTATTTTTATACCATTCACGACCATAGGTGGAAAGGCTATTACAAGTTTGTGCTGATGTATGTAGAGCATAGAAATATTTGTCTTAGACCCACCTTTTAGTATACCAATAGGCAAAGAATCACTTTCTAAGTCGATTTAGCGATGTCAGTCCGTCTGGCTGGACCCCCATGTACACCATATAGTCAAACTATAGGTCGGAATTTGGCACATATAGTTTTTAGTAGTTATCACATATGATAATGGTAATTGGTATCTTTTCGATATTTCGGGTGTTTATGGTTCGGTCAAAATAGAAAATTTATTTTTTTTTTAATTTTGTAGAGCAAAATTTATGTTTTTTAATTAAATCACAAATTTTCGTAAACTTGTTATTCAAAGTTGTTATTTGATGCTTTGAGCAAAGAAGTGTTAAGATAAAAAGTGCAAATTCTAACTCGAATCACTCAAACTTAAGACCACAATGAGATATTTCGTAAAATCGTTACCCTCTAACTGAATTGGCCTTTTGATTTAAATTTCATCTAATTTTCCGCTAAAGTGAAAAATACATCAGAATAAGATTTAAGTCACTCCTTTGACATTTTGGCAATAGCAAATGATTGTGTGGTAAATTTTTTTTAGAGTATATTCACAAGTTATTCAATAAGTTTCAGATGCTTAACTTTAATTATTTGGCATTTAGGTGTGAAATTCAATTAAAATTACTTTCACTTTATAAATATTATAAATATTTGTCAGAAAAGCATAAAATCGTTTTGTTTACTCATTATTGAGATTTATTCCTGGAATGAAATAAATAGTACTTGAAATGTTTTTTTTTTTTTTTTTTTTGGAAATGTTTTAAGCTAGAGTACAATTTTGATTTAATTTTCTGTATTTGAAATGTTTAAAGTAAAAGTAATTAACCCCTTGACGTATTTCCACGAGTCTGACTCTTGGTACAATTTCTGTTCCTAACATGATTATAACGAGTCTCATAAGCAGGGACTGTTACGGTTATGACTTTTATAATAAAACTCAGAAAATAACTGTTATTTTTTTATTTTTATTTTTCTAATCCGAAATAAAAGTTATTGTTTGATTTTTATTTTTGTAATCAAAAATAAAAGTTAGTTTTGCCTTTTATTATATCGCACAAAGTCTGCCGGTTATTTCTGTCGTTTATTATTATATCGCTCAATTTATAACGTGTGTGTTTGTTTCATATTTTTCAGGCAATTTTTTCCTTTTATTTTAAAATTTAATTTTTTTAAACAATCTCTGAGCGATATCTTTTGTAATATACTTTTTCGAGCAGCAATTTTTTTTTAATTTTTCTTGTAAAATATATTTAGAAAATTTCCCATTTCTTTTGGGAAATTTTGAAAATTTCCTATCACTTTTTGAAATTTTGAAAGTTTCCAATTATTTTAGGAAATTTTCAAAATTTCCCAAAATAATGGGAAATTTTCAAAATTACCCAAAGTAATGGGAAATTTTCAAAATTTCCCAAAGTAATGGAAAATTTTCAAAATTTCCCAAAATAATGGGATATTTCCAAAATTTCCCAAAATAAAGGACATTTTTAAAATTTCCCAGAATAATAATGGGAAATTTTAAAAATTTCCCAAAATAATTGAAAACTTTCAAAATTTTCAAACATAATAGGAATTTTTCAAAATTTTCCAAAAGAAATGGGAAATTTTCTAAATATCCCAAAAATAATAGAATATTTTCAAAATTTCCCAAAATGATGGGAAATTTTCAAAATTACCCAAGGGAAATAGGAAATTTTCAAAATTTCCCAAAATAATGGGATATTTTCAAAATTTCCGAATATAATGGGAAATGTTGGATATTTTCAAAATTACCCAAAAGAATGGAAAATTTTCAAAATGATGGGAAATTTTCAAAATTACCCAAAAGAAATAGGAAATTTCCAAATTTCCCAAAATAATGGGATATTTTTAAAATTTCCGAAAATAATGGGAAATTTTCAAAATTTCCAAAAATAATGGGATATTTTCAAAATTTCCCAATATAATGGGATATTTTCAAAATTTCAAAAAATAATGGGAATTTTTCAAAAAATATAATAGGATATTTTCAAAATTTCCCAAAATAATGGGAAATTTTCAAAATTTCCCAAAATAATGGGAAATTTTCAAAATTTCCCAAAAAATGGAAAATTTTCAAAATTTCCCAAAATGAAGGGACATTTTCAAAATTTTCCAAAATAAAAGGACATATTCAAAATTTCCCAAAATATATAAGGAAGTTTTTAAAATTTCCCAAAATAAAGGTACATTTTCAAAATTTTCCAAAAGAAATGGGAAAATTACTTTAGTACAATGTTGGGCAAAGTCTTTCTAATTCTCTCTTACTTTGTATTTTGCCTAGGGGTAGGCAAAAATTAAAAATCAGAGAGACTTTGCCCAACATTGCCTTCGTGTGACAGTTTTCCTATAGAGAATACTTTTTTATAACCATTTTCTTATAGAAAATATTTTTGTATGACAGTTTTTCTGTAGAGATACTTTTGTATAACATTTTTTGTATAGGGAATACTGTTTGAAAGCAGTTTTTCTATAGAGAATATAATTTTTTGAGACTTTTTCTATTGATAATGAGTTTGTATTTATCACTTTTACAAGAAAAATTTTAAAAAAATTAATGCTCGAAAAGGTATATTACAAAAGATATCGCTCAGAGATTGTTTAAACATAATTAAATTTTAAAATAAAAGGAAAAAATTGCCTGAAAAATATGAAACAAACATACTCGTTATAAATTGAGCGATATAATAAAAGGCAAAATTAACTTTTATTTTTGATTAAAAAAATAAAAATCAAAAAATAACTTTTATTTCGGATTAAAAAAATAAAAGTCAAAAAAATAAAAGGCTTACGATCAAATGAAAATATAGCCCAAACGAACCAAAACTGTTTAATTGAATTTTAAAACAAATGCTTTTTTGGGTGTGCTTTTTTTATTTAAAAAATCGAAAATAACGTTAATTTTCAGTCCCTGCTCATAAGTGTTCTATATTGGAAAACTGTTATACAAAAGTATTCCCTTTCTAAAATTTCCCAGTCTTTGGGGAAAATTTCACATTTTTTTTTTAATTTTAACTAATTTCCCATTATTTTGGTAAATTTTTGAAACTTCCCTTTATTTTGGAAAATGTTCCCTTTATTTTGGAAAATTTTAAAAATTTTCCACTATTTTGGGTAATTTTGAAAATTTTTCATTGTTTTGGGAAATTTTGAAAATTTCACATTATTTTTGGAAATGTTGAAAGTTTTTTCTTTATCTTAGAAAACTTTTAAAATAGTGCTCGTTTCGTTATTTTCCATTATTTTGGGAAATTTTGAAAATTTCCCATTATTTTATGAAATTTTGAAAGTTTTTTTTTTATTTTAGAAAATTTTTAAAATAGTGCTCGTTTCGTTATTTTCGTATTTAAAACGTATTATTGTTAAAAACCTAACACTAAAAAACAGGAACTGTTACGGTTATGACCTTTACAATAAAACTTATAAAATAGTTTACAATTTTTTCATCCAAATAATAAAAATTAAATTTGCCTTTTATTATTTCGGACAAAGTCTGCCGGTTATTTTTGTCGTTTATTATATCGCAAAAACTCTGCTGGTTATTTCTATCGTTTATTTTATCGATCAATTTATATCGATGATGTTTGTTTTATATATTTTTGCTACACATTTTGTGCCGGTTATCTTTTTTAATATTATATCTGGCAATTTCAGCCTTTTATTTTGAAATTTAATTTTTTTTTTAAGCAATTTAAAATTTTCCAAAATAATGGGAAATTTTCAAAATTAATCAAAATAATGGGACGTTTTCAAAATTTCCCAAATTCAAAATTTTCCAAAAATAAAGGGCAAATTTTAAAAATTTACCAAAATAATGGGAAATTTTCAAAATTTCTCCAAAAAATGAGAAATATTAAAATACTTTTATATAACAGTTTTCCTGTATAGAACACTTTTGTATCACAGTTTTTCTATAGATAATACATTTTTATAACTATTTTCTAATGGAGAATATCAGTGTTTCTATAGAAAATATTTTTGTACGACATTTTTTGTGTAGGGAATACTGTTTGAAAGCAGTTTTCCTATAGTTGCATTTTAAAACAAATGCATTTTTCGGTGTACTTTTTTATTTAAAAATTTTCAGTCACGGCTTAAAAGTTATCTACTCCCTTGTTACTATATTTTTGTTTAAACTAAAAATCGGGAAACCTAAAATTTTAATTATTTCATAATGAAATCTAAAATCTAATTTCTGAAATAATTTTGTCCACAACCCAAACAATATGGTCGAATACATGATAAGTAATTAATAAAACCTGACATATGGAAGTTTGAAACTCCCATAGCTGTCAAGTGGTGATGATGTTTACACAACACTTCACTTAATTAATTCAAATTGATGTTCAAAATTCAGCTTCAAAATAAGATTTGGTTACAAAAAAACATTAAACGCTTTAGGTGCACACGATGTCCAGATTTTGGTGAGTATTTCAAAGATTTCGTATATTTAAAAGTGAGTATTTTTTGTTAACTTTATTGATTCAACAAATGAGAGTGAGTTTTTTTTATTTATTTAACTGTAATATTTGTACGAACTAAAGATAATCGTTAAAAAGTCGTTAAATCACTTGTCGGTGGTACCAGTTATGCGTCGAAGAGGCAGCAGTTTAATGTGTGTTTTTATCTTTTGAACATCTTCATTCAAACATTTTGAAAATTGTAGTCGGATGTAGGTTTTTAATTCGCATTGTTTTTATACATGCATATACATATGGGTAGTTCCATATCAAAAAGTATGAAACTATCCTACAATATAATGCGTTAAAGGTGCTTCCGATCAGGATTACCTTAAACAACCAGAAAGACCAGATTCTACATACAACAAGATAGATGTTAAAAGCATAGCTTTATGTATTTACATATATACATATGTATGTATGTATGTATTTCAAAAAGTGTATGCATCACATGTGATACAGAAAAATTAAAAAAAGCTGTATCTTCACTACCTTTATTGTAAATTGCTTTAGACGCCTTTTGTTAAAAACCAAGAAGTACAATTTTATTTTGGAAAGATTGCCTTAAATAAAATTGGTAAATGCATAAATACTAAATTAAAGAGTGCTCGAAATAAAATTTGTAGTTGGATTTTCTTAAATAAAAATCAAACCTTTTAATATAAAAACTGTACAAAATACGCAAATATAATGACATATTATACAAAATCATTTAGCATTAAAATGTTTACTTTGTACTCGTGTTTTGCAAAATTATCGACTTTTTTCGGAAACCCTCCCATTAAAGATTTTACAGTTGCTTCTGATACCTTTTTGGAGCATGTGTTTCACCTGCGCTTAAAATCGGACATGTTCTTGAAAATCTTTCCTGTGTTCTTCAATTCCTTTTTTACCAGAGCCCAATACCTTTCCACAGGCCGAAGTTCTGGACAGTTACGTGGATTTGCCTCTCGTGGTACAAAAATGACATTATTCTTTGAGTACCACTCAAGTGCCTTTTTTCCATAATGGCATGATGCCAAATCGGGCCAAAAAAATGTAGTCACTCTGTGCTCTCTTAAAAAGGTTAACAACCGTTTTTGTAGGCACTCCTTTATATAAATCTCTGTGTTTATTGTGCCAGATGCCACAAATACTTTACTTCTTTTGCCACAACTGCAAATAGCTTGCCACACGAGAAACTTCTTAGGGAATTTTGTTTGTTTTTTTGTGCGAAACTCTTGCCGAACATTGCCCCGTTTATCAGCAACATAAAAATCTTGACCAGGAAGTTGAGAAAAGTCTGCCAGTACGTATGTTTCATCATCCATCACACAACAGGTGTATTTTTTTATAAAATCAGACTTCAATTTTTTCGCTCGTTTTTTTGCTTCTAAGTTCTTTATACCATTGCGATCTGGAACCTTTTGGACTTTGTATGTGCAAAATTCGTAGAACATTTCACCGTACGAGCTGCTTTTCTTAAAGAAGTGTTAGGCGCTCTTCGAAAGAGTCGCTCGACTTCTTTTGCCTTACCAATATCTGTAGGACCTTTTTTCCTCCCTGATCCAGGTTTTCTTTCAATACTCAGGTTTTCCTTATACCGTCTGATGGCATTAGAAATCGTTCGAGGGTCAACTTTCAAATTTTTAGCTATTTTTTTAAAAGTCCATAACGGATTTTTTTGAAAAGCTTTAATTATATTTTCACGAACTTTTTTTTCGCAGTCCATTTTGATTGAAATAACTATTGAAAATTAATAATTTCTAAAATAATAGTATCTGACATATCTATAGAAACTAACTTGATCAAAAAATTAATTATTTCTTGCACTATGGATAAATTTTGTCTAAAATAGTAAATGCATATTTTTTTTTAGAACACTCTTTATACAAAAATTTTATAAAAAAAATGTCTGCAAACAAAAACTATTACATTCGTATGAAAATACGTTTAATAGCATACAATTACCTCTAGTGAAATCGTATAAATATTTAAGATTCAAATACTGTCATCACATAATATCTTACCATTAGCGTTCATTCATCTCTGGTGTCTTAGAGATTACCATCTCGTCTAATAGTATTTTGGTTAAACTAGAAAAAAAATCGAATTGTCAAAGCCATAAATGTCACATTATATACATATAGTATTGTTAAGTCATTCAAAATACAGTCATCCCTCGATTAACTTTTCCATTATTTTATCTACTTAATACTATTTTATTGCAAAAGTAAAATATTTTTAATCAAAAGCAGGAACTGAAAATAACAGTTATTTTTGAATTTTTAATTTAAAAAAGCGAGCACAAAAATTTTGAATTTTCTATTAAATAAGAAATTTTGAAAATTTCCCTTAAAGTGAACAATTTAAAAAATTTCGTATATAAATTAAAAAAAATTAAAATTTCATATTGTAAAAATTTCTTATAAAAATAAGAAATTTTAAAAATTTCCTATAAAAATAAGAAATTTTAAAATTTCCTATAAAAATAAGAAATTTTAAGTTTCCTATAAAAATAAGAAATTTGAAAAATTTTCAACAAAAACAAGAAATTTTACAAATTTCCTATAAAAATAAGAAATTTTAATAATTTCCTATAAGAAATAAGAAATTTCAGAAATTTGATATAAAAATAAGAAATTTTTAAAATTTCCTATAAAAATAAGAAATTTTAAAAATTTCCTATAAAAATAAGAAATTTTAAAAATTTCCTATAAAAATAAGAAATTTTAAAAATTTCATATAAAAATAAGAAATTTTGAAAATTTCCTACAAAAATAAAAATTTTGAAAATTTCCTATAAAAATAGGAAATTTTGAAAATTTCCTATAAAAATAGGAAATTTTGAAAATTTCCTATAAAAATAGGAAATTTTGAAAATTTCCTATAAAAATAGGAAGTTTTGAAAATTTCCTATAAAAATAGGAAATTTTGAAAATTTCCTATAAAAATAGGAAATTTTGAAAATTTCCTATAAAAATATGAAATTTTGAAAATTTCCTATAAAAATAGGAAATTTTGAAAATTTCCTATAAAAATAGGAAATTTTGAAAATTTCCTATAAAAATAGGAAATTTTGAAAATTTCCTATAAAAATAGGAAATTTTGAAAATTTCCTATAAAAATAGGAAATTTTGAAAATTTCCTATAAAAATAGGAAATTTTGAAAA
Source organism: Stomorhina lunata (assembly GCA_933228675.1). Classification (NCBI taxonomy): domain Eukaryota; kingdom Metazoa; phylum Arthropoda; class Insecta; order Diptera; family Rhiniidae; genus Stomorhina; species Stomorhina lunata. The sequence goes on along the minus strand of OW121741.1, from coordinate 44,546,087 downwards.
TTTCCTATAAAAATAGGAAATTTTGAAAATTTCCTATAAAAATAGGAAATTTTGAAAATTTCCTATAAAAATAGGAAATTTTGAAAATTTCCTATAAAAATAGGAAATTTTGAAAATTTCCTATAAAAATAGGAAATTTTGAAAATTTCCTATAAAAATAGGAAATTTTGAAAATTTCCTATAAAAATAGGAAATTTTGAAAATTTCCTTAAAAATAGGAAATTTTGAAAATTTCCTATAAAAATAGGAAATTTTGAAAATTTCCTATAAAAATAGGAAATTTTGAAAATTTCCTATAAAAATAGGAAATTTTGAAAATTTCCTATAAAAATAGGAAATTTTGAAAATTTCCTATAAAAATAGGAAATTTTGAAAATTTCCTATAAAAATAGGAAATTTTGAAAATTTCCTATAAAAATAGGAAATTTTGAAAATTTCCTATAAAAATAGGAAATTTTGAAAATTTCCTATAAAAATAGGAAATTTTGAAAATTTCCTATAAAAATAGGAAATTTTGAAAATTTCCTATAAAAATAGGAAATTTTGAAAATTTCCTATAAAAATAGGAAATTTTGAAAATTTCCTATAAAAATAGGAAATTTTGAAAATTTCCTATAAAAATAGGAAATTTTGAAAATTTCCTATAAAAATAGGAAATTTTGAAAATTTCCTATAAAAATAGGAAATTTTGAAAATTTCCTATAAAAATAGGAAATTTTGAAAATTTCCTATAAAAATAGGAAATTTTGAAAATTTCCTATAAAAATAGGAAATTTTGAAAATTTCCTATAAAAATAGGAAATTTTGAAAATTTCCTATAAAAATAGGAAATTTTGAAAATTTCCTATAAAAATAGGAAATTTTGAAAATTTCCTATAAAAATAGGAAATTTTGAAAATTTCCTATAAAAATAGGAAATTTTGAAAATTTCCGATAAAAATAGGAAATTTTGAAAATTTCCTATAAAAATAGGAAATTTCGAAAATTTCCTATAAGAATAGGAAATTTCGAAAATTTCCTATAAAAATAGGAAATTTCGAAAATTTCCTATAAAAATAGGAAATTTCGAAAATTTCCTATAAAAATAGGAAATTTCGAAAATTTCCTATAAAAATAGGAAATTTCGAAAATCTCCTATAAAAATAGGAAATTTCGAAAATTTCCTATAAAAATAGGAAATTTCGAAAATTTCCTATAAAAATAGGAAATTTCGAAAATTTCCTATAAAAATAGGAAATTTCGAAAATTTCCTATAAAAATAGGAAATTTCGAAAATTTCCTATAAAAATAGGAAATTTCGAAAATTTCCTATAAAAATAGGAAATTTAGAAAATTTCCTATAAAAATAGGAAATTTCGAAAATTTCCTATAAAAATAGGAAATTTCGAAAATTTCCTATAAAAATAGGAAATTTCGAAAATTTCCTATAAAAATAGGAAATTTCGAAAATTTCCAATAAAAATTGGAAATTTCGAAAATTTCCTATAAATGTAGGAAATTTCAAAAATTTCCTATAAAAATAGGAAATTTCGAAAATCTTCATGGTTCATCATATCGACTTTTTTTGAATTTTGTTCTGCTGATGAGCAAATTTTTAATATTTCTTAAAAAAAATCAAAAATGAGCTATGAAACTAGCCTAATAAAAAAGTACCATATTCCAGTATAAACAAAAGTATGTAAATTCAATTATATTTTTTAACTTACTATTTAGTACTTACAATTTTATTTTTTTAAAGTAAATTTTTTTATAGCATATACTTTTTTATCTTTTTTAGTCACCAGAACGTAAGATGTTATCCAATCTTCCTGAAATTCAGTACATAAAACTTAAAAGGGAACTAAGTCTACTCTTTTCGCTTCTTAAGAAATATGACTTTGTATTTTTGAAATATATTTTTCTGTAGTGCTCAAACATTCCACGTTCCAATTTGTGGTCCATTTTTTAGGCTGCAGGTCGTAATAGCTTTTTCGGTTTATTGTTGGATTGAATGAGTTTATACTCTGTTTGCGGTTAACAACTCCATATTTTCAATATTAAACAATAGAAAAGCGCCAATGAGAAGATATGGGTTTTAATATTAAATAAGAAGAACATGGAAATCATATGCGTGATATGAATTAAATGCTCTAGTTGAAAATTATTGTGTTTTAATGTATTTATTCATTTATTTAATTCAATTTAATAATACAAATGGAATATAAAAAAGTGTAAAAAAGTAAGACTTCGATCTTGTCGCAGAGAAGTAGGACACGAGAATGAGAACTATTTTAATTTATCTATAATAGAATGTTACAATAAAAAGGAATGCAAAATTCCAGAGTTGCCAAAAGTTATAATAGTTCTCCCTCGCTTATAAGACAAGTACTTAAATTAGACATAGTCTCCAAGATAGGTTGGTGGTCGACGAATTCTAGTAGTTCTACGAAGTTGTCTTTGAGGTGTATTGTTCTGCTCTTCTGCACCTTGCCTTTGGACTTCCGTATTGCCTGGTTGTTGTGCGGACTCTGACGTACGTATAGGAACTTCTACCAGATCTTGCAAAATAGAGGTGGATGTTGTAGGACTTTCATGTTGATGTGTTGGCTCATCAAGTTGTGGCTGCTTTTCAACTAATGTTGGGCGAAGTTGATTGATGTGCCGCTTAAAGGTGTGTCCATCATCTAATGTAACCAAATAATGTAAATGGCCAAATTTTTTCTTAATTGTTCCCAACTTCCACTGATTCTTGTTATTTGAATAGTATCTCGCTTGCACTCTGTCTCCCTCGCTCAACTGTCGGGCTTTACAATCATCAGACGGAATAGGATTTCCCTCTTCTGGCGGTTTCAATGCGTCTAGCTGGATTCGGATTTGTCGGTTCAAATATTGTTCAGACGGAGTTTTACCATTTAAAAGCGGAGTTGCACGATAACGAAAAAGTATCTCACGTACCTTTTCACGTATGGGGCGTTGATCGTTTACCATAGATTTTAGACGATTTTTTAGGGTTTGCACATTGCGCTCGGCTAACCCATTTGTAGCCGGATACCCTGGAGCGATGAACTTTTGAAAAATACCACGACTGGCACAAAAGGTTCGGAAGTAGTCACTGGTGAATATTGTTGCGTTGTCGGAAACTATGACATCAGGATACCCATGTCTGGCAAATAAATCTGACAACATTTCTATAGTTGATTGTGTTGTTGGAGCGAAAGGTGTAATTCCGATTTCTGCCCACTTGGACTTGGCGTCCATCACAACTAAATAATAATTTCCTTGAAATATACCAGCGTAGTCGATGTGGATACGTTGCCAATTTTGTTCCGGCTCCTCCCACGTATGTAATTTTACTTTGGGCGGATTTGATCTAACACTTGCACATGATGAACATTGCTTTACCAAACTTTCAATATCCTTATCGATTGACTTCCAGTACACATAACGCCTTGCTAACTGCTTCATTTTTGATATGCCGATGTGTGTTTGATGTAGTTCTTGTAAGACTGCGTGTTGTAATGTAGATGGTACTACCACTCGGTGACCCCTAAAAACGATACCATTGTTAAGCGTAAATTCAGTATCCTCTACTCGATTATTTTGTAGCTGGATTATAATGCTCGAAAGTTCTTCATCATTTGTAGTTTCCTTTTTGAGAGTTTTGTAGTTTAGGACGATTGTTGAAATTTTTTCAATTGTTGATTCACACAGCTGATTAACTTCATTATTGATTGATGTATCTGTTAATAAATTAGTTTTGGCAGGAGCCCTTGATAAACAATCGGCATTAACGTTTTCACTGCCTTTTTTGTACATAACTTTGTAGTTAAACCCAGATAAGAACGCTGCATATCTTTGTAGACGTGCTGCCGTCATTTGGGGTAACTTTGCCCTCTCGTTAAAAATTCTGACTAATGGCTGATTGTCTGTGATTAGAACAAACGATCTTCCATATAAATATTGATAGAAGTGGTCAACCGAAAAAATAATCGCTAATGCTTCGCGATCAATTTGCGAATAGTTTTTCTCTGCTTCTGTAAGCGAACGAGAAGCAAAAGAAATCGGCCGCTCTTCGTTATTGACGATGTGTGACAAAACTCCAGCAATCCCATTTGGACTTGCGTCACAAGCTAGCTGTATAGGATATTGCGGGTCGTAGGGTACTAGTACGCGATCACTCGCTATTTCCCTCTTAATTCGATTGAATGCTTTTTCGCATTGTGGAGACCATAAAAATGTCTTGTTTTTTTGCATAAGAGCTCGTAGGGGTGCTGTAATTTCTGAGCAATTTGGAATGAAACGGGAATAATAGGTAATCATACCCAAAAATCTCCTTACATCGTCTGCAGATTCAGGATTTGGCATATCCGTAATAGCCGATACCTTACTAGGATCTTTCGATATGTTGTTATATTTAATGGTATGACCCAGAAATGTAAGCTTATTTTTGAAAAGTCGACATTTATCTTTATTCAAGTGTAAATCATGTTTTTGTAGTTGTTGTAGGCACTTAATCAAATTTTCACGACATTCTGACAGTGTAGACCCATGTACTATTATGTCGTCAAAGTAGGATTCTGTCTTTGGAAGCTCCCTCAGTATTTGATTGATTATTCTATTGAATTCGGATGGGGCTGTTTTGATTCCGAATGATAACCTGTTTACCCTATACGTTCCCCTATGTGTAGACATCGTTTGTATTTTGCTTGATTCAACATCGACTGGAATGTGAAGGTACGCTTTGTATAGATCTAATGTACAAAAAAATTTTGAATTACGTAAACTGTTAAAAATGTCCTCAATTTTCCTTATGGGACTATGGGCATCAATAAGGCGTTCATTAACCCCGACCTTGTAGTCTACACACAAACGTATGCCTCCGTCAGCTTTCGGTATTACGACGAGAGGGGACCCCCAATCACTAATTTCAGCTTTTGTGATTATACCTGAAGCTTCTAGCTGATCTAATTCATGGTCTACTTTTCCTATAAGGGCGTATGGTAAATCTCGTTCCCGGTTAAATATGGGTTTTACATTTTCCCTCAATTTCAATGAAATTGTATGTTGGGTAACACATCCTATTTTGGGTTGAAAAATGTCTTTAAAATCCTGCATGATTTTATCGATTTCGCTAACTTCAACGTTTTCATTACTTGTCGTATTAATACAGTTTATTTCATCCCAATTGATATTTAATTTTAGCTTCCTTATCCAATCACGACCTAGGAGGGCTGTAAACTCCTCCGGAACTATGTAAATTTCATCAAAAATACACTCACCATTATATTCAGCATTAACCTCAATTTTGCCATCGGCTGAAAAAACATCTTGTGTATACGATTTAAAAACCATGTTTGTAGGTAAAAATGGAACTTTGAGGTTAAGTTTAGCAAATTGATCTCTTGGTAGAAAGGTAAATTTTGATCCGGTGTCGATTTCAAATTTGATTGGCTCACCTTGAACGTTTATTGTTGAAAATATTTTATCTGTTCTCGCAGATTCATTTTGATTTACGTTAACTACATTCAAAACTCCATATTGGTGTACGCTATCAACTTGATTTGAACAATTTTGATTCTCTTTCATCCGTGCCTTGATACAAACTTTGATTACGTGTCCCGTCTTTCTACACTCTGCACAGCGTAAGCTGTTTTTATTGCTACGACAGTCTTTAGCATAGTGGTTGCTTTTACCACACCTCAGACACAGACCATCCAACCCTAAAGCTTTAAAATCAACTCCCGTGGATTCACTTTTTCTCTTCTTGTTGTGTTTACCATCACTGTTTTTCTTGGAGTTAAACTTTTTTGAGTGAATTTTGTTTATTTCACTATGGTTAGGTTGAGCTGTCTTATTGGCAATTTGTTTAGAATCACTTTTTGCTGCTTCCAATGCAAGTGCCTTTGTTACAATGTCGTTAAATTCAGCAATACTTTGTTGAGATTGAAGCAGTTGTTCACGGATATTATCGTCTCTGATCCCTCGGATGAACTGAGCACGCAGAAAAATATCTGCTATGGATTTTTTACACGGGCAAACGAACTCACAATCTCCAATATCCATTCTTAAGGTAGCGACGTATTCGGCTATTGATTGAGTCTCTATTTGATATTTTGATAAGAATTGGTGTTGAGCCACCAAGACGTTTTGTTGCGGAGACAAGTGTTTTTGCAAAATTTTAACCAATTCTTCGTACTGAAAATCACCTGGCTTGTCAGGAGCAACTAATGCCGTAATAATACTGAAGCTTTTTGGACCAATAGAATTTAAAAGTAAATTCGCACAATACGTCTCATTGGTATGAATATTTTTCATTCTGGTATAATTTTCAAACCTTAAAATATAGTTACGGAACGACTCCTTTGAAGTATCCAACATATCGAAATTAGGAACCAAAGCAATGTTTGAATTTATACTGGTATTTGATGTACCAACACCTGTTGAAGAAACTCCATTATGCATCTGTTCCAGAATTTTCTGTTGTACCTGCATAAATTGTGCAAATTGTGAGGCATCCATTTTGTTGAAGAAGTTTACTTGAAGATTTCTCGCGCAATTTCTTTTGATTATTTTTGATCGTTGAAAAAAGAAAAAAGGTTTTCACCTCGTCGCCAAATTATTGTGTTTTAATGTATTTATTCATTTATTTAATTCAATTTAATAATACAAATGGAATATAAAAAAGTGTAAAAAAGTAAGACTTCGATCTTGTCGCAGAGAAGTAGGACACGAGAATGAGAACTATTTTAATTTATCTATAATAGAATGTTACAATAAAAAGGAATGCAAAATTCCAGAGTTGCCAAAAGTTATAATAAAAATGTTACGTGGGAAATTACTGATCTACTATAAGAATTCTGAGTATCTAAGAAGAGATGGTGAAAGTCTGAGAAAATTCTGGCTATAAAACAATGTAGATTTGGTTATCACAAGAAACTCCAAGCAGAATATCAACATCTTTTAAATCACCCGTACAGGATATGATCTAATCTGTTGAACTACAAATGGTATCAGAAACGTTGATCCCAAGGCTCAGTATACTATACATCTGCCTTATCGCGCTTGCTTATATTCCTATTGCCGGAAGGTGGTCATAGTAATATTTATACTCAACATGGGTAAAATTCAAATTCGCGACCAAATTAGACCTGTCAGCCTGTCTTCGTTTCCCCTAAAGACATTAGGAAAAATGCACAGATACAGCTCTGTATTCATCGAAGCTTGCCTCGCCAGAAAGTGGGAGTGGTATTACAAAGTTACATATTAGGGCAGAGGAACGCCACAAGGTAGTATTCTTATCCCTAACAATAGAGACTATATCTGAACAATACTCTGGTTTCCTTAGAGGAGATTGATGTTAAAAAGGAGTAATAATCTTGGGAAATGCGATTTTGTTTTTACTACCACTGGACATAATATGAGCACAAACTTACGAATCTGGGAAGTTAGATTAAGGGAGCTATCAAAATTTTAAACAAAAATTGTCACAGTGCAATGTGTATATAGCGTATATACTAGTTGGGTTACCTTGAATTTACGCCATCTGTTGTAAGGTAAAAAAAGCGGTTTATGTTAGCAAAATAAATGAGTTGGTAAGAGCTTAGTATAAGCAGATAGTCTGAATCGATGAGAAAAACTTGAATTTGTTTTGCCGCAGGAAATATGGTTGGTCCCTAGTTGGATTTTGGAGTATTTATTCACTTCCAACACACCGTGGGATTAGAATTCATCTGATATGTGCAATTGGTACGTCAGGAGTTATTAAAATGTACAGACATAGAGCGCCTTCACAACTGACACCGCAAACGAATTAGACAGTGGACTTTTTGGCAAGTGGGTTGAGTTAGCAACCAAATTACCGAACCGGTTGTAATTAAAAGTTCCTGGTTCACCGAGCCTTGCTCGGAGCTCTATTATCAATACATGATCAAATGCATAGTTTACAGTCTAATTCATTTTGGATAATTTTGGAAATTGGACATACCAGCTTAGAAACCTACGTCGACTCATGCGCAACACCTGTTCAAATGCACAAATTAATACACTAGCTTACTACTTAATACACTATGAGTAATTTTTTAGTGGCGACATCTATCGGAAATTGTTTATACCAACTTAGAAACCTTCACCGGCTCATGAGTAACAACTTTGCTAAAGATCATAGCATGATCAAATGCAGAGCTTACTATTTAATTGACTATGAGTAATTTTCAGTGGCGACATCTGAAATTGTTCATATCAATCTGAAATTGTTCATAACCTTCGCCGGCTCATGCTTTTAATCCTATTCAATCTTTTGCAGATGATAGTTACATTTGTCATTTGTATTCATTTAATCATAGACCAAACCTTTGAAAGATTGGCGCTATGAGACAAAACATGAATGCATCATTAAACCGCGATTTAGAAACAATCTCAGAACGGGATCGTGCTTACGCATAAACGCACGGCGGATCATGTTACTCTACCTGTATTCATGGATGGTATAAATATGAGAATTCAATGTGATGTCCAACTCTATTGATTCACTGAAGTAAAATCGCAATGTGAGTTGTGTCACACTGTTCTATCGTTACTGCTATGGTATGTGCTGTTATGAATTCAAGACACTCGTTCACGAAACTCGATGTTTTTAAGCAATACAAGTCTATCTGTTAGAGCTCATTCTTTCATAGTTAATTGACCAGTAGACACAACAACACACTATACAAAAAATTCGTTCTTTAGCCGTACAATTCATATGTGGAACTTGCTTCTCGCAGAAATTTTCCCTGTCAGTTGCAATATAGGGAAGTTCAAATGAAATGTCCATAAACACTACTCCTAGTTCCAACACAATACATTCATTGCAAAAGTAGGGGTCATCTCCTGAGTGCTGGTTCTAAATTCAATCAATCAGTTTTTTAAACAAACAAAATTGTCGCATATGGGGCTGACAGATTTCCACAACAGTCTATTAAGAAAATTCAAAATTCAAATATTGTGACCGTTTGGTGCGGTTTGGGGTCATTATTGTCCATTATTTTTTGATGAGCCAGAATTGGCTAAGGTTGACATTTAGGAAGACGGCGCTACAAGCAACACAACCGTCCAAAAATTTAGTCGTTGCTTAAGAAATTTCCCTGCCGAGTAACTTTTCGACTTGGAGAGGCCAATTGTAATAAAATTAAGAAAAGATACAACTGAAAAATGTTTGTATGTTTCTGTTCAGATGATAATCTTCGCTTTATGTTGATAATTGTTGGACACAATAATTCTCATTTATTCTGTCCCGCAAATAAGATATTAAGTGTGGTTTTCGCTCTGTCTATAATTAGGAATATTCCTCCTGAAGAGATGGCCTAACCAACCATGGGAACGCGTTGAGGAAAAGTTTCCCCAAAAACATTTATTAGTTTTATCAAAAAACTATTTATTACAATAAAAAATAATTGTAATAAATTGGGATCTTAGTGCAATACACTACAGTAAAACCTTTTAATTCAAATTTTGATGTCCCAAAATTTTTGATAAACCTTTTCAGTAGTGAAAGAAAGGGTTTAGAAACCTCTAAAACTAGAAAAGGATTCGTTAATTGATATATTCCGTTTCTTGTGAAAAAAAATTTATATCAATTCCTAATGTGAAATGTTATTGTAACCTATGCGTGATTACTTTTAGGTAAATTTTACAAATCATGTTAACACGAATTTGTTGGCAACGATTTTCTGCACATTATGGCTAGAGGGATGCCAAGGTAACATAAGTGTGGGTTTGAGATAATGTCAGAAAAAGTCACTTAAACCACTAATTACACTTTGTCATTTCTTTTATTATGTAAACGAAAATTTCTTATATGCATTAACACTTCAAGAGTGCCCAGCCATTAACTTTTTGTTTTAAGTCTAAAGTACATGTAAACTAAATATGTAAATATGTATGTAGATATGTTTGAATTCGTATGTATGTATGTAAAACTTAGCCAAAGAGCGCAAGCGCAAAACCACTTTTTCTTTCAGTAAAAACGCACGTACTTTTACGATGTGTGTGAACTAAGCCAGAGAGAAAGAAGCTTCAAATTACGTTAAACAACAGATGCCGTTAATACTGTGAGTGAAGACCGCATGATCGTACAGTGCAAATGTAGCGGCATTGGTCAGTATCGTTGGGAACATAGTTGAGAGAGCACTGGGAATAAACATTTAAAGTTTACCCGCAATAATTTCTTAAAGAAACGAAAATTAAAAAACAAATATCGAAGCTTGAGGAAAGTGTTTTGCATTTACATTTCATACGTTCGCGTGATCATATTAATACGATCGATCATTCATTCAAACAATTATCAGTTTTATTCATTGATCAATCAAACAGTCAATCAACTTTATCATTCATCAATTGGTCTTGCTAAGAATTGGATATTTTTGTGGTGCAAAAAAAAAACTAAGACGATAAAATAAATTGAAAGAAATAATAATAATAATAAAAATGTTGCAAAATTTAACGGTGTCCAAATCATTCATAAGCGTCATGATTCTAATGGTGCTACTAATGACCTCTATCTCCCGGGTGCAGAGTAAAGCAGTGGCAGTGAAAAGTGCCAACAATTTGCCAGTTGAAGATGCTGAAACTAATGAAATTAGCGGCAGACAATTTCTGTTTTTGAAAGGATTGGGTCGTGAAACGAGTACTCCAGATTTCATACGTTTGGTGCTGATGCGTTTCATTTATGGTCTAGCCTCCAGCATGGGTGTGGAAGAACGTTTGGAGGGTTTATTTAATGGTGCCTTTGTACCACCCAATGCCGATGGTGATCTATTCGGTTTCGGCGCCTTGGGTGGTGGTGGTGAGGATGATGGTGCTGCTGAGGGAATTGCTGCTGGTCTCTTTGGTGATACTAGTCTTTTCGATGAATCTGCCCTGGAAGGTTTGCTCAATGAAGATTTTTAAGTTTTCAAAAAAAAAAAGTGGAAATTGTAAAATTGTACATACGAAACTCTTTAGGTTAGTTTAGGAAAGTGTATTTATTTATTTATATTTATAAAATTAATTATTTATTAAATAGTTTTAATATAAATTCAAACAAAATTGTGATCAATAATAGCTCTGTTCCCTTCGGTTAAAGAAATTCTAAGGCAATAAGGAAAAAGTGACTAAGTCTGATTTTTTGGTTTTGCAGGAAAGCAATTTTCAATTTTGAAGTGAATTTAAAAACAAAACAGAACTATTCTAATGAGGGCAATCTTTTTTGGAAAATAGCTTACAACACAGTGCAACACAAAAAATCAGCCTCAACAATTCCAATGCCAAATGAAAGTAGACTATTAAGTGAACAGAACTGCCGAAGGGTTTAGAAAAGTTAGCTCGAATTTCATTTTTATGACCTCTTGAAGATTCATGAAAACAATTTTGAATTTTTAAATTTTTACTAAAAAAGTGTGAGTTGTTTTACAAAAAGTCTATTATTTTCCGATCCCCTCATGGGCCCACTTTTTATGGTTTTTATATTTTGATGTCTACACTATAATCCATATTTGGGAGAAGGATAAAGAAAATGGAAGATTTTATTTTCGAGATATCCATGAGCAAAGACATACATGGTTAGATTTTTTTCTGAAAAGAACATAAAACTAAATGACATACCGTCGCCTTAATACGCAAACCTGCTAACTCACTTTTAACAAATTTTGCAGGAGAGATAAAAAACTTATTATATTTTACAATTTTATTTTATATTTTTCATTTTTCAAAAACAAAAATACGATACGTTCTTCTGGATTTAGCAGTTTTTCTTACAAAAATGTTCGATTAGTGGATTTAGCAGTTTTTCTTACCGAACTTTTTTGCACACTTCGAGACTCAAATTAAAGAAAACATACATGCTGGTGGACGGGGTGCATCTTTCTCTACCACATGGCATCAAAATCTCAATTTACTTAAAAAGTGGACTTAGCAGGTTCTCATATTGAGCCGACGATACGATGAAATATTAACCTAGTTTCATAAAAAACCGATAACCGAATCAAAAGTTTTAGGCATATACTCGTAAAATGGATATGTTTTAAACAAAATCTTGAAAAAATTAACTTAACGAAAGCGAAATTGAAAATGTTGAAAAATTTTAAAAAGTATATGAGCTAGAAGAATTTGTATACAAAATTTGAACAAAATCGGAGATGGTGTTAAGCCCCACCATCTCCGACTTTGTTTAAATTCTTATTTTTCGTTTGAAAATTTTTAATTTCAAGCTTTTCTAAAATCGAATTTTAATTTAAATACAAATTAAATAGCAAAAACATTAAAACGAGATATCATGCGTGTAAACATAAAACAAGCATCAGCTGGAGATAGTAAATTTTAATTTTTATTTAATTTTAGAATGATTTTAAGTTTCACTTTTAGTGCAAAAAAATGGTCAGAAATGTCATAACTTCAAAAGGCCATAAAAATGAAATTCGAGCTAACTTTTCAAAACCCTTTGACAGTTCTGTTTACTTGGTAGTCTACTTTCATTTGCCATTGGAATTTTTAAGGCTGACGGCGATGACTCGTAATTTGCTGCATGGTGTAATTTCTTAAACTTTTATTGCAAATGACATTCCACATTGAAAAAATAGGCAAAAATCAATTATGCTATAACTTCCTGAAAAATCGTACAAAGTAATTGAAACTTTGCCCCCATGGTTACTTTGAATATGAAGATTTCAAAATTTGCTTAAGTCAACTTAAACACTTTTTCCCTTTTGCCACAGAATTAGTTAAACTTCTAGAATACAGAAATTGTTTCTAAATTTGTTTAGGAAATGCATAAAAGTTAAGTTTACTTCACTTAAAGCCCGGGAACACAGCTTTTATGTTGTATCACTGTGTTTTTTTTTTTTTCATAAAAATCGAAATTATGTAAATTAATTATTGTTTATTATTTTGAGTTTGTTTTGTTTTCATTGTCAAATGTTATGAAATATCGTCCATCTTTCTTTATAGTCATTCGATGATTAGGTGCTCGCCTACCTACGTCTTAAACTGGGTTAATACGTCATTTCACTTGAACTTAAAAATTCCTATACGGAAATCTCTGAATTTAGGTCTATTATCAAATAAATTGTGAGCTTTTCGAATTGCCGCCAAGTCCCATTATGTTGTGAGAGTGTGAAAAATGATCAGTCACACAAACAAACATTCTCGTCGCATGCCCAATGTGCACAAATATTAAATGTATATATTTTTCCGTTAGTTCAATATCTGGCCGTTGGACGGACGTTCTTATATGAGTGAGTAGTATTAGTAGTATTTCGTCATAGCACTTTCTTTTTTTTATTATTAACTCAACTCTAAATGGCTAAACAAATAAATAAATTTATATTCGTAATTAGTATTCATAACTGCATTTTTTTTAAATTTAAATAAAAATTCAAATTTACCGATCGTTACAAGATGGTTACATTTCTGTCTCTAGTGTTAATTTTTAATGCATATATATTTACATAAATATTACGTATAAATTTGTATTGATCAGTTTCCAGTTTTTTTTTGTTGTATTGTACTTTATTCTTCCATTATTGGCGAACAAGCCAAACTACATTTTGTTATAAGTAGGTCATAAAGTGCTTTATGGGTAAAAAGGGCTTGGTCAAATGTACAAATGATCGTAAGAAGAAATAAACGATCTGAGGCTGTTTGCAAAAATCTCTGCTCTATTTAGATGAAGTCATATGCGCAATTAGATTTTGTACTCATATTAAAATAGTGTCACAACTTTAAATAAATTATTTATTTTAAATTTGTAATGCATCAAGTTTTGGATGTAATAGTCTTTCGGCAAAAAATTGTAAATTGTCCTCACTCCAAATTCGATAATTCTGCTTATTTACGTACCCATTCAACCAGAATTAATTTTTTCTTCGAAAACATACCCAGCAAAACTTTGGTAATGGCAAGTACTCTGATAACTGGTTACCTTGTAACGACTACAACATACCATCCGAATAAATAATAAGTTATTACAGAAGTACTTATTTGTAATTAAGATGGTCATTTAAACTGATTGGCCCGGTTCAAATCCCACCAAGGGCAACAATTTTTTTTAGTTTTTTTTTATTAAAAGAGTCTTTTTAAATGATTTTTGAAATTTAAGAACTTAAATATTATCTTCTGTAAAAAAAAAAATTGTAAAACTATCTCTCGTTAATGAAAAAAATACCATCATGAGTTAATATTGATTATGTAGGGAATGTTGAATACCAAACACGATTCTAATTGATCTTAACTTAGTAAGCCCAACTTATCTGGGTCATCCTTCATCTCAACTGTGGACACACACCTCCTCATGGTATCACCCGGGGAGCTAGTTTAACACCCAATAATATTGTGAGTTAACATGTTCCGAGAATTGTCCCATAAGATCGATAAAAATGGGTTAGTAACCCTCTCTTTAAAAAAAAATACAATGAAGAGGATAAAATTAGAATTGAAATGTCCCACTACCTAATGTTAGAGGAGGATGTCCGAAACTTCGATAAAAAGACCAAGTAGAGGAACATTTTTCAAATCTTGGCCTATAAAATTAGAGAATATTCGCACAAGATCGAAATCCATGGAATTCTAAAATATGCTCGGACTTTGACCTTAACAGGTTGTAACATTTAAGTAAGTAAGAGTCAATCTTATGTAAAAACTTATACAAAAAAGAAGATTTAAATTGTTTAAGTTTTAAAATAATTTTAAAAAAGTTTTAAAATAATTACAAAAAATCGTATACAAATATTTTTTTCAAAAATTACAACAAAGCAAAAAAAAGCAGGGAAAAACACAGTTATTTTCATATGATTTTGGATCTAAAAATAAAAATTGTTTATATTAATTATAAGCTGCTAAGTTTTCAACATATGAAGTAGCTCAGTAGAAGAGTCTCTGCCTAGCAGTCGGAGGGTCTGGGTTCGAGCCCCCATGAGATCATAAGAAAAATTTTGTATTTCGTTTAAAAATATATGTTTTTAATAAAACAACAACAAAAAAGTTGTTGCTGTTGTTGTTGTTGCTTTCAAATTGCTTACCCAAGTCATTACTTTTCTGCAATTGGTAAGTACTTGCCTTCAATGACATCCCCATGTTAATGTAATGACTTAAACAGCGAATGAGTAAGTAGTTCGTGTTCAATAGTTTAACTGTTTAACTCATTATTTGGTAATGAAAAGTTTTACTGGGTATTCAATGAAAATTAAAAAATTTTAAACAGTTTGCACGCGTTGTTTTGGTGTAAATCGATGCATAATGAAATTTCAAAGCAAACTAAACAAAAAGCCAACTATCAGCTGTTAAATAGGTGGTCAAATAAAGCATTAATACCAGATCAAAATAGAAATTTATTTATTTAAGTACAAGTATTCCTGTTAGAAATTTGATCGGACCAATTATCACGCATTTTTTGGGTATGTAAATTGGTCAGGGCATAATAAATCTTGGCCTTCAAAACCTCAATTGTCTTTGATTTGTCGGCATTATACTTGTCTTTAACCCTTATGTGTATACCAAGGTACCCCGGTACCTTTAGCACATGCATCTTAACTTTTTTAATGGAAGCAGATGGTTCACAAACTTCAAACTTCTGGAGAACTCCTAACTATTGAAATAGTTTAAATTATTATTACTTTTAAGCTAAAACAAGTAAGAGTGTTATATTCGGCTGTGCCGAATCTTATATACCCACCATCAGGTTGTGTTAAATTTAGAAACATATCTCATATATCTACGAGGCTGCAGCAAATTCAAAACATGGACCAAATTGGAAAAAAGTTGTTACGCTAGTTGGTATTGTTGGTAAAATATTTGGAATAACTTCATTTGCAGTAGCTTTATAGTTCAACATTCAAAAGTGTGTAAGTGGTTTCCCTAGTAATTATTTACTTTGAAAAAAATTCGTTATCGTAACCGGGTATGGTTTTACATTAATAAGTTGTTAAATACTTTTCGTTTAGCTTAATATTAAGTTAAGATAAAGAAGTTGATAGTAATACGACAGGTCCATATATTTTGTTAGGAGTTCCTAATGCATCTACCATATACATAATCTTAATATGCTGCTTGTACTTCCGAATCTTTTTGATTGTAGATATAAAAAAGGGGATGTAATATAAATATATAAGAATTATAGCCAAATGTTGACCGATTTTTTGGTTTCCGGGAGTGTTTTTTATATGAAAGCTATAGTCAAATATGGACCGATTCCTATAAAATTTGATATACTGACCAATAGTTGCATAAAACTTCTCTATACTAAATTTAGTCGTCATAGCTATCACAATTGTAATCAATTTATCAGCATTTATGTGTTTCCCGGGGCGGGGTTATATGGGAGCTCTAACTAAATGTGAACCGATTTCGGCCATTTTCAGTACACAATTTTTGTTACATATCGGAAATACTTTTGTAAAATTTTGTCTCTCTAGCTTTTGTAGTTAAGGAGCTGTCGCGCTTTTATCTGACGGACAGACGGACATAAATCTCCTTTTCTTTTTGTATTTTTGTGTTTCTGTAAGTTTTTTATATGGGAGCTATGGTCAAATGGTGACCGATTGTAACAAAATTTTGCACTGACTGACTGGCATTCACATAAGACTTGCTTTTGCAAAATTTTGTTGCTGTAGCCCTTTCAGTTAAGGCGCTATCGCGCTTTTATCTAACGGACAGACGGACATAAACCCCCTTTTCTTTTTGTATTTTTGTGTTTCCGTAAGTTCTTTATATGGGAGCTATGGTCAAATGGTGACCGATTGTGACAAAATTTTGTACACTGGCTGGTATTCACATAAATTTGGTGGCCAAAGCTATTACATTTTAGCATTTATTGGCATTTAAGTGAATTTCAGGTGGAATTTTGGCTGTTTCCGTATGTTTTTTATATGGGAGCTATGGTTAAATGTGAACCGATTTCGATGAAATTTTATATGCTGCCTAGTGCTTATGGAAAACTTCTAGATACCAAATTTTGTCATCATAGCTATTATAATTTGTTAGTTATTAGCAAATAAGCGACTAGTCTAGACGAGGTTATACGGGAGCTATGGTCAAATGTTAACCGATTTTGCCCAATTTCAATACCAAAATTTTCTCATAAATGAAGAATGTTTTTGCTAAGTTTCAGTGAGCTAGCTCCTTTCGTTTAGGCGTTATCGTGATTTCAACAGACAGACAGACGGACATCGCTCAATCGTCTTAGAATTTCATAAGGATTCAGAATATATATCGTTTTTGATTTTTGAGCCAATATTAAGGAAATTACAAACGGAATGACAATCTCAATATACCCCCCATTCTTTTTGATGGTGGGTATAAAAATATATTGCATAGGCGCTGTGGTCCAATTTATATCTTATATACGTAACCGTACGGCAAGGTACCCGGGTACCTTCATACATTATATATGAAAAAATTATAGTAAAAAGTAAAATTTTATTTAAAGATAACTAAAGCAAAATAAAACAAAGTAGTTATAAATATTTTATATTTGAATATTTATGTAAAAGCAATATTTACATGACTTTCTTTGTTTCATATGTAGTTTAGAATTTTTTTTTTTTCAATTTTATACTTGACCCTGGTTATAAACGGGTTAGTGACACCCAATTTTAACCAATTTTCTAATATATATTTCTATCCATTGAGGCTACCATAATTTTAGTTCTGCTCATAAATGTACTAGTATATATCAATTTATATGCTTTTTTATAACTTTGGTAAAAAATTAAGTTTTTGTTGGAATCCCTTGATTTTAAGTCGCAGGTACGACTAAGCCTTTAAAAATATTACTCTAGTTCTTTTTAGTGGTAATATGCAGTGGGTTCTTACTATAACTGAAACTTTTTTTACTTTTTTGAAATCCGTTGTACAATTTATTTGAAAGAACCAAAAAAGGAGTTTTTAAAACGGTAAGAAAAAATATTTTTTTTCGCCCTGTGCAAAAGTGACATAACGTTAGCCCATTGTATCAAAAATCGGAATTTAAATATCCTAGGGCCATAAATAAGTAAAACTAGTCAAACTTTTTATAATTTTTTTTAAAATACTAATTTTTTTTATTGCATATGCTCAGGAGAGTCTTCAAGTACATATGCTTTTTTAGAAAAGCATATGTTTGTTTAAAACAATTGATCCATATAGGTACCCGGGTACCTTGCCATGCTGTTACAGGTGTTTTTTTTTGCCATACACATAAGGGTTAACGGCGCCATAAAGAAGATAGTCCAACGGTGTCAAATCTTAGCTTCTTAGCTGCCAATTGTAAACACCATTTAATTTAATTCCCATCAAAAGTTTAATGTAATAAATCGGTTGTGGCGTCGCACAGTGGTTTACGGACGCTTTTTTTTTGGAAATAATTCTGTAACTTTCGAACGGTAGTCAAGGAGTATTCGAGTTGGTTTTCAAAAGCACTGGTCCATGAGGGGTCGGGATAGTGATTGATGGACCTTCAAAGTTGGTCACCTCGGGTGTTCGACTTTTTTAAAAATTCGCCCAAAATCCATTTATGGATGGATTGGAAAGAAATTTTAAACTTAAGTTGTCCTTGAAAGGTTATCTCCTTTGGGTTTCGAGATATTTGGGTAAAAAGGAATTTTTGGGTTGATTTTTTACCTATTTTTTAAGCTTTTTTTCGTTAAATTTGTAATAAAATAATAATAATTTTTGTGCAAGTCAGTTATACCCAGCAAAACTTTGGTAATGGCAAGTACTCTGATAACTGGTTACCTTGTAACGACTACAACATACCATCCGAATAAATAATAAGTTATTACAGAAGCACTTTTTTGTAATTAAGATGGTAATTTAAACTGAATGGCCCCGGTTCAATCCCACCAAGGGCAACAATTTTTTTTAGTTTTTTCTTTATTAAAAGAGTCTTTTTAAATGATTTTTGAATTTTTAGAACTTAAATATTATCTTCTGTAAAAAAAATTTGTAAAACTAACTCACGTTAATGAAAAAATACCATCATGAGTCAATTTTGATTATGTAGGGGATGTTGAATACCAAACACGATTCTAATTGGTCTTAACTTGGTAAGCCCAACTTATCTGGGTCATCCTTCATCTCAACACACCTCATGGTATCACCCGGGGAGCTAGTTTAACATCCATTAATATTGTGAGTTAATATATTCCGAGAGTTGTCCCATAAGATCGATAAAAATGGGTTAGGATTACGGGCTAGTAACCCTCTCTTTAAAAAAAATACAATGAAGAGGATAAAATTAGAATTGAAATGTCCCACTACCTAATGTTAGAGGAGGATGTCCGAAACTTCGATAGAAAGACCAAGTAGAGGAACATTTTTCAAAGCTTGGCCTATAAAATTGGAGAATATTCGAACAAGATCGAAATCTATGGAATTCTAAAATATGCTCGGACTTTGACCTTAACAGGTTGTAACATTTAAGTAAGTAAGAGTCAATCTTATGTAAAAACTTATACAAAAAAAGAAGATTTAAATTGTTTAAGTTTTAAAATAATTTTAAAAAAGTTTTAAAATAATTACAAAAAATCGTATAAAAATATTTTTCCAAAAATTACAACAAAGCAAAAAAAAGCAGGGAAAAACAAAGTTATTTTCACATGATTTTGGATCTAAAAATAAAAATTGTTTATATTAATTATAAGCTGCTAAGTTTTCAACATATGAAGTAGCTCAGTAGAAGAGTCTCTGCCTAGCAGTCGGAGGGTCTGGGTTCGAGCCCCCATGAGATCATAAGAAAAATTTTGTATTTCGTTTAAAAATATATGTTTTTAATAAAACAACAACAAAAAAGTTGTTGCTGTTGTTGTTGTTGCTTTCAAATTGCTTACCCAAATCATTACTTTTCTGCAATTGGTAAGTACTTGCCTTCAATGACATCCCCATGTTAATGTAATGACTTAAACAGCGAATGAGTAAGTAGTTCGTGTTCAATAGTTTAACTGTTTAACTCATTATTTGGTAATGAAAAGTTTTACTGGGTATTCAATGAAAATTAAAAAATTTTAAACAGTTTGCACGCGTTGTTTTGGTGTAAATCGATGCATAATGAAATTTCAAAGCAAACTAAACAAAAAGCCAACTATCAGCTGTTAAATAGGTGGTCAAATAAAGCATTAATACCAGATCAAAATAGAAATTTATTTATTTAAGTACAAGTATTCCTGTTAGAAATTTTGATCGGACCAATTATCACGCATTTTTTGGGTATGTAAATTGGTCAGGGCATAATAAATCTTGGTCTTCAAAACCTCAATTGTCTTTGATTTGTCGGCATTATACTTGTCTTTAACCCTTATGTGTATACCAAGGTACCCCGGCACCTTTAGCACATGGATCTTAACTTTTTTAATGGAAGCAGATGGTTCACAAACTTCAAACTTCTGGAGAACTCCTAACTATTGAAATAGTTTAAATTATTATTACTTTTAAGCTAAAACAAGTAAGAGTGTTATATTCGGCTGTGCCGAATCTTATATACCCACCATCAGGTTGTGTTAAATTTAGAAACATATCTCATATATCTACGAGGCTGCAGCAAATTCAAAACATGGACCAAATTGGAAAAAAGTTGTTACGCTAGTTGGTATTGTTGGTAAAATATTTGGAATAACTTCATTTGCAGTAGCTTTATAGTTCAACATTCAAAAGTGTGTAAGTGGTTTCCCTAGTAATTATTTACTTTGAAAAAAAAATCGTTATCTTAACAGGGTATGGTTTTACATTAATAAGTTGTTAAATACTTTTCGTTTAGCTTAATATTAAGTTAAGATAAAGAAGTTGATAGTAATACGACAGGTCCATATATTTTGTTAGGAGTTCCTAATGCATCTACCATATACATAATCTTAATATGCTGCTTGTACTTCCGAATCTTTTTGATTGTAGATATAAAAAAAGGGGATGTAATATAAATATATAAGAATTATAGCCAAATGTTGACCGATTTTTTGGTTTCCGGGAGTGTTTTTTATATGAAAGCTATAGTCAAATATGGACCGATTCCTATAAAATTTGATATACTGACCAATAGTTGCATAAAACTTCTCTATACTAAATTTAGTCGTCATAGCTATCACAATTGTACTCAATTTATCAGCATTTATGTGTTTCCCGGGGCGGGATTATATGGGAGCTCTAACTAAATGTGAACCGATTTCGCCCATTTTCAGTTCACAACTTTTGTTACATATCGGAAATACTTTTGTAAAATTTTGTCTCTCTAGCTTTTGTAGTTAAGGAGCTATCGCGCTTTTATCTGACGGACAGACGGACATAAATATCCTTTTCTTTTTGTATTTTTGTGTTTCTGTAAGTTTTTTATATGGGAGATATGGTCAAATGGTGACCGATTGTAACAAAATTTTGCACTGACTGACTGGCATTCACATAAGACTTGCTTTTGCAAAATTTTGTTGCTGTAGCCCTTTCAGTTAAGGCGCTATCGCGCTTTTATATAACGGACAGACGGACATAAACCCCCTTTTCTTTTTCTGTTGTGTTTCCGTAAGTTCTTTATATGGGAGCTATGGTCAAATGGTGACCGATTGTGACAAAATTTTGCACACTGGCTGGTATTCACATAAGACTTATTTGTGCTAAATTTGGTGGCCAAAGCTATTACATTTTAGCATTTATTGGCATTTAAGTGAATTTCAGGTGGAATTTTGGCTGTTTCCGTATGTTTTTTATATGGGAGCTATGGTTAAATGTGAACCGATTTCGATGAAATTTTATATGCTGCCTAGTGCTTATGGAAAACTTCTAGATACCAAATTTTGTCATCATAGCTATTATAATTTGTTAGTTATTAGCAAATAAGCGACTAGTCTAGACGAGGTTATACGGGAGCTATGGTCAAATGTTAACCGATTTTGCCCAATTTCAATACCAAAATTTTCTCATAAATGAAGAATGCTTTTGCTAAGTTTCAGTGAGCTAGCTCCTTTCGTTTAGGCGTTATCGTGATTTCAACAGACAGACAGACAGACGGACAGACAGACGGACATCGCTCAATCGTCTTAGAATTTCATAAGGATTCAGAATATATATCGTTTTTGATTTTTGAGCCAATATTAAGGAAATTACAAACGGAATGACAATCTCAATATGCCCCCCATTCTTTTTGATGGTGGGTATAAAAATATATTGCATAGGCGCTGTGGTCCAATTTATATCTTATATACGTAACCGTACGGCAAGGTACCCGGGTACCTTCATACATTATATATGAAAAAATTATAGTAAAAAGTAAAATTTTATTTAAAGATAACTAAAGCAAAATAAAACAAAGTAGTTATAAATATTTTATATTTGAATATTTATGTAAAAGCAATATTTACATGACTTTCTTTGTTTCATATGTAGTTTAGAATTTTTTTTTTTTCAATTTTATACTTGACCCTGGTTATAAACGGGTTAGTGACACCCAATTTTAACCAATTTTCTAATATATATTTCTATCCATTGAGGCTACCATAATTTTAGTTCTGCTCATAAATGTACTAAATAGTATATATCAATTTATATGCTTTTTTATAACTTTGGTAAAAAATTAAGTTTTTGTTGGAATCCCTTGATTTTAAGTCGCAGGTACGACTAAGCCTTTAAAAATATTACTCTAGTTCTTTCTTAGTGGTAATATGCAGTGGGTTTTTACTATAACTGAAACTTTTTTTACTTTTTTGAAATCCGTTGGACAATTTATTTGAAAGAACCAGAAAAGGAGTTTTTAAAACGGTATGAAAAAATATTTTTTTTCGTCCTGTGCAAAAGTGACATAACGTTAGCCCATTGTATCAAAAATCGGAATTTAAATATCCTAGGGCCATAAATAAGTAAAACTAGTCAAACTTTTTATAATTTTTTTTAAAATACTAATTTTTTTTATTGCATATGCTCAGGAGAGTCTTTAAGTACATATGCTTTTTTAGAAAAGCATATGTTTGTTTAAAACAATTGCTCCATATAGGTTCCCGGGTACCTTGCCATGCTGTTACAGGTGTTTTTTTTTTTTGCCATACACATAAGGGTTAACGGCGCCATAAAGAAGATAGTCCAATGGTGTCAAATCTTAGCTTCTTAGCTGCCAATTGTAAACACCATTTAATTTAATTCCCATCAAAAGTTTAATGTAATAAATCGGTTGTGGCGTCGCACAGTGGTTTACGGACGCTTTTTTTTTGGAAATAATTCTGTAACTTTCGAACGGTAGTCAAGGAGTATTCGAGTTGGTTTTTAAAAGCACTGGTCCATGAGGGGTCGGGATAGTGATTGATGGACCTTCAAAGTTGGTCACCTCGGGTGTTCGACTTTTTTAAAAATTCGCCCAAAATCCATTTATGGATGGATTGGAAAGAAATTTTAAACTTAAGTTGTCCTTGAAAGGTTATCTCCTTTGGGTTTCGAGATATTTGGGTAAAAAGGAATTTTTGGTTTGATTTTTTACCTATTTTTTAAGCTTTTTTTTGATCTGGTGGACGCATCTGAGGACCACAAATTTTTTAAGAATATTCGTTAAATTTGTAATAAAATAATAATAATTTTTGTGCAAGTCAGTTATAGATATCTTCTTTCGTTTAAAAGTTAAAAATATTCAAATTGAAACTTAAAAAAAAATTTCGCTATATATTTTCACTAATAAAAAAATATTTTCTTAAGAAACATAAAAAGATTTTTAAAGTTTTTAAAAGAAAACAAAACAAAAATTTGGATTCAAATATCTCTTAGAATATAAAAGATAAGATAGTACAGTAAGCATGTTTGTCAAAATTTTTTCAAAATCCGTCTAGTAGTTTAGAAATTGCAGAGTTAATACCACTGTGCACCATTAAATTTATTTTCACACATTACTCTCCAATACTCCAACATTTAGCTTAAAAATGCAATGGAAGGGAAAGTTTTCAGAGCTTTTAAAGGCTACTTATTAAAGCTTGATATACGTGTTTAGTATCATTGGATCGGGAAAGACCAGGAGATGAACACCAAGTAAAAATCTTTTTTAAGTGAGTTAATCTTTTTACACTTTGTATCGTAAAACAAAAAAATATTATTTTTCTACTTTTTTAAGGAAAATAATTTCAATTTTTGATATTTTTTAGAAATGACATGGATAAAGGTATCACAATGATATTTTGTAGTTATTAGACCAATAAGATCTTAAAGCTTTCGTTTTTGTTTAATTAAGATTTTTGTCGCTTACGATCAATATTTTTGCTGTCGTTTGAGATCATTTAAATCTAAGGGCTCAATATATAAGAACTATAGTTAAATGGTGACCAATAGTCACAAAATTTTACACACTGGCTGGTATTTATATAAAGCTTTTTTTGTGCATAGTCATAGTTTATTATTTTATAGCTTTTAACTCGCATTTTAGTGGTTTCCGGGAAAGGTTTTTATCTGGAAGCTATGGCCAAATATGGACCGATTCATATAAAATTTGATATACTGACCAATAATTATATAAAGCTTCTCTGTTCTAAATAATGTTGTCATATCTACTACAATTGGATTTAATTTATCAGTAGAAAATTAGTGAAAATGCGTGAAATCGTTTCACATTGATGCATAAAACTTTTCCGTTCTGAATAAAGCTGTCATATCCATTACAATTGGATTTAATTTATCAGTATTAATGTGATTAACGGGGCGGGGTTTTATTAGAGAACCCCTAGCTGTTTTAGTAAAGGCCTATTGAGCTTTTATTTGACGGACAGAAACCCCTTTCTTTTTGGTATTTTTGTGTATCCGTAAGTTTTTATATGGGAGCTATGGTCAAATGGTGACTGATTTTGACAAGATTTTCTGCTAAATTTCGTGGTCATAGCTATTAAAGTTTATTATCTATTGGCATTTAAGTGTATTTTAGGAGGAATTTAGGCTGTTTTCGTAAGTGTTTTGTATGGGAGCTATGATTAAATGTGAACCGTTTCGCCCAATTTAATACCAAAATTTTCCCGAAAATTAAAAATATCTTTGCCAAGTTTCAGTGACCTAGATCCTTTCATTTAGGCGTAATCGAGCTTTCAACAGACCGACATCGCTCAATCGTCTTAGAATTTCATAAGGATTCGAAATATACATATATCCCTTTTGCTTTTGGGCCAATATTAAGGAAATTACAAACGGAGTGACAATTTTAATATACCCCCCATTCTTTTTAAAAATATTTATCTATATTTTTGTGAGATCGTCATTGTTTTTTGTTTTTTGCTTCTACTTATACCCCTATACCAATGCATAGAAATATTGTTCTGAAACTGATCTACTCATCACTGTCTGAGTCGATTTTACGATATCCCCAAATTTTCTTAAATACTGCTTAAATACAAACTTAGGCGTCATGTAAAGTGCGCTTTAATATTGCTATTTTGAACACTTAAAGTATCAAATAACGTTTACTCCTTAAAATATCGAAATTTTAATTTTTGGATACTTTTTATGCAATTTGGCTATTTTTTATGTGAAAATTTAAAATTACAAAAGTAATTTAGTCGTGGCAAAAGTGATTATTGTAGATGTATCCTTAACTTCAAAACGGGTGATCCTATTAAAGTAAAATGTTTTAAATTCGTATTTATAGTATTTTTGGTATTAAAAAAATATTTAAAATGTAAAATTATGTGTCTTTTAATAGGAAATTTGTAATAAATCATCAAAAATACCAGTTAAAGTTAAAATTTATTATATTTTAGTCTACATTCGTAAAATGAGAAGTTTGCATTTGAAATAAAAGCATCAGTTACATTTTTACTTAATATTTTGGTCTAAATTTAAACTATTTCATGAATCAACAAGATTAAGTAATAGGTACTCGTACATATTTTAGCTTATTTCTATTTTAAAATCTACATAAATATTTTATTCATAAACCAATAGTTTTATTTTTGAATTCCATTTCTTAAAATTGATCAATAAATGTAAAAATTTAAATATTTGTTTTAATTTTAGTTAAGGTTCCGTTAAAAAGTAAAAATCTATTGTGAAAGTTCAAACAACTTATAGGCAAACCGAAACTAAAGTCCCATTTTAATAAATTAATAATTTTACAATTTTACATTGAATAATAAAGTTTTTTTCCATGCCATAGACCCACTCCCACATTCATTGAATAAATTAAAAAAAAAAATATTTTAAAAATATGAGATAAATTTTATGTTTGGAAAGTCTTGTAAAAGTTGGAGAACTGCACTAAATAAATTTTGAATCTTAAACAGGTTTGTAGCAGGTGATCGGGGTAAGTATTCTAGGAATTTCCGAGATTATACAACACCAGTGCTCTCATTTGCCGAATTACGTTTGTAATGTTATTGGAGGTACAAATTGGAAAAAATAGGGATATAGGTAAGCTATTAGGAAAAATAACTAAAAAATATTTTTATTTAATTTAAAGTACCTGGTAGACCGAGCCTTGCTCGGAGCTTTATGATAAGCATTTTGAGGAAAATTTTAAAGTTTTTATATATTTTATATTATAAAGTGCTAAAATAAATTTAGAGGAAAGACATTGTAGAAATATTCAGTTAATTTTGAATTATTTGATTTATTTTGTCCGACCAACACATAGTTTGCATAGCTTACAGTTTAACTCATTTTGAATAATTTTGGAAATTATTCATATCAACAGAAACCTCTGTCGACTCATGCGCAACAACTTTGCTAAAGATTATAGTCTGATCAAATGCACAGTTTACGATTTAATTCATTTTGAGTAGTTTTCTGTGGCGCCACCTGTCGGACTTTGCTTATTCCAATACATAAACCTTCTTCGGCTTATCCGTAACAACTTTGCTGAAGATTATAGCATGATTAAATGTACAGCATACGATTAAATTGACTTTGAGTAAATTTCAGTAGCGCCACCTGTCGAAATTTCTTCATACCAACTAAGAAACCTTCGTCGGCTCATGTGCAACAACTTTGCTAAAGATTGTAACATGATTAAATGTACAGATTACGATTAAATTGACTTTGAGTAAGTTTCTGTAGCGCCACCTGTCGGAAATTATTCATACCAACTAAAAAGCCTTCGTCGGCTCATGCGCTACAACTTTGCTAAAGATCATAGCATGATCAAATGTACAGTTTACGATTTAATTAATTTTTAGTAATTTTCAGTGGCGCCATCTGTCGGAAATTAGTCTTATCAACTTCGCTAAAGAGCATAACACAATCAAATTCACAGTTTACTATTCTATAAAGAACATACATACAGACAAACATTCATTTGTTTAAAATAATACAAATTTTTCTTTTTATTCCCTAATTTCTAAAAGTTCCATATGTATATTTGGTACTTTTTTGGTGCCAATTGAATTCGGTACATTTTTTTAAAACGCATTTAACATAATGTATAATGTTCCTATTCATATTACTTTGGAGATGTTAAGTTATCATTTTATCCCTTTTTTACCCATTTTGGCTCCAAAATCAAAAAAGTACCAAATACGTGTTTCATGTTTTTTTTACATCTATTGATTGCAGTACCAAGTTTCTTTCTATATTCTTTAGTTTAAAATATAAGAGTGGGTTAAAAAGGTGCCAAAAAAACTATTTTCACCCTTTTTTACCCCCTATCGAACATAGTTTCAAAAAAGTACCAAACACCTGTCCGCTTATTTTCAAAGCTGTTTAAAACGTAATTTTAATTTTGTTTCTATACCTATTACTTTAGGAGACATAGCGTTTTCGATTTTTTCCCCTTTTTACCCTCTTAGAGGTAAAAGTTCCAAAAGTCCCTTCTTCTTCGAACTATACATCAAAAAAGATACCCACTGTTAAAATTTTATCAAAATCGTTAGAGCCGTTTTCGAGATAGCCATTCTATATATATATATACAATTATTGCTCGTTTAAGAATATAAGATTACATGTCTAGCAAAATGTGTGCAGTCATAATCTAATGATAATTGTTTAGGAGATCGAGTCAGCGACTCTTCAGAAAGAATCCTTAATGACTCGTTTTTCTGAACCATTATGATAAGATTATGACTGAAAACATTTTGCTAGATTTATTACAAAAATATTGCACAACGTCATTTATATTTTTAGAACAGTAAAGTTAAGTTGCGTTAATAATTACAGAAATTGATGTTGCCGAGACCGCGGATCGAACTCAGGCTGAACTGAATATGATATGTTATGCTTAGTAGTCGACGTGCTAAGCAACTAAGCCTATAACTAACAGTCATATTAGGATAATTTGCGTGATTATATTATGACTACGCACATTTTGCAAGATTTGTTTGTGCTATTTTTAACTAGTCGCTTGATAATCATTTCTATGAGTCTTTTTGCAGTGGTAACATATGTATAAATTCGAGGCATCAATGATTTCTTCAAAAAACGCAAGACTAATACATATTACAAACTACAACCAATTCTGAAATTTGTTTGCTGTGAAAGAGCATCTATCTATGTCCATTTTAATTACTCCTGACGTATCAATTGCTCCTATCAGATGAATATTAGGACCACGGGATGTTGGAAGTGTTTGAGTACTTTGAATTCCAACTCAAGACCAAACATATTTCCTGCGACAAAACAAATTGAAATTTTGTCTCTTCGATCCAGACTATCTGCTTTCCAGCTGTTACCAACTCCTTTATTTTGCTAACATAAGTCGCTCTTTTTGGGAACTCATTTGGACAGGTTATACTAGCACGGCTTTTATTGAATACATTTTCCCATGGAGGGTATTCCTCACTATTGTTATCGAAATTCTTTTATTAAAATTCAGAGAAATTTTCTCATTTGGAATTTTTTCAATTTCAACCGAAAATTCTCAATTTTATTTGGAATTTTTTTAATATCAAATATAAATTCTCAATTTTATTTGGATTTTTCTCCGTTTCAACCCAAAATTCACAATTTTAATTAGAATTTTCTGAATATCAAATGGAAGCTCTCAATTTTATTTGTAATTTTCTTAATATGGAAATTCTGAGTTTTATTTGGAATTTTCTAAATTTCAACCGAAAATTCTCAATTTCATTCAGAATTTTCTCAAAATCGACCGGAAATTCTCAATTTAATTTGAAATTTTCTCAATTTCATTTCTATTGTTCTCAATCTATATATAAAAAACTCTAAAGTGACTGACTCATCATCGCCCAGCCCAAACGGCTAAAGCTAGGGAGCTGAAATTTTGCCAGCGGATACCTTTTTCTAAGTATAGATCCACTAAGAAGGAATTTTTGGAAATTCGGCCACTAGGGGGTAAAATGGGGGAAAATCAGTAACACTATATCTCCTGAATTAAACGCGATAGGACTAAAATTGGTTTGGGATCAGCTACGATAATAAGAAGACACGTGTTTGGTTCTTTTTGGCAGGTAGAACAAATAGATCGTAAAAAGGATAAAAATGAATTGTTGGTACTTTTTTTAAACCATGTGTATCTTTTAAACCAATCAACATAGAAACAAAATTTAAAACGGAGACGTTAAACAAGAAAAAATATCAAACACGTGTTTAGTAATTTTTTGATTTAGGGAATAAAGAGGGGGAAAATGGGGAAAAAAATATTTAGGGTAGTTTCATTCTTCCTTATCTTTGAATATCAGTTAAACCAATAAAGCTAGAAACAAAATTTATAGGGAAGTCGATGGCCAAGTACAAAATATCAAACACGTATTTGGTACTTTTTTTCAATTTTATTAGTAAAAGAGGGAAAAAATGGGTAACATTATATCTCCTAAACCAAAAGCGATAGAAGCAAAAATTAAATTGGTTTGAGATTCACGCTAAAAATTAAGGGACACGTGTTCAGTACTTTTTTGAAATTCGATCTCTTAAAATGTAAAACAGGATAGAAAAAGATAAATTAGTAACATCATATTCCCGAAACCAACATCGATAAAAACAAAGTTGGAATTGGATTTGGATCGGCTAAAAAAATAAATGGACACATATTTGGTACTTTTTTGAAAATTGCACTAACAAGGATAAAAAAAGGATAAAAACTATATTTTGGTACTTTTTTTAACCCATGTGTATCTTTTGAACTAATAAACATAGAAACATAATTTATGTCGCAACCGATAGATATTAAAAAACTATTAAATACGTATTTTTGCGCTTATTTGGTACAAAAGGGTAAAAAAGGGAAAACACTCAAGGGTCGGTTTTTTGCTTTTTAGCTATGAATATCTTTTAGGCTAATGAAGCAAGATATTGACTGGTCAATTGACATTAAAAAAGATAAAATACGTGTTTGGTACTTCTTTTAAATTTGGGGGTAAAAATCGGTAAAAATATATCTTCTAAGCCAAACATAAACTAAATTTTTCTGAGATCGGCACATAAAATTAAAGGACACGTATTTGGTACTTTTTGTAAATTCGGGCGTTTTAAGGTTAAAACAGGGTAAAAAAGGGAAAAATTAGTAACGTCATATCTCCAAAATTAGAAGCGACAGGAATGAAGTTGTTTCGGATGGGCTGGAAAAAAGGGGACACGTTTTAGGTACTTATTTGTATATGATACTAGTAAGGGTAAAAAAGGGTAAAAACTATATTTTGGTACTTTTTAAACCCATACGTATATTTTTAAATAATAAACATAGAGATGCAGTAAACATCACAATCGATAAGTAATAAATAATTATTAGACACGTATTTGGTACTTTTACGATAAATAAGGTACAAAAAGTTAAAAACCGGAAAATATTCAATGGTAAGTTTTTTCTTAACTATGAATGTCATTTTAGCTTTTTTGGACCGTCTAGCAAAATAAGGGGACACGTGTTTGGTACTTTTTTAAAATGGAATTAATAAGGTAGAAAAAGGGTAAAAACTATATTTTGGTACTTTTTTAACGATATACGTTTCTTTTGAACAAATAAACATAGAGACTCAATTTACATCACAATTGATAAGTTCTAAAAAACATTAAGCACGTGCTTGGCACTTTAACGATAAATGGGGCACAAAAGAGGAAAAACGGGTAAATATTCAAGGTTTTTTGTTTTTTAACTATGAATATCATATAAAAAAAATAAGCCAGAGATATAATTTACTGACGGGTCTATTCATATTGAAGACACGTGTTTGGTTAATTTTTTTTTTTATTTTTGGAGTAAAAAGGGGGAAATCGTTAACGTAATATCTTCTAAATCAAAAGTGATAGAAACAAAAATTAAATTGGTCTATGATCAGTACTAAAAAATAAGGGACACGGGTTCGGTAATTTTTTAAAATTTGGCCGTTTATGGGTAAAACAGGGTATAAAATGGATAAATTAGTATCATCATGTCTCCGAAATCAACATAGATAAAACAAAGTTAAAGTTGATTTTGGATGGGCTAGAAAAATTATGATAGCATTATATCTTCTGAACTAAATGTGATAAAAACAGACACTAAAATGGTCTAAGATCAGCACTTAAAATTAAGCGACAAGTATTCGGTACTTTTTGCAAATTATTATAGAAACACAATTTATACCGCAATCGATAAACATCAAAAAGTTATCAATACGTGTTGGTACTTTTTTGACTAATGTGATAAAAGAGGACAAAAACGGGTCAAAAATTTTAAGATAAGTTTTTTCTTTTCAAACTATGCATATTATTTATATCTATGAAGGTAGAATAATAATTTATGGACTCTTCGATTGACATTGAAGAAATATGAGACAGGTGTTTGGCACTTTTTCTAATTAAAGGTAATATTATATCTCCTCAACAAAAATATCAGGATACGTAGATTCGGTATTTTTAAATTTGGAAACTTTTGTAACGCTATTATTCAAAATTAAAAGCTACAAGAATTAAATTAAATTTTGTTAGCAATCAAAATTGGTTCAGCTACGAAAATACTTGAGGCGTGTTTAGCACTTTTTTGAAAATGGTATCAGTAGAGGGTAGGTATTTATTTTGACCTATATGTATATTTAGAACTAATGCATATTAAATTTAATTTATATCGGAATCGATGAACAAGTAAAAAATTATTTTGGTAAATTTTGAAACTTTTTAATTGTAACTTAGTCAATTCAAACTATACCGCTAACGAAGTAGCGGTTATATACATATACAGTGGTGGTCACGTATTTAGCACAAATGGTACCTGTTATCTCTTATAGGAAATATTAAGTCCTTATTCAATTTTTTTCAATACTTACAATATTTATTAAAAATCAAAAACAAGTTATTAATTAAAATTTCTTGAAAAAAACCTAATATTTTGTAGGATATCCTTTATTTTGTATAACTGTCGCACATCTTTTAGACACACTCTTCACAAGAGCCAGGTATCGCTCATTTGGGATAGCGTGCCATATTTTTTGGATTTCCGTCCATAAATCATTTAAGTTGTTAGGTTTTACGCTTGTTATATGCTTCTCTATATCATTCCAAAGATTCTCAATAGGATTGAGATCTGGAGATTGAGCTGGCAATTTCAAAACATCTATTTGACTCTCCTCCAAGCAACACTTCACAGTACGTAAAGTGTGTTTAGGGTCATTGTCATGCATGAAGCTCCAGCTAGGTGGCATCTTTGCCTCTGCTTATGGTATAATGATATCGGCTAGAATATTTTTATAAACGTGTTGATCCATACGTGTGTCATTTTTGTGTATTGAACCATCTCCATGCCCTGATAATGCAAGCCACACCATCACATTTCCTCCACCATGTTTTACAGTCTTTGACCTATACTTTGGGTTGTGCTGCATGTTCGGAAGATCCAAATCTGCAAAACTTTGATTCGTCGCTTCAAAGTATGTTTTTCCAAAAATCTAATGGTTTTTCCAAATGCTATCGGGCGAAAGAAATTCGTGATTTCAAATTCTTTTTTGACACATGTGGCTTGTGTTGCACAATACAGCCACGCGAATTTTTTTCATTAAGGCGTCTTTGTATCGTTCTGTCGGAGACATCAATACCGTATTTTGATGACACTTCACTATTTATTTCACTGGAACTCTAAAAAGGGTCGGCCACTGACATTCTACGTTATCGTTTTTCTTGGTCTAGGTGCCCGTGAACCCTTTTTAATTGTTCCATGTACTTTTATATGGCTCAAAACATTATATACCATCTCTCTGGAGCAATTTAAAATACTTGCTATTTCACTTACAGGACATCCTCTCGAATTTATTTCACAAATCACCTGTCGTTGCGTATCTGTGCACCATTTATTTTTGGCCATGTCTAATAAATATTTTATTTCTGAAAAACCTTCAACTGTACACAATGTGATGAAAAACTTACCAAAAATTAATTAAAAATTCAAAAAATAACAGAAATGTAAAATGTTTAATATTTGTGCTAAATTTGTGTCCAGCTCCAATTACGTATTACCAACAAATAAATTATATATGAAGCAAATGAAGAAAGGGAATAACAAAAAGAGTAACGGGACTTGTCGATCACACCATAAGCTACACATCGTGCCAAAAAAAAAAGAAAATTATTACTCCAACAGAAAAATATACGGTTTTGAAAAAAACGCATAACTAGTGTGCTAAATATGTGACCACCACTGTATATGTATGTTTAAAGTATATCAATTTCGATTATTATTAATTATGGCATATGAACTGTATTTTGTCAAAAACCAAATAATTGCTCTCTCGATAGGTAAAAAAAGAAGTGATTCAAAATTCTTTGGAACCTTATCTGTTGGTGGCTTTATTTTGATTTTTTCGATCTATAATATTTTTAAATGTTATGGTCCAATTGAAATAATTGATTTAACCTATACCTTGATTGCCTGCATCGAATGTTTAGCACACGTTTATTAAATTAAATTTAGATATTTTATTTTTTTTTCAAAATCAAATAAAAATATAATATTAAGATTAATAAACCCATAATTATTTGGGTACATTTGATGCGTCAATAGAAATTATTTCCAGTCGATACAATAATAATTGAATACTTTTAAAGTTATTTTTTAACGGTAAGTATTTCAAATAATTTACATATATCCTTCCCCCTACAATCAAAATACATTTTAATGAACATTCTGTGTGGTGAATTTTTCAATGTAAATTTTAAAATTCAACAACAAAATTATAAGTGTTTTTAATTTACAAAAATATCGTATTGTGGAACAGGAAGTATATATCTTTTAATTTCTAAGCCAAATCAGTTCATTAAAGTTTGTTTCAAAAATGTCTTTAAATCCATCACTATACACCTTCAAAGCTTTCAAAAGGGTATGTATCTCTTGCGATCAGCAAGATAAATAGAAAAATTAAAAATCTGTAAAATTTCCTTAAAGAAAACACAAATATCGCTCATATTTCTAAAGAAGATCAACTAAATCTGATTTCGAAAAACTTTTCAGGAGTTTATCGTTTAAATGTTTCTTAAATCTAGCAAAATTGTTTTCAAAATGTTTCGATTTGTAAACTACAATTTTTTAGAGCTTTATAGCAATTTGATTAAATTGACTTCAAGCCATCCTCCAACGACGCCATTATAAAAGCATCCAATCAAATAAAATTAAAATTAAAATAGAGCCACAAATTGTTTGCACTGAAAATTAATTGTTGAAGGTTATCATTTGCAAAATTCGTCCACAAAAACATAAATTAAATTGAATGAATTAAAATAAATAATTTTTATTCATCCATTATATAGAAATGATTTCATGGATTTTAATCTCTAAATTTGAACATACATATACACATACTTGACGTCTTGAAAATCGGGAAAAAGTACCAAAAAAATTTAATTTACTTAATGATTCGACGATTTCTTTCTGCTATACAAATTAATGATCATGAAGCACCCCAATGAATTTTAATTTGTTTAACAGAATTTTGACACAATTCAAATGCGAGATCATTTAAAGGTATCAGAAAATTGAAAACAAGTGAGAAAGTTTTATTGTTTCTTTTTTCTCAAAAATTTCTTATTTTTATAAGAAAATTTTTCAAAAATGTCCTATTTTTAAAGGAAATTTTTTTAAATTTCCTATTTTTAAAGATAATTTTTCAAATATTTAATATTTTCATAGGAAATTATTCAAAAATTTCTCAATTTAATAGGAAAATTTCCTATTTTTATAGGAAATTTTTCAAAAATTTCCTATTTTTATAGGAAATTTTTCAAAAATTTTCTATTTTTATAGGAAATTTTTCAAAAATTTCCTATTTTTATAGGAAATTTTTCAAAAATTTCCTATTTTTATAGGAAATTTTTCAAAAATTTCCTATTTTTATAGGAAATTTTTCAAAAATTTCCTATTTTTATAGGAAATTTTTCAAAAATTTCCTATTTTTATAGGAAATTTTTCAAAAATTTCCTATTTTTATAGGAAATTTTTCAAAAATTTCCTATTTTTATAGGAAATTTTTCAAAAATTTCCTATTTTTATAGGAAATTTTTCAAAAATTTCCTATTTTTATAGGAAATTTTTCAAAAATTTCCTATTTTTATAGGAAATTTTTCAAAAATTTCCTATTTTTATAGGAAATTTTTCAAAAATTTCCTATCTTTATAGGAAATTTTTCAAAAATTTCCTATTTTTATAGGAAATTTTTCAAAAATTTCCTATTTTTATAGGAAATTTTTCAAAAATTTCCTATTTTTATAGGAAATTTTTCAAAAATTTCCTATTTTTATAGGAAATTTTTCAAAAATTTCCTATTTTTATAGGAAATTTTTCAAAAATTTCCTATTTTTATAGGAAATTTTTCAAAAATTTCCTATTTTTATAGGAAATTTTTCAAAAATTTCCTATTTTTATAGGAAATTTTTCAAAAATTTCCTATTTTTATAGGAAATTTTTCAAAAATTTCCTATTTTTATAGGAAATTTTTCAAAAATTTCCTATTTTTATAGGAAATTTTTCAAAAATTTCCTATTTTTATAGGAAATTTTTCAAAAATTTCCTATTTTTATAGGAAATTTTCAAAAATTTCCTATTTTTATAGGAAATTTTTCAAAAATTTCCTATTTTTATAGGAAATTTTTCAAAAATTTCCTATTTTTATAGGAAATTTTTCAAAAATTTCCTATTTTTATAGGAAATTTTTCAAAAATTTCCTATTTTTATAGGAAATTTTTCAAAAATTTCCTATTTTTATAGGAAATTTTTCAAAAATTTCCTATTTTTATAGGAAATTTTTCAAAAATTTCCTATTTTTATAGGAAATTTTTCAAAAATTTCCTATTTTTATAGGAAATTTTTCAAAAATTTCCTATTTTTATAGGAAATTTTTCAAAAATTTCCTATTTTTATAGGAAATTTTTCAAAAATTTCCTATTTTTATAGGAAATTTTTCAAAAATTTCCTATTTTTATAGGAAATTTTTCAAAAATTTCCTATTTTTATAGGAAATTTTTCAAAAATTTCCTATTTTTATAGGAAATTTTTCAAAAATTTCCTATTTTTATAGGAAATTTTTCAAAAATTTCCTATTTTTATAGGAAATTTTTCAAAAATTTCCTATTTTTATAGGAAATTTTTCAAAAATTTCCTATTTTTATAGGAAATTTTTCAAAAATTTCCTATTTTTATAGGAAATTTTTCAAAAATTTCCTATTTTTATAGGAAATTTTTCAAAAATTTCCTATTTTTATAGGAAATTTTTCAAAAATTTCCTATTTTTATAGGAAATTTTTCAAAAATTTCCTATTTTTATAGGAAATTTTTCAAAAATTTCCTATTTTTATAGGAAATTTTTCAAAAATTTCCTATTTTTATAGGAAATTTTTCAAAAATTTCCTATTTTTATAGGAAATTTTTCAAAAATTTCCTATTTTTATAGGAAATTTTTCAAAAATTTCCTATTTTTATAGGAAATTCTTCAAAAATTTCCTATTTTTATAGGAAATTCTTCAAAAATTTCCTATTTTTATAGGAAATTCTTCAAAAATTTCCTATTTTTATAGGAAATTTTTCAAAAATTTCCTATTTTTATAGGAAATTTTTCAAAAATTTCCTATTTTTATAGGAAATTTTTCAAAAATTTCCTATTTTTATAGGAAAATTTTCAAAAATTTCCTATTTTTATAGGAAATTTTTCAAAAATTTCCTATTTTTATAGGAAATTTTTCAAAAATTTCCTATTCTTATAGGAAATTTTTCAAAAATTTCCTATTTTTATAGGAAATTTTTCAAAAATTTCCTATTTTTATAGGAAATTTTTCAAAAATTTCCTATTTTTATAGGAAATTTTTCAAAAATTTCCTATTTTTATAGGAAATTTTTCAAAAATTTCCTATTTTTATAGGAAATTTTTCAAAAATTTCCTATTTTTATAGGAAATTTTTCAAAAATTTCCTATTTTTATAGGAAATTTTTCAAAAATTTCCTATTTTTATAGGAAATTTTTCAGAAATTTCCTATTTTTATAGGAAATTTTTCAAAAATTTCCTATTTTTATAGGAAGTTTTTCAAAAATTTCCTATTTTTATAGCAAATTTTTCAAAAATTTCCTATTTTTATAGAAAATTTTTCAAAAATTTCCTTTTTTTATAGGAAATTTTTCAAAAATTTCCTATTTTTATAGGAAATTTTTCAAAAATTTCCTATTTTTATAGGAAATTTTTCAAAAATTTCCAATTTTTATAGGAAATTTTTCAAAAATTTCCTATTTTTATAGGAAATTTTTCAAAAATTTCCTATTTTTATAGGAAATTTTTCAAAAA
This sequence comes from Stomorhina lunata, assembly GCA_933228675.1. Lineage (NCBI taxonomy): Eukaryota > Metazoa > Arthropoda > Insecta > Diptera > Rhiniidae > Stomorhina > Stomorhina lunata. Next base: position 44,508,512 of record OW121741.1, on the reverse strand, counting down.
TTTCCTATTTTTATAGGAAATTTTTCAAAAATTTCCTATTTTTATAGGAAATTTTTCAAAAATTTCCTATTTTTATAGGAAATTTTTCAAAAATTTCCTATTTTTATAGGAAATTTTTCAAAAATTTCCTATTTTTATAGGAAATTTTTCAAAAATTTCCTATTTTTATAGGAAATTTTTCAAAAATTTCCTATTTTTATAGGAAATTTTTCAAAAATTTCCTATATTTATAGGAAATTTTTCAAAAATTTCCTATTTTTATAGGAAATTTTTCAAAAATTTCCTATTTTTATAGGAAATTTTTCAAAAATTTCCTATTTTTATAGGAAATTTTTCAAAAATTTCCTATTTTTATAGGAAATTTTTCAAAAATTTCCTATTTTTATAGGAAATTTTTCAAAAATTTCCTATTTTTATAGGAAATTTTTCAAAAATTTCCTATTTTTATAGGAAATTTTTCAAAAATTTCCTATTTTTATAGGAAATTTTTCATAAATTTCCTGTATTTATAGCAAATTTTTCAAAAATTTCCTATTTTTATAGAAAATTTTTCAAAAATTTCCTATTTTTATAGGAATTTTTTCAAAAATTTCCTATTTTTATAGGAAATTTTTCAAAAATTTCCTATTTTTATAGGAAATTTTTCAAAAATTTCCTATTTTTATAGGAAATTTTTCAAAAATTTATTTTTTTTATAGAAAATTTTTAAGTCATTCTTAGTTTTATAGGAAATTTTTAAAAAATTCTAAGTTTTATAAGAAATTTTTCAAAAATGTTTAATTTTTATAGAAAATTTGTCAAAAAATGTATTATTTAATAGGAAATTTTTCAAAAATTTCTTATTTTTTTTCTTTAAAAATGTTTAATTTTTATAATTTTTAAATTTTTGATTATAGAAAATTTAATGTTCAAAACTTTCGTAATTTTGATAGGAACTTTTTCTAAAATTTTTTATGTTCATAATAATTTTTCAAAAATATCTTATTTTTACAGTAATTTTTTTAAAAATTTCTTATCTTTATAGGAAATTTTTCAAAAATTTCTTATCTTTTTAGGAAATTTTTCAAAAATTCTTTATTTTTATAGGAAGTTTATCGTTTTGGATAAATTTCCTACAAAATAAAAAAAAATTATTTATTTCAAAAATTTCTTATTTTTATAGCAAATTTTTTAAAATTTTCTTATTTTATAAAAATTTCTTATTTTTATACGAAATTTTTCCAAAATTTCTTATGTTTATAGAAAAGATTTTTATAAATTTTATATATATATATATTAGGGTGACAGGAAAATTTTTTTTCTTTGATTTCATTTGTATGGGGAAAAATGGGCTTCAGGACATTTGATTTAATCTTTTTGATATTTTAAAATCAAAAAGGCCTGGAAGACTTCGAGTGACAACGCTCGGCCACATGTAAGACCGGTATAAAAAAAATATTTGGAAAACGGATGATAGAAAGTATTATTTAATAGGAAATTTTTCAAAAATTTCCTATTTTTATAGGAAATTTTTCAAAAATTTCCTATTTTTATAGGAAATTTTTCAAAAATTTCCTATTTTTATAGGAAATTTTTCAAAAATTTCCTATTTTTATAGGAAATTTTTCAAAAATTTCCTATTTTTATAGGAAATTTTTCAAAAATTTCCTATTTTTATAGGAAATTTTTCAAAAATTTCCTATTTTTATAGGAAATTTTTCAAAAATTTCCTATTTTTATAGGAAATTTTTCAAAAAATTCCTATTTTTATAGGAAATTTTTCAAAAATTTCCTATTTTTATAGGAAATTTTTCAAAAATTTCCTATTTTTATAGGAAATTTTTCAAAAATTTCCTATTTTTATAGGAAATTTTTCAAAAATTTCCTATTTTTATAGGAAATTTTTCAAAAATTTCCTATTTTTATAGGAAATTTTTCAAAAATTTCCTATTTTTATAGGAAATTTTTCAAAAATTTCCTATTTTTATAGGAAATTTTTCAAAAATTTCCTATTTTTATAGGAAATTTTTCAAAAATTTCCTATTTTTATAGGAAATTTTTCAAAAATTTCCTATTTTTATAGGAAATTTTTCAAAAATTTCCTATTTTTATAGGAAATTTTTCAAAAATTTCCTATTTTTATAGGAAATTTTTCAAAAATTTCCTATTTTTATAGGAAATTTTTCAAAAATTTCCTATTTTTATAGGAAATTTTTCAAAAATTTCCTATTTTTATAGGAAATTTTTCAAAAATTTCCTATTTTTATAGGAAACTTTTCAAAAATTTTCTATTTTTATAGGAAATTTTTCAAAAATTTCCTATATTTATAGGAAATTTTTCAAAAATTTCCTATTTTTATAGGAAATTTTTCAAAAATTTCCTATTTTTATAGGAAATTTTTCAAAAATTTCCTATTTTTATAGGAAATTTTTCAAAAATTTCCTATTTTTATAGGAAACTTTTCAAAAATTTTCTATTTTTATAGGAAATTTTTCAAAAATTTCCTATTTTTTATAGGAAATTTTTCAAAAATTTCCTATTTATATAGGAAATTTTTCATAAATTTCCTGTATTTATAGCAAATTTTTCAAAAATTTCCTATTTTTATAGAAAATTTTTCAAAAATTTCCTATTTTTATAGGAAATTTTTCAAAAATTTCCTATTTTTATAGGAAATTTTTCAAAAATTTCCTATTTTTATAGGAAATTTTTCAAAAATTTCCTATTTTTATAGGAAATTTTTCAAAAATTTATTTTTTTTTATAGAAAATTTTTAAGTCATTCTTAGTTTTATAGGAAATTTTTAAAATATTCTAAGTTTTATAAGAAATTTTTCAAAAATGTTTAATTTTTATAGAAAATTTGTCAAAAAATGTATTATTTAATAGGAAATTTTTCAAAAATTTCTTATTTTTTTTCTTTAAAAATGTTTAATTTTTATAATTTTTAAATTTTTGATTATAGAAAATTTAATGTTCAAAACTTTCGTAATTTTGATAGGAACTTTTTCTAAAATTTTTTATGTTCATAATAATTTTTCAAAAATATCTTATTTTTACTGTAATTTTTTTAAAAATTTCTTATCTTTATAGGAAATTTTTCAAAAATTTCTTATCTTTTTAGGAAATTTTTCAAAAATTCTTTATTTTTATAGGAAGTTTATTGTTTTGGATAAATTTCCTACAAAATAAAAAAAAATTATTTATTTCAAAAATTTCTTATTTTTATAGCAAATTTTTTAAAATTTTCTTATTTTATAAAAATTTCTTATTTTTATACGAAATTTTTCCAAAATTTCTTATGTTTATAGAAAAGATTTTTATAAATTTTATATATATATATATTAGGGTGACAGGAAAATTTTTTTTCTTTGATTTCATTTGTATGGGGAAAAATGGGCTTCAGGACATTTGATTTAATCTTTTTGATATTTTAAAATCAATAAGGCCTGGAAGACTTCGAGTGACAACGCTCGGCCACATGTAAGACCGGTATAAAAAAAAATATTTGGAAAACGGATGATAGAAAGTTTTGGCTCACTCACCTTATAGCCCAGACCTTGTCTCTGATGGCCAATATTTGTTTCGATCGGTACAAAATGTCCTTACTGAAAACGCTTAACTTCAGAACAGGGTATCACAAATTTTATTAATTCATTCTTCATCTAAAAACCGGAGCAGTTATTTCGGAGCGGAATCCATATGCTGCTAGAAATATGGAAAAAGGTAGTAGCTTACGTTGGGCAATACTTTGAATGATGTAGCGACTCATTTTGTTATTATAATAAGTTAATTTTTCCTAATTTTCAGGGTGGAGTTAAGGTGCATTCGACCCTAATGTATGTGTTGGAAGTAGCATTTAATATTTTCCAATTATAAGCTCAAATATGCAAAAACAATGAATAAAATTAGCACATTTAGTCTAAATATGTCACTGCCCTTTAAAAAGAGGAATTATATTTGTTTTTCCGTTAATCAGTTTTATTTTTTTTTTTTTCTTTCTTTTTTCAATAATTGCAATTTATGACTAAAGAAAGTCGCAAGTTCAAAAATCAACTACGAAATCTAATTTCTTGATAAGAAAATTTCAGATGATACGTATAGTATAACTCTAAAGAAATTATTTAATCGGAAATTCAATTCAAATTTTAGTTAAATGTTAATGCGATTTATTATACAACATATAATTAAAATAGAATTAAAACATAATGAAAGAACGTACATTTTATAATGAGAACTGGATTTAATTTTGCACTGACCATTTTTATTTTAAAATCGTCGGTGCTCAAAATTTCTATTTAAAAAAATTACTTTTGAAGGATGTTTGTTCTCAAAGATGCTTTTTCGTCAGTGAAATTAATAAAATAACGCTAAAAGTGAAGGACAATTTTCGTTAGTTTTCTAAATGGGACATTCTGAGAAAGAAACTAAATATATCAAAATTAAGGAATCATTATAAAATTCATATGGTGCTGCGTAATTAAGCAAAGGTTTAACATGATTAAGAACGTAAGTATTAATTTAGGTCACTTTTTGAAAATATGTATTTATTTCAAATATTTTAAAAATTGTTTACTAAAAGTTCACACAGTTTAGGGCCGTAATAATAATGTTTTCAATAATAAGTACCAAAAAGATAATTACACTTTTAGCATCAGAGATATTAAAACAAAAGTTTAAAAACAATTTCAGAAATAAGTAAAAATTGTAAACAAACAATAAAAAAGAACAATTAGATGGTTTTAAAAACAAAAATATTTGTTTGTGCTCCTGGATAGAAGTGCGGAATTGTCTGCCTTTAGGAAAAAATGTCACAACTACCACATATTGTTTTTTTCTCAATTTCTCATTGAATGGTCACAATACGTTGATTAATTATTGAAATGTGGATTATACCCCGTGCATCCCAAAAAACGGTCGTCGTGGCTACATCGACTTACAAAACCACCTTTGACGCCGATTAACCATGACAAATCAATAGTTTTTAATCCGGCGTTTCGTTCAAGGTATTCAAGGTACAAGGCCAATACACGCGGCGTGCGGCTGCGGGCGATCGTAGTATTGCCAGTACATAAAATGTGCGTTTGTTTACAAAATATAAAAATATATTTGAGTAGGATATAATTAAATCTGGCAGCACTGAAAAAATCTGCCGCGAGGAAAAGTAGAACAAAGTTCTACTTTTTTCCATTGCCGCTTCTAATTTGACAAATCAAAAAACAGCTGATTGCCGCCCGCAGCCGCTTGCCGCGTGCATTGGCCTTCTACCTTTAAACGGTTTAAAAAGTCTTCCTCTTAGCAGTTTAACAACGCCAAACATTCAAGTGAAATTGTCTAACTGTTGCGTCTGTTATTCATTGTAAAGGGTTTTTCAATATGTGCGCTACAAAAAATGTTTTAAATAAAATAAAAACGGTTTTGGATATCAATGAAATTCGTTATTCTAGTAAAAGCACATTTGATTCCATTATGTATGGAACTGCACTCTTGCAGAAGTCCAGACGCTGAACCCGATTTAGACGTTTTTCAACCATAAATTGGCCGATACTGCTGCAATGTGATGTTCGATATTCGACGAAGTTCATCAATTGTCGCTGGCTTGTTGGCATAGACCAACAAGCCCCAAAGGAAATAGTCTAACAGCGTCAAATCGCGCTACCGAGGCGGCCAATCGACTGGACCATTTCGTGAGATAACACGTTCTCCAAACTTGGTTTTCAATAAATTGATTTTTTTATTCGCTGCTTGGCTTGTGGCGCCGTCCTGTTGGAACCACATGACCTCCAAGTCCATATCATCCAATTGGGGCAAAAAAAATCGGTTATCATTGAACGGTAGCGATTACCATTCACTGTAACGTGCCGGTCTTGATCATCACGGAAGAAGCACGGCCCAATGACACTACCGGCCCATCTACATCGAAATTCAGAAGCCACTTTTTAGTATGCCTTGGTTTGAGTATTACTTTTTTCTTCAGGAAAGTTTGAAACGTACTTACAATGGACTACCTTTATATTTATAACTAGAATGCGCAAATAATAGGTGGGCCTCTGTTTATGAATGTATTAATTTCAGACTAATGTGTCTCCATTTATATAAGAAATGTTCTCATATATTACGTTGCTATGCTCCACTGGGAGTCAAGGATAACAGAAGAAGAAGAATTACGTTCGCTAAAACTTCCTCGTTTTGACCGTTAGAATAAAACACTACTTGGGGACATGTGTAGGATATATAATGCGGCTGTTCACATATTACGTAACGATCTTAGGGGTGGGAGGAGTTATGACTTTTGTTACGGTAGAGGTATTCTGTATGTGTTTTTTTATTAAAATGTATTACACAGGGGGGGGGTGTTAAAAATCTGCGAAAATAGCGTTCCGTAATATGTGAACAGCCCCAATTCCCCAATAACATTCCAATTGGAACAAGGGGTACTTCTCTCAGACAATGAGCTGCATCCGATGTTATTTTTAGACACGGCAAATGCATTAGTAAGAGAAGTTTTACATAGCCTTATGCTCAATAACCAGAGGCTTGCTGAGTTATGAGGTTAACCACCGCTTTTTTGAAAATTTATTTTTTTCAAGAGAGTCTGGCCGGGGATCGAACTTGGGACCTCTAGTATGATAGGCGGATGCTTACTTGCTATACCACGGCGGTTCACAACCTTTGTAGGAGCTGTTGATAATTTCCGGTTGAAGAAAATTCCAGATGAAATGGAAAATTTCCATTTTATATTGCGAAAATTGAAATGTTGTTGGATTCTGTATAGCTCTGCTATATTCACCAGGAGGCATTAATGACTTCCTCCGAAAACGCAAGCCTATGTTCTCCTACATTCGAGGGATTTACTGTTGGAACATTCATTCTGGATTCCATTTGGCTGTTAATTTTAGACCATATATTTTTGAGCATTGGTGCACATTAGGCTCAGACGGACGACTCCGAATTCCAACTCGAGACCAACTATATTTCCTAAGCCTTCCAGATCTTACCAACTCAATTATTTTGCTAACATACGCCGCACGGTGGTTCAGAATCGTTTTTCATTGGCCAAAACTCTGTAACTTTTTAACTATTAAAGATTTTTTAGTAGTTCTTTTTTTAATCAATAGATAACATCTGTAGCTTTTTCGAGTATAGGTTTTATTAAGATCGGTACAGTGGTTCTTAAGAAATTTAAGCTTGAATTTCAATTTTCGATGTTTTTCTTTTTTATTTTGTTTCAAATCTGCCAACTCATTTTTGACCCACTTCCTCTTAACCGATTTGGCTCAAATTTGGGCCACAAGTCGACCTTGGAGAGCAATTTAATATTTTGTTATCCTTAGAGTATTTTTATTAGGGTGGCCCAAATTTATGCTTAATAATACTTACATATTACCTAGTTTTCTTTTTTAAATAAAAGAGTGTAACTTAATTTTTCTTTAAATATATATTTATTTGTAGTCATAAATAGATTGTAGATAAATAAAATAATATTTAATATTAATATTTGCATACTTTATTGCACTCAAATGTTAAATGCAAATTTTAATTATTGTTTATTTGGCTGGAATATTTCTTGTAAACATTTTATATTCTGCTCTGTATTACTGCTGTCCTGTAGCAGTGCTTTAACTTCGACACTTAGGTCAGAAGCATTTACTTTCCATTGACTTCGAATGCTAAAGATGAATGGATCTGACGTTGCTAATATTAGAAATAAGTCTTCATTTGTAGAACTTCGTGACGTTTTTCTGGTATTATTGTATGTTCTCTGTAAAATCTGTAATCCTTATTTCTTTTTTCCTGGGCTTCCTCTGATAAATCTCCAATTGGTAATAAATGGTGCTTAATGACATATGCTCCATGATAAAGAACTTTGTGCACTGTTGCTGACATATTTCTATAATTCTATTTGGATGTATATATAGCAACAGTTTCCTTGGCATAATCACCAAATTTTTTAGCATTAATTTGTTCATTGCACGCAAGTACTTCAGTAATTGTTTTAAATCTTGAAATAAGATCTATATCAACACCTGTTATATCAGATGTAGTTTCGGGATCCAAAACTAATCTTCTTGCGGTATTGCCATCGTTTGTATTGCCTGATCCTTGTTTTGGTTGATCTATAATTAACCCGTGTTTGAGAAATGCATCATGAACTTGTTTCTTTTTCAATTTTCTTTTCTCTTTGTTGGTGTCATTATTTCTTGCTGATCCTAAGATCCGAAGTCCAAATCATAGCTAATTTTCAGTATATGTTCCATAAATCTTGTTCTCGTATGTAGCGGTGATAATCCAAATTCAAATGCATCAATATCATCTAGTGACTTTGTAGGTTCTTGGTTTAATTGACTTGATGTTGCTTTACATATAATACAGCTGGATGAAGCTTTTGTATCAGTCAAAGCCTGGGCAGCTTTTCCGTCTATCATTGAAAGTATTAATTGATAATTCAATTTAATAGTATGTTCATCTATCTCTAACTCTAATAGCTTTAGTGTTGAAATTTGAAATTCAAATTTTATTGGTCTGCAGTACTTCGATGGAGTATGATTTTTCCAAATAAAATTTGTTTGCATTGTGCTGGACGAAGGTTCCGAGTCTTCTAAGTTCTTTATTAATCGCAATGGCGCAAATGAAACCATGAACATATCTGTGTCTGAAATATCTTCACATAAAAATTGTTTATATTGTTTTTGTCCTGAAGATCCATCGTATCCCCATTTACAAAAAAAAGAGTTAAATTGCAGTTTCCATGTTTTTTTAAATCACTTCCTTTAAGTGATTGCAGCAACCTTTTAGCTGTATGATCAAGTAGAGTAGAGAGAATTCAGGGAAGCTTGTTTTTAAGCAATTTTGATAGAATTTTGCTTGTAAAAATGTTGAGTATTTTCATTAAAATAAAAAAAGTGTTCTACGGGCGGGTCCGGGCGGTTGCAAAAGTATATATAGGCTTAAAGGGAATACTCTTGGCTTTCTTTGGGTGGTTTCGATTTTTGTTTCCATTTTTTCCTTTAAAAGTTGTACACTACTAAACTTGAAATTTTATGAGTATATGGTGATTTTAAATTTATTACATAACACCTTAACTACAAATTATACAGGGTGCACAAATACCATTTGTTAAAACCAACAGTCCACCCAACATAACAAAAAAACCGCAGCCCATTGACATTAATAGTTTTCAAGAAATCGTAATTAATATGAGATCAAAAATTACAATTTTTCTTTCATTTCTAAATTAACTAAAATTCCTTGTCTTTAGCAGCATGCCACGCCCACTACAGCGAATATTTTGACCAAATTTTTTGGCCACCTTAGTTTTGATATGTTTTCTTTCTGATGGTATACACATTTTTAAAATCTATGTCAACAAAAAATATAGGTTTTGGCCAATGAAATTTGATTCTGAACCACCGTGCGCCGCTCGTGTTTGCTTTTTCGATTGAGAATTTTCTCAATTTCATTTGAAATTTTCTCAATTCCATTTGGAATTTTCCCAATTTCAACGAAAAATTCTCACTTATAAAGGGTTATCCATTTCTTGGTTTGAAAAGCATTGGACTGGAATTCAACATCTGTCAAACTAAGTTGTTAAACCAATTTTTTTCTTTTCAGTTGAAATGCTGATATGACGAAAATGGATTTATTGAGTATCACACAAAGTATAAAATGATCAAAACATATTACAAAAATGGTGATTCCGCAACAGCCACATATCGTGCTTTAAGAGGAGATTATGGTTTACATAATCGTCCAACTACGCAAGCAATTGTCAAAATTGTGAAGAAATTTGAAGAGACTGGAGCGGTTACAAATATTGTAAGGGGTGTGCATCATCGTTTCGCTCGTTCCGCTGAAAATATTGCTGCAGTGAAAGTGTTGCCGAAGACCCGAATGTGTCGATTTCTCGTCGTTCTCAGAAATTAGGACTTTCTTACGGCACATTACTGAAGAATACGACTTGGAGAAACGGTGCCAAGACATGCTACAGAACTCGAGTGAATACGTTCACTTTTGAAACCGCAAAATAGATAACCCTGTATTTGGAATTTTCGCAATTTCATTCGTAATGTTCTTAATTTCAACTAAAAATGGTGTAGTATAAATGAATTATTTTTGAATTAAATTAAATTGGCAAAAATAATACAATAAAAAGTTTTTCTTAGAAAATGGACCATTTTTTATCATAACGCAAGACCTTATCCCAAAAATACGTAAAACAGGGCGAGAATCACCAAAATCTTTGTAAACCTTAAGAATATTTGAAAAGGTAATTTGTTTAGGAGCTGTAGTTCTTTCAGTATAGAGTGAAAATATCGGTTTTTAAAAAGTTTTATTTTAAAGAGACCCACACTTTTATATAGAATTATTTATAATAAAAAGGGAACTATACTTATGGATGATAGATAATATTTAAAGTGGGCTTGAATTGAACACCTAAACGCTTTTGCACAGTGTATCAAATGTTGATAACCCCAGCCAAAAGAACATCGGATCGTATGAAACACTAAAGAAGAAGATTAATGATGTGAATCTGACTATATACTAGTGCAATAACATATATACGTAGACACATAAGTACAGATGTATGACATATCAATAAATGCTTAATCGCGCATTTCGCGTTTGTTATAAGTACGAACGCGATTTCTGAATCCTTCTTATCTCCCAAATTTATTTAGAATCACAATTTTATTCATATTTTACGTATCATTTGTATATACGTAAATAGCAGTTTGCATTACGCGAATGGAAGAAATAAAACAAACAGATCGGATCGGTTGGGTTTTTTTTAGAAGAATTACCAAAATAATATTGAAAGCCAATGAAATTATTTAATATTTTCCCAAGCCTAGAACTTTAGTCTTACTTGAACCATACGAGTGAAAGAAAGTGTTTTAAATAATTCTAAGAAATATTTCCTATTAAGTTTTTGATAATCCTAATAGGAAAAAAATATAAGAGATTTTAGAAACAATCTGATCTGATTTGATTTGAATTGAATTGTGCGCGAGTGTTTATTTTCTTTTAATTTTAAAGAAAATAATTATTGAATTTAAAAAGGAGTTTTTTCGGCACATTATGCATATTTTATTTGAGATCTATTTTCTTCTTGTTTTTACTGGTATCGGTGCCACCGGTTAGGACTTGTTTAAACAATTTTTAAATCATCTCAAATCATCAAATCATCCTTTAACAAAAAACAAACAAAAAATAGTTGAATTTTAAAGCCTCCGTCCAATATCATCGAAGTCGAAAATAAAAGCGAAAGTGTAAGTTTGATAATTTCACAGAATTTTATTATTTTTCCATAAAAAAATTTTAAATTGAGTGGAATTTTTATAGGCGATTACAAGAATATTTTAATATTATTATTTTTTTTTTTTTTATTTAGTATTATTTTGTATTGGTTCTGAATTACAAATCAGTTGAATATTTGAGGGTTGCTTTTTATATTTCGAGATAAGGCAATGCCGGTGTTTAAATTTAGCAACTCACGTTCCTATAGAAATAATTTAAAATTTTTGGTAATAAATATAATTCTGTTGTTGAAAGTAACATAACTTTTTGGGACCAATATTTATCGATGGTTTACCAAATTCAATCATGGACCTAGTTCGTTCAATGACTAATTTTCCGAAGAATCTCAACAATCGGTTGTTGTTCCGAATAATGTTGATGCTATGCATGAACTTATACCGCATGACCTTCATGCAACTTATAGTGAAATTGGCAGTCGACTAAATTGGTCTTGCGTGATAAAGGACACAAAAGCCATTTGGGCTCGAAGAAGCATATGGTTGCCTTCGACAGCCGACAAAACGTTGATTGAAAATACCCAGCAAAACTTTTCATTACCAAATAATGAGTTAAACAGCTAAACTATTGAACTATTGAACGAACTACTTACTCATTCACTGTTTAAGTCATTACATTAACATGGGGATGTCATTGGAGGCAAGTATTTACCAATCGCAGAAAAGTAATGACTTGGGTAAGCAAATGGAAAACAACAACAAAAACTTTTTGTTGTTGTATTTAAAAAAATATATTTTAAAAACGAAATACAAATTTTATTTTTATGACCCCATGGGGGCTCGAACCCAGACCCTCCGACTAGAGGAGTGGTGTGTCCACATTTGAGATGAAGGATGATCCAGATAAGTTGGACTTACCAAGTTAAGACCAATTAGAATCGTGTTTGGTATCCAACATCCCCTACATAGTCAAAATTTACTCATGATGGTATTTTTTCATTACCGTGAGTTAGTTTTCCAAATTTTTTTTTTTTTACAGAAGGTAATATTTAAGTTCTTAGAATTCAAAAATCATTTAAAAAGACTCTTTTTATAAAAAAAAAAAAACTAAAAAAAATTGTTGCCCTTGGTGGGATTTGAACCGGGGCCATTCAGTTTAAATTACCATCTTAATTACGAATAAGTACTTCTGTAATAACTTATTATTTATTCGGAGAATATGTTGTAGTCATTACAAGGTAACCAGTTATCAGAGTACTTGCCATTACCAAAGTTTTGCTGGGATATTAGTTGAAATGTTTTGAATATCTTCCAATATTAATTTAAAAAGTGCTTTAAATTGTTCTTCATGGAGAATAATTTGAAAATCAATATAGCCATTTTTGTTAAATTTTTTTTTTATTTCTCTAATCCCAAAGCATGAAAAGCAACCCTCGAATATAACTTATTTTTGTATATTTTCATAACTTGACGTGAATTATATTAATGACATATTTTGAAATATTTGTATAATTGCAATGAGTTTCGTAAACAAAAACATTTTAAAATATAGGGTGGGCAAATTTGAGGTTAGAAAGTCAATGGTTTAATGCACACTTTTTTGAAAAAAATTAGAATAAGTAAAATGATTTAAAAAAATAAATTTTTCTAAATTCTTTAAGCTTAAAATATCCTACTTAAAGTTTGGGTTTAAAACGTAAATAATTGAAAAATAAATTGAAAAAATTATCTCAGGTTTAACTTGAAATTGTACAGAGCAATAATTATAGTATAATAAAGGCTGAAGTCTCAGCTTTACATCAATGTATAAATCATCTGCATATATTTGCAAATTTAGCCAAAAATCAATAATAAGTAAAATTATTTAAAATAAGTATTTTTTATATTTCTCTAAGCTAAATATGTCTTATTGAAAGTTTGGTTATACCGTGTAATTAATTGGAAAATGAACTTAAAAAAATATTGTCTCACGTTTAACTAAAAATAACTTTTCACGTTGAAATTCTATAAAACAATACTTATAGTAAAATAAAGGCTGAAGCCTCAGCATTGCAACAATATATAAATTATTTGCATATATTTGCATATTTAACCTAAAATCAATAAGTAACATGATTTAATCAGTTTTTTTAGGGTTTCCTCGCTAATCCAATGTTTTAAGCCAGAGCAGACCCATATGCAGATAATATACTGATAAAATAATGACTAAAACCAATTTGTTGATTTTAATCTTAATTAAAATGTTTTTATATGTAAAATTATTGCCTTTCGCAGGTCCCTTTCAATGAGTCTAAAAATAGAATCGGATGCAGCTCATTGTCTGAGAGAAGTACCCCTTGTTCCAATTGGAATGTTGTCGGGGAATTATATATATTAGGTGTCTTGACCAGACCGGCAAAATCCTAATCTTTGGTAGACTGATAGGTCCATTAAAGCTACCCTTATTCTAATTAGCTTTGATGTTGTACTACATCCTTGTGCCAGACTGTACTACGTCCTTGTGCCTGACTGTCGGAACAAATAGTCACTATCCCTACCTATACTTGCCTTCATATCGCTAGAATTATCACCAGAAAGTTACAACATTCAGGAAATCTGTAAAACTGTTTTTTTAATGTACCAACCATACCTTTGACTATCTGTAAACAGCTCGTAAAGATTGCGTAGTTCTCAAGAAGCGAAGTGAGGCAATTCCAAGAATAACGACCATTTGTACAGCGCCGTTTTTAAGTGCCTCCTTGACTATTTAGTCTTATCAATTCATCTGACCCTGATACAAATCTTTGTAGATCTATTAGATACAATCTCTCAGCTTTAATACATCCTACTTTTTAAGTCTTAAAATACTTTATTCTACAGGAAATAAGGGTAGAATGATTCCCTAGATTGTGTTAGGGAGTGCTTTTGAAGGCATTTATTATATCGACTATCCCAGCAAAACTTTTCATTACCAAATAATGAGTTAAACAGCTAAACTATTGAACACGAACTACTTACTCATTCACTGTTTAAGTCATTACATTAACATGGGGATTGGAGACAAGTACTTACCAATTGCAGAAAAGTAATGAATTGGGTAAGCAATCGGAAAACAACAACAACATTTTTTTTTGTATTTAAAAAAAAATATATTTCTAAACGAAATACAAAATTTTTTTTATGACCACATGGGGGCTCGAACCCAGATCCATACAACTGCTAAGCGGAGACTCTTTCACTGAGCTACTACTATATACAATTTATATTTTTAGATCCAAAATAATGTGACAATAACTTTGTTTTTCCCTGCTTTTTTTGCTTTGTTGTAATTTTTGGAAAAATATTTCTATACGATTTTTTGTAAATGTTTAATGCATTTAAAAAACAATAACAAAGTTTTTTTGTTTTAAATTATTTTAAAACTTAAACAATTTAACAGCCTGTTCACAAAACTGTCATACGTTAGAAGGCAATCGAATACGAGCCTAACGATCAAGCTCTAAATTGAGTTCATTTTCTTTTTTCGTTTGAAAGTAAAAGCTTCGTAATGAAATATCAAATAATAGTATTGCCATGATACATTTTATTACTTTTCTGAAAGCTTTTCCTGTAAAACTTAAGAATTTTGTAAAATGATGTTAACCCTAAAATTAAATAATATCAAAAATAAATAAAAACAAAAAATAAAAAAATTTAACATTTTTTTCAAAATTAAATCAAACACATTTTCAATGATATTCTCGGTATGAGAAAGGCAAGTATTAAGTAAAAAAGTTCGGTTTTAGGAACAAGTTGACTGATTTCGATAGACCGGACTCCAAAGTAACTAGAAACGATAGAACATTGTGACACTCCAGTGGCTCAATAGAGTTGCATACCGACGAGCACGTTCACCCTTTCCTACACTCGGTCGAGTAGCTCTTACAAATGCCCTATTCTGAGACATGTATTGCGTAAGAAGATTTGAGTTTGGGAACGAGTTTCCTAATTTCTTTAGGACACATTCCAAAGTAAAAACGATAGAAAAGTGTGACACTCCAGTGGTTCTATAGAATTGGATACCATGCTGTCAATGAGCACTTTCGCCATCTCTTGCACTCTTACATAGACCCTATTCCGAAACATGTATTGCGTACCGGTGAAATACAACTCTCATGTATGGGCCGGTGCTTCCAAGTTTATTTCGGAACTTCTTGACCGAGTACAGGAGAGAGCAAAAGTGGTCATCGGTAACAGTAGGTTATCCAACTCTATTGTTCTATTGTTACTACTTTGGAATGTGCTCTAACAAAATCAGGAAACTCGTTCTCGATACAAGAACTTTCTTACGCAATACACGTCCATCTTTTAGAGCTCATCCTTTCCTAGTCTATTGACCAGTAGACAGACGATACTCTACAGATAGACGATACGCTAGCCGTACTGTTCGTATGTTGAATTTGCTTCCCGCAGAAGTTTTTCCAACCAGTTACAATATAGGGAAGTTTAAATCAAATGTCCACAAACACTACCTATTCCCCTCCCACAACCTAATTCCTAATTTCAACACAATGTATTATATTGTGTTCAGGTCCTAAACAAAAAAAATTTAATAACCGTTTTTTTGTTTCCCAGGCGATTAGAATTTTTCAATTGCCTGATTTGACATTTACTTTCGTCTATACATTTCATTTACGAACCAAAATTGTGAAAGCTTTTTCTAGTTTCACTCAAAAAAAAATTTCAAAAACCAAAAGTTCACTTTTTTCGTAAGTTGACGTACAATTTGAAAAAATTGTAGTTTCAAAAACAGGCTGTAAATCTTCCTTTTTGTAAAAGTTTTTATCAAACACTGACTCTTACTTACTTAAATGGCCTATAGTTACAATCTCTTAAGGTCAAAGTCCGAGCATATTTTAGAATTCCATAAACTTCTATCTTGTGTGAATATTCTCCAATTTTAAAGGACAAGCTTTGAAAAATGTTGAAAAAAATTGTTAGTCTTGGTGGGATTTGAACCTAGGATATTCAGTTTAAATTACCATCTTAATTACAAATAAGTACTTCTGTAATGACTTATTAGTTAATTGGAGGGTATGTTGTAGTCATTACAAGGTAACCAGTTACGAGGGTACTTGCCATTACCAAGGTTTTGCTGGGTACTTTATACCTTGGTTGCTGATATCCCCATTTCGAAAGAATCTGTTGTACATTTCAAATATTTAGTAAATACGAGAATTTTTGGAATGAAAACAATTAGATATGTGGTGAAAATCAAACGATTTCAGATATATTTTTGAGATAATTTTCATTTATTTTCCTAAAAAAATAAAAATTTTGGCTTAAATCCATTTGACTGATATCTTATCTTTCATTTGGTTTGAATTTTTTTTGGGAAATAACCGAAAATTATATTAAAAAAATATCTGAAATCGGTCGATTTGAAAACGATCAATTTCCATTACATACCTGAATAATTTCTAGCTAAAGATTTTGTTAAACTAATAAAATTATTTACCTTTTACTTAAATCTGTTTTATGACCAAAGGCCCTCGAAAAAAGACAAACTTACGCAAACGTACGAATAAGACCCCATGACTATAACAATTATATTGCACTATATTCTTAAGTATAAGTATATCAGTTAAATTTTTTCTTCCAATATCAGCGCATCACGTGATGATATTTAAAATCGTGCTACACGTTTTCGAAATAAATTTACTTATAATTCAAATTCTAGGAGTGTGTGTAGAGCCAACTCTAAGATAATCTTAGCTTGTGAGCTCAAAGGGTCATTCATAACAGATTAGCCAAAATTTTATATAATAGAAATTGTTTTTATATACAAAATGCGTCAATATATATTATTTATTATGTTGTTTTGTTTTTTTCGCCATTTAGAATTCCAAAATTTTATAGTTTAAAAATTAAGAAGAAAAAAACATAAATTGAGATTACTCGTACTGTATCAGTTACAAAGATTAATTAATTTAAATTATTTCAAGAATTAAATTTTCTATTTTGTTGTCAAGTCAAATTTTATGATAGGGGATTTTGAAAACATCTTAACGTCTTAAGGCAACTGGAAGATTTATGTGCTTATAAAGACTTTGGTCTCATATGAAATAAATTTGATGCCAAGCTTCGCAAGGATCACCTAAAATTAATTGGAAAAGCTAATGGGTGTTTTTTTTAGAGGTATAGAACTTCGAATTGAAATAAAACACAAGAAAATCGTTTTAATGTCCATCAATTTGGCTTTATTGGAAGGATAATTTTATGCCATTAATGTTTAAATATGATTTCGGGCATGTGGCCGCCGCGGCTGGTTCGAATAAAGCCAATTCTACAGGTCCAATTTTCAACAACTTTTTCGAGCATATGGGGCCGTATGTTGGCAATAACGCCACGAATGTTGGCTTCCAAGTCCCCTAACGTTTCTGGTTTGCTGGCGTAGACGAGCGACTTCACATATCCCCAAAGAAAATAATCCAGTGGTGTCAAATCGCACGATCTTGGTGGCCAATTGAAACGTCCATTCCGCGAAATTATGCGCTCATCGAATGTTTCCTTCAATAAATCAATTGTGACGTGCGCTGTGTGGCATGTAGCGCCGTCTTGTTGAAACCACAACTCATCCACATTCATGCCATCCAATTGGGGAACAAAATAGTCGGTTATCATGGCTCTATACCGGTCTCCATTTATGGTAACTGACTCTCCAGCATTATTTCGGAAAAAGTATGGCCCAATGACTCCACCAGCCCATAGAGCACACCAAACAGTCAGTTTTTATGGATGTAATGGCGTCTCAAGGGTCTCATGTGGATTCTCTTCACTCCAAATGCGGCAATTTTTCTTGTTGACGTAGCCATTCAACCAAAAATGAGCCTCATCACTGAACAAAATTTTGCGATGAAAATCAGCATCGAGATCAATCTCATTTTCGGCCCATACACCAAAATCACGACGCATTGCATGGTCTCGCGGCTTTAATTCTTGCACAAGCTGGATCTTGTAAGGTCGCAAGCCAAGATCTTTGCGCAAAATCTTCCATAAAGTTGATGGACAAAGCTCCAATTGCTGTGCACGGTGGCGAATCGATTCATTCGGGTCCTCTTCAACACTTTGCTCTACAGCGGCAATTGTTTCTTCGGTGCGCACTGTTCGACGTCGCTGCGGATGCGTATTATCACATAGAGTAAACGTAGTGCGAAAACGATCCATGGTTAACCGAATTAATTGCTCTGATGGACGATTATGTTGACCATAAAATGGACGGAGCTTGCGGTAAACTTCGCGAACTGAACCATTATTTTCGAAATAAATTTGCACGATTTGCAAGCGTTGTTCTTTTGTCAACCTGTTCATGATGAAATGGCAAACCAAACTAAATATTAATCACTTGACAGCTGACAAAATGGCCGCCAGTTAAAAAAGTGATGCCAACTTAAAGTTCTATACCTCAATAAAAAACACCCGATACGTGGCTTCTTTAATTGAAAGCAGTCTCCTCGGCTATAAAAGTGCATATCTGTGGCTTGCTGCTAAAAGGGCCAATGTCAATTTTTTACTGTTTGGAGTTAATCAATACATTAGATTCCCTTCTCTACCCTCTGTAATCTGTCTTCAACAGCTTATCTCTAACTTAACTCAGAACAGATTTATAAATTTATGTGGAAAATAAAATCTTTAAATCAAATTTTCTCACAACTATTTTTTTGATATTGGCCCATTAAGCACCAAGCCACAGATATATAGTAGGGTAAATCTACTTTTTCGATTTTTGGATATCATATTTTTTTTTAGGTTTTACACGAGATAAAAACAACGGCCTAATTTTCTTTCCCGAATTTCAACTCCTTCCCCTGCCTTTTTGCGTGCAAAACCGCAGTTTTATTTTACTTTTTCTCATAATTCGAAAAATTTTAGTTTGAACCTTCTATTTATTTGTATCTCTCTTAACGAAGAAAGAAAAAGTAAATTTTGGCATCCTGCTCAAAACATTTCCCAAACTCTTTTTAGAAAAATTCAAGATGCTTTACCAGGATTGTATTTTACGTTTCGAATTAGATCTTTATCATTGGAAATGGATTTAGTACTTTTCGAAATATTTTCTTTAAAGATCACCACATTTTTTCATACGTGCGACTGAGTTCACAAAATACATTTCTTTTGTTTTACAAAAAAATTTGAACGGTGGAGAGTATTTCGTCTTTGGTGGTTGGTTTTTCGTATTTCTCCAAAGACTCCTAAAAGGTAAATGGTTCTTTACCATTTAAAATTGACAGTTCTGCAATTAATTCTGGTACAGGCAAAATGATTGCCTGTTTTTCGGAAAATCTGTTCGAGTATGAATAAATTTTGCAGTGTTTAACTTGTCTTAGTCCAATGTTTTGTCACCAGTCACGATATCAAATAATTTTGTAAAAAGAATTCGAAATACCTTAGATAGTTCAAATGGCGTCCCTTCAAAAGATTTCATACTAAATGTTGGTGTCCCCCAGGGGTCAGTTCTATCGCCAACACTGTTTTTAATCTTCATGAATGATTTTTTGGAAATCACTTTTAACCCAATTTACTCATTCGCTGACGACAGTAATAGTAGTCACTTATACTCTTTCGATCAAACACCACTCCCCTTTCAGGTTAATTCTTCTAGACTAAGACCGAATCCCTCACTTTCTAGAGATCTAAACATAATTTAAGCAACAAATTTAAAGGACAAATTTAATTTGATTGACTTTACTTACATAAATGACCTATGTTAAAACCTGTTTAGGTCAAAGGCCGAGCATATTTTAGAATTCCATTCACTTCGATCTTGTGCGCATATTCTCCAATTTCTAAGGACAAGTTTGATAGATTTTCTTCTACTTGCTTCTTTTATCGAAGTTTCAGCCGTTTCTTCTATCTTCATATCATCTTCGAACACTTTTCTTGCTGAAGTATTTTTATCCATTCGCAGAACATGTCCTAACCAACGTAATCGCTGTTGTTCAATGCGTTTTACTATACCAATGTCAGCGATCGCATGTGGTCCAATTCTAGTGGACTGTCTGCTTTTAGAAACCATCAGTTTTGTTTTTGATTAATTTACAACTAGACCTATTTTCATTGATTTCTTCTCAATACTTAAAAAGGCGGCAGTCACTTCGCGTATGTGCTTTCTGTTCTGTTTTTCGGTTGTGTTAACTGCAGCATCTCGCAAATTTTTACCCAACACAAAATTAAAGAGATCGCATGATAAACTATCGCCCTACCTGAATCCCCATTTAATTATACAGGACTCCAATATGTTCTTAACTATTTTAACTGATGAGTTTGTATTAGTTAATGTCATCCTGCATAACCTTATAAGCTTCGTAGGGATGCCGAATTCAGATATTGCTTTAAACAACCGCGTTCGTATTGGGCTGTCAAGAGCAGCTTTGTAGTCAACGAAGGGATGATATGTGTCTATTTGTTTCTCTTGAGTTTTCTCCAGAATTAGTCGTAGTGTAAAGATCTGGTCAGTGATAGATTTTCCTGGTCTAAAGCCACATTGGTAGGTCCCATTTATTTTGTTGACTTTAGTCTTTCACACAGTATGGTCGATATAATCTTATATGCAATTGAAAGGAGGCTTATACCACTATAATTGGCACACCCTTTTCGTGCAAGAACACTGAGACTTCAATCGTCTGGCATTCATTCCTCTAACCATATGGTTTCTATAAATTGGGACATACGCCTTATCAACACATCGCCTCTGGCTTTAAAAAGCTCTGCTGGCAAACCATCGGCACCCACAGCTTTGTTATTTTTTAGTCGAGTTATTGCAATTCTAACCTCATTTTGGTTTAGTGGTGGACATATAATGCCGTCATCATTGGTTTGTTCAGGCGTGTCATCTTGGTCGCTGAGAGAAATAACAACAATTTGCAAAAGTGCTTCTTCTATAGTTTCAGTACGTTTAAAGCATCTGATACCAGGTTTCCTTGGTCGCCCTTACAAGAGAAAATGCAATTGCTAAAACCATCCGTTTGCCGTTTAACTTTTTCATAAAATGTACGCACTTCATTACGACTCTTATACATCTCAGTTTCCTCGAACACACGTCTCTCCGTTTCTTTCTTTCTTCTTCGGAAAAGGCGTTTCTCCTCCCCCCTTCTCTCTTGATATCTTTCTTAAGTTCGAAGAGTAACTATTGACTGCAAAGTTGCTCTGTAGGCCGTACTTCTCTCAGCAGTGGCATTGCGGCACTCCTTGTCATACCAAGAGTTTTTAGAAAGGGGGTTTTGGAACCCTAATACAGATTTTGAAGCAATTTTTTTGTGTAGGGAACAATTTCTCTCGGTTTATATCGAGCTTTCTCAGAGATCGCACTATAAGAATTGTTATAGATGGGATATCGTTCGACGAGTTCAATATTAATTCGGGGTACCACAAGGCTCCGTTCTTTCTCCAACTCTATTTCTTATTTTTCTAAATGACCTTCCATGTCAAACTTCCAACCAACTTCTACTCTTTTACAGATGATAGCAACATCTGTCATTCGTATTTATTCAATTATAGGCCAAGCATATTGGAGATCAATTCCAAGAGGCAAAACATGAATGATACGCTTAATTCCGACCTATCTACAATATCCAATTGGGGTCGTTTTAATAGAGTCGTTTTCAACGCTCGAAAGAACCAATGTTG
Organism: Stomorhina lunata; assembly: GCA_933228675.1. NCBI lineage: Eukaryota > Metazoa > Arthropoda > Insecta > Diptera > Rhiniidae > Stomorhina > Stomorhina lunata. Next base: position 44,486,634 of record OW121741.1, on the reverse strand, counting down.
TATGTTAACACATAAACGCGTTACGAACAATATTGCATCATCTGTAATTATGGGTGCTATAAATATTAAGGAATCAGAAACTCTTGATGTTGTAGCTATGAAAATTCAGTGTGAAAGAAGCATTCAAGTGTCGAAAGAAGCATTCAAGTGTCTCGGTTTTCTAAAGCGGTGTAAGACATACTTTACTCCAACTGATCTCTTTAATATCTATACCACTTATATCCGACTAAAAATGGAATACAACTCTCATGTATGGGCCGGTGCTTTAAAGTGTATTTGGAGCTTTTCGACCGTGTACAAGAGAGGGCGAAGGTGCATATCGGTGACAGTAGGGTAGCCCACTCTATTGCCTGATTGGAGCATCGTCGTAATGTGGGTTGCGTTTCACCGTTCTATCACTACTATATTGGCTTGTGCCGTATATTTCTTCGTAGCACACGCAACTCAACAAGGGCTCATCCATCGATTTTTCAGTGGGTCGCACAACGCACTATAGAAAAAACTCGTTTTTTAGCCGCACAGCACGAATGTGGAATAAACTTCCTGCATCAGTGTTTCCCTCTAATTATAATATCCAAAGGTTCAAATCGAATATCCACAAACACTACTCCCCCTATCCTCCTTCCCACAACCTATTTTCCTAGTTTCATCACAATGCATATGTATATGTAGGAGTCATCCCCTGAGTGCTGACCCAATACGAAAAAAAATACATATTTATAGGACAATTTGTAAAAATATTACTCATATTTACTCAATGGTTAAGTCCTGAAACTAGTTATGGAACTAGTACAGTTTTTCTGATTAAAAATTGTTAATGATAATTTTATTGTTTCTTTATTTAAATCTTAATAAATTGTATTAATTAATTTATAATTCTATACTTTGATAATGTCTTCATTTAAAGTATTTAAACGTTTAAAAAAAAAGTTATCTCTGTTCGTACTTTTACAGACAAAGTTCAATTTAATAATAATTATAATGCGATATCAAATAAGATTAATAAATAAATCGATTTTCGATATATAATAAATATTTTCTCAACTATATATTTATTCTTTCTTGATACAGAAGAAAGCTTTACAAATCGAAAGCATCAAAGAAGAAAAAATCAGTTTGACCACAGCAGACAATTTTTGGGCTCCTATAATGGCATTAGACTTTGTAGCTGGATGCATGGGAGGTACATACATATACAAATATTGGCAAAAGAGAAATATTTATACATATATTCTTTTCTTTTATCAGGTTGTGCTGGCGTCTTGGTCGGGCACCCTCTGGATACTGTCAAAGTTCATTTGCAGACTCAAGATCCCAGAAATCCTAAATATAGAGGTACTTGGCATTGCATGACATCTATTGCAAAGCAAGAGAAATTCTTTGGTCTATACCGTGGCATAACAAGTCCCCTTGCCGGCATTGGACTTGTTAACGCTATAGTGTTCGGTGTCTATGGAAATGTCCAGAGAAATACAAAAGATCCAAATTCTCTTTCATCTCACGCTTTGGCGGGCGGTATAGCGGGATTATTCCAAAGTGTTGTATGTGCTCCCATGGAATTGGCTAAAACAAGGTTACAGCTGCAGTCTTCTCATCAGAAAGGGCCCAAGTATAAAGGACCTTTAGACTGTTTAAGAGACATTATCAGACACGAGGGAATACGTGGAGCAATGAGGGGAACCTTGTTTACAGCTGCCCGTGATATACCTGGTAAATAGCTATTTTTGTATTTGTGAAATAACCTCTAATTTCTTTTAATTATATATTCTTTATTCCAAAGGTTTTGCCACCTACTTCGTCAGTTATGAGTACATGATGCGTCAGCCTTATAAAGATAATATTCTTTATAGTCTATCTGCTGGAAGCATTGCTGGTATAAGTTCCTGGTTGGCCTGTTACGGATTTGATGTCGTCAAAACTCGTATACAGGCAGACGATCCTAAAAACCCTCAATTCAAAGGTTATATGGATTGTATACGACAAGGTTATAGAACGGATGGTATTAAGTTTTTCTTTCGCGGCCTTAATTCAACTTTAATTCGATCAATACCCACAAATGCCGCCTGTTTCTTTGTTGTCTCCTGGATCATGAAGCAAGCCTACGGTACGGGTGGTGTAGATGTTGTCTTTCAGACGGGCGATCCAATGGCTTTGGTTAACGTAGCTTCTAATACGACGCTTCCACATCTCCTTAATCTCGATCATATGAATGAAAAAATGAGATATCAGCGTTCTGTTATGACTCAAAGTTTGCGTTCATTCGGAGCCTTTAATGAAGCTGTGTGTCAAAGTGAAGCCGAAGAATTGGCCTCAGAATTTTTTCCTGATAAAGTTATTGACAAGTACTATGTATTTGAAGATGAACGATTGCTAAGGAATAATGTTGTTAAAGAAACCATATTTAATTGTTAAGTAGCCATTAAGTCTAGCCCTTTTTAAATTTCACCCCTATTGTAAATAAGAATTCCCGTGAAAGTTTTTTGACCTATTTTTTTCCCACATTGTAGAAAAGTAGGAAATAATATTTTGTGTTGAATTTTTATTGACGATGGGATAGACTATCTTCCTGTTCTCATGTCACTAGTTTTAAAATCAGTAATTTATGACTTTTCATTTGCATTTAATGTTTTTTTTTTTATCAAATGTACAAATTTATAAATGTTATTAAAGATTTCCATGAAATTATGAATGCATGTTTTCACAAAACTATTATTTAACTAACTAATGAAAAAAAAAAATAGTTTAATTTTCTAATTTTATTAAAAAAATTTACACCAAGTTTTACTAAATCCAGTTTTTTGCAATTATTTATTCTTGTTAATAAGCAATTTATTAATAAAAACCAAAAAATGTTGGTGGGAACAACCGGTGCTAGACGTACGTTTTGATTGTTTGTTAGGTCATAATCCATAGGATAAGTATCACTTAATCTAGACAGATCGAATTACTTACACACTAAAGGCGCTACGAAGAAAGTCCCCAATAAGTCCCCAAACCGAAAATGAACTAACTCCCAATTTTTAGGAATTAATTTATTATGAGCTAATAATATTGAAAATGAATTAGAATTGAATATGAATTATTTTGAAATGAATGGTGGAAATTAAACTGTGTAATACAGAAAGACGTACCCCCCTTCCCTTTTTTACACAATAATCCAAAAACAAAGTTTCATTAAGATCGGATATCGGGAAAGGACATCCCAGTTATATGGGAAAAATGAGGGTTTTTTTTTCAGATTACCTAAAAATGTTTCTACTTAGAATATAGGTACTTTTAAATAATTTTTGTAACAGCATGCTACAGATAACAAACTGAGCTTTTCAACGAGATATAAAACATTAATATCGGTTAATAAATGTTTCCTAATGATTAAGGCTTTCCCAAAATATTTTACTTCCTTAACCCCTTGACGTATTTCCACGAGTCTGACTCGTGGTACAATTTCTGTGCCTAACATGATTATCACTAGTCCGACTCGTGGTACTATTTATGTACCTAACATGATTATCACGAGTCATACTCGTTTTGCGACTGTTCTTAAGCATCAAAACCGGTTTGTTTAGTGCAACTTGTGTGCGAACAGTTGGAAGCGAACCTCGTTGCGCAGATTTATACGTCAAGGGGTTAAAGATTCTCATGAGCATATGGGCAAATCCGAAAAACTTTAAAACAAGGACAAAATTTTAAATCTGTCAAAATCACGTATTTGTGTTTATGGAAAAATTTACCATATATTGATTCTTTAGAATATATAATAGATACAATTTTTGATTGCTCTCTTCGTGAATGGAAGGTCTTTATTTGCACCCATCTCGAATTTATATAAATTTTTTAAATAATAGGTTTTTTAAAAGGTCATAAAAATCACAAAAACATGCATTTAGGCATGGCAAAAAAATTGTAAGGTATAACCGTTCTCTCTTACAAAAAAATTTTTGAAGTAAATGCGAAATGTTTGAAATATGTTTTTTGTAAACAATTATAAAAGTCGTTGCCACATTTGAGAAATGGGAATATTATTATCAGGAAATTTTGAACGTATAATGTGTAATGTGTTGTAAACATTTCGTTAAAAATAAAGTTTAGCGGACTGCACAAGGAAAAAAAAGACTTGAGACAATTCAATTTTGTCATAATATTTAAAGTATTTTTGTGTAACATATTTTTTTATAATTATAATTCTTATAGATAGATTTTGGTGTGATCTTTTATAGTATGAGAATTATGGGCTTTTTAAATTTCAAAAATTATACGGCATAACTTTAGAACTATCAAACAAAAGCTACTGAAAGTATCATTCAAATGATATACATTCTTCCAATTTATAAAGATTAAGAGCTCATATACTCAAAACTTATTTTTACAACCGACTTTGTTTATAAAAATCCTCTATTTACCTCTATTAAATAAATGTATTCTAATTTTAACAAGTTGTAGCCCGTAGCCTGCAGTCGTGATTGTGTTTATAGTATAATAGCAAACAGAAACTGGGATTTTCAAAAGTAGTATGGTAGCATAATTTGAGAAAAGAAAATAATAATTCGATCAAACGTCAGAAAGTTAAAATGGCTGACAAAAGAGAGAACGGTTATACCTTACTAATTTCTTTTATCATGCATTTAGGTATTAAGTTTCAGTAAGGGCTCAAATTCTGCTTAATTTTATACAATTAGATGTAAAAGACCCAATTAAAAGTAATTGGAGTGACATAAATATATACATTAGGGCGTCTCGAAAAAATAAAGTTCGCCGTACACCATCGAATATAAAGCATTGCTATGAGGCAGTTTCGAAAATTTTTTTTTAAATTTTTTTTGTCGCACATTGGGGTCGCCAAAATACATTTTTCGTTATATCTTCGGCATTTAAAGTCGGATCTCGAAGTGTGATATATCGATGTTTTTGTCCCGTGGAGGCCAACATTTTTCTTTAATAGTCATTATTCTCAGGTATCCGGTTCTAGTATTTATCTATCAGACCCCTGTTCCTACCACCCTAATGTACCACCCTAAGATCAGAAAATTAAAGCTCTTAAAAAATCGGTAAACTTTTACTAAGGAAGTTTTTCGATTTTTCAAACAGATCTATTACAAACAAGGAATTTCTTATTTTGCCGCACATAGGGATCGCCAAAATACATTTTTCGTTATATCTTCGCCATTTACTGTCGGATCTTAAAGTGTAATATATCGATGTTTTTGTCTAACGAAGGCCAATGTTTTGACCTGAAATACATTCTTCTACATAGTACCTACCCAATATATCTTAATACATACAAAGGCATAGATAAGCTGTGAAAATAATTAAGTTTAGTAAATAAAACTATCAACAGAAAGTATTTTCCTTATGTTTGCTGGTTTTTCGATTACATCTTTGGAAAACTGTAATGCTCCAGCAGTTCTTGCATTAAGAATTGGAAGCATGCCGGCTCAGTCAAAAAAATTCTGAAATTGTGGACCGGGTGGAAAAAGTACACGTTATTTTCTATGGGCAGGCGAAGCATTTGTTGAACGTCGTCCGGCAATTGATGAACCCAAGATATATCATCTATTGGAATTGCTTTAGGTTGGATTTCACATGAACCAGAATGGCGGATAAAATAAAAGCGGAGAGTTCGGGAGGCTGTTGTTTATATAAATTAATTTTGAATAGTTTATAATTAAATTAAACACAACACGATTAAATGTTATACAGACACAGACGAAATTCAAACAATTATTTCGTGGATAAAACGAATAGCAAGACAAACTAAGAGACTGTTTGGGTATTTACACTGTGAATTTTTACATGATATTTTTTCACAATTTTAAATAAATACTAGAACGGATATCTGAGATCAATGATTATTATCAAAAAAAAAGTACTAGAAGAATGTACTTAAGGTCAATGATTATAAAACTTAACTTAATTATTTTCACAGCTTATATATGCCTTTAAGCAGACAATGAACGTTTTGTTCATGTAGTACATTAATCTGCCTTGGCTGTCACTGGTGAGCAACCCATGGGCCACATTTTTTCAGAACTTGAGAGCCGTCAAAAATACAGCAAACTTGGATCTTTTCAAAACATAATTGATTAAAAGATTTACAATTTTTATAATTCTTGTTGTATGAGTTAAAATATCTTGGGTAGGTACTAAATAGAAGAATGTATTTAAGCTCAATGCTTAATATCGCAAAACATTGGCCTTCGTTAGACAAAAACATCGATATATTACACTTTAAGATCCGACAGTAAATGGCGAAGATATAACGAAAAATGTATTTTGGCGATCCCTATGTGCGGCAAAATAAGAAATTCCTTGTTTGTAATAGATCGGTTTGATAAATCGAAAAACTTCCTTAGTAAAAGTTTAACGATTTTTTAAGAACTTTAATTTTCTGATATTAGGGTGGTACATTAGGGTGGTAGGGACAGGGGTCTGATAGATAAATACTAGAACCGGATACCCAAGAATAATGACTATTAAAGAAAAATGTTGGCCTCCTCGAGACAAAAACATCGATATGTCACACTTCGAGATCCGACTGTAAATGCCGAAGATATAACGAAAAATGTATTTTGGCGACCCCAATGTGCAACGGAAAAAATAAAAAAAAAAATTTCGAAACTGTCTCATAGCAATGCTTTATATTCGATGGTGTACGGCGAACTTTATTTTTTCCCCATATAAGTCGAGACGCTCTAATATACATATATATATAATTCCCCGACAACATTCCAATTGGAACAAGGGGTACTTCCCTCAGACAATGAGCTGAATCCGATTCTATTTTTAGACTCATTGAAAGGGACCTACACGTTTTAACGCCGGCTCCGAACGGCAAATGCATTAGTTAGAGAAGTTTTACATAGCCTAATACTCAATAACCAGTGGCTAGCTGAGTTATGAGGTGAACCGCCGCTTTTTTTGAAAATTTATTTTTTCAAGCGAGTCTGGCCAGGGATCGAACTTGGGCCTCTAGTATGCTAGGCGGATGACTAACCTGCTATACCAAGGCGGTTCATATATAAATAACGTCAAATAAAAAAGGGCTCTCAGTGCGTAGCGTCCGTCACAAAAATAAAGTTTTTTTTTTAATTTGACTAGTTCAATTTTTCTTTGTTCTCCAATTGAACTTGGTTCGTAAAGAGAACTAATAGCATGCTTTACACTAGGCTAAAAATATATAGATGTTAATATAGCATTTTACAGAATAATATGTATAAGAAAGTGTGTAGCGTCCGTCACAGTAAATATTTTTCACAAAATGATATTTATTAAATACGAAATTTACGAACACATGTTTGTCTCATTTATAAAGCAATAACACTGTCTATATCTACAGATTAAATTTAAGGTATTAGGTGTTAAAAAACATACAGTGGGGCAAATTTGATGCTTTTGAAATTTGATTTTTTTTATTAATGGGAAACTCTAGCGGCTATCCGCATCATTCTTTCTATGAAAAATAAGATGTAAAAAGTGTAAAACATGAAATAATTGTATGTATATTGCCGTTTTGTGAAATATTAAATTGTGCTCAATAATCGCATTTTAACCGCGAACATGAAAAGGAAGGTGATGAAATTCGGAAACAAATAAAACAATTATTTTTACTGATTAACACATCCTTAAAAAAATATGAAATATGAATTTTTTCCTATAAAAAACATTTAAGTAAAAACTGTATTGTCCGTCTCGTAGCGTCCGCAACAGTTCATTTATAGATTTTTGGTGAAACTGGAAACTTTAAAATATTTTATAAAAGCTATTTTGTAATGTTCTGATTTTCCTCTATCTATAATGTATTCACAATTTTTTTTATACCCTTCACCAATAGGTGAAAGGGTATTATAAGTTTGTCATTCAGTTTGTAATTTTTTCATTATTCGTCTTAGACCCCATAAAAATTATACCGATCGACTCAGAATCGCCAGGAGAGTCGATTTAGCCATGTCCGTCTGTCTGTCTGTTGAAATCAAGTTTGTGGAGCTCCTGGAGGGTGTAGCGAGATAAATTGTATATCAGATTCTAGGAAATTGACCTACGCAGCACGCTATTAAATTTCATCAAAATCGGTCCATAAACACCGATATCGGCAAAATACTAAAATTCGATGGGTGTAAATTGACGAATTTTAAAAAATTTTTTTAAAATTTATATATTTAAAAAATTTTTTTTTTAAATTCTCATCGAATTTTGAATTTTGGCGATATCTCTGGTGTTTATGGACCGATTTTGATGAAATTTAATAGCGTGCTGCGTTGAAGTATTTTCTAAAATCTGACATATAATTCGATTTTTTTTAAATGCTGCTTTAAAAAAAAAAGATTTAAAAATTGCCAATTTGCGTACATCGATATATTTTGCTTTGGTGATATCTGAGTTGTTGATATACCGATTACGATGAAATTCAACAGTGCTCTGCGTTGAATGATTTCCCAAAATTTGACATACAATTCAGAAAACTTTCTTCAAAAAAAATGATTTTTTTTACAAAAAAATATATTTTTATACCCTTTACCAATAGGTGAAAGGGTATTAAGTTTGTGATTCCGTTTGTAATTTTTATTAGTGCTCGTAGACCCAATAAAAATTATACCGATCGACTCAGAGTCGGGAGGAGAATCGATTAAGCGATGTCCGATTAAGCGATCGCCAAAATACTAAATTTGATGTATCACAAATTGCCCAAAGTACTCATTAGAGAATGTTTGTTGAAAAAATGAAATGCAGAAATAGGAAAAGCCATCCTCCTTTAGCATGGACATACATAAATTTTATATCAGATTTAAGGAAATTTTCCCGCCAAGCACGTTATTAAATTTTATCAAAAGCGGTCCATAAACAACTGAGATATCGCCAAAACACTACTTGTGATGTACAGCAAATTGCCCAAAGTACGTGTCTAAGAAATTTTGTTTACATACTGTAAGTATTGTTTCAGCTATATCTCAGGTGTTGTGGACCGATTGTGATGAAATTTGACAGCGTTCTTTGTGAGAGGATTTCCTAAAATCTGATATATAAACTCCACAAATCTAATTATGAATACCATTCAAATTGTACCGATCGACTCAGAATCGGCAGGAGAATTGAATTCGCGACGTCTGTCTGTTTGTCTGTCTGCCTGTCCGTCCGTCGACATCTCAGATGTTTATTTTGATTAAATTTAATAGCGTACTTCGCAGGGGTTACCTAAACTCTGATGCATTCGGTAATTTGTGGTAGATATAATTTTGTGTTTAAGCGATATTTCAGGTGTTTTGATGAAATTCAGGGTGGGACGATATCCTAAAATTTTGTGTAAAATGCATATGGGTATACTTTCTAGGAGCTCCACAAATCTGATTTTAGCAGACAGACACACTGCATTTATCTTAATTTTGTGTCTGACTTTTGAACATTGTGATAACATTTGAGAATGTTTTATATATCAATTATAGGTAATCTTCTTAGGAAGTACAAAAATGCAGCTAAGTACATGATATTCGTTCAAAACCTACATATGTATGTATATATCTCACATATAAACAAAAATTTAAATTTTTTAATTGCAATTGGGAGAAATCCGTTCACGTTTGACAATTGCTCCTGTATAACTTCGCCTAAGGCAATCTCTTAGTAGCTAATAAATGACAAATTATAATAGATACGATGATGACATTTAGTATAAAAACATTGTACAATATCGTTATTCAGGGCGATAGCGCCTATAATAAACTTTCTGAGGGACAACATTTGACAAAAGTATTTCTGATCTCTTGAAAAGTTCAGTATTGAAAATGGGCGAGCTCGGTTCACATTTTGTGAAATCTCCTATATAACCCCGACCGGGAATCACTTTAATGCTGATAAATTAAATCACATTATAATTGCACAAAGAATTAGAGCAAAACTTTCCACACATCCATCGGACAGATCGAAAGAACAATACATCCCAAATATTATTGATGAAGTATTCATCTTAATTAGTTAACTAACTTCAGATTAATAAGTAAATCTTCAATAACTTTTCCGATAGTTCAGAGTTTTACATAACTAATCATGAACTTTTAATAGTTGGATAATTCGTATAAATTAAAGTACACAACCCTCACTGGGCACTGTGTTTTTGGGTTGCATGCCACTATACTTAATCTTTATCAAATCGATGTGCTCTTGCAAATCTAAGGGCATCTACATTTTGAAGCATCTTTTCTGCATGGTTTATCTGGCTTATCGAACTTTATTAAATGTTCTTAAAATATGTGTCTATTTTATTTCGAAGCTACTGGCTGGCTTAAATAAGCATTCTCTACTTGTAGTCTAGTAATCATTATTTTTCACAAAGGAACCACTTTAGAACAAAAATGACGCTGCCTTAGAGATCAGCCACCTGCCCAACCTAACCTTTGGGTCCATAACTATTCTAGATTATGACGCCACCGAAAAGATTTTCGTTTTCCGACTCTTAACTATAATACTAGTATTGCTAGCAATTACATTTGGTATGAACAAAAGAAAATTAATATAGATATCAAGCATTTGTGTGGAGCTCAACTAAGTCAGTAATCAGAAACTATATAATTATCAATATATTCTTACGATTTTGTACTTTACTTTTGGAACACCATTGGTGAAGGGTATCCAAGATTCGGCACAGCCGAATATTCCACTCTTACTTGTTATTGAAAAAAGTCACTTCCATTTTTTGTAGCGTCCGTCACAGCACTTTAAAAGCGAATATCTGCTTCCTTCAAAACAAGTATGTAAATTAACAAATGCCATTCGATAGCAGAAAGTGATTCTAAGCCTATTGGTATACTAAAAGGTGGATCTAAGACAAATATTTCTATGCGTTACATACATCAGCACAAACTTATAATACCCTTTCCACCTATGGTGGTGAAGGGTATAATGACCATGCTTCTACTTAAATTATGTCTAAAAATTTACTATTTCGCGAAATCTGATGATTTAAAATCAAAGGTACTGCGAAACCATATAAGATACCAACCTAAATTTTTTTGAATTTCATTATCCCATTTTAAATTTTTAATATTTGTTTAACAAAATTTTCAAAAACACAAAAAGTGAGTTTTGAAATCGACCTTAAAAAGAAGCGCAATTTTCCAGTATAAAAAACTATGTAAATTCGATTAGATTTTAACAAAATTGAACTATTAGGTACGTACAATTCATAAAATGCAAATCATATCTTATGTTTTGTTATTTCATTATTCTGAAGTAAATTCGGTTGTTGCATATCCTCAGGCATGTTGAAAAGAATACGAATTTTCATGGCAAAATTGCAATAACTTCAAAAGTATTGCAATGATTTTTGTCTTTTATGACTAAAAGGAATTAAATATTTTAGTGTAAGAGAAAATAGACGAAAACTTATATTTTGCAATAAAAATAAATTATTTATTTACTTTAGTTTAATAAATATAAATAATTTCAATACAAACAGGTGTTTCATAACTATAACCGCACTTTAAAAATTTAACAAAATTATCTACTTAAATTATGAAGTACCTGGTTGACCGAGCCTTGCTCGGAGCTTTATGATAAGCATTTTCAGGAAAATTTTAAAGTTTTTATGTATTTTATATTATAAAGTGCTAAAATAAATTTAGAGGAAAGACATTGTAGAAATATTCAGTTATTTTTGAATTATTTGATTTATTTTGTCCGACCAACACATAGTTTGCAGTTTAACTCATTTTGAATAATTTTGGAAATTATTCATATCAACAGAAACATCCGTCGACTCATGCGCAACAACTTTGCTAAAGATTATAGTCTGAGCAAATGCACAGTTTACGTTTTAATTCATTTTGAGTAGTTTGCACTAGCGCCACCTGAAGTTGTTCATACCATATAAGAAACCTTTGTCTGCTTATTCGTAACAACTTTGCTTATGATTATAACATGATCAAATGCACAGTTTACGATTTAATTCATTTTGAGTAATTTTCTGTGGCGCCACCTGCCGGACTTTGCTCATTCCAATTCATAAACCTTCTTCGGCTTATCCGTAACAACTTTGCTGAAGATTATAGCATGATTAAATGTACAGCATACGATTAAATTGACTTTGAGTAAATTTCAGTAGCGCCACCTGTCGAAATTTCTTCATACCAACTAAGAAACCTTCGTCGGCTCATGTGCAACAACTTTGCTAAAGATTTTAGCATGATTAAATGTACAGATTACGATTAAATTGACTTTGAGTAAGTTTCTGTAGCGCCACCTGTCGGAAATTATTCATACCAACTAAAAAGCCTTCGTCGGCTCATGCGCTACAACTTTGCTAAAGATCATAGCATGATGAAATGTACAGTTTACGATTTAATTAATTTTTAGTAATTTTCAGTGGCGCCATCTGTCGGAAATTAGTCTTATCAACTTTAAAACCTTCGCCGGCTTATCCGCAACATCTTCGCTAAAGAGCATAACACAATCAAATTCACAGTTTACTATTCTATAAAGAACATACATACAGACAAACATTCATTTGTTTAAAATAATACTAATTTTTCCCCCTTTTTATTCCCTAATTTCTAAAAGTTCCATATGTATATTTGGTACTTTTTTGGTGCCAATTGAATTCGGTACATTTTTTTAAAACGCATTTAACATAATGTATAATGTTCCTATTCATATTACTTTGGAGATGTTAAGTTATCATTTTATCCCTTTTTTACCCATTTCGGCTCCAAAATCAAAAAAGTACCAAATACGTGTTTCATGTTTTTTGTACATCTATTGATTGCAGTACCAAGTTTCTTTCTATATTCTTTAGTTTAAAATATAAGAGTGGGTTAAAAAGGTGCCAAAAAAACTATTTTCACCCTTTTTTACCCCCTATCGGACATAGTTTCAAAAAAGTACCAAACACCTGTCCGCTTATTTTCAAAGCTGTTTAAAACGTAATTTTAATTTTGTTTCTATACCTATTACTTTAGGAGACATAGCGTTTTCGATTTTTTCCCCTTTTTACCCGTTTTTACCCTCTTAGAGGTAAAAGTTCCAAAAGTCCCTTCTTCTTCGACCTATACATCAAAAAAGATACCCACTGTCCAAATTTTATCAAAATCGTTAGAGCCGTTTTCGAGATAGCCATTCTATATATATATATATATGTATATACAATTATTGCTCGTTTAAGAATATAAGATTAAACTAAAAAATATTTTTAATATTGGGTGGGGCCTCCTTTATTCTGAATAAGCTCAAAAATTCGATCTGGCATACTTTGGATAAGTTTTGTCCTCATATCTTCAGTAATTGCTTGCCATTCATCGATGATAGCTACATCTTTGTATTGTCTATTTTGGGCATAAACACGGCGGTTCAATATTCCCCAAATATTTTCTAATGGGTTTTGATCCGAAGAACAGGGAGGCCACTCAATAATTTTAATGTTTTTCAATTTAAGCCATTCAAAATTCTGACGACTCTTGCGTTTTCTAGCTAAAAATTAAAGTTTTAAGTTTTTTATTAAGAATGCTTATGTATTCTCCGAAATTCATTAGAGTGCTTGGAAAGGCCAAATCAAGCAATGCATCGCTGCAAAAAGCTCCACATACCTTAACGGTATTTCGTTTTGAGAAATATCGTGGTTCCTTTAGCAGATCCCTCCAATATTTACTTAAACTATCAGGACCGTCAAGATTAATTTTTTTCTCAATTAAAAAAAATCGCCTAAAAGAGAAGAAGAGAAGAATTATAATACATAAACAAAAATAATTTTCTTACCTTTTGTTTGCAAGACTTTCTTTGCGAATTCCATATGGGCTTCCTTGTACTGCATGAGTAATCTTGGGACAGTCATTAGCGATTGTCTGGTTATGTTCCAGACTCATTTAGTATTTTACTTATTGTGGAATTTGACACTTTTACGCCAAATTCGGCAGAGATTTGCGATTAGGCTTTTCATAGAATTGCTTGCGGTTTTTACAATTCTAAACCGATCTTTTTCGGATAACTTTCTTTTTGCACCTCCGGTTTTATTTTTGTCATGCTGTTTTTGGTTTTTGGCAAAATTTCTTACCACTCGGTCCGAACAATTTAGTTTTCTACCGATCTCTCGAAAATGTAGCCAATTTTCTTAAAAGGCCAAAAATGGTTCCTTTTTCGACATTTGTAAGATATGTTCCCCTTGGCATTTTATTTTAATTAAAATAATACTTTAACTTGCATACGAGAAATTTAAAATTTTGGCACAGTTTTAATTTATTATTTAATTTAAATGCGATGCGGTTATAGTTATGCAACACTAAGAAATGCATTAATCGTTGTGAATTTGACAATTCAAAGAGTAACTGGTAATTTTTTTGTTAAAATAAAACTACCATTATAATACTATAATATATCGTAAACCCTTTCATGGAATCTTCTTTTAACGTAATGCAAAAACGGCTAATGTCAGTAAATCAGTAAATTTTACTGATTACTGAAAAAAATTTCAGTATTCAGTAAATTTTACTGATTACTGAAAAAAAAAATCAGTATTCAGTAAATTTTACTGATTACAGAAAAAAGTATTCAGTAAAATTTACTGAAATTCAGTAAATTTTACTGATTACTGAAAATAATTTCAGTAATCAGTAAATTTTACTGAAAAAATCAGTAATACTGATTATTGAATGCAGTATCCAGTGGTTTTGATTATATAATTAAAAAAACAATAACTAAACTACACAACAAATGAACATATTTTGAAAAGTTCAAGGCCGTGACTATTCTACTATCAAATTGTAGTAAAACCCTATATCAAATTGTAGTAAAACCCAGTTTAGTGATCGTTTTTTTTTTTTATGGGCCACCAAAGTTTCCCAATATTAGCATGATGCCAAAAAATCTGTCATCAGTTTTTGCCAAATAGCACTTAAAAATATCGCTTAACTATGTGAGGCCCTATGCTCCACTGTGAGTCAAGGATAACAGAAGAATGTCGGGCAAAAATGTAGCCAAGAGTTTGGAAAATATTTCTTAATAAAATTTTATGATAAAAATATATTTAATCTTTGTCTTTTTTTATATGTTTAAGAAAAAAAATTTTATCATAACTTTTTGGAAATCCTGATTTTTCCCACACGATATTTTGTAAAATTATAGCCTCCATAAAGCTAAACAACTTTTGAGAGCACACCAGTATAACCTGAACGTGTCTAGATACCAAAAAAGGTCATAAACTCCTTTGTGCAAACAAACAGAGGTCCCAAGTTCGATCCCCGGCCAGACCTACTTGAGAAATAAATTTTTAAAAAATAAGCTAGCCACTGGTTATTGAGTATTAGGCTATATAAAAATTTTCTAACAAATGCATTTGCCGTTCGGAACTGGAATTAAAACGTAGGTCCCTTTCAATGAGTCTAAAAATAGAATCGGATGCAGCTCATTGTCTGAGAGAAGTACCCCTTGTTCCAATTGGAGTGTCGTGGTAATTTTGTATGTATATACTTAAGTGCCTAATTTTCTGCAATTGCACTCAGAAAAAAGACATGTACTAAATTTGAGGAAAAATAATTCCTTAAAAATAGTATAAAAAATTCCTTATTCGGAGTAAGTTTTTACTCAAAACTAGGAAAAATTGTTACATTCTAGTAAAAAATACAACATTTAAATAAAAAATTTATAGTTCATATACTAAAAAATAGTTAAGATTTTTCCATAGAAAAATTGGAAGAATTTTGTAAAATATTATTTATTTTAGGGAAAATTTTGTTAAAAACTAGTAAATATATCCAAAATTTTAGTTCATCACATCGTAAAACAAGGTAATATTGACTTTAGTTCAAAAAATTTGATTGAGTAAATGATTTACTCAAAAATAGTTCATAAAATTGAACTTACTTAAAATCTGGAAGTAGTTGTCGTAAATTTAAGTTCATTATTTTCCTAATTACTAGAAAGTTATACTTAAATTTAGAAAACTTTCTACATTTTAAGAAAAATTTATTTAAAATTAGTTCAGATAAATTACAACGTCCAATAGTATATAATTTTCTTATAATAAATAAAATTGTAATAATATTTAAAAGTTATATACTAATATTTAAGAAAATTTTCCTTAAAATTATTTCAGATAAATCAAAATAAATCATGTTAAAATTTATGAAGTAATTAGGAAAAATTTTTTTATAATGAGTAAAAATGTACTAATTTCTTGAAAGTTATATGCTAATATTTAAGAAAAATTTCCTAAAAATTGTATTGAAAAATAAATGTCAATAAATTATTTTCATTTATAATTTATTTTCAATATTCTGTGTTATTGTTCTGTGATAGTTTTTTATTAATTTCGGTAAAATCGCGCTCTCAAAGACTCCAAGAGCAGCTTCATCTGCTTATGCAAGAGCCCATGATTAGTTCTTGTTGAGAGGATGTTGGTAAGTATGATTCTTTTTTTGATTTCAATACATACACTAACATATATCATTGTTTATATTTACTGCGGTACCAAGGTGGGCAAATTCTTTAACAAATTCCACGATGATGTATGGTCCAATTGCTTGCTAGAAGATACCATCAGCAAGGAAAAGGCGACAGTCACTTCACTCAATGTGCACCCCTCAGTTTCATCGGCAAACGCGAATAACATGTGCGTTCTGCTAAAAATCGTGCAACTTGTATTAATTGCAGCATCACGTAAGAAGTTAAGTAAGGTAAGTAGTGTCCATTTGTTTGATTTACCTGGTCTAAAGTCACATTGGTAGTCCCTCTTTTTGTGCACTGGACAAAGACCACTTGCAGAAGTGCTTCTTCGCTCTCAGCATGTCACCTGATTTCCGTGATTTCCCTTACAGGAGAAACCCGATATTAGTTTCAGAGCAGCTTTCTTTCCCAATCTTTGCGTTATTATTACCAAAGATTATTTTCACGTCGTGTCTTGGGCAGCTACCATAAACTTCTTTAAGTTTAGGGTGTGCACAAATCAGGCTTAGATCAAAGTATTTAGCTTTAACGCGAATTGTCGCTAACCTTTCCTTTACTGGGGTGAACCTAGAAACAAGGTTTCGCAATATTTTGCTTACCAAACACATGCTTACCATCATGACTATTCCATCTAATCTCCTGGACTGCAATCATATCACATTTGTATTTATCGATTACATCCATCAACTGGATTAAAGCAACTCCTCTGTAAAGAGTTCGGATGTTTCAGGTGCAGATCCTTAAATCATGATAATTTATTCGTTTGCGGTGGTCGATAACATTAGGGGGTGCCGTTTTTTATAATTTTTTGTTTTTCATAGTAGGAGTTTTTTTCCAGGAGTAGGTTACTTGCCTGAGATTCTAATCCAACTTTTTGTGCTTGGAGTTGTCATCACAAGCAACAATATGATTGGTAGGCTCAAGCACCATTTCCGTTTATCAAATGGGACCCTATTTCCTGGCATTTAATGATTTATTGTATGACTCTTAATAATAAATCAAGTGTTTCCTGCGTAATGCTTCTAATTCCCCATTTTAAAACTTTTTCAGCAGCCGTTTTCTTTAAATCAAAAAAGGACTTCCCTGCATATTAAGGCTCAAACCATGTAAGTGATGCAGTTTTTATATTAGGGTGGGTCTTTTTCAATGTTTGCCAGGAGGTTGTTATATATTAAATATCATAATTCAGTGTCAAATTTAAAGAAAGATGGGCTTAGTGACAGAGATTAAAATAACTCCAAAAGCGATCTTCTAAATGGAGAGTTGTTGGATTTAGGTACAGTTTTTCTATTATAATAAATTAATGGGCAAGTATTCAAGGTAAATACATTTTTAGATTGAGCTTTTGCGTAATACATTGATAAGTATCTAAAATAAAAAAAATCGTTTAGGTGTTTTAAGTAACAGTTAATTATAGGGCTTACAGTAAAGGGAAAAACTTAACACATTATTTATTAATACAAAATCGAAAAAATTGTGAGTAAAACTCAAAAGTCATTGTTTGGTATAAATTTTGTGCTTTTATCCAAACACTTTTATTTACTCATGTTTATTGACCATCAGATGGACGAATATAAACCGAACCGGGTCAAATTGTCGGCAATGGACATGGGTTGATAAAAGTGTTGGGCTATATGAACGAAATTTATACCAAACAACTATTTTTGACATTTGATATATATTAATTTTAAACTTTGTTTTCTTTATTTTTTTCGATTTAGTAATAATAAAAATAAATTATGTATTTTACTTGTTATCAGTTAAAAAGTTTATTTCCCCTGCTCTAAATAAAAATTTTTAAAAAATATATAAACACCTGTACTTTATTTTATATTTTTTTGCAAAATAACCTTTGATTAGTTAAATTGGGAAGACTAAGGACCTCTAGTGTTCCGTAGCCAAAGATGCCGTGCGTCACGAAGAGCGTCCCTTCCATGTTATTTTATCAAAGTAAATAACAATTTCACTATGAAAAGGCTTTAATATTTTTCAATGTATTATACGACAGTTAATTCTGAAGTACGATTTTTTTATTTATTTACCTTATAAAATTTGTCTTCATTAATGAATACATTAATATTAATACTTATCTAATTTCCAATAACTCACACTATGAACCAAAATTCTTTTATATTGAAGTTTATATTGCATTTTCAAATAAATAAATTCTTAAACTTGTAAAAGAAGATCAGATATTTAATGGCAAAGAATGGGTAATGAAATACATTGAGTAAGAAGTTATTTATATTAGAAGAAACTTTCACAAATACGAATGTGGGAAATTTCAAAACTACTTCATCCATTTTTAATTTCTATGACCTTTAATTTATTGTATTGTTTTATATAAGTTGATTGGAATTTCGGTAAAACCAAAAGTACTCCCATTTTTCGCCATAAGAACCAGTCTAAATAAAATTTTTTATAAAATTTTGTTTTGTCTCGGAAAATATTTCTTCGGGATAATTAAGGTTGCATTTAAAAAAAATAAGGTGCACTCTAATTTATATATTATTTCTTATTATATAACTTCTTATTATTTTTTATTTAATTATGTATATGTATTTATGTTATAAAAGATATTTTTGTAAATTTATGAAAATATATTAATAAAAATACTATATACCATTTTTAATACTTTTATTTTATAAAGGGGATACATTTTTTTTAGAAAATAATTTTACTTAATTTTAGTTCTTTTTTGTATAATTTAGGAAATATAAAATTCAGATAAATATATAATTTACTAAAAATTAGAAATAAGTTTCATTAATGTAGAAAATATTTTATAATGGGAATGAATATTTTTCTAAATATAAGGATTAAACTTATTTATTTTCTGACTGTTTTTCCCACTCTTAAGGAAAATATTTCCTAAAAATTATAAATTTTTTACAAGATCTAAATAAATAATTTACTGAATTTCAGTAATCTTTTTCTACTATTGTAGAAAATTTGATCATAAGTTTACTGCAGTTTTTACTTGCTTTAAGTAAAAATAAATTATCTTTTAACTAAAATGAAGGAAAATTTTCCTTAATTAAAGCATTGCTAAATATTTATCTGAACTAAATTAAAGGAAATATTTAGTTGTTTTTAAGCCGTTTTCAGATAAAATATGAACTAAATTATAGTAATTTTTTTTCCAAGTTTTTAGTTAAATTTTATTTGATTTAAGTTAAAATTTGTTTGATATAAGGAATTTTGTCAAAAACTTAAGGAAAATTTTTTCCTGGAATTAAGTAATTTTTTTACTCAATTGTTGTAAAAAACGGCTTTGGCGCCATACGACAACCATTTTTTCCTCAAATTTAGTAAATTTTCCTATATTTTAGTTCATTTTTTTTCTGAGTGTGGTAAGTACTTACCTCCAATGACATCACCATGTTAATGTAACGATTTAAACAGCTAATGAGTAAGTAGTTCGTATTCAGTATTTTAGCTGTTTATCTTATAACTTGGTAACCAAAAGTTTTGCTGGGTTATTTTACTTCCTATTTGTAATTTAATAAGGCAAGTACCATAGATGGGCTTTTTAAAAAACCATTACTTACTAAGTACTTGTCTACTATGACATTTCCGTGTTAAAATAAAAAAGTTTTTTTTTGTAATTTTTGCTGAAAAACTCTAAATACTGCAATCTAATCATTAACCAGTAAAATATACTGATTACTGAATTTATTTGCAGTAATCAGTAAAATTTACTGATTACTGAATTTTTTTTCAGTAATCAGTAAAATTTACTGAATACTGAACATTTTTTTCAGTAATCAGTAAAATTTACTGAATACTGAACATTTTTTTCAACAATCAGTAAATTTTACTGATTACTGAAAATTTTCTTCAGTAATCAGTAAAATTTACTGAATACTGAAAAAAGTTTTCAGTATTCAGTAAAATTTACTGAATACTGATTTATTTTTTCAGTAATCAGTAAGCATTTACTGATTACTGAAACGCTTACTGCAGTAAAAAAGTAATGCAGTATGCGCATGTATGTTCAGTAATCAGTAAATGCTGGTAATGAAATATAATTTTCATTGCCAGTAAATGTTTACTGATTACTGAAAAAATCACTATTCAGTAAATTTTAGTGATTAATGAAAAAAAATAAGTAATTAGTAAATTTTACTGATTACTGAAAAAAATCAGTAATCAGTAAAGTTTACTGAATTCTGAAAAAAACAGTAATCAGTACATTTTACTTATTACTGCAAATAATTTACTGAATACTGATTTTTTCAGTAACCAGTAAAAATAAACTGGTAATGAAAATTGAAGTGCAGCACCAGTAAAAAAAATATATAATGAAAAAGTAGTGGCACTGCAAAGTGCCCATATATGATGGAAAACAACAAAACTGATTGGCAAACTTTAAATACCCTAGTGCATAAAAGGAACTTACTTTCCTTCAAACCACCTTGCTTAAATAGACCTAATGAGCCTATTCAAAACGTTCACACAAAAATCCAATCCAAGTTCATGCAAAACTATTAGGGGTTGATAAATATTTATTTACTCACAAAATAATGCAATAAAAAATAGGTAACTAAAGAACGAGTAATGTTGGTGGGTTATAAATAAATTCCTTTCATTGTCTGTTACCAAGAACAACCCATTAAATCATTTCACTCGTTGTATAGTTACTGTCAAGTAGTCATTCAATCATTTAGACACCTGCTTCAGGAGCTACAAGGAAAATCAAGTTCAAATCAAACAGTTTAAAATATTTTAATTCAATTGTAAAGATTTACTTGACTTTGCTGAAAAAATAAGTTTTTATTTTATACAAATATTTTTTTCCAATACAATTTAAAAGAAACGCAATAATTCATTAAAATGAGCGATTTTAAGACATTGGGTTTGGAGAGTGAAAAAACCGATAATTCGGTTTTAGAAGACTCAAAAGAAATCGAAGAAGCGAAACAAACGGCTGATGGTAAAGCAAAAAATTTCCAAGATGTGTCGGAGGAACTGGAATCTAATGAGCAGGAGGGCGCATCCTTGGCACTTTTACCACCTGATCATCCTCTATTGGCCAAATTTCAACAGACCTTGAAGGAGTTTCTCATACGCTCTAGAGATCAGTTGATAAATGAGATTGAGGAAATCAAATATTCCGTTAAACAAAAAGAGCAACAACGTGAGGAACAGGGCGCTACTCTTTACGACAGACAACAGGAAATTCAAAGACAAAACGAGCAACTGGAAGAATATGCTCAACAAATTCAAGAGAATGTGCAACAGCGCAACCGCGAAGAAGAGGCTGTGAGAAAATTAAAAGCCGAATACGAGGAAAAGGCTCAAATAACAAAAGAACAGAAAAATCTCTATAACAAACGTATGGCTGAGTTGGAGCACATACAAGAACTTGAAAACAATATACGCAAATGGACCGATGATGTGGAGGATGAAGTAAAAAATGCTAAACGTGTTGTTAGCCGAGATGCTCAGCTGCAGCAGCAACTGTCTGAGGAGAAGAGAAAATCGGATTTGTTATTCTATCACTTGGACGTGGAGGTAAAGAGAAGCGAAAAAGAACTGGAAATGGTGCAAAATGAAATCAAAGATATGTCCGAAGTATTGGATGTCTTGAATATGAGTGTTTCGAATGCAAATACCGATTTGGAGGTTTTAGAAAATGAGCACAAACGTTTAAGTCAAGCCTGGTCGGAAGTAATAGTAGCGATTTCTTTGCGCGATCGTATATTGTATCAAGTTAAAGTGGAGATAGAGTAAGTTTCAATTGAAAGTTTTGTTTTTACGAATGCACAGAAATCTATAGAAAATTTGTTTACAACTTATTTTCGGTACACAATTTTTCGACTTTTTCGATCTTGGATATCACTTACTATAGTATACACGAGTATCCATCGTTTAAATAAAGTCTATCAACTTATTAAGCGATCAGCATTATGGAATTCGTTAGGCTTGGTCTACGGGGGACTTCTAGCCTTCCCACTGTAAGAATTGTGTCGTTATATTTGCCGTTTTGCTTTTCAGAAGGTTCTGACACGGTGCAATCCTATTAAAATCTATTGTATTTGATGTCGGGAATAACTTCTCGCAATTTATACCGAGCTTTCTTTGAGATCGATCTGAAATGACTATATAAAACAAACTATCTACTTTTTGCAGAAGGTAATTCTCTTTCTCCTTCTGCTATCCTTGACTCCCATTGCGAGATGTTAGACCTCAACCATCCTTTTATTTCAAACTCTATTGCGAGATGTTAGGCATACGTCATTTCATGAATAGTTTGCTGCTTGCAGCTCCACATCAATTGACTGCTCGACTGCTTGTCGAGCAATATTGGTATTTGGTCTTCGAAGTGTGTGGCCTATCCACCGCCATTTCCGTTAAGTAGATCTCCATTTCTTATATGGTTCGGCTACCATATATTAAGGATTTGCCGTAAGCATTTGTTTGCAATGGTTTAAAGGCGCTTATCGATGACATTTGTGCGTTTCCAAGTTTCGCAGCCGTAATACATAATGGACTTGACGTTCGAGTTGTATATTTGTAAATTGGTTGTTGTTGATATATTGCCGAGATTTCCAAATAGCTCGGAGAATTCCGAGTGCTAATTTTGCCTTGTTAAATTCAAAATTCTCGTCGGAGCCACCTTTTATAGATACCAAACTAATAAGATAATAAAGGTACCAGTACATCCAATAACCTCGTTATCGACATTGATGTGTGTCGACGAGCTTGCTCCACAGCCTCCAGGCATCAT
Organism: Stomorhina lunata; assembly: GCA_933228675.1. Classification (NCBI taxonomy): domain Eukaryota; kingdom Metazoa; phylum Arthropoda; class Insecta; order Diptera; family Rhiniidae; genus Stomorhina; species Stomorhina lunata. Next base: position 44,463,485 of record OW121741.1, on the reverse strand, counting down.
ATTGATTTTCAGCCCAGCTGCCCGAGATTCAACAGAGATAACGTTAGTATTTTCTTGTAGGTATTCTGAGCTTTGGTTTAGACTTACGTCATCAGCATATTTCAAGTCCTAGAGTTGTTAATAGGGTGACAATTCAGAGCCGTGCGCATTATGTTGTCGATGACGAGGATAAAAAGTTTAGGTGACAAGATACATCCTTGTCTTACTGATTTTTGCGGAATGTAGCGGACAATGCATCGAATATTCCGTTCTAAATTACTCTTCTTAATATTTTGCTCGCCATTGGAAGAAATGTTATAACCCTGTAGTAATTGCAGTCTTTGGAGTTACCTTTTTGATATTTTGACTAGTATACCTTCATCCAGAAGGTTGGCAGAGCTTATTCTTAGTATACCTTCATCCGGAAGGTTGGCAGAGCTTATTCTTCCCATATTTTATGCACAAATAGGTCCACAGTCTCACCGATCCTTTAATATCACATAAAAGCATCCCCGCTGAGATATTGTAGTTGCCTGGGACCTTGTTGCGCTTAAAGTCCAATAGGATTGTTGTCGACTTCAAGTTTTCCATCCAACGTATTAGTACTCAATATGGTACTTTTGTTGTAGGTAGGTTTGCCACACAACGCCCTTAATATATTGTATAAGGTCTTCATGTCGCCTTTACTTGCAGACTTTTTAATTTTATTGCAGAGATCGTGATATGTTGTACGGAGGACTTCATCCTCTCCATTTTATGGTGTAACAAGTAAGCACGATTTTTGCAGGATATGTCCACAAGGACTAATCCATTTAACGTCATTTAGCCAGTTGATTGCACAAAACAGGGGAAAATTTGTTTTTTAGCCGTCCTCGATATAGTCTATCCAGGCAGTCAGATCCCGAGAGGTTGCTTTCAGAACGTAATAACCAAAATCCAGTTACTGATTTGCAACGCAAACAGATGTATATGTGAAAAAGTATTAAGACGTCAAAAGGCATTGTACATCTTCGTACTGATAAAGCTAACCTTTTAGCTGAATTGTTCGCATGTAATCCTCGCTTGCCGTAAAACACTCAACCTCTGCCCGAGCTTGGAAGAGTTTCTGTAACTATGCCAAAGATATTCTTTCGCACCCGCGCTGTAAAACGAGTTTTAGCGGATCTCAACATAAACAAGTCTCCAGGGCCGGATGGTATTCCAGCGCTGGTCTTGAAGTAGTGATGTTCGACGCTTGCGCCTAGTACCATGCTGGTAAGTCTACTCGGTGCTGGAAGGTTGCATATGTTACTCCAATCCCCAAAAAGGGCGAGGCTAACAACCCAGAAAATAACCGTCCAAAAGCAATTTGTTCTGCACTCTGCAAAGTTATGGAGAGTATGGTAAATCACTATCTTGTTAAATATCTAGAATCTAACAACCTACTAAGCGACCGCCAGTATGGATTTCGTATTGGACGCTCTACGGTAGACCTGCTAGCCTTCGGAAAAATTGTTTCAATCAATACACCGTTTTGGCGAAAGTAAAGTTGTGTCTCTGGATATATCCAAGGCGTTTGATAGAGTGTGGCACGAGGCACTTCTATCAAAACTTATTGCTTTTGGTGTCGGTAAAAACTTTTCTCGATTTATATCGAGTTTCCTCAGATATCGCACTATACGAGTCGTTATAGATGGGATCTCATCAAACGAGTTCAAGATTAATTTAGGGGTACCACAAGGCTCTGTTCTTTCTCCTACACTATTTCTTATCTTTATGAATGACCCTTTACGTCAAACTTCCAATCCTATCTACTCTTTTGCAGATGATAGTAACATTTACCATTCATATTCATTCAATCATGGGCCAAGCCTTTTAGAGGTCGGCGCTAAGAGACGAAACATTAATGAATCATTAAACAGTGATTTAGAAATAGTTTCAAAATGAGGTCGTGCGAATAGAGTTGATTTTAATGCGAGGAAAACTCAATGTTGTATGCTTACGCATAAACGCACGGCAAATCATGTTACTTCATCTTTATTAATAGGCGGTGTAAATATTAAGGAATCAGATGCTCTTGATGTTCTGGGCATGAGAATTCAATGTGATGTCCGTTGGACAAATCATATTTTTCAAGTGTCGAAAGAAGCATTCAAGTGCCCGGTTTTCAAAAACGGTATAGGAGATACTTCACTTCATCTGATCTTCGTACAATTTACACCATCTACATCAGACCGAAAATGGAATACAACTCTCATGAATGGGCCGGTGCTTCAAAGTCTATTTTAGAGCTTCTCGATCGAGTACAGGAGAGAGCGAAAATGCTCATCGGTGAAAGTAGGGTATCCAACTCTATTGATTCACTGGAGCACCGTCGCAATGTGGCTTGTGTCACATTGTTCCATATTATGTTTCATCGTTACTACTTTAGAATATGCTCTAACGAAATCTGGGAACTCGTTCCCGATACTCGAACTTTCTTACGGAATACACGTCTTTCTATTAGAGTTCATCCATTCGTAGTAGATTGACCAGTAGACAGAACCACAGGGAAAATTCGTCCTTTAGCCATACAGTTCGTATGTGTAATTTGCTTTCCGCAGTTTTCCCAGTCAGTTGCAATATAGGAAAGTTCAAATCAAAGGTCCACAAACACTACTCCACCTAAAATAGGTCAAATTCTTGTATTTTAAAGATATATAAAGGTTAACAAACATTATCTAATTACAGCAAAGGATTGGAGTCTATTAAATTAAATACTGCTGGAATTGAGGCTACCCGGAAACAGATTAAAAAGGAACTGGAAGTAAATGAAAAATTGGAAAATTTCAAAAGGCGACTTTCCGATGACCTTGCAACATTACAGAAGGACTGTGAGTAAAATTCTAACAGGGAAATGTACAATTATTTGAATAAATTTTAATGCATTACACTTTTACAATAGGCAAACAGCAATCCGATATCTTAGCCGGTCTAGAAAAGAAACTCGCCGAAATACCGCTTTTACTCGATCAAACTGAACAAGATCTGAAAGAGGCCAAAAGGGAAGGAACACAATTAGAAACTGATATACGAAGATTTCAATGGAAAATCGACAAACAAAATAGTAAAAAATTCGAAATTGAAGAAAATATTCTTAAGTTGGCTCAAGATCAATTGATCAGCGATAAAGCAAGTGAATATCGCCTGAAATTGCTGCACAACGCTCAAGACCAGAGAAGGGGTATGGAATTGAATTTGGCTCAGGCACAAAATCAATTGGCCACTATTTTATTGGATATGGAACGCTTGAAGGGGAATAATTTCAGAATGACCCAAGAAAATAATAAACTAAGCGAAGAACTTGCGAACTTGGAAACGAAGGCAGATTATTTTAATAATGAACTTAACTATTTAGAAACACAGATAGGCCTAAAAATGAAGAAAATGGATAAGTTAATGGATCAATTGGACAATTTAGTGAAAAATAGTGACGGCAGCGAAATAAGTCCGACGGAATTAAAGGTAAATGTTGATAACATTTATATATTATGTATCATAATTGCCCTAGTCAATCAAATTAATAATCTGGAATACATTTTAAATCAAAAAATTAATTGAATTAATTATTTTTAGATTAAACAATTAGAAAAATCTATCCAAGCAACCGAACAACAAATATTAGAATATCAACAATTTTGGATAATGCTACAAAATCATTTTGTTAATCTGACCCAAAAGAGAAGTTCCCAAATTAATCAAATACAAATAACGCAAAAACGTAATATAACAATAGTACCCCAAAAGTCGAAACAAAACTACAATTTTATAATTCTTCTTCTCCTAACAGAACTCTCCATTATAAAGCAAAAGTCCATGAAAGTTGATCAAGAACTAGAGCATTCAGAAAATAGTACTGAGGAATTGAATCGGGATATACAGATATACCAATCAAAGCTGGAGCTATTAAATGCCAAAATAGCCAAGAAGCGACAAGAGCACAACTCGGAAGAATCGGATTGCGAACAAGAACATGCTGAATTATTGGAAAGACTCAAGGTAATTCGTTATACTCTAATAACAATTTTAAATAATTAAATAATGTTCAACTCAATCCTAAAAACAAGGACAACGAAATGCATGTCTTGAAACTGGAGGAGGAAATCAATGAGCTGCATACGGAAATTGAACATTACAAAGATATTGTATTGGACAAACATCGAGAATCTTTGTCTTGGGAAACCAAATATAAACTGATAGAGGAAACTTTGCGTTGGCGCAAAGAGGAAAGTACTCTCGACAGTGAACTTGGTATAATGCGCACCGAAATTCATCGCATGCAAATACGTCATCAACAGCTTAAACGAGCCCAAGAAAAGTTAATTGGAGATCTGGATCATTGTGTTATGCATCGAGAACAGATTTTTACCCTCTCATCCATAAGACAGAATTTAGACTCAAGGCCTGCAAAAATTAAGCAATCCAGTAATACGACTCAATATAAAATCAACGATTTGCGTAATAAGCTCAAGCAAATACAGAACGATATAACTCTGCTCTCCGATCAACAAATAGTTCAAATGAAAAAGGAATATAAAAAGGTTCAGGATGAAATTAAAGATTTACGCAATGAGATCGATCAAGAAGAGACTCAGGACAACCTAATGCGCAATGAAATCGAACAATCGCTCCTACTTAAATATCAAAATCTTGAAAATATTGTACGCAAACAAAATCGTTCCAAAGCCTATCGACGTCTAAATGCATCCACTCAACCTCTGAAATTGCCACGTTCGGAAGCGACCATGCAGCTGCAATTCCAAAAACAAGCAGAAATGAACGATAATTTGACCGACGTGGTTCAAGCTTTGATTACCGAGCATCCGGATAAGCAGGCATTCTTTTCCAGACTTTTGCAAAATTTGAAAGATTAAATAAATGTTTTCTCAAATACTATGTTTTTTAGTTTTCAAAAAATTCTTTCGAATAAATAAATTCCAAAAAATAAAACAGTTTTACACAATTAATCAATCTGATAAAGTAACTCTAGCCACTGATAAGCTCTTACTGCTACAGCAAATGATAGATTTACTTCTGTCCGAGTATGTAATCATTTAAATAGATGTGGCCTCAACCATCCTTTTATATCGGACTCTTGCGAGATGCGAGGCATACGTCATTCCAAGAATAGCTTGCTGTTTGCAATTGACCTTCTCCACATTCTAGCATGTGAATTAACACGAAGGCCTGTACATTTGGTATTTGTCCATCGAAGTGTGACCTATCCATAGCCATTTCCGTTGATACACCTCTATAGAAGCAGAGATTTGATTTGTCGCGTTAATAGATTTCATTTCTTATGTGGTTCGGTCACCATATATTGAGGATTTGCCATAAGCATTTGTTTGCCAAGACGCGTTTCCAAGTTCCGCAGCCTTAATACAGGATGGACTTGACATTCGAATTGTATATTCGCAAATTGGTTGTTGCGAATATACAACTCGAAATAGCTCGGATAATGCAGATTTAGCCCTGTTTATACGCGATTCAATATCCTCGTCGGCGCCACCTTTTGTATAAACCAAAATTCCATGATAATTAAAGGTACCTACACATCTAATAGCCTCCAGGCATAATCACCCCTATCATGAATAACAGGTGAAAGGTTTATTCCCTTAAAATGTTCATTCCCCTAGACGTGAAAATTCGTATCATAAATTTCACGTGAAATTTGTGTTCCCTTTGTTGAACAGCTGTTCAAAATAAAATGAGATATTAATTCTTAATGAATGTTAAAAAAGGCAAATATTTGAAAGCAAAAGTTAAAAAAATCCTTGTTTTTTTTCTATTTAATAAATTAAAAGTGAATTTTAAAGATCGTAATGTTTAGAATCGGTATAATACTTGCATTGGAAGTAAAGCAAACCCGAATTATTCGACGAGGTTTGCGCGATTCGTCCAACCCTTTAGAGTTACCCGATTCATTGTACACTCAGAAAAAAGACATGTACTAAATTTGAGGAAAAATAATTCCTTAAAAATAGTATAAAAAATTCCTTATTCGGAGTAAGTTTTTACTCAAAACTAGGAAAAATTGTTACATTCTAGTAAAAAATACAACATTTAAATAAAAAATTTATAGTTCATATACTAAAGAATAGTTAAGATTTTTCCATAGAAAAATTGGAAGAATTTTGTAAAATATTATTTATTTTAGGGAAAATTTTGTTAAAAACTAGTAAATATGTCCTAAATTTTAGTTCATCACATCGTAAAACAAGGTAATATTGACTTTAGTTCAAAAAATTTGATTGAGTAAATGATTTACTCAAAAATAGTTCATAAAATTGAACTTACTTAAAATCTGGAAGTAGTTGTCGTAAATTTAAGTTCATTATTTTCCTAATTACTAGAAAGTTATACTTAAATTTAGAAAACTTTCTACATTTTAAGAAAAATTTATTTAAAATTAGTTCAGATAAATTACAACGTCCAATAGTATATAATTTTCTTATAATAAATAAAATTGTAATAATATTTAAAAGTTATATACTAATATTTAAGAAAATTTTCCTTAAAATTATTTCAGATAAATCAAAATAAATCATGTTAAAATTTATGAAGTAATTAGGAAAAATTTTTTTATAATGAGTAAAAATGTACTAATTTCTTGAAAGTTATATGCTAATATTTAAGAAAAATTTCCTAAAAATTGTATTGAAAAATAAATGTCAATAAATTATTTTCATTTATAATTTATTTTCAATATTCTGTGTTATTGTTCTGTGATAGTTTTTTATTAATTTCGGTAAAATCGCGCTCTCAAAGACTCCAAGAGCAGCTTCATCTGCTTATGCAAGAGCCCATGATTAGTTCTTGTTGAGAGGATGTTGGTAAGTATGATTCTTTTTTTGATTTCAATACATACACTAACATATATCATTGTTTATATTTACTGCGGTACCAAGGTGGGCAAATTCTTTAACAAATTCCACGATGATGTATGGTCCAATTGCTTGCTAGAAGATACCATCAGCAAGGAAAAGGCGACAGTCACTTCACTCAATGTGCACCCCTCAGTTTCATCGGCAAACGCGAATAACATGTGCGTTCTGCTAAAAATCGTGCAACTTGTATTAATTGCAGCATCACGTAAGAAGTTAAGTAAGGTAAGTAGTGTCCATTTGTTTGATTTACCTGGTCTAAAGTCACATTGGTAGTCCCTCTTTTTGTGCACTGGACAAAGACCACTTGCAGAAGTGCTTCTTCGCTCTCAGCATGTCACCTGATTTCCGTGATTTCCCTTACAGGAGAAACCCGATATTAGTTTCAGAGCAGCTTTCCTTCCCAATCTTTGCGTTATTATTACCAAAGATTATTTTCACGTCGTGTCTTGGGCAGCTACCATAAACTTCTTTAAGTTTAGGGTGTGCACAAATCAGGCTTAGATCAAAGTATTTAGCTTTAACGCGAATTGTCGCTAACCTTTCCTTTACTGGGGTGAACCTAGAAACAAGGTTTCGCAATATTTTGCTTACCAAACACATGCTTACCATCATGACTATTCCATCTAATCTCCTGGACTGCAATCATATCACATTTGTATTTATCGATTACATCCATCAACTGGATTAAAGCAACTCCTCTGTAAAGAGTTCGGATGTTTCAGGTGCAGATCCTTAAATCATGATAATTTATTCGTTTGCGGTGGTCGATAACATTAGGGGGTGCCGTTTTTTATAATTTTTTGTTTTTCATAGTAGGAGTTTTTTTCCAGGAGTAGGTTACTTGCCTGAGATTCTAATCCAACTTTTTGTGCTTGGAGTTGTCATCACAAGCAACAATATGATTGGTAGGCTCAAGCACCATTTCCGTTTATCAAATGGGACCCTATTTCCTGGCATTTAATGATTTATTGTATGACTCTTAATAATAAATCAAGTGTTTCCTGCGTAATGCTTCTAATTCCCCATTTTAAAACTTTTTCAGCAGCCGTTTTCTTTAAATCAAAAAAGGACTTCCCTGCATATTAAGGCTCAAACCATGTAAGTGATGCAGTTTTTATATTAGGGTGGGTCTTTTTCAATGTTTGCCAGGAGGTTGTTATATATTAAATATCATAATTCAGTGTCAAATTTAAAGAAAGATGGGCTTAGTGACAGAGATTAAAATAACTCCAAAAGCGATCTTCTAAATGGAGAGTTGTTGGATTTAGGTACAGTTTTTCTATTATAATAAATTAATGGGCAAGTATTCAAGGTAAATACATTTTTAGATTGAGCTTTTGCGTAATACATTGATAAGTATCTAAAATAAAAAAAATCGTTTAGGTGTTTTAAGTAACAGTTAATTATAGGGCTTACAGTAAAGGGAAAAACTTAACACATTATTTATTAATACAAAATCGAAAAAATTGTGAGTAAAACTCAAAAGTCATTGTTTGGTATAAATTTTGTTCTTTTATCCAAACACTTTTATTTACTCATGTTTATTGACCATCAGATGGACGAATATAAACCGAACCGGGTCAAATTGTCGGCAATGGACATGGGTTGATAAAAGTGTTGGGCTATATGAACGAAATTTATACCAAACAACTATTTTTGACATTTGATATATATTAATTTTAAACTTTGTTTTCTTTATTTTTTTCGATTTAGTAATAATAAAAATAAATTATGTATTTTACTTGTTATCAGTTAAAAAGTTTATTTCCCCTGCTCTAAATAAAAATTTTTAAAAAATATATAAACACCTGTACTTTATTTTATATTTTTTTGCAAAATAACCTTTGATTAGTTAAATTGGGAAGACTAAGGACCTCTAGTGTTCCGTAGCCAAAGATGCCGTGCGTCACGAAGAGCGTCCCTTCCATGTTATTTTATCAAAGTAAATAACAATTTCACTATGAAAAGGCTTTAATATTTTTCAATGTATTATACGACAGTTAATTCTGAAGTACGATTTTTTTATTTATTTACCTTATAAAATTTGTCTTCATTAATGAATACATTAATATTAATACTTATCTAATTTCCAATAACTCACACTATGAACCAAAATTCTTTTATATTGAAGTTTATATTGCATTTTCAAATAAATAAATTCTTAAACTTGTAAAAGAAGATCAGATATTTAATGGCAAAGAATGGGTAATGAAATACATTGAGTAAGAAGTTATTTATATTAGAAGAAACTTTCACAAATACGAATGTGGGAAATTTCAAAACTACTTCATCCATTTTTAATTTCTATGACCTTTAATTTATTGTATTGTTTTATATAAGTTGATTGGAATTTCGGTAAAACCAAAAGTACTCCCATTTTTCGCCATAAGAACCAGTCTAAATAAAATTTTTTATAAAATTTTGTTTTGTCTCGGAAAATATTTCTTCGGGATAATTAAGGTTGCATTTAAAAAAAATAAGGTGCACTCTAATTTATATATTATTTCTTATTATATAACTTCTTATTATTTTTTATTTAATTATGTATATGTATTTATGTTATAAAAGATATTTTTGTAAATTTATGAAAATATATTAATAAAAATACTATATACCATTTTTAATACTTTTATTTTATAAAGGGGATACATTTTTTTTAGAAAATAATTTTACTTAATTTTAGTTCTTTTTTGTATAATTTAGGAAATATAAAATTCAGATAAATATATAATTTACTAAAAATTAGAAATAAGTTTCATTAATGTAGAAAATATTTTATAATGGGAATGAATATTTTTCTAAATATAAGGATTAAACTTATTTATTTTCTGACTGTTTTTCCCACTCTTAAGGAAAATATTTCCTAAAAATTATAAATTTTTTACAAGATCTAAATAAATAATTTACTGAATTTCAGTAATCTTTTTCTACTATTGTAGAAAATTTGATCATAAGTTTACTGCAGTTTTTACTTGCTTTAAGTAAAAATAAATTATCTTTTAACTAAAATGAAGGAAAATTTTCCTTAATTAAAGCATTGCTAAATATTTATCTGAACTAAATTAAAGGAAATATTTAGTTGTTTTTAAGCCGTTTTCAGATAAAATATGAACTAAATTATAGTAATTTTTTTTCCAAGTTTTTAGTTAAATTTTATTTGATTTAAGTTAAAATTTGTTTGATATAAGGAATTTTGTCAAAAACTTAAGGAAAATTTTTTCCTGGAATTAAGTAATTTTTTTACTCAATTGTTGTAAAAAACGGCTTTGGCGCCATACGACAACCATTTTTTCCTCAAATTTAGTAAATTTTCCTATATTTTAGTTCATTTTTTTTCTGAGTGTGGTAAGTACTTACCTCCAATGACATCACCATGTTAATGTAACGATTTAAACAGCTAATGAGTAAGTAGTTCGTATTCAGTATTTTAGCTGTTTATCTTATAACTTGGTAACCAAAAGTTTTGCTGGGTTATTTTACTTCCTATTTGTAATTTAATAAGGCAAGTACCATAGATGGGCTTTTTAAAAAACCATTACTTACTAAGTACTTGTCTACTATGACATTTCCGTGTTAAAATAAAAAAGTTTTTTTTTGTAATTTTTGCTGAAAAACTCTAAATACTGCAATCTAATCATTAACCAGTAAAATATACTGATTACTGAATTTATTTGCAGTAATCAGTAAAATTTACTGATTACTGAATTTTTTTTCAGTAATCAGTAAAATTTACTGAATACTGAACATTTTTTTCAGTAATCAGTAAAATTTACTGAATACTGAACATTTTTTTCAACAATCAGTAAATTTTACTGATTACTGAAAATTTTCTTCAGTAATCAGTAAAATTTACTGAATACTGAAAAAAGTTTTCAGTATTCAGTAAAATTTACTGAATACTGATTTATTTTTTCAGTAATCAGTAAGCATTTACTGATTACTGAAACGCTTACTGCAGTAAAAAAGTAATGCAGTATGCGCATGTATGTTCAGTAATCAGTAAATGCTGGTAATGAAATATAATTTTCATTGCCAGTAAATGTTTACTGATTACTGAAAAAATCACTATTCAGTAAATTTTAGTGATTAATGAAAAAAAATAAGTAATTAGTAAATTTTACTGATTACTGAAAAAAATCAGTAATCAGTAAAGTTTACTGAATTCTGAAAAAAACAGTAATCAGTACATTTTACTTATTACTGCAAATAATTTACTGAATACTGATTTTTTCAGTAACCAGTAAAAATAAACTGGTAATGAAAATTGAAGTGCAGCACCAGTAAAAAAAATATATAATGAAAAAGTAGTGGCACTGCAAAGTGCCCATATATGATGGAAAACAACAAAACTGATTGGCAAACTTTAAATACCCTAGTGCATAAAAGGAACTTACTTTCCTTCAAACCACCTTGCTTAAATAGACCTAATGAGCCTATTCAAAACGTTCACACAAAAATCCAATCCAAGTTCATGCAAAACTATTAGGGGTTGATAAATATTTATTTACTCACAAAATAATGCAATAAAAAATAGGTAACTAAAGAACGAGTAATGTTGGTGGGTTATAAATAAATTCCTTTCATTGTCTGTTACCAAGAACAACCCATTAAATCATTTCACTCGTTGTATAGTTACTGTCAAGTAGTCATTCAATCATTTAGACACCTGCTTCAGGAGCTACAAGGAAAATCAAGTTCAAATCAAACAGTTTAAAATATTTTAATTCAATTGTAAAGATTTACTTGACTTTGCTGAAAAAATAAGTTTTTATTTTATACAAATATTTTTTTCCAATACAATTTAAAAGAAACGCAATAATTCATTAAAATGAGCGATTTTAAGACATTGGGTTTGGAGAGTGAAAAAACCGATAATTCGGTTTTAGAAGACTCAAAAGAAATCGAAGAAGCGAAACAAACGGCTGATGGTAAAGCAAAAAATTTCCAAGATGTGTCGGAGGAACTGGAATCTAATGAGCAGGAGGGCGCATCCTTGGCACTTTTACCACCTGATCATCCTCTATTGGCCAAATTTCAACAGACCTTGAAGGAGTTTCTCATACGCTCTAGAGATCAGTTGATAAATGAGATTGAGGAAATCAAATATTCCGTTAAACAAAAAGAGCAACAACGTGAGGAACAGGGCGCTACTCTTTACGACAGACAACAGGAAATTCAAAGACAAAACGAGCAACTGGAAGAATATGCTCAACAAATTCAAGAGAATGTGCAACAGCGCAACCGCGAAGAAGAGGCTGTGAGAAAATTAAAAGCCGAATACGAGGAAAAGGCTCAAATAACAAAAGAACAGAAAAATCTCTATAACAAACGTATGGCTGAGTTGGAGCACATACAAGAACTTGAAAACAATATACGCAAATGGACCGATGATGTGGAGGATGAAGTAAAAAATGCTAAACGTGTTGTTAGCCGAGATGCTCAGCTGCAGCAGCAACTGTCTGAGGAGAAGAGAAAATCGGATTTGTTATTCTATCACTTGGACGTGGAGGTAAAGAGAAGCGAAAAAGAACTGGAAATGGTGCAAAATGAAATCAAAGATATGTCCGAAGTATTGGATGTCTTGAATATGAGTGTTTCGAATGCAAATACCGATTTGGAGGTTTTAGAAAATGAGCACAAACGTTTAAGTCAAGCCTGGTCGGAAGTAATAGTAGCGATTTCTTTGCGCGATCGTATATTGTATCAAGTTAAAGTGGAGATAGAGTAAGTTTCAATTGAAAGTTTTGTTTTTACGAATGCACAGAAATCTATAGAAAATTTGTTTACAACTTATTTTCGGTACACAATTTTTCGACTTTTTCGATCTTGGATATCACTTACTATAGTATACACGAGTATCCATCGTTTAAATAAAGTCTATCAACTTATTAAGCGATCAGCATTATGGAATTCGTTAGGCTTGGTCTACGGGGGACTTCTAGCCTTCCCACTGTAAGAATTGTGTCGTTATATTTGCCGTTTTGCTTTTCAGAAGGTTCTGACACGGTGCAATCCTATTAAAATCTATTGTATTTGATGTCGGGAATAACTTCTCGCAATTTATACCGAGCTTTCTTTGAGATCGATCTGAAATGACTATATAAAACAAACTATCTACTTTTTGCAGAAGGTAATTCTCTTTCTCCTTCTGCTATCCTTGACTCCCATTGCGAGATGTTAGACCTCAACCATCCTTTTATTTCAAACTCTATTGCGAGATGTTAGGCATACGTCATTTCATGAATAGTTTGCTGCTTGCAGCTCCACATCAATTGACTGCTCGACTGCTTGTCGAGCAATATTGGTATTTGGTCTTCGAAGTGTGTGGCCTATCCACCGCCATTTCCGTTAAGTAGATCTCCATTTCTTATATGGTTCGGCTACCATATATTAAGGATTTGCCGTAAGCATTTGTTTGCAATGGTTTAAAGGCGCTTATCGATGACATTTGTGCGTTTCCAAGTTTCGCAGCCGTAATACATAATGGACTTGACGTTCGAGTTGTATATTTGTAAATTGGTTGTTGTTGATATATTGCCGAGATTTCCAAATAGCTCGGAGAATTCCGAGTGCTAATTTTGCCTTGTTAAATTCAAAATTCTCGTCGGAGCCACCTTTTATAGATACCAAACTAATAAGATAATAAAGGTACCAGTACATCCAATAACCTCGTTATCGACATTGATGTGTGTCGACGAGCTTGCTCCACAGCCTCCAGGCATCATATTGATTTTCAGCCCAGCTGCCCGAGATTCAACAGAGATAACGTTAGTATTTTCTTGTAGGTATTCTGAGCTTTGGTTTAGACTTACGTCATCAGCATATTTCAAGTCCTAGAGTTGTTAATAGGGTGACAATTCAGAGCCGTGCGCATTATGTTGTCGATGACGAGGATAAAAAGTTTAGGTGACAAGATACATCCTTGTCTTACTGATTTTTGCGGAATGTAGCGGACAATGCATCGAATATTCCGTTCTAAATTACTCTTCTTAATATTTTGCTCGCCATTGGAAGAAATGTTATAACCCTGTAGTAATTGCAGTCTTTGGAGTTACCTTTTTGATATTTTGACTAGTATACCTTCATCCAGAAGGTTGGCAGAGCTTATTCTTAGTATACCTTCATCCGGAAGGTTGGCAGAGCTTATTCTTCCCATATTTTATGCACAAATAGGTCCACAGTCTCACCGATCCTTTAATATCACATAAAAGCATCCCCGCTGAGATATTGTAGTTGCCTGGGACCTTGTTGCGCTTAAAGTCCAATAGGATTGTTGTCGACTTCAAGTTTTCCATCCAACGTATTAGTACTCAATATGGTACTTTTGTTGTAGGTAGGTTTGCCACACAACGCCCTTAATATATTGTATAAGGTCTTCATGTCGCCTTTACTTGCAGACTTTTTAATTTTATTGCAGAGATCGTGATATGTTGTACGGAGGACTTCATCCTCTCCATTTTATGGTGTAACAAGTAAGCACGATTTTTGCAGGATATGTCCACAAGGACTAATCCATTTAACGTCATTTAGCCAGTTGATTGCACAAAACAGGGGAAAATTTGTTTTTTAGCCGTCCTCGATATAGTCTATCCAGGCAGTCAGATCCCGAGAGGTTGCTTTCAGAACGTAATAACCAAAATCCAGTTACTGATTTGCAACGCAAACAGATGTATATGTGAAAAAGTATTAAGACGTCAAAAGGCATTGTACATCTTCATACTGATAAAGCTAACCTTTTAGCTGAATTGTTCGCATGTAATCCTCGCTTGCCGTAAAACACTCAACCTCTGCCCGAGCTTGGAAGAGTTTCTGTAACTATGCCAAAGATATTCTTTCGCACCCGCGCTGTAAAACGAGTTTTAGCGGATCTCAACATAAACAAGTCTCCAGGGCCGGATGGTATTCCAGCGCTGGTCTTGAAGTAGTGATGTTCGACGCTTGCGCCTAGTACCATGCTGGTAAGTCTACTCGGTGCTGGAAGGTTGCATATGTTACTCCAATCCCCAAAAAGGGCGAGGCTAACAACCCAGAAAATAACCGTCCAAAAGCAATTTGTTCTGCACTCTGCAAAGTTATGGAGAGTATGGTAAATCACTATCTTGTTAAATATCTAGAATCTAACAACCTACTAAGCGACCGCCAGTATGGATTTCGTATTGGACGCTCTACGGTAGACCTGCTAGCCTTCGGAAAAATTGTTTCAATCAATACACCGTTTTGGCGAAAGTAAAGTTGTGTCTCTGGATATATCCAAGGCGTTTGATAGAGTGTGGCACGAGGCACTTCTATCAAAACTTATTGCTTTTGGTGTCGGTAAAAACTTTTCTCGATTTATATCGAGTTTCCTCAGATATCGCACTATACGAGTCGTTATAGATGGGATCTCATCAAACGAGTTCAAGATTAATTTAGGGGTACCACAAGGCTCTGTTCTTTCTCCTACACTATTTCTTATCTTTATGAATGACCCTTTACGTCAAACTTCCAATCCTATCTACTCTTTTGCAGATGATAGTAACATTTACCATTCATATTCATTCAATCATGGGCCAAGCCTTTTAGAGGTCGGCGCTAAGAGACGAAACATTAATGAATCATTAAACAGTGATTTAGAAATAGTTTCAAAATGAGGTCGTGCGAATAGAGTTGATTTTAATGCGCGGAAAACTCAATGTTGTATGCTTACGCATAAACGCACGGCAAATCATGTTACTTCATCTTTATTAATAGGCGGTGTAAATATTAAGGAATCAGATGCTCTTGATGTTCTGGGCATGAGAATTCAATGTGATGTCCGTTGGACAAATCATATTTTTCAAGTGTCGAAAGAAGCATTCAAGTGCCCGGTTTTCAAAAACGGTATAGGAGATACTTCACTTCATCTGATCTTCGTACAATTTACACCATCTACATCAGACCGAAAATGGAATACAACTCTCATGAATGGGCCGGTGCTTCAAAGTCTATTTTAGAGCTTCTCGATCGAGTACAGGAGAGAGCGAAAATGCTCATCGGTGAAAGTAGGGTATCCAACTCTATTGATTCACTGGAGCACCGTCGCAATGTGGCTTGTGTCACATTGTTCCATATTATGTTTCATCGTTACTACTTTAGAATATGCTCTAACGAAATCTGGGAACTCGTTCCCGATACTCGAACTTTCTTACGGAATACACGTCTTTCTATTAGAGTTCATCCATTCGTAGTAGATTGACCAGTAGACAGAACCACAGGGAAAATTCGTCCTTTAGCCATACAGTTCGTATGTGTAATTTGCTTTCCGCAGTTTTCCCAGTCAGTTGCAATATAGGAAAGTTCAAATCAAAGGTCCACAAACACTACTCCACCTAAAATAGGTCAAATTCTTGTATTTTAAAGATATATAAAGGTTAACAAACATTATCTAATTACAGCAAAGGATTGGAGTCTATTAAATTAAATACTGCTGGAATTGAGGCTACCCGGAAACAGATTAAAAAGGAACTGGAAGTAAATGAAAAATTGGAAAATTTCAAAAGGCGACTTTCCGATGACCTTGCAACATTACAGAAGGACTGTGAGTAAAATTCTAACAGGGAAATGTACAATTATTTGAATAAATTTTAATGCATTACACTTTTACAATAGGCAAACAGCAATCCGATATCTTAGCCGGTCTAGAAAAGAAACTCGCCGAAATACCGCTTTTACTCGATCAAACTGAACAAGATCTGAAAGAGGCCAAAAGGGAAGGAACACAATTAGAAACTGATATACGAAGATTTCAATGGAAAATCGACAAACAAAATAGTAAAAAATTCGAAATTGAAGAAAATATTCTTAAGTTGGCTCAAGATCAATTGATCAGCGATAAAGCAAGTGAATATCGCCTGAAATTGCTGCACAACGCTCAAGACCAGAGAAGGGGTATGGAATTGAATTTGGCTCAGGCACAAAATCAATTGGCCACTATTTTATTGGATATGGAACGCTTGAAGGGGAATAATTTCAGAATGACCCAAGAAAATAATAAACTAAGCGAAGAACTTGCGAACTTGGAAACGAAGGCAGATTATTTTAATAATGAACTTAAATATTTAGAAACACAGATAGGCCTAAAAATGAAGAAAATGGATAAGTTAATGGATCAATTGGACAATTTAGTGAAAAATAGTGACGGCAGCGAAATAAGTCCGACGGAATTAAAGGTAAATGTTGATAACATTTATATATTATGTATCATAATTGCCCTAGTCAATCAAATTAATAATCTGGAATACATTTTAAATCAAAAAATTAATTGAATTAATTATTTTTAGATTAAACAATTAGAAAAATCTATCCAAGCAACCGAACAACAAATATTAGAATATCAACAATTTTGGATAATGCTACAAAATCATTTTGTTAATCTGACCCAAAAGAGAAGTTCCCAAATTAATCAAATACAAATAACGCAAAAACGTAATATAACAATAGTACCCCAAAAGTCGAAACAAAACTACAATTTTATAATTCTTCTTCTCCTAACAGAACTCTCCATTATAAAGCAAAAGTCCATGAAAGTTGATCAAGAACTAGAGCATTCAGAAAATAGTACTGAGGAATTGAATCGGGATATACAGATATACCAATCAAAGCTGGAGCTATTAAATGCCAAAATAGCCAAGAAGCGACAAGAGCACAACTCGGAAGAATCGGATTGCGAACAAGAACATGCTGAATTATTGGAAAGACTCAAGGTAATTCGTTATACTCTAATAACAATTTTAAATAATTAAATAATGTTCAACTCAATCCTAAAAACAAGGACAACGAAATGCATGTCTTGAAACTGGAGGAGGAAATCAATGAGCTGCATACGGAAATTGAACATTACAAAGATATTGTATTGGACAAACATCGAGAATCTTTGTCTTGGGAAACCAAATATAAACTGATAGAGGAAACTTTGCGTTGGCGCAAAGAGGAAAGTACTCTCGACAGTGAACTTGGTATAATGCGCACCGAAATTCATCGCATGCAAATACGTCATCAACAGCTTAAACGAGCCCAAGAAAAGTTAATTGGAGATCTGGATCATTGTGTTATGCATCGAGAACAGATTTTTACCCTCTCATCCATAAGACAGAATTTAGACTCAAGGCCTGCAAAAATTAAGCAATCCAGTAATACGACTCAATATAAAATCAACGATTTGCGTAATAAGCTCAAGCAAATACAGAACGATATAACTCTGCTCTCCGATCAACAAATAGTTCAAATGAAAAAGGAATATAAAAAGGTTCAGGATGAAATTAAAGATTTACGCAATGAGATCGATCAAGAAGAGACTCAGGACAACCTAATGCGCAATGAAATCGAACAATCGCTCCTACTTAAATATCAAAATCTTGAAAATATTGTACGCAAACAAAATCGTTCCAAAGCCTATCGACGTCTAAATGCATCCACTCAACCTCTGAAATTGCCACGTTCGGAAGCGACCATGCAGCTGCAATTCCAAAAACAAGCAGAAATGAACGATAATTTGACCGACGTGGTTCAAGCTTTGATTACCGAGCATCCGGATAAGCAGGCATTCTTTTCCAGACTTTTGCAAAATTTGAAAGATTAAATAAATGTTTTCTCAAATACTATGTTTTTTAGTTTTCAAAAAATTCTTTCGAATAAATAAATTCCAAAAAATAAAACAGTTTTACACAATTAATCAATCTGATAAAGTAACTCTAGCCACTGATAAGCTCTTACTGCTACAGCAAATGATAGATTTACTTCTGTCCGAGTATGTAATCATTTAAATAGATGTGGCCTCAACCATCCTTTTATATCGGACTCTTGCGAGATGCGAGGCATACGTCATTCCAAGAATAGCTTGCTGTTTGCAATTGACCTTCTCCACATTCTAGCATGTGAATTAACACGAAGGCCTGTACATTTGGTATTTGTCCATCGAAGTGTGACCTATCCATAGCCATTTCCGTTGATACACCTCTATAGAAGCAGAGATTTGATTTGTCGCGTTAATAGATTTCATTTCTTATGTGGTTCGGTCACCATATATTGAGGATTTGCCATAAGCATTTGTTTGCCAAGACGCGTTTCCAAGTTCCGCAGCCTTAATACAGGATGGACTTGACATTCGAATTGTATATTCGCAAATTGGTTGTTGCGAATATACAACTCGAAATAGCTCGGATAATGCAGATTTAGCCCTGTTTATACGCGATTCAATATCCTCGTCGGCGCCACCTTTTGTATAAACCAAAATTCCATGATAATTAAAGGTACCTACACATCTAATAGCCTCCAGGCATAATCACCCCTATCATGAATAACAGGTGAAAGGTTTATTCCCTTAAAATGTTCATTCCCCTAGACGTGAAAATTCGTATCATAAATTTCACGTGAAATTTGTGTTCCCTTTGTTGAACAGCTGTTCAAAATAAAATGAGATATTAATTCTTAATGAATGTTAAAAAAGGCAAATATTTGAAAGCAAAAGTTAAAAAAATCCTTGTTTTTTTTCTATTTAATAAATTAAAAGTGAATTTTAAAGATCGTAATGTTTAGAATCGGTATAATACTTGCATTGGAAGTAAAGCAAACCCGAATTATTCGACGAGGTTTGCGCGATTCGTCCAACCCTTTAGAGTTACCCGATTCATTGTACACTCAGAAAAAAGACATGTACTAAATTTGAGGAAAAATAATTCCTTAAAAATAGTATAAAAAATTCCTTATTCGGAGTAAGTTTTTACTCAAAACTAGGAAAAATTGTTACATTCTAGTAAAAAATACAACATTTAAATAAAAAATTTATAGTTCATATACTAAAGAATAGTTAAGATTTTTCCATAGAAAAATTGGAAGAATTTTGTAAAATATTATTTATTTTAGGGAAAATTTTGTTAAAAACTAGTAAATATGTCCTAAATTTTAGTTCATCACATCGTAAAACAAGGTAATATTGACTTTAGTTCAAAAAATTTGATTGAGTAAATGATTTACTCAAAAATAGTTCATAAAATTGAACTTACTTAAAATCTGGAAGTAGTTGTCGTAAATTTAAGTTCATTATTTTCCTAATTACTAGAAAGTTATACTTAAATTTAGAAAACTTTCTACATTTTAAGAAAAATTTATTTAAAATTAGTTCAGATAAATTACAACGTCCAATAGTATATAATTTTCTTATAATAAATAAAATTGTAATAATATTTAAAAGTTATATACTAATATTTAAGAAAATTTTCCTTAAAATTATTTCAGATAAATCAAAATAAATCATGTTAAAATTTATGAAGTAATTAGGAAAAATTTTTTTATAATGAGTAAAAATGTACTAATTTCTTGAAAGTTATATGCTAATATTTAAGAAAAATTTCCTAAAAATTGTATTGAAAAATAAATGTCAATAAATTATTTTCATTTATAATTTATTTTCAATATTCTGTGTTATTGTTCTGTGATAGTTTTTTATTAATTTCGGTACCAAGGTGGGCAAATTCTTTAACAAATTCCACGATGATGTATGGTCCAATTGCTTGCTAGAAGATACCATCAGCAAGGAAAAGGCGACAGTCACTTCACTCAATGTGCACCCCTCAGTTTCATCGGCAAACGCGAATAACATGTGCGTTCTGCTAAAAATCGTGCAACTTGTATTAATTGCAGCATCACGTAAGAAGTTAAGTAAGGTAAGTAGTGTCCATTTGTTTGATTTACCTGGTCTAAAGTCACATTGGTAGTCCCTCTTTTTGTGCACTGGACAAAGACCACTTGCAGAAGTGCTTCTTCGCTCTCAGCATGTCACCTGATTTCCGTGATTTCCCTTACAGGAGAAACCCGATATTAGTTTCAGAGCAGCTTTCTTTCCCAATCTTTGCGTTATTATTACCAAAGATTATTTTCACGTCGTGTCTTGGGCAGCTACCATAAACTTCTTTAAGTTTAGGGTGTGCACAAATCAGGCTTAGATCAAAGTATTTAGCTTTAACGCGAATTGTCGCTAACCTTTCCTTTACTGGGGTGAACCTAGAAACAAGGTTTCGCAATATTTTGCTTACCAAACACATGCTTACCATCATGACTATTCCATCTAATCTCCTGGACTGCAATCATATCACATTTGTATTTATCGATTACATCCATCAACTGGATTAAAGCAACTCCTCTGTAAAGAGTTCGGATGTTTCAGGTGCAGATCCTTAAATCATGATAATTTATTCGTTTGCGGTGGTCGATAACATTAGGGGGTGCCGTTTTTTATAATTTTTTGTTTTTCATAGTAGGAGTTTTTTTCCAGGAGTAGGTTACTTGCCTGAGATTCTAATCCAACTTTTTGTGCTTGGAGTTGTCATCACAAGCAACAATATGATTGGTAGGCTCAAGCACCATTTCCGTTTATCAAATGGGACCCTATTTCCTGGCATTTAATGATTTATTGTATGACTCTTAATAATAAATCAAGTGTTTCCTGCGTAATGCTTCTAATTCCCCATTTTAAAACTTTTTCAGCAGCCGTTTTCTTTAAATCAAAAAAGGACTTCCCTGCATATTAAGGCTCAAACCATGTAAGTGATGCAGTTTTTATATTAGGGTGGGTCTTTTTCAATGTTTGCCAGGAGGTTGTTATATATTAAATATCATAATTCAGTGTCAAATTTAAAGAAAGATGGGCTTAGTGACAGAGATTAAAATAACTCCAAAAGCGATCTTCTAAATGGAGAGTTGTTGGATTTAGGTACAGTTTTTCTATTATAATAAATTAATGGGCAAGTATTCAAGGTAAATACATTTTTAGATTGAGCTTTTGCGTAATACATTGATAAGTATCTAAAATAAAAAAAATCGTTTAGGTGTTTTAAGTAACAGTTAATTATAGGGCTTACAGTAAAGGGAAAAACTTAACACATTATTTATTAATACAAAATCGAAAAAATTGTGAGTAAAACTCAAAAGTCATTGTTTGGTATAAATTTTGTGCTTTTATCCAAACACTTTTATTTACTCATGTTTATTGACCATCAGATGGACGAATATAAACCGAACCGGGTCAAATTGTCGGCAATGGACATGGGTTGATAAAAGTGTTGGGCTATATGAACGAAATTTATACCAAACAACTATTTTTGACATTTGATATATATTAATTTTAAACTTTGTTTTCTTTATTTTTTTCGATTTAGTAATAATAAAAATAAATTATGTATTTTACTTGTTATCAGTTAAAAAGTTTATTTCCCCTGCTCTAAATAAAAATTTTTAAAAAATATATAAACACCTGTACTTTATTTTATATTTTTTTGCAAAATAACCTTTGATTAGTTAAATTGGGAAGACTAAGGACCTCTAGTGTTCCGTAGCCAAAGATGCCGTGCGTCACGAAGAGCGTCCCTTCCATGTTATTTTATCAAAGTAAATAACAATTTCACTATGAAAAGGCTTTAATATTTTTCAATGTATTATACGACAGTTAATTCTGAAGTACGATTTTTTTATTTATTTACCTTATAAAATTTGTCTTCATTAATGAATACATTAATATTAATACTTATCTAATTTCCAATAACTCACACTATGAACCAAAATTCTTTTATATTGAAGTTTATATTGCATTTTCAAATAAATAAATTCTTAAACTTGTAAAAGAAGATCAGATATTTAATGGCAAAGAATGGGTAATGAAATACATTGAGTAAGAAGTTATTTATATTAGAAGAAACTTTCACAAATACGAATGTGGGAAATTTCAAAACTACTTCATCCATTTTTAATTTCTATGACCTTTAATTTATTGTATTGTTTTATATAAGTTGATTGGAATTTCGGTAAAACCAAAAGTACTCCCATTTTTCGCCATAAGAACCAGTCTAAATAAAATTTTTTATAAAATTTTGTTTTGTCTCGGAAAATATTTCTTCGGGATAATTAAGGTTGCATTTAAAAAAAATAAGGTGCACTCTAATTTATATATTATTTCTTATTATATAACTTCTTATTATTTTTTATTTAATTATGTATATGTATTTATGTTATAAAAGATATTTTTGTAAATTTATGAAAATATATTAATAAAAATACTATATACCATTTTTAATACTTTTATTTTATAAAGGGGATACATTTTTTTTAGAAAATAATTTTACTTAATTTTAGTTCTTTTTTGTATAATTTAGGAAATATAAAATTCAGATAAATATATAATTTACTAAAAATTAGAAATAAGTTTCATTAATGTAGAAAATATTTTATAATGGGAATGAATATTTTTCTAAATATAAGGATTAAACTTATTTATTTTCTGACTGTTTTTCCCACTCTTAAGGAAAATATTTCCTAAAAATTATAAATTTTTTACAAGATCTAAATAAATAATTTACTGAATTTCAGTAATCTTTTTCTACTATTGTAGAAAATTTGATCATAAGTTTACTGCAGTTTTTACTTGCTTTAAGTAAAAATAAATTATCTTTTAACTAAAATGAAGGAAAATTTTCCTTAATTAAAGCATTGCTAAATATTTATCTGAACTAAATTAAAGGAAATATTTAGTTGTTTTTAAGCCGTTTTCAGATAAAATATGAACTAAATTATAGTAATTTTTTTTCCAAGTTTTTAGTTAAATTTTATTTGATTTAAGTTAAAATTTGTTTGATATAAGGAATTTTGTCAAAAACTTAAGGAAAATTTTTTCCTGGAATTAAGTAATTTTTTTACTCAATTGTTGTAAAAAACGGCTTTGGCGCCATACGACAACCATTTTTTCCTCAAATTTAGTAAATTTTCCTATATTTTAGTTCATTTTTTTTCTGAGTGTGGTAAGTACTTACCTCCAATGACATCACCATGTTAATGTAACGATTTAAACAGCTAATGAGTAAGTAGTTCGTATTCAGTATTTTAGCTGTTTATCTTATAACTTGGTAACCAAAAGTTTTGCTGGGTTATTTTACTTCCTATTTGTAATTTAATAAGGCAAGTACCATAGATGGGCTTTTTAAAAAACCATTACTTACTAAGTACTTGTCTACTATGACATTTCCGTGTTAAAATAAAAAAGTTTTTTTTTGTAATTTTTGCTGAAAAACTCTAAATACTGCAATCTAATCATTAACCAGTAAAATATACTGATTACTGAATTTATTTGCAGTAATCAGTAAAATTTACTGATTACTGAATTTTTTTTCAGTAATCAGTAAAATTTACTGAATACTGAACATTTTTTTCAGTAATCAGTAAAATTTACTGAATACTGAACATTTTTTTCAACAATCAGTAAATTTTACTGATTACTGAAAATTTTCTTCAGTAATCAGTAAAATTTACTGAATACTGAAAAAAGTTTTCAGTATTCAGTAAAATTTACTGAATACTGATTTATTTTTTCAGTAATCAGTAAGCATTTACTGATTACTGAAACGCTTACTGCAGTAAAAAAGTAATGCAGTATGCGCATGTATGTTCAGTAATCAGTAAATGCTGGTAATGAAATATAATTTTCATTGCCAGTAAATGTTTACTGATTACTGAAAAAATCACTATTCAGTAAATTTTAGTGATTAATGAAAAAAAATAAGTAATTAGTAAATTTTACTGATTACTGAAAAAAATCAGTAATCAGTAAAGTTTACTGAATTCTGAAAAAAACAGTAATCAGTACATTTTACTTATTACTGCAAATAATTTACTGAATACTGATTTTTTCAGTAACCAGTAAAAATAAACTGGTAATGAAAATTGAAGTGCAGCACCAGTAAAAAAAATATATAATGAAAAAGTAGTGGCACTGCAAAGTGCCCATATATGATGGAAAACAACAAAACTGATTGGCAAACTTTAAATACCCTAGTGCATAAAAGGAACTTACTTTCCTTCAAACCACCTTGCTTAAATAGACCTAATGAGCCTATTCAAAACGTTCACACAAAAATCCAATCCAAGTTCATGCAAAACTATTAGGGGTTGATAAATATTTATTTACTCACAAAATAATGCAATAAAAAATAGGTAACTAAAGAACGAGTAATGTTGGTGGGTTATAAATAAATTCCTTTCATTGTCTGTTACCAAGAACAACCCATTAAATCATTTCACTCGTTGTATAGTTACTGTCAAGTAGTCATTCAATCATTTAGACACCTGCTTCAGGAGCTACAAGGAAAATCAAGTTCAAATCAAACAGTTTAAAATATTTTAATTCAATTGTAAAGATTTACTTGACTTTGCTGAAAAAATAAGTTTTTATTTTATACAAATATTTTTTTCCAATACAATTTAAAAGAAACGCAATAATTCATTAAAATGAGCGATTTTAAGACATTGGGTTTGGAGAGTGAAAAAACCGATAATTCGGTTTTAGAAGACTCAAAAGAAATCGAAGAAGCGAAACAAACGGCTGATGGTAAAGCAAAAAATTTCCAAGATGTGTCGGAGGAACTGGAATCTAATGAGCAGGAGGGCGCATCCTTGGCACTTTTACCACCTGATCATCCTCTATTGGCCAAATTTCAACAGACCTTGAAGGAGTTTCTCATACGCTCTAGAGATCAGTTGATAAATGAGATTGAGGAAATCAAATATTCCGTTAAACAAAAAGAGCAACAACGTGAGGAACAGGGCGCTACTCTTTACGACAGACAACAGGAAATTCAAAGACAAAACGAGCAACTGGAAGAATATGCTCAACAAATTCAAGAGAATGTGCAACAGCGCAACCGCGAAGAAGAGGCTGTGAGAAAATTAAAAGCCGAATACGAGGAAAAGGCTCAAATAACAAAAGAACAGAAAAATCTCTATAACAAACGTATGGCTGAGTTGGAGCACATACAAGAACTTGAAAACAATATACGCAAATGGACCGATGATGTGGAGGATGAAGTAAAAAATGCTAAACGTGTTGTTAGCCGAGATGCTCAGCTGCAGCAGCAACTGTC
Source organism: Stomorhina lunata (assembly GCA_933228675.1). Classification (NCBI taxonomy): domain Eukaryota; kingdom Metazoa; phylum Arthropoda; class Insecta; order Diptera; family Rhiniidae; genus Stomorhina; species Stomorhina lunata. The sequence goes on along the minus strand of OW121741.1, from coordinate 44,437,684 downwards.
TGAGGAGAAGAGAAAATCGGATTTGTTATTCTATCACTTGGACGTGGAGGTAAAGAGAAGCGAAAAAGAACTGGAAATGGTGCAAAATGAAATCAAAGATATGTCCGAAGTATTGGATGTCTTGAATATGAGTGTTTCGAATGCAAATACCGATTTGGAGGTTTTAGAAAATGAGCACAAACGTTTAAGTCAAGCCTGGTCGGAAGTAATAGTAGCGATTTCTTTGCGCGATCGTATATTGTATCAAGTTAAAGTGGAGATAGAGTAAGTTTCAATTGAAAGTTTTGTTTTTACGAATGCACAGAAATCTATAGAAAATTTGTTTACAACTTATTTTCGGTACACAATTTTTCGACTTTTTCGATCTTGGATATCACTTACTATAGTATACACGAGTATCCATCGTTTAAATAAAGTCTATCAACTTATTAAGCGATCAGCATTATGGAATTCGTTAGGCTTGGTCTACGGGGGACTTCTAGCCTTCCCACTGTAAGAATTGTGTCGTTATATTTGCCGTTTTGCTTTTCAGAAGGTTCTGACACGGTGCAATCCTATTAAAATCTATTGTATTTGATGTCGGGAATAACTTCTCGCAATTTATACCGAGCTTTCTTTGAGATCGATCTGAAATGACTATATAAAACAAACTATCTACTTTTTGCAGAAGGTAATTCTCTTTCTCCTTCTGCTATCCTTGACTCCCATTGCGAGATGTTAGACCTCAACCATCCTTTTATTTCAAACTCTATTGCGAGATGTTAGGCATACGTCATTTCATGAATAGTTTGCTGCTTGCAGCTCCACATCAATTGACTGCTCGACTGCTTGTCGAGCAATATTGGTATTTGGTCTTCGAAGTGTGTGGCCTATCCACCGCCATTTCCGTTAAGTAGATCTCCATTTCTTATATGGTTCGGCTACCATATATTAAGGATTTGCCGTAAGCATTTGTTTGCAATGGTTTAAAGGCGCTTATCGATGACATTTGTGCGTTTCCAAGTTTCGCAGCCGTAATACATAATGGACTTGACGTTCGAGTTGTATATTTGTAAATTGGTTGTTGTTGATATATTGCCGAGATTTCCAAATAGCTCGGAGAATTCCGAGTGCTAATTTTGCCTTGTTAAATTCAAAATTCTCGTCGGAGCCACCTTTTATAGATACCAAACTAATAAGATAATAAAGGTACCAGTACATCCAATAACCTCGTTATCGACATTGATGTGTGTCGACGAGCTTGCTCCACAGCCTCCAGGCATCATATTGATTTTCAGCCCAGCTGCCCGAGATTCAACAGAGATAACGTTAGTATTTTCTTGTAGGTATTCTGAGCTTTGGTTTAGACTTACGTCATCAGCATATTTCAAGTCCTAGAGTTGTTAATAGGGTGACAATTCAGAGCCGTGCGCATTATGTTGTCGATGACGAGGATAAAAAGTTTAGGTGACAAGATACATCCTTGTCTTACTGATTTTTGCGGAATGTAGCGGACAATGCATCGAATATTCCGTTCTAAATTACTCTTCTTAATATTTTGCTCGCCATTGGAAGAAATGTTATAACCCTGTAGTAATTGCAGTCTTTGGAGTTACCTTTTTGATATTTTGACTAGTATACCTTCATCCAGAAGGTTGGCAGAGCTTATTCTTAGTATACCTTCATCCGGAAGGTTGGCAGAGCTTATTCTTCCCATATTTTATGCACAAATAGGTCCACAGTCTCACCGATCCTTTAATATCACATAAAAGCATCCCCGCTGAGATATTGTAGTTGCCTGGGACCTTGTTGCGCTTAAAGTCCAATAGGATTGTTGTCGACTTCAAGTTTTCCATCCAACGTATTAGTACTCAATATGGTACTTTTGTTGTAGGTAGGTTTGCCACACAACGCCCTTAATATATTGTATAAGGTCTTCATGTCGCCTTTACTTGCAGACTTTTTAATTTTATTGCAGAGATCGTGATATGTTGTACGGAGGACTTCATCCTCTCCATTTTATGGTGTAACAAGTAAGCACGATTTTTGCAGGATATGTCCACAAGGACTAATCCATTTAACGTCATTTAGCCAGTTGATTGCACAAAACAGGGGAAAATTTGTTTTTTAGCCGTCCTCGATATAGTCTATCCAGGCAGTCAGATCCCGAGAGGTTGCTTTCAGAACGTAATAACCAAAATCCAGTTACTGATTTGCAACGCAAACAGATGTATATGTGAAAAAGTATTAAGACGTCAAAAGGCATTGTACATCTTCATACTGATAAAGCTAACCTTTTAGCTGAATTGTTCGCATGTAATCCTCGCTTGCCGTAAAACACTCAACCTCTGCCCGAGCTTGGAAGAGTTTCTGTAACTATGCCAAAGATATTCTTTCGCACCCGCGCTGTAAAACGAGTTTTAGCGGATCTCAACATAAACAAGTCTCCAGGGCCGGATGGTATTCCAGCGCTGGTCTTGAAGTAGTGATGTTCGACGCTTGCGCCTAGTACCATGCTGGTAAGTCTACTCGGTGCTGGAAGGTTGCATATGTTACTCCAATCCCCAAAAAGGGCGAGGCTAACAACCCAGAAAATAACCGTCCAAAAGCAATTTGTTCTGCACTCTGCAAAGTTATGGAGAGTATGGTAAATCACTATCTTGTTAAATATCTAGAATCTAACAACCTACTAAGCGACCGCCAGTATGGATTTCGTATTGGACGCTCTACGGTAGACCTGCTAGCCTTCGGAAAAATTGTTTCAATCAATACACCGTTTTGGCGAAAGTAAAGTTGTGTCTCTGGATATATCCAAGGCGTTTGATAGAGTGTGGCACGAGGCACTTCTATCAAAACTTATTGCTTTTGGTGTCGGTAAAAACTTTTCTCGATTTATATCGAGTTTCCTCAGATATCGCACTATACGAGTCGTTATAGATGGGATCTCATCAAACGAGTTCAAGATTAATTTAGGGGTACCACAAGGCTCTGTTCTTTCTCCTACACTATTTCTTATCTTTATGAATGACCCTTTACGTCAAACTTCCAATCCTATCTACTCTTTTGCAGATGATAGTAACATTTACCATTCATATTCATTCAATCATGGGCCAAGCCTTTTAGAGGTCGGCGCTAAGAGACGAAACATTAATGAATCATTAAACAGTGATTTAGAAATAGTTTCAAAATGAGGTCGTGCGAATAGAGTTGATTTTAATGCGCGGAAAACTCAATGTTGTATGCTTACGCATAAACGCACGGCAAATCATGTTACTTCATCTTTATTAATAGGCGGTGTAAATATTAAGGAATCAGATGCTCTTGATGTTCTGGGCATGAGAATTCAATGTGATGTCCGTTGGACAAATCATATTTTTCAAGTGTCGAAAGAAGCATTCAAGTGCCCGGTTTTCAAAAACGGTATAGGAGATACTTCACTTCATCTGATCTTCGTACAATTTACACCATCTACATCAGACCGAAAATGGAATACAACTCTCATGAATGGGCCGGTGCTTCAAAGTCTATTTTAGAGCTTCTCGATCGAGTACAGGAGAGAGCGAAAATGCTCATCGGTGAAAGTAGGGTATCCAACTCTATTGATTCACTGGAGCACCGTCGCAATGTGGCTTGTGTCACATTGTTCCATATTATGTTTCATCGTTACTACTTTAGAATATGCTCTAACGAAATCTGGGAACTCGTTCCCGATACTCGAACTTTCTTACGGAATACACGTCTTTCTATTAGAGTTCATCCATTCGTAGTAGATTGACCAGTAGACAGAACCACAGGGAAAATTCGTCCTTTAGCCATACAGTTCGTATGTGTAATTTGCTTTCCGCAGTTTTCCCAGTCAGTTGCAATATAGGAAAGTTCAAATCAAAGGTCCACAAACACTACTCCACCTAAAATAGGTCAAATTCTTGTATTTTAAAGATATATAAAGGTTAACAAACATTATCTAATTACAGCAAAGGATTGGAGTCTATTAAATTAAATACTGCTGGAATTGAGGCTACCCGGAAACAGATTAAAAAGGAACTGGAAGTAAATGAAAAATTGGAAAATTTCAAAAGGCGACTTTCCGATGACCTTGCAACATTACAGAAGGACTGTGAGTAAAATTCTAACAGGGAAATGTACAATTATTTGAATAAATTTTAATGCATTACACTTTTACAATAGGCAAACAGCAATCCGATATCTTAGCCGGTCTAGAAAAGAAACTCGCCGAAATACCGCTTTTACTCGATCAAACTGAACAAGATCTGAAAGAGGCCAAAAGGGAAGGAACACAATTAGAAACTGATATACGAAGATTTCAATGGAAAATCGACAAACAAAATAGTAAAAAATTCGAAATTGAAGAAAATATTCTTAAGTTGGCTCAAGATCAATTGATCAGCGATAAAGCAAGTGAATATCGCCTGAAATTGCTGCACAACGCTCAAGACCAGAGAAGGGGTATGGAATTGAATTTGGCTCAGGCACAAAATCAATTGGCCACTATTTTATTGGATATGGAACGCTTGAAGGGGAATAATTTCAGAATGACCCAAGAAAATAATAAACTAAGCGAAGAACTTGCGAACTTGGAAACGAAGGCAGATTATTTTAATAATGAACTTAAATATTTAGAAACACAGATAGGCCTAAAAATGAAGAAAATGGATAAGTTAATGGATCAATTGGACAATTTAGTGAAAAATAGTGACGGCAGCGAAATAAGTCCGACGGAATTAAAGGTAAATGTTGATAACATTTATATATTATGTATCATAATTGCCCTAGTCAATCAAATTAATAATCTGGAATACATTTTAAATCAAAAAATTAATTGAATTAATTATTTTTAGATTAAACAATTAGAAAAATCTATCCAAGCAACCGAACAACAAATATTAGAATATCAACAATTTTGGATAATGCTACAAAATCATTTTGTTAATCTGACCCAAAAGAGAAGTTCCCAAATTAATCAAATACAAATAACGCAAAAACGTAATATAACAATAGTACCCCAAAAGTCGAAACAAAACTACAATTTTATAATTCTTCTTCTCCTAACAGAACTCTCCATTATAAAGCAAAAGTCCATGAAAGTTGATCAAGAACTAGAGCATTCAGAAAATAGTACTGAGGAATTGAATCGGGATATACAGATATACCAATCAAAGCTGGAGCTATTAAATGCCAAAATAGCCAAGAAGCGACAAGAGCACAACTCGGAAGAATCGGATTGCGAACAAGAACATGCTGAATTATTGGAAAGACTCAAGGTAATTCGTTATACTCTAATAACAATTTTAAATAATTAAATAATGTTCAACTCAATCCTAAAAACAAGGACAACGAAATGCATGTCTTGAAACTGGAGGAGGAAATCAATGAGCTGCATACGGAAATTGAACATTACAAAGATATTGTATTGGACAAACATCGAGAATCTTTGTCTTGGGAAACCAAATATAAACTGATAGAGGAAACTTTGCGTTGGCGCAAAGAGGAAAGTACTCTCGACAGTGAACTTGGTATAATGCGCACCGAAATTCATCGCATGCAAATACGTCATCAACAGCTTAAACGAGCCCAAGAAAAGTTAATTGGAGATCTGGATCATTGTGTTATGCATCGAGAACAGATTTTTACCCTCTCATCCATAAGACAGAATTTAGACTCAAGGCCTGCAAAAATTAAGCAATCCAGTAATACGACTCAATATAAAATCAACGATTTGCGTAATAAGCTCAAGCAAATACAGAACGATATAACTCTGCTCTCCGATCAACAAATAGTTCAAATGAAAAAGGAATATAAAAAGGTTCAGGATGAAATTAAAGATTTACGCAATGAGATCGATCAAGAAGAGACTCAGGACAACCTAATGCGCAATGAAATCGAACAATCGCTCCTACTTAAATATCAAAATCTTGAAAATATTGTACGCAAACAAAATCGTTCCAAAGCCTATCGACGTCTAAATGCATCCACTCAACCTCTGAAATTGCCACGTTCGGAAGCGACCATGCAGCTGCAATTCCAAAAACAAGCAGAAATGAACGATAATTTGACCGACGTGGTTCAAGCTTTGATTACCGAGCATCCGGATAAGCAGGCATTCTTTTCCAGACTTTTGCAAAATTTGAAAGATTAAATAAATGTTTTCTCAAATACTATGTTTTTTAGTTTTCAAAAAATTCTTTCGAATAAATAAATTCCAAAAAATAAAACAGTTTTACACAATTAATCAATCTGATAAAGTAACTCTAGCCACTGATAAGCTCTTACTGCTACAGCAAATGATAGATTTACTTCTGTCCGAGTATGTAATCATTTAAATAGATGTGGCCTCAACCATCCTTTTATATCGGACTCTTGCGAGATGCGAGGCATACGTCATTCCAAGAATAGCTTGCTGTTTGCAATTGACCTTCTCCACATTCTAGCATGTGAATTAACACGAAGGCCTGTACATTTGGTATTTGTCCATCGAAGTGTGACCTATCCATAGCCATTTCCGTTGATACACCTCTATAGAAGCAGAGATTTGATTTGTCGCGTTAATAGATTTCATTTCTTATGTGGTTCGGTCACCATATATTGAGGATTTGCCATAAGCATTTGTTTGCCAAGACGCGTTTCCAAGTTCCGCAGCCTTAATACAGGATGGACTTGACATTCGAATTGTATATTCGCAAATTGGTTGTTGCGAATATACAACTCGAAATAGCTCGGATAATGCAGATTTAGCCTTGTTTATACGCGATTCAATATCCTCGTCGGCGCCACCTTTTGTATAAACCAAAATTCCATGATAATTAAAGGTACCTACACATCTAATAGCCTCCAGGCATAATCACCCCTATCATGAATAACAGGTTTATTAGGTTTATTCCCTTAAAATGTTCATTCCCCTAGACGTGAAAATTCGTATCATAAATTTCACGTGAAATTTGTGTTCCCTTTGTTGAACAGCTGTTCAAAATAAAATGAGATATTAATTCTTAATGAATGTTAAAAAAGGCAAATATTTGCAAAGCAAAGCAAAGTTAAAAAAAATCCTTGTTTTTTTCTATTTAATAAATTAAAAGTGAATTTTAAAGATCGTAATGTTTAGAATCGGTATAATACTTGCATTGGAAGTAAAGCAAACCCGAATTATTCGACGAGGTTTGCGCGATTCGTCCAACCCTTTAGAGTTACCCGATTCATTGTAAGTATCTTACGTGCCTATTTCTGAAAATATTTAACAAAAGTCTTTGCATCAGATTTCATCAACATTATAGGCTTAATAAAGCAGCATTTTTGTATATTCTGGAGAAGTTGGATGCTGCTCTCCCTCCTGCAAACAAAGTCATTTGCTATTCCAGCAATTATAAAGCTTAGTTCCTGTCTTAGATTTTTTGCCGAGGGTGGATATCAAAAAGGTGTAGGCAGGGACTACCAAGTAGCGTTGGGACAATCTACTTTTAGCGAAGTACTCTCCAAAGTTTTCGATGCTTTGGAGCAAACTTTATGTACTCAGTGGATTTCATACCCTTCAGAAGAAGAAGCTAGAACTATAGCTCAAGAGTTTTATTCAAAATTTGGTATATTTGTCTTAGAAATATTGATTTCCATCCCAGCTGCCAGAGATTTAACAGTGATCGTGTTAGTATTTTCTTCAAGGTGGCCTGAGCTTAAACGCATTAACGCACGGCGGATCATGTTGTGCTTTAATGAAATCAGGAAACTCGTTCCCGAAACTCGATTTTTTACGCTATCTGTTAGAGCTCATTCCTCGCTCGTAGTCGATTGGCCAGTATACAGAACAACACACTACAGAAAACAATTCGTTCTTTAGCCTTACACTTCGTATGTGGAATTTACTTTCCGCAGAAATTTTCCCTGGCACTTGCAATATAGAGAAATTCAAATCAAATGTCCATAAACAGTACTGCATCTATAAACTCTCCCAAAACCTATTTTCCTAGTTCCAACACAATGCATTGCATAAGTAGGGGTCATCCCCTGAGTGCCGCTCATCAATTAAAAAAAAAACATCCTTGCTTTACTCTAGTAGTGATTTCAAACGGATTTGTCAATTTACCCCTGTGTAAAATCCACGAACATTGCCCGAATTAAGTTCAGAATTTTCGTTGACATGTTACGATTTTCCAAAATTCTCAATAGAAAGCTTATGTTGGCACTGTCGGGGATCGTACCCCAACATTTTATTTTATTTACCTCTCCTAAAAAGTCATGACTCGAAAACGCTCTTAATATATTGTATAAGGTATTCATGTTACCTATGCATGCAGCTGATTCAGCTTAGCTTGCTTGTTCGTCTATCCACATTCTTTTGTCCCATCTTACAGACCTTTTTATTTTGTGGGATAGGTCACGGTATGTTATACGGAGCACTTAAACATCTCCGTTTTCACTTAAACAATTTTACGTTGTTTAACTAGGTCCCGTGTTGTGTGGGTGAGCCAAATTTTCTTTTTTTTGATATTTAAATCTAAATGTTTATTGACCAACCTCATTGCACGTCTGAATGAAATTTCTAGAAATGTCTTTAATAATAGCGTCGTTGTTGTCAATAACATCTGGAAGCCGATTCCTTATGGAAGTAATAAAGGAATTTCGATGTCTTTCTGATTCCAATTTTTATAGTAAAGTTTATTAGGAAAAATAGTGCCACCTATAACAGCATAACTCTATTAATCTTCCTCCTAGGGGCCTGTGTTATTTTTGTCAAAAAAAAAAAAAATTATAATTTTAGACTCATATCTTGCAAACCGTTCGGAATTTTCATCTTCATTTACAACTTTAAAAAATTCAATTTTTTACCCCTTTTCTCCTATTTAGGGGGGAATCATAGAAAAAACAAATGAAGTTAAAAAAATTGCGGAAGATTTTTCACTTTTGCGGCTACGTGTGCCAAAGTATTAAGGCGTGAAAAGGCTCTGTACGAGCAACGCCTTCGTACTAAAATTCTTGCTGCTCCTCGGGGCAGCAAGAGCTTCTGGTCATTCGTTAAAAGAGTCAAGAATAATGCTAGTTCCTCAATTTCTTCTCTTTTAAAGGATGGTCAAACATTCACAGACCCGGTTGATGAAGCTAACCTTTTAGCTGAATTATTTGCAAGCAATTCTCGCTTGCCGGAAAGCACCCAACCTCTGCCCGAGCTCGAAAGAGTATCTGTAACTATGCCAAAGATATTCTTTCGCGCTCGTGCTGTAAAACGGGTTTTAGCGGATCTCAACATAAATAAGTCTCCAGGGCCAGATGGCATTCCAGCACTGGTCTTAAAGCAGTGCTCTTCGACGCTTGCGCGTCCATTAGCTAACCTTTTCAGCACCTTGTACCATGCCGGTACATTTCCTCGGTGCTGGAAGGTTGCTAATGTTACGCCAATCCCTAAAAAGGGTGAGGCTAACAACCCTGAAAATTACCGCCCAATTGCAATTTGTTCTGCACTCTCCAAAGTTTTGGAGAGTATGGTAAACCACCATCTTGTTAAATATCTAGAGTCTAACAACCTACTAAGCGACCGCCAGTATGGGTTCCGTAGGGGACGCTCTACGGGAGATCTGCTAGCCTTCCTATCGGAAAAATGGTGTCAATCAATACACCGTTTTGGCGAAAGTAAAGTTGTGGCTCTAGATATTTCCAAGGCGTTTGATAGAGTGTGGCACGGAGCACTTCTATCAAAACTTATTGCCTTTGGTGTCGGTAATAACTTCTCTCGGTTTATATCGAGCTTCCTCAGAGATCGCACTATACGAATTGTTATAGATGGGTTCTCCTCAAACGAGTTCAAGATTAATTCAGGGGTACCGCAAGGTTCTGTTCTTTCTCCTACTCTATTTCTTATCTTTATAAATGACCTTCTACGTCAAACTTCCAATCCTATCTACTCTTTTGCAGATGATAGTAACATTTGCCATTCATATTCATTCAATCGTAGGCCAAGCCTCCTTGAGGTTGACACTATGAGACAAAACATGAATGAATCATTAAACCGCGATTTAGAAACAATTTCAGAATGGGGTCGTGCGAATAGAGTTAATTTTAATGCGCGGAAAACTCAATGTTGTATGCTTACGCATAAACGCACGGCAAATCATGTTACTTCATCTGTATTAATGGGTGGTGTACATATTGAGGAATCAGATGCTCTTGATGTTCTAGGCATGAGAATACAATGTGATGTGCGTTGGACAAAGCATATCTTTCAAGTGTCGAAAGAAGCATTCAAGTGCCTCGGTTTTCTAAAACGGTGTAAGAGATACTTCACTTCTTCTGATCTCCTTACTATTTACACCACCTACATCCGACCGAAAATGGAATACAATTCTCATGTATGGGCCGGTGCTTCAAAGTCTATTTTTGAGCTTCTCGACCGAGTGCAAGAGAGGGCGAAAGTGCTCATCGGTGACAGTAGGGTATCCAACTCTATTGATTCACTGGAGCACCGTCGCAATGTGGGTTGTGTCTCACTGTTCTATCGTTACTACTTTGGAATGTGCTCTAACGAAATCAGGGAACTCGTTCCCGAAACTCGAACTTTTTTACGCAACACACGTCATTCTGCTAGAGCACATTCCTTTGTGGTCGATGGGCCGGTAGACCGAACAACACACTACAGAGAAAATTCGTTCTTTAGTCGTACAGTTCGTATGTGGAATTCGCTTCCCGCAGAAATTTTTCCTGCCAGTTGCAATATAGGTAAATTCAAATCAAATGTCCATAAACACTACTCCATCTATCCTCCTTCCCATAACCTATTTTCCTAGTTCCAACACAATGCATTGCATAAGTAGGGGTCATCCCCTGAGTGCTGGTCCTAAAAAAAAAACAGGGGAAAAAGTAGGGTTTGCAAAAACCCGTGAAAATAAGAAACCGCGGTTTCGGTTTTAAAACACCAAAAACCGGCCGGTTTCGGTTCGGTTTTTTAAATAAAACTATTTCAGTTTAAATTTCTAGGAAAATTTAGATAACTTCATTAAACCATATTATAATTTAATACTAAAATTCAGGAAAATAATTCAGTTTTTTTAAATATGAGGGATTTCTTAAATAAGTCTTGTTTCTTTTGGAGAAACTGCAGAGCCCCTTTAGCGTGAATAATATTTACATCCGAGCGACAAATTGCTTCAATAGTAATTTTTACAAATAGCAACGATTTTAAAGAATTTACAATTTCAAAGTCGATAGAATGAAGCAAATCTAAGGTCGACAGCATTTCTAAACTCTCATGAATACTTTGTTTTAGAAGCAGAAATCTAAGAGTAAGCTTAATTCACGATTATGATGCTTTTTAACGCTTGTTTGTAAAATATTATAACGAACTGTCGAATTTTTGAAATACCGAACAGTTTTCCTTACAGCCTCTAGGTTCAAATGTACATGGGCAATCAGTTTTAAATGAGTCAAAGTTTCATCGTCGACGTCTTCAAAATTGATTTTCAGATACAAAATTGATATTGGCTGCTGCTCCATCTATAGTACATGCTACGATGTTTGTATCAAGTGAAATATTAAACTCCATTAGCCTTTGTCTAATGGTTTCTTGCGTTTGCTTGAAATTACACGTTCCTAAAATACGGCCCAGGTTATCAAATTTACCATGAGAATCGTGAATATTTACTTTCATATACCGTCTTCCCCTTATACCTGTCCATTCGTCCATTGGAAACACCTTTTGCTTGTTTCTTTCTTCTGCTTCATTAAATAGACAAATTACGTGCAAATTTATGATAAGCTAATTTTATTTCCGAATAATACCAACAAAAAATTATGAAAAATAAATAGCTAAAACCGCGTTTTTTTTCTACGGTTTTCGGTTTCGGTTTTGAGGCACAAAAAACCGAGGTTTCGGTTAAAACCGAACTGCAAACCCTAGAAAAAAGGCTTGACTTGGGGCAAAACGTAGTGATATGGTTATATTATTTCGTGTTACAATGTGTAATAATACTCGAATACCTAACCTATAAAACCTTCAACATTGCCAGTGGCTTTTAACATATTTCGCTATTTAATACAAAAAAAAAACAAGTAAGAAAGCGCTATAGTCGGTCAAGCCGACCATACGATACCCTTCACCACTAAGGTCAAAGGTGTTATTTGCTAAATTTTTCCATCATACAAACATTTTCTTAAAACGTATATATTCAACCTGTTTCCGTCATTTGGACTTATATGAGAGCTAGGGTAAAATGTTGACCGATTATCTCGAAATTTGCCAAATTGATTACAGTTGTTACAAAAATTATGTATGCAAAAAATAAACTCAAAATTTTCATTATCTTTAGAGCGTTTTAGTGATTTTTTGTCTCATTTAGTGCGTTTTTGAAGAAGAGTTTGTATGGGAGCTATGGTCAAATGTGGACCGATTTCAACGAAATTTGGTACAGTGATTTAAGTTTACATAAGCAGTATCTGTTTTAAATTTCATGAAAAAATATTGATATTTGTGGCCAATATAGCAATTCCGGGAAGTGGGACCTATGGGAGGTACCATAAATAATGGACCGATTTTGACCAATTTCAATAGCCATGGTCCCATTATCAAAAAAATTATCTGTGCCAAATTTCATCAAATTATCTTTAGAATTGCGACCTGTAGTTTGATTACAAGGTTTACATGGGGGTCCAGCCAGACGGACGGACATCGCTAAATCGACTCAGAAAGTGATTCTAAGCCTATTGTTATACTAAAAGGTGGGTCTAAGACAAATATTTCTATGCGTTACAAACATCAGCACAAACTTATAATACCCTTTCCACCTTGGATACGTGCCCTTACTATGATCCTTTGGGTCAATATAGGTCTTTATAAAAGATAAAGACCTATATTGGGCCGTCAGTATAGAAGTGAATATGCCGTTTTTTACCACGAGTTCGCCGTTGCTAAGCATTCTTATATGGCAGAAGTATATTATAGTTATACAATTGAAATAGGACTCTTAATCAGAAGTAGCAGTTTGTATACCAATGATGTCTAGAGGCACCAAGCTCAAAATCGCATTATGTGCATCCAGTAATGTGGTACAAATCGCACCCGTTATACTGAGTTGCCATTCGCTGGACCTATTAAATATCTTTCGGCCGAAAGCCCCCACCAGACGATAACATCGTATAACATTATCGGTCTTAATACCGCTGTGTACAACAGTGAACAATGCTACGTTTTAATCCCCATTGTTTCCCAAATGCAATTTTCCACATGTATATTACAAATGTGGCCTTAAGTGTGGCTTAAGACCTGATATGGGAGCTAGGATCAATTGTGGATCTATTGTTACCAAATTTCGGTTACAATCGAATCATTCTTGGACCAAAATATGAGTCTGTGCCAAATTTTATTAAATTATTTTTAAAGTTACGACCTCGACTTTGATAACAAGCTTATATGGATATCCGCCCAGCCGGATAGACAAATCAACTCAGGTGATTCTGAGTCGATCGGTATACTAAAAGGTCTCAGGCCAATATTTCTATGCGTTACAAACATCACCACAAACCATACAAACATTTTGTACTTAATAAGATCCAGATCAAAATGACAATGTTACAGAAGAAAATTTAAATTATGAAACAAAAACATAAAACAAGTGATAATACAAAGCGTCCCTAACAATAAATATTAAAAATTGCTTAAAAGTGTTCCATTTTTTAACCAATCTGGGTCTTGTTGGACGCAGTTTATATTAAAAAAAAACTTATGTCCTATGTAATAAATCACAAACATTTTTAAGTCTTATGTAAAAAATAACTTAAAAAGAGCGAAATTTCAATTGACCAAATTTTTAATGAAGTTTGAACTTTTGTCCACTGTAACATTGTTATTTTTTTTTACTTACCTTTACTTACTACCCATGTTTTTTTTTGTAATTTGATTATACACTAGTCGGCAGAATTATTTTGACATACTAGTTGTTTTTCTTCTTTTTTTATTTCCGGTCCTATGCAATTAAAAAAATAAATTTAAAATATTGAAAATAGTAAAAAATATTGTAATTTCATATTTTAAAAGTTTTGTATTTTTTTTTTTTAATGAAACTAAAAAAGGAAATTTTAGGATGTGGCATAAGTATTTTGACATATTTTTACAGAGCAAATTTAAAAAATTGAAAGCTTCAAGGTCAAAAAAAATTAACAATTATTATTTAAATTAATCAAAAATATATTCTCCTTTAGCATTTAAAACGATTTGGTGGAGGTTCGGAACAGAATCCACCAAGAACTGTAGAAACTCCATTGAAATCTCTTTCCAACCATTTGCGACCTCAATAACCATTTTATCATTTGTTCTTGTTAAATCAGCAGATCTGTTTTGCTTTCTGTATGACTACACATTTTCTATTACATAAAAAATGGACTTTGGGGAAGCCAATCCAGAGTTTTGAACACCAGCCTCTGTTACAAGTTTTGTGATCATCTTGCTCTTATGACATGGAGCGTTATCCTGTTGGAAAATTAATGCTTCTCTCCGATCAATTTATCGCCGGAGGGAAATGAATATTCATTCAATACTCTTAAATATCGATGATGGCTCATGGAAACGTCAACAGGAACCATGTTCCCTAATTTCAAATAAAAAAAATCCAATAAAATGTTGCACCTGTATGCCAGAAAGTAAACCATGGAGGTGTTATGTTCTGGGGATATATTCATGTAGTGGAGTAGGGAATATGGTTGTTGTTGTTATTGTAACAGCTCTAACATTTACAATTTTATAATTTTGTTTTTATGGGGGATCTGTTTGGAGATCAAGGCCAAGAAATTATGCTACTTCAACTGGATGAGTCCACAAATCCTCAGGACTAAGTGAAGTAGGGTTGGCGGTACAGTTGAAAATGTGGGGGGTATCATGAGGACCCTGACCACAAGCTGGGCATATGTTAGGGACGGCACGGTCTATGCGGGAGCAAAAGATATTTAATCTATTGCTCCATCCCGATCTCAGTTGAGCCAGAACGACTCTTGTTTTCCGCGGCAGGTTCTTTTCTTCTTCTGCTATGGGCGGTGGGCGACCTCCTAATACAACATTCATGCGATAACCTGAAATCGCGGAGTTGGTGGCGTCTTTATGAATGTTGTTTAATGCTGCCATGTACGAGGTATGATCTAAAGGATCAGGTACATATCTTCGTATGCCATCCTCATACACGCGAAGATCTTTCCTGACGTGCCTCGGGGAAGATGCCAACTGTGTGATGTTAAAGTTTGGATGATTTCTCCGATGACATCCCAAAAGGAACTGCTGAGATAGCATAATGTTGTGTTCCTTTACTGGAAGGAAATTTGTTTCCTCGTGAAGATGATGTGGTGAGGTAATTTGTAGGCAGCCTGTAATAGTTCTTAGGGCTGCATTTTGGCAGCATTGAATATTTCTCCACTGAGTATCACTTAGCGACGCTGACCATACTGGAGCAGCATAATTTGCCACTGACCGACCAATCGCTTTATAGGTAGACAGCAAGGTTTCTTTGTCCATTCCCCAAGTACTGCCGGCTAGTGCTTTAAGGACCTTGTTTCTACATCGCAATATATGCGCGACAGTTGTGGCATGTGCTGACGAAGTAAAAAGGCTGTCGAGTGTGACTCCCAAGACTGTCGGAATTGGTACACCATCGATCTCGACGCCAAGTTGTATGCTTACTTCTTTTGTCCAGGTGGTAAATAGGGTCGCTGAGGATTTGGTTGGTTGTATCTTCAGGGAATATGGTTATTGTTGACGGTTCCATGAGCCATTATCAATATTTAAGAGTAAATTGATCGGAGAAGCATTCATTTTCCAACAGGATAAGGCTTTATGTCATAAAAGTAAAATGTTCACAGAATTTCTAACAAAGTCTGGTGTTTAAACTCTATATTGGCTTCCCAAAAGTCCAGTTTTTTATGTAATAGAAAATTTGTAGTCATACAGAAAGCAGAATAGATCTGTGGATTTGTCAAGAACAAAAGATAAAACGGTCATTGAGGTCACAAATGCTTGGAAAGAGATTTCAATGGAGTTTCTACAGTTCTGGGTCGATTCTGTTCCGAATCTACACCAAATCGTTTTAAATGCTAAAGGAGAATATATTTTTGATTAATTTAAATAATTATTATTAATTTTTGTTGACCTTAAAGCTCACAATTTTTTTTAAATTTGCTCTGTAAAAATATGTCAAAATACTTATGCTACATCCTAATTTTTTTTTTTTTTGTTACAATTAAAAAAAAAATATACAAAACTTTTAAATTGTGAAAGGGGTTTTGTTTTCTAATAATTTACAATATTTTTTACTATTTTCAATATTTTTAATTTGTTTTTTTAATTGCATAGGACCTTAAATAAAAAAGGAAGAAAAACGATTGGTATGTTAAAATAATTATGCCGAGTAGAGTACTTGTTCTTCTATTGCATTTTTAAATTTTAACAAAAATTTAAAATTATTTCAAATTTTTGGTAGGCAATTTTTTAGAATAATGTAATTTAAATATTTAATACGCCTTCTTAGAATTCGTCGTAGATCACAATAATGACAACCGGTTGGTAGGTTAGGTTAGGCAGGATGCAGTCCGTAAGGTCCGCGTCACTTGGGTCCAAAAAGAGGTCCCTTTGTAATTCCTGCAAGGAAGAGAGAAGAAAATTTCTAAACTACCGTTATATAAGAGGCTCAGTTAGAGCCAGCCAGTTGCTCCAATAAAAGAGCATATTTTACGAATGTTCGAGATCTCTGATAAATCATGCAAAAAAGGGGATCCCAGATGGAGGGTCCTAGAGGAAATGAGTGATGGTTTCTTCCTCCTCTACGTTGCGACAGCTTTTGCAGTAGTCATTGCTTTGAAGATTAAGTCTTCTAGCATGTAAACCTATTAACCAGTGTCCTGTGAATACTGAGATAAGGGTGCGAAGTCTATGGCGCGGAAAGCCAAGATTGCAGAACGCATGGCCATGTAAGTCTAGAGATCGAACAGGTCGTTTCTGTGGACCAGTTGGTCTGTGCGGACCTAAAAATAAACTGCTTAATGAGCAGTTTACTTACTGATAACGGTATACCTATAAATTGGTAAATGTTCTCCTGACCAAAGAGAGAGGTTGGTAGAAGCATTAATACTATAAAATCAAAATTCCTGCTACTGGATTTTAATTTTTTAAATTTAAATTTAAACCTAGGTACAAATATAATTCTATTAAGAGATCTCAGCGGATTTTCTAAAATGAATGAAAGAAACTACAAGAAATAATAGGAAACAAAAGTATCATTTAAAGTACATATACATAATATACGTGAGTATATATTTTTTTTATAGTTTTAATAGCATTTAATAATACATGGTTTTGTTTTTTTTTATTATTTTATAAATTTTATTTATTTTGTTTGTTTTTTTCTTTATTATATAACATAATTTTTGCAATTTTTTTGTTTGTATTTTGTAATTTAGTTGATAGAATTTTGCATAAAAATGTGGTATTTTTTTAAATTTATCAACCACAAATAAAATAAACAAAATAATATATATATGAATTTATTTAAAAAATTATATATATAAATGTATCATGTAAAAAAGAACTAAATAAAAAATAATTAAAATAAAATTAAGTATAAAATTTGTGATTTATTTTTCATTTTAAACAAATGAGCGCAATGTGACGATAATGACGAAGACGTTATAAAATTTAAAAAAAAATTATATATTTAAACAATAATTACATTAAAAAAATTATTTTAAAAATTTAATACATTTAAAAAAATATGAAATGGGATTGGGTGTAAATACTTAGGGGTAAACGGTCACAAAATTATCTTTTCAAATTAAAACAAAATTCTGTCTAAAATTTTTATATGATAAATGATAATGATTTATTGATTCTAATGACAGAAAATGAAGTTTTTGGCCATTTTGATGTCAGGACTATTTAAGTGAAAGAGATGACTTTTTGGAAAAAACAAAAAAATTGTTTTAAAATTGAATAAAAGACAATAATAAAGGAAAAATTATTAGATATATTTAAAAATATGTTTGTAATGCCACATTTGAATTTGAAATTTTGCTATAATACAAGATTTGTCGTTTCTTTACTGGGGAGGATTAGATATATGACAAATAATAAATAAAACCCTTTTTTTAATATATGGTTCTATTAGAATTTCGATATAGATTTTTATTGTTTTAAAAAATTTTTGGTCTAAACTACATACAAATTTAAATGAAAATTCCAGGTAAAGCAGAGTATTTTTTTTTTTTATTTTATAGTTTTTTTTTTGTATTTTATACATAATATTATAGAGTTATTTTTTTAATTTTATTTTGTCTTTTTTGGAAATTAATTTATAAATTTCAAATTTTATTAAAAACAACAAAAGTCTCAATAAAGTCTCTTTTTTTAATTATAAATATAGATAATAGATTGGATCAATAATTTTCTCGATCAAGCGGTTGTCAATATATCGTAATCTACGAAGATTTTTAAGAAGCTTTGTCCTTCTAGACAAACCATAAAGGACAAGATCTTCGAAAAAAATCTTATTTTCGAATTTTAATTTTGATTAATTTCAAAAACTTTCATACCAAATATTTATAATATAATAACTCCCTAATTCATAAATGAAAAATATTGCTATGACAAGCTTATAATTCAAATGTTTCATACAAAATTCCTACTATAAGACTTTGATATTTTTATAATTAAATTTAAAATCTTCTCTTATTTGTGCGTTCTATGGACTTAAAGTCAATGCCATATCTTATAAAGTTCCTAATTTAATGATGACGCTTTTTAAAATTTTTCAATCGTTAAATTGATAATTTTACACAACATGGCCACTTTAGGTCCTTAACAAATCTGAACTGTTCATAGTATCCCTAAATAAGAGAAGAATGTACATTTACGAGCAAATGAATAGGTTCATATCATGTTTTTTTTTCAAAATTCTAAGATATACATATCGTCGGTCTCATGTAGACACTTTTTTCGAAATTGACTTTTTTGTGATTAAAATGAATTTAACGCAAATCCATCTCGAAATTTGTAATGCATTTTCAATATTTTTGTTTAATGCAAACAATTGCTTGACAAACTGTATGTACATACGGAGCCACAGTCCATGAATTCCCCAGCAAATAAAACCAAACGCAAAGATTATGTTAATTTACTTAACGAATACATACAAGCGGGAAAGCAAGTCCTCTGGATGGACAATACGAACTTTAATTTGTTTTGTAAGAGAAAACAGGGATGGTCAAAGGTAGGTTCCCGCACAGTACAGATTGCGCCAACATCCATAGCACCTGACGTGCTTTCAAATAGGGTAATTGGAACATGTGGCGTATTCAAAATAACCATGTTAAACCCAATGAGACCAATTGGGGGAAAGTGAAAGCTTACGTCAAAGCAAGAATAGTAGTGCCAGAGGTGTCGCCTCCAAATATAGGTGAACAGCAACTATTGTTTCTAGAAACTTTGATTGATGAGGCAATTGGTGATATTTCAACGGGAGATTGTTGTAGAGCCATTCATTAAACACAAAATACGACTACAAAAGTCGTTGGCTGCAATCGTCGCCCCGTAGTCAGCTACTTAATTATTTGGAGACGGCAACTACATTTGAAATGGCAACTTCATTCCTCAATCAGCATTTCATCAAATAAAACAAAAACCAATTGATAAAACAATGACAAAATTTAAGTCAATTTTATCAAAATTAGCAAGTCAAGTAATTTTCTTTTATTCAAGTATTTTTATTCAAGTATTTTTTAAAAGCCCTATCTTGCAAAATTATGTGTTGTTGCATAACCAAATAATAGAAAACTTTCGAATTTAAAAGCTCTCCGTTTGGTGTATACTGATTTCTTATATAAAATTTTTGTTAACAAAACATTTCGGATAGAAAACATTTAATAGCTTTCCTATAAAAACATTTTACCTCGAAAGTTTTCTAATAAAAAAACTGCAATTTTCTTTATTAAACTTTGGACGTCGAAAGGTTTCTTGTATACAAATTTTCTTTAGAAAACTTTCAATATCAAAAGCCTTTCTATAGGGAACTTTGAAAGATTTCCTATAGAAAATTTCCGATATTAAAAGATTTCTTATATAAAACTTTTGACGTCAAAATATTTCGGATAGAAACCATTTTATATCAACAGATTTCCTAAAAATTACTTTTAATATTTTAATTTTCTATAGAAAACTTTCAATATCAAAAGCCTTCCTATAGGGAACTTTGAAAGATTTCCTATAGAAAATTTCCGATATTAAAAGATTTCTTATATAAAACTTTTGACGTCAAAATATTTCGGATAGAAACCATTTTATATCAACAGATTTCCTAAAAATTACTTTTAATATCCAAAGCTTTCTGCTAAAAACAAGTCATATCGAAGGCTTTCCAATATAAAACTGCCAATATCTTAAGATTTCCTATATAAAACTTTCGATATCGAAAGGCTTCCTATAATAAACTTTCGATATCAAAAGATTTTCTATAGAAAATTTTTATTTGCAATATAAAACTTTGAAAGTTTTTCTATACAAAACTTTCGATGTTGAAATGTTTCCTATAATAAACTTTCAATATCGAAAGAAAACCTTCGTATCGAAAGATTTCCTATAGAAAAAATTCGCTATCTAAAGCTTTTCTATAGAAAACATTCGCTATCGAAAACTTTTCTATAGAAAACATTGGCTATGGAAAGCTTTCCTTCATATAATTTGTTTTTATCGCTGCAGAAAAAAAGTCCTAAGTTGCTGCTATGAAATGAGACAAAAGGCCCTATCTCAATTAAAATCTGTCAAGTTTTAAATCTGTTTTTACCTTCTCCTGTAAAGTTTCAAACATGCGAGTTAGGGCCTTTCTACATGAGACCAACTATATAAAAAGTCAAACAAAAAAGTGGCCAACAACGAAGTTTTGTTAACACGGTAAACTTTTACATCAGTAGTTCAGTTGTTTGGTCGTGAAGTTGGTAAAAAAAAAAAAGCTTTCAAAACATTTGACGGCCTGATTAAAGCAAGATAAACAAGATATGCAAGAACTTGAGTAAAAGCTTTTGACCCAAAGAGATAAATGATGGAAAATCATCTTTATCTGAAAATAATTACACCTCATATCTATATTTAAAACAGAAAAGTTAAGTTAATCATTACAGAAATTGATGTTGCCGAGACCGAGGATAGAACCCATACTTAATATGATATGTTATGCTTAGTAGGCGACGTGCTAACCAACAGCACCCACAATGAGTCATGAGTTTTTGTTCACCAAACTGATTAAAACAGCACAAAAAACAGGCATATTTTGATCATTTGCGCGATTATATTATGACTAAGAACATTTTGCAAGATATGTTTGTGCTTTTTTTTAACTATTCGCTTAGGAGTCTTTTTGATAACCTTTTAAGATCACTAAGCTGATTAATCAGTTTTTGATAATCTAAAGGAATCCTAAGACTAATTTTGCTAATATTACCATCAACAATCTCCCAATTGCTAGCTGAGTTTTTGAAAAAAGATAAAATGTTTCGGAATCTATAGAAGCTAAAACATCCCAATTGGTTTCAATTCCGAAATAAATTTGTGACACGCCTGTATATTATAGAATACAATATATTATAAAATGATTCATTAGTGAACCTATTTTTCGGCTCGTAACTGTATGTTTTAAATTAAAGGAATCCTTATTTTTGGTAAAAAAAAGTTTTTTAAATTAATAAAAAATACAAAGAGAATTTTCTCGTTAAAAAGGTTAGATTTTGGAAAACCTTTTTAGAAATAATTGTATATAACAATTTTGACAACCGCTTGATGAGTTCTTTTATTTAATACATTAAAATTGATGCATTCTAATAAACATATAACATACAACATTTGCAATAAGTGCAAATGCTAGTGAGTGTAAATTTTCCTTACTAGCACTTACTAGAATTTCTTTAATAAAAAGACAACAAAAAGCCTTTCTTTTTATAGAAAAGCTTAATATTGCACATTTTCTGAAATATTAAAAAGAGATTTTATTCAAAATTCTGTTAATTTTCTTAACAAATTATTTTTTTAATGAGTAAAAGAAGTGATCTTTTGTTAAAAAATGTTTTGAAATAAATTTTAACGAAAAAGCTCTTCAGTTTTTGTTAGTTTGAGCAATTTTAAAGTTTAATTTGAGCATTTTCTTTCTGTCAATACTTGGAATTTTCTAATATACAATCAAATCCCTTTCTTTTCAGGGAATGACTGTTGTGGCTTTAAAGGGCTTAAACACTAATATCTTGTCTTAAATAACTATCTCTTTTTTTAAATGGGGGAGGGAAGGGAAGGTTTGGGGAGTTGTTTTGCTTTTTTATTTAATATTTTATTATTATTACTATTATTTTTATTTAATATACATTGTAATGTACTAAATATGTATTTCTTTTGTATGTTGTATATATAAACTATATTTTAAATATTATTTATTATTTATATTTATGTATAATATTTAACTTATTTTCATTTAAATGTGTTTTTATTTTCTCATTTGTGTATATATTTTTTTTATATTTAATTTATATAATATTTTGTGTGTTTTTTTTTTTAATTTTTGCAAGGACCTTAAATTTATAAATATAACAAACAATTCCTTTTTTATGGTATTAAATTATTTAATTAATATATATATGGCCCTTCTTTTGAGAAAATCTAATCTCATTTTAATTACTAAACTGGCGTTGACGTTTAAGAGTTTAGGTAACCAAGAAACGTCTTTAAATTGTCTATATACGATTACGATTGGCATTTTTAAATGTGACAAGGAGCTTATTTCATTTGTAATTTTATTGTACAATATATTAAAGAATAATGCAAAATAAACTGAAACTTAAATGTGTGTTAAATAAAGTCGTAATTAAATAAGTGCTAACATTTTATTTTTTAGAATTATGTGGGGCAATAGAAAACTTTAGATGTTTGCAAGAAAAATTATTCGATAACTCTGATTATTCTTATCTCAGTTTTTATTTAAGTTGGATTCCACTGAAATATTTTGCAGAAGAATTGACACAATATTTTTAAATGGTATCTAAGAATTTAAATTTAAGTCTTTCTCAATATTTTTAGTTCAGACAAAAATCTTTATAATGTTTTGACTGAAAATAATGTAATGAAATTAAGTGCAAAAAGTCTAAAAGCAGTTTATCGTTTCTTATTATGAAGGTTCCATCTGACCTTAGTTCAGACGTTAAGATACAAAAGCGTTCAATGCCTTCTGAAAAAGTCACTGTTTGATTGAAATTTAGGGCAGGATGCGTCATCGATACCTATTTCTTTGAGAACGACGTTGACCAATGATGGCTTGGTTTATGACACACGGCGGTTCAGAATCAATTTTCATTGGCCAAAACCTATATTTTTTGAAACCACAATATTTTCAACAACAACTTCTAAATCGTTGGGCGGATTTTAAAATAATTTTACGTGCATATAGTAAAAGTGTTGGCTAGATTAAATTTTGTACCTCGAAAGCCTAGATTTCATTGGGGTGTCACAATCGGCAACCAGAGTAGGGCACCTCAGACTCATAAATCACTTTAAACGATTTATAATTTTCATTTCCAACCGATTTGAGGAATCATACTATATAACAAATAAGTAGGGTAAGATCTACAAAAAAAGTTGCGACATCTTTTATGGTTTTAAAGATATTTGACTTCAAAAATTAGAATTTTAAATTTTTGTTCCATTTGGCCCATCCTAATGAAAATACGGAAAATAGGGACCAACCTTAGGATAAAAAATATATTGTAATACAAGATTGGCTTGTGGCCTAAATTTGAGGAACTTGCTACTTCATGCAAAATGATCCCTTTAGAGTTTTTATTTTGGTTTTGACTGAAGTGCATGAGAATGAGCCCAAATCATTGTAGTCTCAAATCCAACGTAACCCAACCATAGGTCAAATTCATCCTGATTTATGCTCCAGATTTAGGGTAGGATGCGTCATCGATACCTATTTATTTGAGAACGACGTTGGACAAGACATTGTTTACGCCTCTACTACGTGCCACACACCTCATGCCATATTGGTAATTCTACACAAGCGATTTGAGGACATGGTCATCTTATCTAAAGGTGATGTGAACATGCTATCCCTTTGGAGTTTTTACTGTGGGTTTATCTGAAGTGAGAGAAGAATGAGAATAAGCAACAAATCATGTTAGTCTTTAAAGCCAACGTAACCCATACCATAGGTCAAATTCAGCCTGATTATGCAATAGATCTAGGAAATTCTGATATTTTGTATGCTCCTTTCATAATCGATGTTATCCTAAACACATTTAATAAAAGAAATATCCTTTATGCATTACAAATTATTGCTGCTACCAAAGTTAAGGACTTTCACATCCTGTAAAACAGCTTAGGAATGATTTGAACCCAAAAAGACAGCTTTCGACAATGTTAACAGCTAATTAGCGCTAGATCTGAATTGTAAAAACATTATTCTTAGTTGGAATTATACAGCCATGTCACAAAACTCAATTTCGTTCGGAAGTGGAATGAATTCCGTGTTTTGCTTCTGCAGAAAAAGTAAAACGAAAAAATTTGTCTTTTTTTAAATTGGAATTGAATTTTTATGTTTTTCTTTGTTCAATTCAATATTTGAATAAATTCTTCAATTATTTAGTGTCAATGATAGAGTTAATTGTAAAAATTGCGTTTCGTAATGATTTTGGACACTTAAAATTTGTTGGGAATTTATAGAACCTAAAACATTTCGATTGGAATTCAACTACGGAATGGTTTCAATTCTAAACGGAATTTGTGAGATGCCTGATAATCCTATTCTTTTTGTTCCAAATTTCTTAGGATTTGGAACTAACTAATTTTATTCTGACTATCTGTTGAGCTAGGATGTAAATGGGATGCAGTTGTTGCATGGATTTCCTGCTATCAGGTAATAACTGTATTCAATTCCTACACGCACCTCCTCGTGGTACATCCCGGAAACCTGAGCAATCTAGTTGAAGATGCGGTAAACAACCCGAGTAGGATTCTAGGTCAGGGCTAACGAGAGAGGGAGTTATCTTGAAGCCATTCCGACGTATTTGGTCTAAGGGTCTAAGATAATTGTACTTGGTAAAGTTCGAAACTGTAGCGTCTGTTCAACATGTTAGTTGCAGCTACTATCGGGCTTCTGTCTCGGACCCGGCTGCTCGCTTATAAACGTGGCTCTTGTCTTTGGACTCATCATCCATCGACTTAGCACTTACGATGTTTTAAGAAACAACATTACAGAATATCCAAGGGGTTATCATGCGATAAATACCACTACTACGGCAGCTTTCACAAGGATTTTGGAGGTGCCTAATCTATGCAAGAACATCCTGATGAATGAAACCAATTCTATCCGTTGAGGCCCTATGCCTCACTGGGAGTCAAGGATAACAGAAGAAGAAAAATCTGTTGAGCTCGGCATTTTGTTTTTTTAAGTGACTATCCCTAATTAGTTCTTTGAAGTCATTGCATGAATTGTAATGCTGCGGATAAGACGTTCGGTTTCTTACAAGATGCAGCCAAGATTTTCCACAACTAGTTGGCTTGGTATCGGTGGTCGTTCAGCTTAATGTGCTTAACATTGGAAGGTTAAAAGAATGTTTAATATTTGTTTAAGATTTCTTTTAAATCTCTAGCATATGAAATAGACATAACTTTTCCATTGACTCTATTAAGATTTTAAGTGTATCTGGGCGTATTCCATAAAGGTTCTTTGAAGTCTTAATTTATATCCGTAGGCGTTTAAATTAATGGTAATGCTGCGGAACAATACCGACGGGGTATTTCCATGTTCCTACAAGATACCATTACTTGTCCTATTTCACTATTGGGATTTGTAGCGGAAGTACCAGGCATAATAGCTTTTTAAAATTTTAGTAGAGCCTATAACTAATCACATATGCATAACTTTTCCATTGTCTCTATTACATTCTAAAAACTTGCAGCACTTAAATAAGTTAACTTTATAAACAATTAAAAATTATGTATTTTTATGTGTCATAATTAAAAATCAATCAATATACAATAAAATATAAATGAAAATGAAATACAACTTTGTCCTCTTGCTCACTGTATTCAAATTAGTTTTATAATGATCCTAAAAGTATACAATATATGTTTTAATGTGCAATTTAAGAGAACATATTAAGAGATTACAAAATCAAATATAAGAGAAGAAAGATGATATGATAGATGATGATAATACCTGTGTAGTATTTTTGAAAAACAATATCAAGACTTAGATTTAAAATAAAAATTAAAAGAATTATACACAAGATATATTTGCTATTTTTGTGGAAATGAATGCCCAAGAACAAGGATATTTAAGAAGAAAATAAGACTGAAAAAGAAATCTACCTACTTTAAAAGAAAATATGTAATATATAAAATATATTTTAGTTTCTTTAAGAAATTTTAAGTAAATAAATTGAATATTTTGAAAAAATTAAAAATATTGAGGCTGTGTATAAGCAGCTTTTAAAAAACACAATGTAAACTTAAAAGAAAAAAGAGAGCAAAAAAGGTGTTTTATCACCATCAAAAAAAAATTAAATAAATCTAACATACGAATAATTATGTATAAATATCTAAATTGTATATTACAATTAAAAAAATTATAAAATCATGCTAAAATTATAGAAAAATAAAAAAAAAACTAAATGTAAAAATAATCTTTAAGAGAAAAAAAAAACAAATATCTGTGTGAGTGGATGGACCTTGTCTATTGTTAAAATGGAAAGAAAATAAACTAGGGTAAACAAATTGCTAGATCAGTTTATAGAAAATAGAGTAAAATAAAAATAAAATAAAAAAAATTTAAATAAACAAATTACAATTAAAATCTTACTCAAATCACTTGATATTTAATATTTACAATTATTGTGTGATGACGACGACAGACATCATTTAGCGGTAGTTAGGATGTACCCATAAGTAGAAGACGACCTATCAAAGGAAACAGCAACAGCCTTAATAATGTTCATCAATCCTGGGGCAACAGGGAAGAAGAAGAAAATCAATATGCCTACAATTGGTGCTGATGATGTAAATGTGGATGTGAATGATGAGGAAGCTGCTGGGGTAACGTTGTCGACATGGTTCCAGACTGCGCACTAGGATGACGACGCCGAAACAGGCTCAGATTACTTAACAGATGCTGTTCCAAATCAGATCCGGAGCTCTGAAGTTGTGGTGGTTGTTGTAGGTGCTGCTGACTGGCCTGGTGTGCGACGGCGGCGATATCTGTTGGCAGATGGGAAGTGGGCGGATCGATGTGGCTACCTGGCGCCTGCTATTGTGCATGTGGTGCCTGATTGTGGGGCTGTAAGTGTGGCGGCAGTTGAACACCTGGTTGCTGTGATTGCAGTGGTGGTTGACCGCCAGGTGGTATGCCACTTTGTGCTGTCGGTGGTAACTGTGGAGGTTGGCCATACACTCCAGGTGGAGGTTGCGGTATCATATGATGTTGTGCTGCCAGTTTTGGGCCATCTTCGGCTTTCTCTTCTTCTCTTCTCTTTAGACATGCAGCTTTGGGATTTAAATTTCTTTCTCTCACCTGTTGCTCTAGCGTCATTATCACTTCTACTGCCATATTGAGTATGCCCAACTTCGTTTGTGGTTTATCTGATTTTAGGTGTGTCATGCACATTCTACCAAGTTCTTTAAGGGCTTCATTTATATCGCGAATACGTATGCGTTCACGTGCATTGTTAGCCTGGCGTCTTTCCTTTTCACGTATTGCTTTCACAGCAGGTTCAGCATCGTCATCATCATCTGCCGAAGAGCAATAGCGGCGTGGTCTTTTCGAGCCCTTTCCAGATGCTGGACCTTGACCGAGTGAGCTTTCTATTGAACTACTGGGCTTTGTATCGGTGGCATCAAGCATACTGTTTAAAGACGACGTTGAAGGGCCATTTCCTCCACTACCTACACTTAAACCAACTCCAACACCACTACTGATTGCAGTCGCTGCACTCGCGTTCGGGTCTTTTCGTTTCTTTCCTTTTGTTGGACCGGTTGTTGAAGTCGATGTTGTACCAGAAACAGCCGTTGATGTGCGTTCCATTTTTATTTGCGGCGCTAAACCTCCTACCACACCTCCCACATTTTGCACGGACGACGGACCCGCCGACACAACGTCGTGTGTAGTGTTGAGCAAAGATGGACCGGCACCGCTCGCAACCATACCGTGTCCGGACGGGGAGGTTGGCACGAACGAGGAAAGTCCATCAATATTGTCCATGGCAGAGAGTGCTGCACCTACGCCGCCCAGCAGCTCGGGTTCACAATGATTGCGCAGCACATTGAGTGCATCGTCGAGACGCTCTTCCATGCGGACACCTTGAAAGACCGCCGCCATTGAATGAATACCGGATGGCACCATTTCGGGTGCATAACTAGTGCTAGCACCGCCTGTTATAGAACTGCTACTGCTGCTGGGTCCAGCACCATTCAGAACAGTATGACCCCAACCTGAAGTAGATGGGCCGGGACCGCCTTTGTCTACCAACGTGGAGGGACCAACTAGACCACTTTGCGTTAGTGGAGGTGGAGAATTCACTGGAGTTGAGGGATTTGAACTGAAACTGCTGATGGACTGATCTGCTGTAGATGACGTCATGTACATATGCTGCCGCAAAGCACTATTAGGTCCACTTGGTCCGGGAACTCCAACAACTCCGGAAGGGTTTGTTGGCTTCGGGCCTATATTAACACCCACTCCTCCAGGAACACCTACACCACCAACAGCGAATGCGTCATTTTGTAAAGCAGGACTATGCTGCGGTGCATGATGGCTGGCCAAGGGATGGTGACCTGGATGACCGGGTGCGGAATTGGGCATTGAGCCGTGTGTTGCGCTGTGCGGTTGTGGAGAGTTGTAGAGTGCGGGAGAGTGGGCAGCTGGATTTCCACCAATCTGTTGAATGCTGTTTGTTGGATTACCACGAAACGAGCTCATTGGAGGGAGTGAAGTTGGTGCTGGACTGTGCATGTTAACGTGACCCGGATCCATTTGCAACCCCATACTTGTATTAGGACCCATATGATGGCCATCGGGATCGTGATGTTGTGGTGGTCCACCTAAGTGATGACCACCCATAGGTCCATTATTTTGATAACCCGTTTGTCCGCCATAACCACCTCCTCCGGGGACAGGCGAACCATACCAGCCACCACTACTACTGGGGCCTGCGCCATTACCTATGCCCGTATCAAAATACTGATCTACAGGAGCACCACCGGAAAAACGAACACCACCTGTCGATGCTCCATCATGCATTGGATTAAAGTCATCGCCGCCATACATGCCATTTTCCATGCCACCGAGCCCACCGTAAGGGGACTGATAGCCACCATTTCGATCGGCAGGTCCACCTGTATTAGCACCACCACCAGTTGGTTGTTTGTTGGCTATTTTATTGAAACAATTTTGAAAAACTTCATACAAATGCATAGGCTCATCATCGCTAGTTGCCATATTGGCACCAAATACTTTTAATATTTGCTACTTTGTAAAATCAAATTTCTGCCGTTACTTGGGCGCCACTTTTGCTGGAAAATCGGCTGAAAATATAAAATAAAAAAAAACAATAATATTATACATAGATTTATCACTATTGATTTATATATTTTTTGTGAAGTTGTTAAATAAATGTATTACATTACTTCAGTTAAGTTCAGACGAACAACATTGTTTCGAGTTATTACTTGCAAATATTGGAGACAAATATATTCTAAAGTACCAAATACAGGGTAGGTAAACTTGAGATTGGGAAGTAGATTGACTATTAAATGATAAAATTTCCAGATATGAGCTGTCATCCTTTGAAATTTCTTCAGTACAAAGTTTGAAAATTTTAACCATAGAACGCCACACGTTCCCACGGCAGTCGGTACCTTTGTACCGGAATGACGCGGAAATCTTAAGAATCCGACCAAGGACTGCCGCTTCTTAGATATTACCAATAATATCACAGTTACAACAACAACAACAATTTTTAATAAAATTTTGCAGACACAATAATATAAAATATTTACAATCGCTATTTCTATTAGATTAAAAATTCATCCCGAGTCGATGTCATTGCCCTCGATGTTGCAATGGTTTATGTCTATGTTTTGGTAGTATAAAATACTCTACTTCGAAATTAAAATTAGTTCTGTGTAATCGTCTGTTATCCCTGACTCCCAGTGGAGCATAGGGCCTCGATATAATCGTAATTGCCCCCAATTCATTGTTACTAACCTAGGAAGATAGATTTCCCGTTGCTGATTGAATGATCCTTGGAAGAAACTTTTCTGATACCAAAAATAACAAGTCTAGGCAACAATCTGTTTCCCCAAATGGTTCATAGGCATTTACCGCTAGTAGACAACAGTGAAGATGATAAACAGATGTCTTTAACGAATTACAATCAGTCGCTTCAGTATTTTCAGTGACTAGCTTTAACTGTCTTTGGTATAAACATCACTCTTAGCCACAAAATAAAACTCTCACGATGGCAACGCAATGGCTAGATAAACCATAGTTTAAAGAATGTTGCACCATAACTAATTTCTAGGTGTACTATGATAACTTTAAAAAATGTGTTTATCCCCTAACTACAGACGACCGATATTTTTTTACCGGTAACCAGGTAAATATCTTTATGACTTTTTTGGTGTATAAGTTTTATATCTTTATATTTTTACTGTGTTCATAGTCAATGATCTCTGTAATGCGTGAACCGATTTTACTCTCTGACAAAATGAAAGCTAACGTCTTTTTTGGTTTACAAGTTATGAACAATAAACGAAAATTAACTAATTTCCACAATGATGTTTTCCTTAAAATCTAAAATATTGGTCAGATTTTAACGAAATTTTGAATGCAGTTAGGATTTGAGTTGTACTTTCGAGATATAGCGCATATTGAAAGTGTTTTTTACTTAGTGAACTTTTTCCAAGATATAATAACAAATTATTACATGCTACCGCTTTTAATAAATGAAGTTTGGAAATGATTTACTTTTCTTCCAGTTAGTTACTGAGTTCGAAATAGAATATGATGCTACGTGTTAGAAATTTACAAAATCCAGCTCGACATCCATATGTTTTACGTTCTTTGGAGTACGCAGCATTTCATTATAATGCAAACTGTAATTACCTTGTACTAAGAAAGGTTTCAATTGGATCAATGACAATTATTTGCAGGCATTACAGGCATATAAATTCAAAAAGAGACATCTGGATTATGTTGTGCAAATGGACAAGTTAAGGTAGCTTAACTGAGTCCACCAGCAGAACCATTGCGTTCTTTGGTAACTAGTGGGACACAAATTTTAAATTATTTTCTGGCTAACTGACAAGCTTTATAACTCCGATTTTCAAATGACTTCCTTTAGGTCAACAAATATTATTCATGACATTTGTATGCCAACGTTTAAGGTCACTTTCCTTACTTTCATTTTAGTAAAATAAATGATTGTTTTAATTATTATATTTAACAAATCCAAGGCCAAGTTTAAAAACGACTTTATTTACCATTTCCTGATCAAAGTTACAAATTTTCGTTAAGAGGTTGTGGGTTCGAAATTTTCGCAAATATAATCGATGTTAAGTCAGCGTCACTTGGGTCCTAAAAACAAAGATAAATATTCCAGGCTATCGGTAAGAGGATTATCAAGCCAGTCTGTAGCCCTGATAAATGAGTCTATTTTACGAATGTCAATACTCGCTAGATCTGATAAATCATGCAGAAAAGGCGCGCCCAAATAAAGAGCCGTTTTATTTGAAATAGCAGGGCAGTGGCAGAGGAGATGAGTTACTGTCTCTTCCTTTTCTATGTTGTGACAACTGCGACAGTAGTCATGGCGTTGAAGGTTAAGTCTTTTGGAATGCAGCCCAAAAACGCAATGACCTGTCAAGGTTGAGATTAGGTTGCGAAGTCTTTGGTGAGGTACAGATACCAATCATTTCGAACGTTACGTGGGACGTGTTTGCCTGAATATTGAATAAGTGGTTTCCAATGACCAATAGTTCTGCGCTGACACGTAAAGAAATTGCCTAACTATTGATTTGCAGGCGGATAGCGGAAAGCAAGTAAATTGGTCGATATTATCCTGACTCAGCAGAGCCCCGGATTTGTCCGCAGTGGAGTTACCAGGTATGTTGTTGTGCCCGGGTATCTAGAATAGTTCGATACTACAATGCCTTGTGATCTCGTTAAGAGATGTCCGGCATTCGCCGGTAAGAACAGATATCGTGTAACCATTAGATATGGATTTTATGGCATTGATCAAGAAGCCCAAAGTAAATTTCCTTCCCTAACAGTGGGAATGCAAGCTGCAATGATAGCAGTAGAAATGAAAGATGAAGAATGCCATCCTACTTTAAGGGCTCATTGGACCGAAGATCATAGAAATTTTTTACAATCGAAAGAACGGCAGCTTGAACAGCAGCAGAGATGAAACCAATTTACGACGTATTGCCCAGTATACTTTGAGGACTCATGAGACCGAATATCATACAAATATTCGGCTATCGCGAGAACGGCAACGCCAGACAGCTTCGATAGCTCCGGATGAAACCAATCTAAGACGCATTGATTAAAGTGAACGTCAGTCTACTTTGAGGGCTTATGAAGCCAAAGATCATAGAAATATTCGACTATCGATAAAAGAACAACTCAATAACAGCAGAGACGGAAAATGAAACCAATTTACGACTTATTCGGCAATGTCAACGGCAAGCTGTCTTGAGAACTTTAAAGACGGAAGAACATCCTAATATTTGAAGCATTATACAAAATTAACGTCAGGTTGCAAGAAAAATTTTGGAAAACCAGAAGACTGGAGATACGAAATACTGCGTTACTACCAGGGTACATCAAGCTAGTTTATTATAATAGTTAATAATGAAATATATATAGGTACATATAATTCCGGCTAGCAGGTCAAACATTTTTTTGGAATTGCCCAGGATCAAAACTAGTTGATCGTGAAATAAAGTCAATTTTTGACAGTTTGGCCATTTCATTATTGCAACAAAAGTATATTTAAATCTTATCAGAAATAAGTTTAACATTTCATTCATTTAATTAATTGTTTACATGCTTTCGATTTTAAGTGATTGACGTTAAAAGGGTCGAATGTTAAACGAAGCATTTAAAATATTTTTATGAAATCTTTTGATTTTACACTTTATTCATTCGATTTGAAGACGAACAAAAAGGAACAATCGAAACGTTAATTACAACAATAAATTAGTTAGGACCAACAAAGGACGTAATTAAATATGAATTAAATAGAAAAGCGCTTGATTAGAACAGTTTTAAGTTTATGAAAAAAAAAAAAATCTAATAATGGTTGAGAAAAATATTGTGGCAAAATGAAAATATTGTTAACAAAAGAAAAACCAGTAGAACCAGAAATGGAAGTCAGGTAAAGACAAAATTGCAGCAACAAAAAAAACTTGTTGCTAACAAAAAATAAAAATTACTAATAAAATGCACACGCAAGAAAAGCAAAATGGAAAGAAAATAAAACAATGAAAGGTAAAACAAATTATTTAATGCAATAAATTATAAATTAAAAATAAAATAAACTTAAAAAATATTCTGATTTTTATGCAGATTAAAAAAAAAACAATAAAAGTACAATAAATACATACATACACACATGCTGCTGCATACACACACAACACATACATACATACGAGCACACACGTACACATAAAAAATACTCATAAATAGCGTTGCCAGTAAGTTATCAGAAAAACTAATTAAACGCTACGATTATTTTCCGAAAAGTACAATCTATTACACGTGCTTTCCGACATGTATCATCACCAACAAGGACACTGAAAATACGTTTCCGAAGATAGGCCATTATTTCTGGTTTGAGAATTACTTAGAAATATTTATGGACCAATGTATAAAAACTATTAACAATTACAAAAAAAAATTTATTTACAATAGGTCTGTTTCTTTACTTTCTGGGTGAGCTCCTGCAAATGAGAGTCATTTATCAGTTACTCTCCAAAACAGCAGAACAGAAGTACGGGAACACAAAACACCAAAATTGAAGTCCACAATTGACAAAGGTTAAAAATATCGAATCAAACGTTCTTAAAACCGTTAAACACATTTTAGTTTTCCTGAATTTAATTTTTAATAACAATTTTTGGAATTTTTTGTTTGTTTTTAATTGATAAATATTTTTTTGAAAATTTTTAAATGTTTGCCAGGAAAAATTGTTCTGGCAAAAACATGTAAGTTATTAAATGTTTGCCAGGAAAAATTGTTCTGGCAAAAACATGTAAGTTATTGTAAAGAGAAAATTTTAAAATTTTCTCAAATTTGTTCTCAATTACAATTTTTTCAAGTACAGGAACACTTAATTGTAATTTCTGATTGAAACTTGTACAATATTGTACAGTATTGGTAGTTCTGGAACACAGCTAATGATGTTTAGGTTTGAAATTGAAAACTGTTTTTAATGCTTCATTTTCCAATATGTTTTATTAATATTGGAAAGTATATTGACACTAAAAAAAAGTTCGATGGGCAAAAATCAAATAGTTTTAATTTTCGGAGTTTAAGAATCATCTTGGCGTCTACAGAACCATATATCTCATTTAGAAGAATGGCTGAAACAGTGGAAAATTAAAGTAATGGAACAAAAGTGCGTTCACATCACCTTCATTCTACGGAGGGAAACGTGCCCTCCAGTTAAAATAACATGCTTACAATTTTGGCAGCCCTTAAGTAGTATTAAAAGTAACGAATTTAAAATTTAGTGGGCAATGGATTCAATCCCCAAGTGTGGTCCAAAATGAAAAACCGAATTAATTTTTGAACAAATTCGCCTCTATGTCAAAGCTTCTGCCCGCTTATAAGAGACAGAGATTTTTGTGTTTCCGGTTATAGAAATATATAGTAGCCCCTCGGTTATATAAATATACAGTTATGTAAACATTCAAAACAGTAAACAACAAAATTTAAACGCATGAGATTCTAAAGTGTGAACACTTTATTACTTAAACAGCCTATATTTTAAACGTGTTAAGGTCAAAGGCCTAGCATATTCTAAAATTCTATGCGCTCTGATCTTGTGCGCATATTCTCCAATTTCCTAGGTCAACCATCGAAAGTATTTCCCCTACTTGGTTTGGTTGCATCGTTTCGGAAGTCCTCTTCTGACATAAGGCGGTTTTTATTCAAATTTGAGCATTTTTATAGTAATTTTTTTTCAGCTGTGGATTATAAGTCCGACGTTCTTAACCATATTTGTACAGCACTTATGGAAGAATTCGGCACATGTTAGCTTACTACATTAGCGGGTGTTAACATAGTTTCCCGGGTGATACCACGAGGGGGTTCGTGTCCACAGTTGAGATGAAGGAAAACCAAGATAAGTCTGGGCTTACCAAGTTAAGACTAATCAACACCCACTACATATATTATATACATATATTATGTGAAAAACTTCCATATGGTTGATGTATTCACATTACGAAAGTGTTGGAAGCCTATTTTGAGTTTTACACTTTTTGAGACATTCCACTTAGTACTTTAAAAGAAAAATACCGAAACTATATTGAAGCACATTTGAATATTGTTATCGATCTATTCAACGAATCCTTTCATGAAAAGACGTAGAATCAAAATAATTGTAGAGGACCAGGTTGCGAAGTTGGAAGTAGAGATCAAG
Organism: Stomorhina lunata; assembly: GCA_933228675.1. Taxonomy (NCBI): domain Eukaryota; kingdom Metazoa; phylum Arthropoda; class Insecta; order Diptera; family Rhiniidae; genus Stomorhina; species Stomorhina lunata. The sequence continues at coordinate 44,402,005 of OW121741.1, read as the reverse complement.
CAGCGTAACAACATTTAAATGACATAAATTAAATATTTTATATTTTTTCAATAATGTGAACTTCTTTATTTAGAGAACAGGCACTGTCTGAATTAGTTCTTATAACCGAGCGTCTACTGTACTTTGTATAAAAAAACTTAAAATCAATATTCTAGAAAGTTTGTTCGGTTTCCTTTTGAAGAGGATTTACTGTAAGTTGTTGCTTAATTGATGGCCCTTCATTTCTTTGGAAATGGCAATGCATTGTCGAGGATGACCCCGACTTATGCAATGCATTGTGTTGGAACTAGGAAAATAGGTTATGAAGCAAATTCCACATACGAACTGTATGGCTAAAGAACGAATATTGTCTATATTGTGTTGTTCTGTCTACTGGTCAATTGACTCCGAAGGCACGAGCTTTAACAAATAGACTTGAATTGCGTAAGAAAGTTCTAGTATCGGAAACGAATTCGCTGATTTCGACAGAGCACATTCCAAAGTAGTAACGATAATTTTAACTAGTTTAGGGGATTATTTTAGAAAAAGTATATAACCATTTAATGAAATAAAAACGTATTTAAAGTTATAAGCCACCTAACGTAATATTGATATAAAATAAAATGTATTAATTTCCAAATAGCTCTTAAAAATCTGAACGTTGATTCCCATAGAAATCTTTAACCATGGGATTCATATCTTAGCATCCTCACTTTGATTCTTTCATTAGAAAGTTTTCAAATTCAATAAGTATTTGAAAATAGCTTTGCCAAAATTCTTCAATTTGTGTTAAGTCTACTTTCACACCATTCAGGTTTGGCTTATCAAGGCTTGTATTTGTATGAGAAAAAACTGACAGAATTAAAATGACCGTACTATCAAGTTTACGAAAATTTTGAAAATTTGTATGAAATTTAATTAAAATAAAAAGAAAACTGATTAAGAACATGTTCAAGTGTGAACGTGGATGCAGGTTCAAAAGAAATTTAAAGAAAAACTGATCAAGTAAACCTGATTCGTGTAAAACGGGATTTATTGGTCACATTAGTTCACATCAGTTTTTATTTTAATTAAATTTCATACAAATTTCCAAAATTTTCGTAAACTTGATAGTACGGTTAGGTTTGCTCAATTTTATTTCTGTCAGTTTTTTCTCATACAAATTCAAGACTTGATAAGCCAAACCTTACTAATGTAAAAGCCGACTAATCCAAATTATTATGAATTGTTTCATAATTATAAGTGCGCCCACTTTTTCGTTACCTAAATATTTTACCAGTTTAAAAAAAGATCATTTCGGCAACACTGCTTGAGAAGCAAACAATCATACAAACAATAACAAAAACAACATCAAGAAACCAAGCAAGGAATTAACAAAAAGAAGAGAAAAGTAAAGCAAAAAATTAAATGAAATGTGAAGAAAAAAACTTACATGAAGAGGGAAGGAAAGAGGTGCAGCAGCGCCCTCGTTTATTCAACTGCTCGTGTATGAAGTGCACTTCGCCTCCCTCACCCAAAACTCTTGAGGTTTTGAGGGCGAAGTTCAGTAAAAGAACAAAAAGGAGGAAGCCTGCCTTTTTTTCACAACTATATTTCCAAAATGTACTCTTCCTAATTCAAGCCGGATAGACGACACAGCCAACGTCAATGTTTTATTCTTGTTTTTTCTAAAACAATTTAACTTTTATTAAAAATTCACAAAGTTACACGTAGTTTTTCCTTGTTACAAACACACACAGACACCACTTTTAAAAATACATCCACTATTTCTTTTTCATAGATTTTTTCTTTCTTTACTTTTTTTTTTTGATTTTCTTTTCTTGTCGTTTCAAACGATGACGATCACGCACGACCAAGAAGTTGTTTTTCACACAGTATCTTTTTTATTATTTATTTTCTTCGTTTTTCATGTAGTATTTGTTGCTCGAAGAGACTTTTTGTCTCCTTATTTGATATAATTTGGCCAAACTACAAGTTAAGCAAGTTTTCCTTTTTTTTTCTTGGCTGACCACTCTTGGTATTTGAAAATCTTCAAGCTCTTCTACTGGTTTTTCACTTTTTTCCTTCAATACTTTAATTTTGTTTCTTCTAGAGGTGGTTTGGCCAGCCAGTCAGCCCAGCACTGCTGCTTCTTGTTTTCAATTCACTCACTGAACAAAAAAAAAAATCTACCATAAAAAATACAATAAAATACAACAAACATCCAACCAACAACGAACCCAAATCAATCGCTCACTACTACACACTCTACAATAAATTTTATTCTGCTTCTGTTTTGGGTAAAGATTTTTCTTCTTTTTTCTTTCGATTTTAAAACACTTTTAATTGCATTATTACGTAATGCATTTTATGCACAAACATTTTCCATAGGTTTTTCTTTAATTTTTTCACAGTTTTATGCAAAAATTATTTAATTATTGTATAGAATTTAATGAAATTGTTGCAATGAAAATTCTCTTGTTTCGTGATATTGTAAACTATTGACATAAAATGCACAAGAGAAAATGGCGGCGTACATGTTTTCGTTCAATTTATTCGAGTTCATTGTGTAAAATTCTTCGTTCGATTTCGGGATGATTTCGTTAAAATAAGTTGCCACTTATTGTATTGCAAATGTGGCAACTTTAAGAAATTCAACTCTAAAACTTGTAAAAAGTTGGCAATATTAACTATTTTTGTCTAGTTGGCAATGTAAAATGTGTGACAACATATTGTTTTTAAAAAAGAATTCAGCGCAAAAACTGCTAGACATAATAATCAACGAACTCATAATTTACAATATCACGAAACAAGAGAATTTTCATTGCAACAATTTCCTAATATATACAGGTATGTGATGAAAAACGAACTGGCTAAAAATGAAAATAAAAAACGATCGATTTGTTTAAATGTGATGGAAATGGAACGATTTTATTTCATTCCATATTCTTATAAAGTATCAACTGCTTTTAAATAAAATCAAAACTTATTTTATTTTTGTTCTAAAATGGCATTTATTATTGCAACTTATCTTATTTTAACGGATGAAAATTCAAAAACCCGAAAATATTGTACGAAAAAGATTAAGAGATTCTTCAAATCTTTTGGAATTGCCGGGGCAATGTTAATGTGTAACCTGCAGGTCGTTTCTGTAACTCAAAGTGACAAGTTTTCACAGCGAAAAGTATGAAACAAAAAATTCCACCGTTTCTCGACCTGGAAGAAAAAAGTGTTTCTGTAACTCAAAGTGAGAACTAGCAACACTGATTACGTTTTTATTGGAAATTTCCAATACATCTGTCAAAAAGAAAACAGCTGGTAGAAAAAGTAAAAACTTATCATAAAAAAAAAGTTGGTGCAAAAAAAATTTAGTAAAAAGATATAAAAACAAATTATTAAAAATAAGAAAAAATTATTAATTAATTTTAAATGTTTAGTGTGGTGTTGTCAGTTGCCGAACAAAACGATTGCCGAAATAATTTTGAGATTCTTTTAATTTTCTGAAATTAATTAAAATGGAAAATATTTGAATAAATAAAATGAAGCAATTGATTACATTTTATTTAATTATATGTTTAAATAATGTATTTGTTTTTATTTTTTAGTACAAATGTTTCTTTTTCGGCGCCTTTAATACGTGCGAATTGTTTTGACAGATAAAATGAAAAACTTTTCGCATCGTTCGCATATAGAAACAGTTTGACTCGCACATTTCCAATAAATTTGAAGTTGTTGAATGACAGATATTTCTCACAAAAGTAATTTTCAAAAACACTTGGGTGAAAAAATGACATTTTGTTTCAATTCAACTAGTTTCTTCTTCATTTTCATTGTTCCACTCGAATTATTTGTCGATGCGAGAGTTACAGAAACTAGGCACTGTGTTCTTTCTTTAATTCATTGCTTTTGCTTACTATAATAATTTTATGGAATATTTTCGAATTAATAAAGAAGCATTTAGTTGGATATTAAGTCTACTTTTACATTAGTCAGTGCCTAGTTCTCTAACTCTCGCATCGATAAATTATTCGAGTGGAACAATGAAAATGAAGAAAAAACTAGTTGAATTGAAACAAAATGTCGTTGTTTCACCCAAAGTGTTTCTGTAATTTATTTTTGTGAGAACTATCTCTCATTCAACAACGTCAAATTTATTGGAAATGTACGAGTAAAACTGTTTCTGTAAGCGAATATGCGAAAAGTTTTTCATTTTATCTGTCAAAACAATCCGCACGTATTAAAGGAAAAATAAACTTTTAAACTAAAAAGTAAAAACAAATACATAATTTATACATATAATTAAATAAAATAAAATTGAAAAAAATATTTGAATAAATAGAATGAAGCAACTATTTATTCAAATATTTTTCATTTTAATTAATTTTAATTATCAAAAATGCATCAATATATTTCGGCCATCGTTTTGTTCGGCAACTAACATCAACACACTAAACATTTAAAATAATTTATAAACATATTTGTATATATCTATATATATCTATTTTTTCTTATTTTTAATTGATTTTTTTTTTAATCTTTTCACTAATTTTTTTTTTGGACACAACTTAATTTTTTTTATGATAATTTTTTTCATTTTCTACTAGCTGTTTTCTTTTTGACAGATATATTGAAAATTTCCAATAAAAACGCAATCAGTGTTGCTAGTTCTCACTTTGAGTTACAGAAACACTTTTTCTTCCAGGTCGAGAAACGGTGGAATTTTTTGTTTCATACTTTTCGCTGTGAAAACTTATCGCTTTAAGTTACAGAAACGACCTACTGGTTTGGCTTATCAAGTCTTGAATCTGTATGAGAAAAAACTGACAGAATTAAAAATGAGCAAACCTGACTGTACTATCAGTTTACGAAAATTTTGAAAATTTGTATGAAATTTAAGGAAAATAAAATGAAAACTGATGAAGAAAATGTTCATGTGTGAACGTGAATGCAGGTTCAAAAGAAATTTTATGAAAAACTGATCAAGAAAACCTGATTCGTGTGAAACTGGACTAAGCGAAGTTGGGTCAAGTTTAAAATCTGCCAATATTCCTTTAAGTATTCAACTATTACATTGCGATTTTTTACTGAAGGGGGTTTTCAGCCGTTCATATTTGACTATAGATTTCATATAAAAACCACTCCGGGAAACAAACAAAAAAATGTAACAAAGACTAGTTAAAAGCTATTTAATTAGAAACTATGATAGATATGGCCACAAAGTTCTGCAAGAATAAGCTTTATATAAATATCAGCCAATGTGTAAAATTGTGTTACAATTGTTCAACATTTGGCTATAATTCTTATATATGTATATAACATCCCGTTTTTATATCTACAATCAAAAAGATTCGGAGGTACATTCAGCATATTAAGATTGCACCAAGGAAATTAGATAGCTATTAATCAATATCCAGACTTTATATACGGTAGATGTATTAGGAACTCCTAACAAAATATATGGACCTGTCGTATTACTATCATCCTAACTAGATACTTTTAAATGTTGAACTATAAAGATACCACATTTGGTCCACATTCTGAATTAGCGGCACCCTCGTAGATATATGAGATATGTTTCTAAATTTAACACAACTTGGTATACAAGATTCGACACAGCCGAATCTTGTACTGCAGGTACAATTTTCAATAGAAAACATATGCTACTCGCGTTTGTCGATGACATTGATATTCTGGGACGCATTTTGCGCGAGGTAACGCCCACCTTTTCCAGTATCGAGAAGGAATAAAACAAAATGGGTCTAGCTGTCAATGAATCAAAAACAAAACTGATGGTTTCTACAGAATTGGATCACATGTGAAATAATGAATATAATGAATATATAATGAATATAATGAATATAATGTAAAATAATTTGTATAAATTGGTACCGCTGTAAACATTAACAACGATTTAAGCTTCGATAAGCAAACAGCTAAGAAATAAAGTCCTCTCCGTAAGAACTAAAATTACGCTCTAAAAACGCTTATACTAAACGTGTTATTGTATGGCGCTGAATCATTGTAACTTGACAGACAGATGAAGCTACCTTGGAGTGTTTGAGAGGAAAATTCTTAAACAATCTTTGGGCCAGTCTGCGTCAACAATGAGTATCGACATCGAATGAACCATGAGCTGTATGAGTTATACGCTGACATAGACATAGTGAACGCATTAAGCAACAGCGACTGCGTTGGCTAGGGCATGTTGTACGAAAGGATGAAAATACTCCGGAAAGAAAAGTGTTCGAAAACAATCCTGAGAGAACTCGTAGAATAGGGCGTCCAAAACTTCGATGGAAATGCCAAGTAGAAGAAAATCTTTCAAAACATGGCTACGAAATTTGAGAATATGCGCACAAGTTAGAGGAGTGTGGAATTCTAAAATATGCTCGGCCTTTGACCTAAACAGGTTGTAACTATAGCCCATTTAAGTAAGTAAATAATAATATGTACGTTTGTGACTGAATTTTATAAACCTTCTGTAAAACAACTATTTTATCAGAAATTCACAATAAAATATGACTTTTAAAGCTGAAAAGTCAGATGTTAATGTCAGTTCGTTTGTGACCATATATATTAATACATATTTTATATTTAAATTAAAAGTTATCCCCCTATTCTTAACTATATTTATTAAAAATCGCTTATATCGAATAAAATTCATTAATTGACATCACCTACTTTTGACACATTCTAGCTTGGCACACGTTTTTATTTATTTACTTTTTATTTTATATAAAAAAAAACTATTTTAACAGATTTAAAAAAGAAAATGTCTTTAAAGTTATTAAAACAAAGTGTGGATATTATTGAAGAAGATCTTAAACAAACTAAACCTAAGAAAGGTATACATATTTTTTAACTCCAATTTAAATTTTAGTCTTTTAACTTATAAAACAAAAATCTTAAACATTTTCAGGTAAACAAACAATAAATACCAACAATAAAAAGAACAAAACTTTGAAAAATCCAATTTCGGATGAGTATAATTCGAAGAAGTCCAAAAAAAGCATTCAAGATGTGAAGAACGAACTAAAGACTTCCGATAAAAAGGCAGAGGAAAATGTTAAACGATTGCTGGCGCTTTCCATGAATACTGTCAATATTAAAGATGCGGAGAAGGTACTAGAAATTAAATAATCTTAGTTTTGATTTCATAAACATTTTAATTTTGTAGATTGTTCAGCGTGCCCACAAAGGACGTTATGTTAAGAAAATTATTCCCAAAGTTCAACAGGAGTCTATATTCACAGACGAAGATTTTCGCAAATTTGAAGAGGAATATTTTAATTCATAGTACATTTAAAACACATTTATTATTTATTAGTCTAATTATTTAACTGTCCATACATATACTTATCTCGTTCTAAAAATATATTAACCTATATTCTTTACAGAATATTCTCTGTATTTATTCAAAGGTTTAAATTTGTATCATTGTAAGGGAAAATTGTTTTAAAATATTTAAATATGTTAAGATTTTTTGATTTTATCTTTATGGTAGTTCAGCGTTTAAGCTATTTTGGAAAATATCGGTAACGGGATACTCCTGATGATGATGGCCAAAATTGAGGATAGGTTGTCCCCCAACATATTCACATTATATTTATATTTAATATTTATAAATTTCATGGACTTGAGTTTTGGCTGAAGACTTTACCAGGGGCGAATTCACCGCTTCCGATAACTCAGACTGTTAAGCAAATATTGAGTAACATACCTTAGGGATTTTCAAAATACTTTTTTTAACTTAAGGTTAATGAAATTTGATGTCTAAACATATTAGCTGTGTTCCAGAACTACCAATACTGTACAATATTGTACAATTTTTAACCAGAAATTACAATTAAGTCATTTTTTTTTTTCAGTAGTTTCTGATTAAAACTTGTACAATATTGTACAGTATTGGTAGTTCTGGAACACAGCTATTGTTTTGTTTGTCAAAACATTTAGTTTGAATGAAATTCTTTTACTATACCGTACTCTAATAATTTATTCCCGTACTCTAATAAAACTACCCAAAACAGTCCGAAGTTTTCAGAAATTAACCAAAAAAACAACAATTTGCATTGAAAATTTTGTTCGGGAACGTTTGGGTTGGTTTGTTAAAGTAAAGGAACATACATATTATTTAGATTGTCATAAAAGTATGCTATACAAATGTTTCTAAAATATCTTACTTTTCTATTGATTTTAAATGCGGCGATTTGGACCCAGAGCTAACATACATAAAAGTGGTTGAAGATTTCATGTCATTAATCAAGCCTTGCTTACTTGATATTTATGTAAACTTTTCTGAGAGTAAAGATGCTACAGAATATTTTGGTATTGGCCTTGTATGGGTCCATTATCTAGGGTACCTGCCATTTAAATCAAAATCTGTACACATTATTCCAGTTCCAAGAAAGGCATATGAGATAAAATTTCATTGAATTATTTCTAAATTTTGGAATATTTTAATCATAATAATATGTTCAGGGTTTCCAAAACCAAAAATTCATTCAGTCTTCCTTATCTGAGCTAACGTAGAAAAATGAATACCTCCATTGAAATCAATTAATTAGTACAAATTTTCACTGTGCGTCGTAATATTTTCGAAGTTGCGTTGTTTAGGTTTAGAGTCTTTAATATTTTACATTTTTTTTTGAATTGAAGTTTGTTTATTTTGTTGTAATTTAATACGTTTATAAATAAATTTATAATATAAACTTATAACTTATAACTTATTTTTACATTTTATATTTTTTCTGTGACATTGGCCCTTTTGCAAGGAAACACTGCTAAAAAATAATCCGGTATGTGATGGAAATCGAACGTTTTCAAAACGATCGATTTCTGATATATTTTTGAGTTAATTTTCGGTTATTTCCCCAAAAAACGTGAAATTTTTGGCTTTTATCCAGAGACCGGAGATCGTTTTATTTTTTAAATCCATCAAGTATAAATATCATTGCCAATGAAAATTTATTTTCATTTCGATCGAAAAATAAAAAAAGATGGATTTATATTTGAAATATAAATTTAAATATCTATAACGATAAATATCCGAACAGAAAAATATTTTATTGATTGTTTTATTTTTGAACTTCTGTTTTGACTTTGAAAAAATAAAATGTTTATGAAATTTTAAAATTTTCAACAATAAATGTATGAATGTTTACAATTTATTGCAATTTTTAGGACATCGAAGTTAAAGATAATAGTTCTAGTGGGAACTATTGGTGGTTTCTTTGATTCGCGTCGCTGTTTCCAAAAAAAAGTAACTTTTAAACGTTTTAAACGCACTTAGACAACGACCCATTTCAATATAAAATTTGCAACAATAATTGAATTTATTGCTATTTAAACGTCCTAAAGATGTTTTATACCCGGACAAATACAGAAATAAAATTTGAATTTTTTCTATCAAAATTTATTTTCATCGGATGAAAAAAGATGAAAATAATTTTGAACTGTACTGATAAATATCCCAAACGATTTTTTTATATTTTATTTTCATCGGATTGAAAAAAGGAACAAAATTTTTGAACAAATAAAAATCATGAGGGATTTTTAATATTTTTTTAAACTTCAATGATTGTTTTTTATGGATTAAAACATGAAAATATTGTTTTAAAAGTATTAAAATCCGGTCTCTGATTTATATATACATATTATGTATTTTTGTTTTTTAAATGTTCACTTTGCTAAATTTTCTTTTAAAAAGGTATATGTATATTCTTAACGCTGTAATCTATCCTCATTTTTTACATGGTTTGCTATAGAAAATCTCGGCGCAAAGTGAGGTATTGAAGTATGTCATGTATTCTAAATTGTAACGACCTCTCAAAGAAAATTTGTAATAACTGAATAGATGGTTGTAGAAATATATGCTTAGGTTTTTGGCTTTACTGAACAGATTCTCATATATATTATATATGTTATAACTATTATAATAGAATAACTCTATTATAATAGTTATAACAAGCATAAATAAAATATATGTAATGTTATAAAATTCTTCCATTTGTAGTGTAGTAATGCCTTTGTGTAGTCATACTACCTGCGCCTTATGTTATGCAAAATAATTTAAGTAGGAAAAAGTTACAAAAATTTCCGTTGGATGGAGCTCTTGTATATTTATCGCCCAACAGAAATAAAAAATGGAGGTTTTCTTTTTGCGATATAGTCATGACGAAAAGGTCTCGGTTTTATTATGATATAAAAATAGCATCAATTCTAAACCCTATATTTATGCTATACATAAGTTTAGTTAAGGTTAACTTACTTATATGAAAATGGATGATAAATATTCCATTTTTTTACTCCAACTTCTGTTATCCTTGACTCCCAGTGGAGCATAGGGCCTCAACAGTGTAACCATATCTTTTGAAGTAAAAATAAAACAAAAATTGAATTGTCATAAAAATTACCAAATGGTCTTCCAATAGGGACTTCACAATTTTGACTGTTATTAAAGGTCATCTTGTTGAAGCTACGTTCAAATTAGTAAAATCAGTTGTAATTTATTAAGTATCTGCCGTTTTTGCCACTGTCAACTTGATATGGATGATTTAAACACCATTCTATTGTGGTATCATTAGGACGGCCATATTGAATATAATGCGCTAGTTATTTCAATACCGCTTGTGAAGGAGGTGTAAACTGGCCATTGAAATCGTGAGATGTAACTTCCTTAGACTTCTTTGTATTTATTTTAGTATGCGAATAAACGATAGTGGTCCTTAAAGTTAACAAATCCCTTGGCATCGGTCAAATTCAATCTGATCCAAAGCAAGAGTCATGGGAAATTATAAATTTCTGATGACCTCAAGAGTGCCTTAAGGCCATATTCTTTCTCCTACTCGTTTTCTTATAATGTCAGAGTTCAAATCCTATCTAAGCACTCTTCTGCAGATGATAGCAACATTTGCCATTCGTATACATATATTAAAGTAGAGTCGTGCTAATGGGTTTGATTTTAATGCCCGTAAGACCCAATAGTGTAGTGCATTTTCCAAGTGTCAAAAGAAGCAATTTGATGAAGTTTGTCATGACTTTCTAAAACGGTAAGACTTACTTTACTCCAACTGATCTTCTTACACTTAATACCACCTATATCTGACCGAAAATGAAACCCGAACACTTTTTGTGCTACACGCAATTCAACAAGTGGTTATTCCTTTATGTTCGATTTTATCACATGGCACCCTATAGAGAAAATTCGTTCATTAGCCGCACGGTTCGAATGTGAAACTGACTTTCTGCAGTTGTCATACCTTCTAATTATGATATCGAAAGGTTTAAATCTAATATCCATAACCATTTTTCCTACTTCCATTGCAATGCAATGCATAAGTAGGGGTGATCCTCTAAGTGTTGGTCCCATAATAATAAAAAAGTAATGCTAAAAAAATAAGACACCGGTACTTTAAAACATGTGTATCGTGTATGAGTCCCAAAGTAACCAAAAAGACGAGAAAAACCTAGAAAAATTCGTTGGGTTTCGAAGAACTTCAAGGCAAATTGCCAGCTGCTTATTCGGAAGGGACAACGTTTTTCGAGACCAGATGAAGAGGTTGATGCATTTAAAATTCTTGGGAGGTATGTACATCAGACTGAATTTTCATGCCTACACTCAGAAAAAAAAATGAACTAAAATTTAGGAAAATTTACTAAATTTGAGGAAAAAATGGTTGTCGTATGGCGCCAAAGCCGTTTTTTACAGCAATTGAGTAAAAAAATTCCTTAATTCCTAGAAAAAAATTTCCTTGAGTTTTTGACAAAATTTCTTATTTCAAACAAATTTTAACTAAAATCAAATAAAATTTAACTTAAAAAATTAAAAAAAATTACTATTATTTAGTTCATATTTTATCTGAAACTTCTTAAAAACAAGTAAATATTTCCTTTAATTTAGTTCAGATAAATATTTATCAATGCTATAAATAAGGAAAATTTTCCTTCATTTTAGTTAAAAGATAATTTATTTTTACTTAAAACAAGTAAAAATTGCAGTAAACTTGTTCAAATTGTCTACGATAGTAGAAAAAGATTACTAAAATTCAGTAAATTATTTATTTTGATCTTATAAAAAATTTATAATTTTTAGGAAATATTTTCCTTAAAAGTGAGAAAAACAGTCAGAAAACTAATAAGTTTAATACTTATTTATAGTAAAATATTCATTCCCAGTATGAAATATTTCCTACATTAATAAAACTTATTTCTAGTTTTCAGTAAATTATATACTTATCTGAATTGTATATTTCCTAAATAATACAAGAAAAAGTACTAAAATTAAGTAAAATTATTTTCTAAAATATATATGTATATCCCCTTTATAAAATAAAAGTATAAAAAAATGGTATAAAGTATTTTTATTAATATCTTTCATAACTTTACAAAAATATTTTAAATAACATAAATACATATACATATTTAAATAAGAAATAATATTTATAACAATTTTTACATTTACTTATATATATGTACATAAAAATTGGAGTGTACCTTATTTTTTAAAAATTTAACCTTAATTTTCCCTAAGAAATGTTTTCCGTTACAAAAAAATATGTTATACAAAATTTTGTTTAGATTGCATTAGGGGTGCCGCATCCGCCCCCAAACTGTAAAATTTGTTCTTATAGGGAAAAATTGGAGTATTTTTGGTTTTACCGAAATTTCAATCAATAACAACTTGTACAAAAAAATACAATAAATTAAAAGTCATAGAAATAAAAAATGGATGAAGTAGTTTTGAAATTTCTTCCAATTTAAATAACTGCGGACAATGACTCAATGTATTTCATCACCCATTCTTTGCCATTAAATATCTGATCCTCTTACAAGTTTAAGAATTTATTTATTTGGAAATGCAATATAATCTTCAATATAAAAGAATTTTGGTTCATAATGTAAGTTATTGGAAAATAGATAAGTATTTATATTAATGTATTTATTAATAAAGACAAATTTTATAAGGTAGATAAATAAAAAAATCGTACTTCAGAATTAACTGCAGTATAATACATTGAAAAATATTAAAGCCTTTTCATAGTCAAATTGTTACTTACTTTGATCAAATAACACGGAAGGGACGCTCTTTGTGACGCACGGCATCTTTGGCTACGGAACACTAGAGGTCCTTAGACTTCCCAATTTAACTAATCAAAGGTCATTTTGCGAAAAATATAAAATATGGTATAGGTGTTTAATATATATTTTTTTTATACTTTTTATTTAGAGCATACAGTTTGTTAGTGTAAATAAAATACATTATTTATTTTTATTATTACTAAATCGAAAAAATTAAAGAAAATGAAGTTTAAAATTTAATTATATTAAATGTCAAAAATAGTTGGTTGGTATAAATTCGTTCACACTTTTATCAAATAATATTCATTGCCGACAATCTGACCCTATTCGGTTTATATTCGTCCATCTGAGTATCAATGAACATGAGTTAATTAAAGTGTTTGGCAAAAGGAAAAAAATTATACCAAACAATGACTTTTGAATTTTAACTACAGTTTTTTCGATTTTGTATTAATAAATAATGTGTAAAGTTTTGCCCCTTACTGTAAGCCCTACTATAATTAACTGTTAGTTTAAAACACCTATACGATTTTTTTAATTTTAGATACTTATCAATGTATTACGCAAAAGCTCAATCTAAAAATGTATTTACCTTGAATATTTGTCCATTTATTTATTATAATAAAAAAAACTGTACCTAAATCCAATAACTGCATTTAGAAGATTGCTTTTGGGGTTATTTAAAGGTTTTCTTTAAATTTGACATTAAATTATGATATTTAATATATAACAACCTAATGTCGAACATTGAAAAAGACCCACCTTAATATAAAAACTGAGAAAACAGTGTTCTAAAGTCATAAATAATGCATCACTTACATGGTTTGAGCCTTAATATGCGGAAAAAGTCCTATAACCTTTTTTGATTTCAAGAAAACGGCTGCTGAAGTTCATAATTGTGTCGAAGTATTCTAGATTTCAGGATGATATAGTAGGTGTTTTAAGCCAAGCAACGCTTTTGATCGGTTTTAATTTGAAAGCCCAGATTTTTCTTGGTCAACCTCTCATCTCAACTGTGGACATTGACCTCCTAGTAGTATCACCTGGTAAGCTACCTTAACATCCTTAAAGTAGTGAGCTAACAAGGACCTCAGGCTAGTAACCCGCTCCTGGAAAAAACTCCTAATATGAAATAGAAACAATTAGAATAAAAACGACCCCCTAATGTTGACGACCACAGCAAACGAATAAAGGATCATGATCTAAGGATTAGCACCTGGAATATCAGAAATCTTAACAGAGGAGGTGCCCCAATTCAGTTGATGGATGTACCCGATAAGTACAAATGTGATATGATTGCTCTAATCTTATAATCTCCTGGATGATTTGATGGAGTGGATGATTTGAAATCAGGTGACATACCGAGAGTGTTCTGATAAAGGTGATAAATCCATCTGCGCTAACTATAGATATAACGAGAATCCTGTGTGCAAGGCTAAAACCCAATATTAACGAAATAATTGGTGCCTCCCAATGTGACTTTAGACCAGGTAAATCCACCAAGAAAAACAAATGGACACTTACCTTACTTTACTTCTTCGTGATGCTGCAGTTAATACAACTGGCACATGTTACTCACATTTGCGTGAAGTGACTGCCGCCTTTTCCGGTATTGAAAATTATTCGATGAAAATGGGCCTAGTAATCAAAAACAATACTGATGGTCTCTTCTAGCAAGCAGTCCATTAGAATTGGAGCACACGTGAACGTCGTCAACTATAGCTTCAGAGTTTTTAAAGAATTTGTCTACCTAGGTACCGCAGCGAATGTAAATAATGAAATTAAATAAAGAATCATACTTACTTAGCTTTGGAATGAAATCCACTCAACAGGAACTAAAATTATAAGTGTTATTATATGGTGCTGAATCGTGGGCACTTGCACAAGCAGACGAAGACAATATTAGAAAACATAATTTATTAACATTTATTTTTAATACATTTTTAGGAAAAATTTAACTAATTTTTCGGAAAATTTTTACTAATTTTTAGAAAAATTTAAACTAATTTTTAGGAAATTTTTAACTAATATTAAGGAAATTTTCATCTCCTTGTTGATTTTTTGGTCTTTTATTTTGAGGCATTATTTAATCGCTAATATTTCCTTTACTTATGTTATACAAAGATAGAAACAACAAACACAATTTTTGGCACAAATTTTTCATAACACAATTTTTTTTATACTACTAATATCGAAAAAAAAAGCGGAATTTGTAAGAAAACTATCACGAACTAAAATTGAAAATAATTTATAAATGAAAATAATTTATTGACATTTACTTTTTTCAATATATGAACTAAATTTTAGGAAAATTTGAACTAATTTTTAAGAATTTTGTTTTTAAATATAAGTATATAAATTTCAAGAAATTATAACAATTTTACTCATTATAAAAAAATTATCCTAATTACTTCATAAATTTAAACATGATTTATTCTGATTTATCTGAACTAATTTTTAGGAAATTATCCTAAATATAAGTATATAACTTTCAACAAATTATTACAATTTTACTTATTATAAGAAGATTGTATACTATTGGACGTTGTAATTTATCTTTACTAATTTTAAATAAATTTTTCTTAAAATGCAGAAAGTCTTAAACTTGAAATTCATGATTAGGAAAATGTTCCTAGTAATTAGGAAAATAATGAACTTAAATTTACGACAACAACTTCCAGATTTTAAGTAAGTTCAATTTTATGAACTATTTTTCAGTAAATCATTTACTCAATCAAATTTTTTGAACTAAAGTCAATATTACCCAGTTTTATGATGTGATGAACTAAAATTTAGGACATATTTACTAGTTTTTAACAAAAATTTCCTTAAAATAAATAATATTTTACAAAATTCATGGAATTTTTCTATGGAAAAATGTTAACTATTTTTTAGTATATGAACTATACATTTTTTATTTAAATGTTGTATTTTTTACTAGAACGTAACAATTTTTCCTAGTTTTGAGTAAAAATTTACTCTGAATAAGGATTTTTTTTTACTATTTTTAAGAAATTTTTTTTCCTCAAATTTAGTACATGTCTTTTTTCTGAGTGTAGAATATTAAGAGTTTCTGATTTCTCAATGTATAAACCACCACATCGATGCTATTTAAACGACCCCAATTTGATATTGTGAACCGCCGTGGTATAGCATATTAGTCATCCACCGAGCATACCGGAGGTTCCAAGTTCGATCCCCGGCCAGACCCACTTGAAAAAATAAAACTGGCTATGAAAAACTTCTCTAACTAATGCATTTGCCGTTCGGAGCCGGAGTCCAAAAATAGAATCGAATGCAGCTTATTGCCTGATGGAAGTAACCCTTGTTCCATTTGTAATGTCGTGGGAATTATATATGTAATTGGATATTGTGTTGTAATTCATGATTTGTCTCTTGGAATTGATCTCCAACAAGCATGGCCTATATTTGAATGAATAAGAGAGACAAGTATTGCTATCCTGCAAAAGAGGAGCTAGGATTGAAAGTTTGATATAAAAGTTCATTTAGAAAGATAAGAAATAGAGTAGGAGAAAGAACGGAACCTTGTGGTACCCCCGAATTGGTCTGATCTCGTCGGACGATTTTCTATCTATAATCTATAACAACTCTTATAGTGCGATCTCTGTGAAAGCCTGATATAAACCAAAAGAGACATTTTTCCCTACACCAAAAGCAATATGTTTTCATAGAAGTGCTAATTAGATGCAACACTCTATCGAGCGCCTTGGAAATATCGAGAGCTATAACATTACTTTCGCCAAAACGGTGAATAGAACTGCACTATTTTACCGATAAAGCGGCCTCTATAAGGTCCATACTGCCGGTCGTTAAGTAGGTTATTAGACTTCAAATCTTCAACTAGATGATAGTTTACTATACTTTCCATCACTTTGGAAAGCGCGAAACAAATTGCTATTGGACGGTAATTTTGGGGGTTGCTAGCCTCACCTTTTTTGGGGATTGGCGTTACATTTGCAATCTTCCAACACATAGAAAACTCACTGACATGGTAACGTCGAAGAGCACTGTTTCAAGACCAGTTTTGGTATGCCATTCGGCCCAGGAGATTTATTTATGTTAAGATCCGCTAATATTCATGGACAATATTTGGGCAAGCAATAAAGCTAAATTGAACAAGTAAGAAAAGCTATAGTCGGTGAAGCCCGACTATATAATGCCCTTCACTACTAAGGTCAAATATTAAATAAAACAAGTTTTCCTTAAGTCTTACATACATATACTATGTGCTATTTTTTTTCAAAATTTTGAGATTTATATCATTTCCGGCCTAATATGGGAGCTAGGGTCAATTGTGGACCGATTGTTACCAAATTTTGGTTATTGGTTTATATTTATAAAATATTTATCTGTGCAAAGTTTAAGTAATCAAATACATTTATCTTTAGAGTTATTAACGTTTTTGTGCTTTATGTGTATAAACGAGTAAACGTCTTTTGAGAATGTGTCTTGTATGGGAGGTATGGTTAAATATGGGCCGATTTCTACAAAATAAGGAGCACTGATTAAGGTTATGATAAGCAATATTTGTGCTGAATATTATTAAAATGCAACTAAATTTGTGGCTGTAAAGGACCAAAAACTCTATTCCGGGAAGGCATCCCTATGGGAGGTACCCGAAATAGTAATCCGATTTCACTCAACTATGAGCCTGTGCCAAATTTCATCAAATTATCTCTAAAGTTACGACCTGTAGAATGAAACAAGCTTACATGGATAACCAGCCAGCCAGCCGGACGGACATCGATAAAACAACTCAGGGAGTGATTCTAAGTCGATTGGTATACCAATATTTCTATGCGTTACAAACAACAGCACAAACCCAATATACCCTTTCCACCTATGGTGGTGAAGGGTATAAAAATAAAAGGTAATCCTGGTACTTATATATGTATATTAGAGTGTCCCAAAAAATTAAAAGTCGTTGTACGTTGTACGTTTATAGGAAATTTTTCAAAAACTTACTTTTTATAGGAAATTTACTTTTTATAGGAAATTTTTCAAAAATTTTCTTTTTATAGAAAATTTTTCAAAAATTTACTTTTTATAGGAAATTTTTCAAAAATTTACTTTTTATAGGAAATTTTTCAAAAATTTACTTTTTATAGGAAATTTTTCAAAAATTTACTTTTTATAGGAAATTTTTCAAAAATTTACTTTTTATAGGAAATTTTTCAAAAATTTACTTTTTATAAGAAATTTTTCAAAAATTTACTTTGTATAGGAAATTTTTCAAAAATTTACTTTTTATAGGAAATTTTTCAAAAATTTACTTTTTATAGGAAATTTTTTAAAAAATTTACTTTTTATAGGAAATTTTTCAAAAAATTACTTTTTATAGGAAATTTTTAAAAAATTTACTTTTTATAGGAAATTTTTCAAAAAATTACTTTTTATAGGAAATTTTTAAAAAATTTACTTTTTATAGGAAATTTTTCAAAAATTTACTTTTTATAGGAAATTTTTCAAAAATTTACTTTTTATAAGAAATTTTTCAAAAATTTACTTTGTATAGGAAATTTTTCAAAAATTTACTTTTTATAGGAAATTTTTCAAAAATTTACTTTTTATAGGAAATTTTTTAAAAAATTTACTTTTTATAGGAAATTTTTCAAAAAATTACTTTTTATAGGAAATTTTTAAAAAATTTACTTTTTATAGGAAATTTTTCAAAAAATTACTTTTTATAGGAAATTTTTAAAAAATTTACTTTTTATAGGAAATTTTTCAAAAATTTACTTTTTATAGGAAATTTTTAAAAAATTTGCTTTTTATAGGAAATTTTTCAAAAATTTACTTTTTATAGGAAATTTTTAAAAAATTTGCTTTTTATAGGAAATTTTTCAAAAATTTACTTTTTATAGGAAATTTTTCAAAAATTTACTTTTTATAGGAAATTTTTCAAAAATTTACTTTTTATAGGAAATTTTTCAAAAATTTACTTTTTATAGGAAATTTTTCAAAAATTTACTTTTTATAGGAAATTTTTCAAAAATTTACTTTTTATAGGAAATTTTTCAAAAATTTACTTTTTATAGAAAATTTTTCAAAAATTTACTTTTTATAGGAAATTTTTCAAAAATTTACTTTTTATAAGAAATTTTTTCAAAAATTTACTTTTTATAGGAAATTTTTCAAAAATTTACTTTTTATAGGAAATTTTTCAAAAATTTACTTTTTATAGGAAATTTTTCAAAAATTTACTTTTTATAGGAAATTTTTCAAAAATTTACTTTTTGTAGGATATTTTTCAAAAATTTACTTTTTATAGGAAATTTTTCAAAAATTTACTTTTTATAGGAAATTTTTCAAAAATTTACTTTTTATAGGAAATTTTTCAAAAATTTACTTTTTATAGGAAATTTTTCAAAAATTTACTTTTTATAGGAAATTTTTCAAAAATTTACTTTTTATAGGAAATTTTTCAAAAATTTACTTTTTATAGGAAATTTTTCAAAAATTTACTTTTTATAGGAAATTTTTCAAAAATTTACTTTTTATAGGAAATTTTTCAAAAATTTACTTTTTATAGGAAATTTTTCAAAAATTTACTTTTTATAGGAAATTTTTCAAAAATTTACTTTTTATAGGACATTTTTCAAAAATTTACTTTTTATAGGACATTTTTCAAAAATTTACTTTTTATAGAAAATTTTTCAAAAATTTACTTTTTATAGGAAATTTTTCAAAAATTTACTTTTTATAGGAAATTTTTCAAAAATTTACTTTTTATAGGAAATTTTTCAAAAATTTACTTTTTATAGGAAATTTTTCAAAAATTTACTTTTTATAGGAAGTTTTTCAAAAATTTACTTTTTATAGGAAATTTTTCAAAAATTTACTTTTTATAGGAAATTTTTCAAAAATTTACTTTTTATAGGAAATTTTTCAAAAATTTACTTTTTATAGGAAATTTTTCAAAAATTTACTTTTTATAGGAAATTTTTCAAAAATTTACTTTTTATAGGAAATTTTTCAAAAATTTACTTTTTATAGGAAATTTTTCAAAAATTTACTTTTTATAGGAAAATTTTCAAAAATTTACTTTTTATATGAAATTTTTCAAAAATTTACTTTTTATAGGAAATTTTTCAAAAATTTACTTTTTATAGGAAATTTTTCAAAAATTTACTTTTTATAGGAAATTTTTCAAAAATTTACTTTTTATAGGACATTTTTCAAAAATTTACTTTTTATAGGACATTTTTCAAAAATTTACTTTTTATAGGACATTTTTCAAAAATTTACTTTTTATAGGAAATTTTTCAAAAAATTACTTTTTATAGGAAATTTTTCAAAAATTTACTTTTTATAGGAAATTTTTCAAAAATTTACTTTTTATAGGAAATTTTTCAAAAATTTACTTTTTATAAGAAATTTTTCAAAAATTTACTTTTTATAGGAAATTTTTCAAAAATTTACTTTTTATAGGAAATTTTTCAAAAATTTACTTTTTATAGGAAATTTTTCAAAAATTTACTTTTTATAGGAAATTTTTCAAAAATTTACTTTTTATAGGAAATTTTTCAAAAATTTACTTTTTATAGGAAAATTTACTTTTTATAGGAAATTTTTCAAAAATTTACTTTTTATAAGAAATTTTTCAAAAATTTACTTTTTATAGGATATTTTTCAAAAATTTACTTTTTATAGGAAATTTTTCAAAAATTTACTGTTTATAGGAAATTTTTCAAAAATTTACTTTTTATAGGAAATTTTTCAAAAATTTACTTTTTATAGGAAATTTTCGAATAATAGTCAAGTTTTTTTTTTTTTAAATTTCCTATAAAAAGTAAATTTTTGAAAAATTTCTTAAAATAAGTAAATTTCCCCCTGGTTATTTTAGGGTTAATTTCTAAAAAATATGGCAAAATGAGGCTTTTGGAAGTATATTTTAGAACGCATATTATACATATATTAGTCGTGGTTTGTCAATTTAAAACTAGAACCATTTTGAGCCTATGGGTACGCAAGGGTTAATTTGTATAAAAATGTAATTAAAGGCTTCTTTGAATGATTTGTTGATTTTTTATATAAATATAATAAAAACATGTAGTTTTTAGTACCTTTTTTTTTGAAAAAAATTGAATATTTTGAAAATTCTACTTTTGACCCTGGTAATAATAGGGTTAATGACATCCGATTTCAACCAAAGTTCACATATATATTTCTACCCATCGAAACAATAATAAATATAGTTCTGTTTATAAAAACTGCTAGTATATAACAACTTAAGTGCTTTTTTTTATAACTTTGGTGAAAAATTGACTTTAAGTCGCAGGTACTTCTAAGCCGTTAGAGATATCGATTTAGTTCTTTTTTTTGTGCAGGGTGTTTTTACTAACAATCTGGAACCTTTTTTACAGTTTTTTTGAATTTATTTAACACCAAACCAAAAAAATGAGTTTTGAAAACGGTAGAAAAAAAATATTTTTTTTCGTCCTATGCAAAAGTGACTTAACTTTAGCCCATTTTAACGAAAATGGATAATTAAATATCTTGAGGTCTCAAAAAAGTAAAACCAGTCAAACTTTAAAAAATTTATTAAAAATAATAAATAATAAAGGACGTAAATTATTTTGGGAAACCCTTAATAATTAGGAAACCCTTCAACAGATAAGATTTTATATCTCGTTGGAAAGTTCATTTTGTTATCTGTAGCATGCTGTTAAAAATGTATTTAAAAATATATTCTAAGTAGAAACATTTTGAAGAAATCGAAAGAAACCCCCAATTTTCCCATATAACTGGAATGTCCAAACTTTGGCGTCAAGTCGGCACGCTTTCCCGATATCTGATTTGAATGAAACTTTGTATTTGGATTATTGGGGTCAAATGTAACAAATTGGGGGGGTACGTCTTTTGGTGACAAAATGTGAGTCTTAGTGAAATTCTGCTGCCTTGACTTATGGACAAATTTAATTTAAAAGAATTTTTTATTTAAACATAATTTTTAATAGGTGCGTATCTTTTTAAAATATATCAAATCGTCAATCCTTATAATATTTTGGTGCGCTTCAGATCTAAGATAAAGCTTTTTTTAGGAATAGTTTTAAGACCATTCCCGATCAATTTTGAGCTAAATTCGTGATGTGCTTCATTGAAATGTTTTTAGATAAAACCTTCGCGTTCTTAGTTAATAAAGAGATTTTTGGCAAAATTTTGATGCAAATCGGTTATAAATGACATCGTTTTCATTCCTTATGTGACTTTGTCTCAGTTTGCAATCTAAAACCATTTAAACCAATATGCACTTTTTTGCACAATTTTCAAAATCTTCCTAAAATTTTAGCAAACAATGATTTTTTGGTGCGCTTTTGCTTTTAGGTGCTAAATGGCAAAAAACTAGGTTTACGCGGTAGTTTTGAAATTTTTATTCATATTTGCGTGTGTGCTCCACGAAAAACCGGTATTTTGAAAAATTTACGCTCAAGTTTTCCTCATTTACACCTGTCGTATGTTATAAATACATACCTATATAGAGCACATTAACGAGATATATGTCAAACGATGCGAAATTGAAAGATCTTCAAATCGTTATCTATTTTTTTGGAATTCTTTGAGGCGGCCAAAAAATATGCAAAAAAAAAAAGTGGCGACAAAGAGCTTCAAATTTTGGCAGCCATTAGGTAGTATTAGTATTAGAAGTTACGAAATTAAAATTTGGAGGGAAGTGGATTTATCCTCTAAGTGTGGTGTCTATTTCGTAGAACAACGACTTGGGCCCAAATGTTAAAACAAATGTAGAAGAAGACGACATATGAAAAAAAACTTGAATGCTTCAATCGATTTTTTAACTTTTTTTTTTAAATTTACATGCCAATTACGTTTAGAAGCGCAAATTTGCGCTACTAAGATCTTATGTTCAGTATACAAAAGTTTTTGCGAGTTCAAGATCTGTAATTAGGTTTCCCGAACTCCTAAGGGTACAAAAATTATTCGAGTTGAAAGTCGGTTTCAAAGGAATAAAAACTGTTTAATTATTGCCCTTATATACCCAGTAAAACTTTTCATTACCAAATAATGAGTTGAACAGTTAAACTATTGAACACGAACTACTTACTCATTCACTGTTTAAGTCATTACATTAACATGGGGATGTCATTGGAGGCAAGTACTTACCAATTGCAGAAAAGTAATGACTTGGGTAAGCAATTTGAAAGCAACAACAACAACAACTTTTTTGTTGTTGTTTTATTAAAAACATATATTTTTAAACGAAATACAAAATTTTTTTTATGATCCCATGGGGGCTCGAACCCAGACCCTCCGACTGCTAGGCAGAGACTCTTCCACTGAGCTACTTCATATGTTGAAAACTTAGCAGCTTATAATTAATATAAACAATTTTTATTTTTAGATCCAAAATCATGTGAAAATAACTTTGTTTTTCCCTGCTTTTTTTGCTTTGTTGTAATTTTTGGAAAAATATTTTTAAACAATTTTTTGTAATTATTTTAAAACTTTTTTAAAATTATTTTAAAACTTAAACAATTTAAATCTTCTTTTTTGTATAAGTTTTTATATAAGATTGACTCTTACTTACTTAAATGTTACAACCTGTTAAGGTCAAAGTCCGAGCATATTTTAGAATTCCATGGATTTCGATCTTGTGCGAATATTCTCCAATTTTATAGGCCAAGCTTTGAAAAATGTTCCTCTACTTGGTCTTTCTATCGAAGTTTCGGACATCCTTCCTAATATTAGGTAGTGGGACATTTCAATTCTAATTTTATCCTCTTCATTGTATTTTTTTTTCAAGAGAGGGTTACTAGCCCGTAATCCTAACCCATTTTTATCGATCTTATGGGACAACTCTCGGAACATGTTAACTCACAATATTAATGGGTGTTTAACTAGCTCCCCGGGTGATACCATGAGGAGGTGTGTGTCCACAGTTGAGATGAAGGATGACCCAGATAAGTTGGGCTTACCAAGACCAATTAGAATCGTTTTTGGTATTCAACATCCCGTACATAAGCAAAATTGACTCATGATGGTATTTTTTCATTAACGTGAGTTAGTTTTACAAATTTTTTTTTACAGAAGATAATATTTAAGTTCTTAAAATTCAAAAATCATTTCAAAAGACTTTTAATAAAAAAAAACTAAAAAAAATTGTTGCCCTTGGTGGGATTTGAACCGGGGCCATTCAGTTTAAATTACCATCTTAATTACAAATAAGTACTTCTGAAATAACTTATTATTTATTTGGATGGTATGTTGTAGTCGTTACAAGGTAACCAGTTATCAGAGTACTTGCCATTACCAAAGTTTTGCTGGGTAATAATTTTTGTATAAAAATGTTTCCCTTCACTTAATATTTATTTATTCCGCACCCCCATCTATCTAGCCTTCGAGGCCTTCGACAATGCCAACGAAAATTCTGAACTTAATTCTGGCAATGTACGTGGACTTTAAATGCCGGGTTCTACATGAAGGTAAATTGTCTAATCCGTTCGAAGTTACTACTGGAGTAAGACAAGGATGTATCTTATCACCCATACTTTTTATCCTTGTCATTGACTATATAATGCGCACGGCACTGAAAGGTAGACGTGGTATCCAATGGACACCATTTAAGCAACTCGAGGACTTGGAATACGCCGATGACGTATGTCTTTTAAGCCAAAGACCAGCTCACCTTCAAGAAAACACTAACGCTATTAATGTTGAATCTCGGACAGCCGGGCTGGAAATCAATATCTCCAAGACAAAGATTATGCCTGGAGGCTATGGCGCAAACCCGTCGCCACACATCAATGTGGATAACGAGGTTAGTGGATGTGTAGGTACCTTTAATTATCTTGGTAGTTTGGTATCTACAAAAGGTGACGCCAACGAGGATATTGAATCGCGTATTAATAAGGCAAAATCAGCATTCGGCATTCTCCGAACTATATGGAAATCTCGGCAAATATCAACAACAACTAAGTAACGAATATATAACTCGAAAGTCAAGTCCATATTGTATTACGGCTGCGAAACTTGGAAACGCACAAATGCTATCGATAAGCGTCTACAAACCTTTGCAAACAAATGCTTGCGGCAAATCCTTAATATATGGTGGCCAAATCGCATAAGAAATGAAGATCTACTAAACGCTACAAACCAAATCCCTTCTTCTATAGAGGTATGTCAACCGAAATGGCGATGGATAGGCCACACACTTCGAAGGTCAAATACCAACATTGCTCGACAAGCGCTTAGTTGGAATCCACAAGGAAGCGGCCGACGTGTTGGTGCACCTGCTAGAACGTGGAGAAGGCCAATTGATGCGGAGTTACCAGCAGCAAACTACATCATGGAATTATGTATGCCTAACATCTCGCAATAGAGTTCGATATAAAAGAATGGTTGAGGCCCTATGCTCCACTGGGAGTCAAGGATAACAGAAGAAGAAGAAGAATATTTATTAAAAATTTTAGTTTAACACAAATATCGGCAAGTGGCTATCACTTTGTAATGCAAAAAATCAACAGATCTGGCAAGTCTTTTTGTGAGAGTCCCTTTATTTTCTCATTCCGGAGCAACTGTTAGGTGTAGAATTTCTCTGTTTACATTTTCAAAAAACAATATAAACAAAAGCCGGCTTAACTAATGACAACACTTCAAATAGCCGTAGATTCTCACGTGGTCTCCAAAATAGTTACAGAAGACAGGACATGCGCATTCGCAACAATAGCCACAAACAACAACCACCACCTTAAATTTCAAAATTAGAACTCTGACTTTTTAAATGGATTCCATGGGGGTCAGTCTTTAGAGTAAAGTCGGTAGTTGAAATTGCGGTCGATGGCGAATATTTGCGGAAGTGTATGAAATAAAATCAAGAAATTTTCAAATATTTTGTGTATAAAACAATTTATTTAAAAATTCATAAAACAAAAAGAACATTTCCTAAACAAAAACAGGAAATTTTAGGTAATTAATTGGGTTTTAAAAAAAGGAATAATGAAAATGCCAAAGAAAATTTTAAATAACTTAAACTGTGGGTGAATGAAAAACTGAAAAAGGGTGGTTTTTTGGGTGAAAATTTTGAAGACTTTTATAATGTGCAGCATTAAAGTAAAATTTTATCGATTTTTTTCATTCAATACAATAATTGCAAGTGTTTTATTTTTTCCTTCTATTGTATATATTTTCAACAAATAGTTAAAAGTTATTGAAAGTGAAATTAAAATAATTACTAAGAAAAAAACAGGGTGTGTAAATATTTCGAACAAATACTCAATAAAACAATGGAAATGTAAAGAATTTTAAAACTTTTCATATATTAAAAAACCAATTTACAAAAATACTGTCCCTTTAACTGATGGATAACAATTTTTCCTTTATATTCTTTTATGTAAAATTCTAATAAATTATTAAAAAGAAAAACAAATTCATTTAATTGACAGTTATTTCCGATAATAGGTGTAATTTTTTTAAGTTTATTTTTATAATTCAAAATTGTCTTCGAAATGCGCATGTACCAGGCATCTGAAATTGTTAATAAATCTTCGCACGATTTGTAAGTTAAGAAAAAAAATCAATTTACGAATCCTTGCAAATTTCTAACGTCGTTCAAGGATAATAGAACCATAATATTTTATTAAAGTGAAATATATATTAAATAAAAAAAAAACTCTTCAAAAAGACAAAAGAAAAGAACAATGTATAATATATCATAAAAATTTAAACAAATCTAAGATAATCCACAAAGACTTTATATAAAAATCCGAAAGGTGCTAAATTGAAAAGAAAAACTTAATTAAAGCTCTAAAATATGATATGGAAATTTTAATGAATTTTACTTGTAGAAAAACTGAGTAATTAATGACATCATACAGTGACAAGTAAAAGTACTTGTGACTTGAGTTTTGTGTTAAGGAAAATTATTTGTTGCTTTTAGTCATTAAAAGAAATGTTTTATTTTTTAGATCGGTTTTATAAGAGCCATTAAAAGTATTTTTTAATTACTCTATGGGCAGTCCACCTTATACGAGTATTGTGTTTAATTTTTCAAAATTTAAATTTAATTTTTTTTAGATTTTGTGAGGTTAGGAATACCCAAACTTACTCAAAAGTGTTCCTGTGCTAAATTTTCAACCCAAATTGTAGTAATTTCTGACAACCTCGGACTTTACTGGCTAATTTCGTAGGATCAGGGAACAAAAATAACGGGTTAGCCATTTTGCGGTTTCAAAAGTGAGTGATATTTCTTTTTTTATTATAAAGTTTGAACGTTAACATTATATGTGAAACACTTCTTCTTTTTCTTCTGTTATCCTTGACTCCCAGTGGAGCATAGGGCCTCAACCATCCTTTTATATCGAACTCTATTGCGAGATGTTAGGCATACATCATTCCATGAATAGTTTGCTGCTGGTAACTCCGCTTCAATTGACCTTCTCCACGTTCTAGCAGGTGCACCAACACGACGGCCGCTTTCTTGTGGATTCCAACGAAGCGCTTGTCGAGCAATGTTGGTATTTGGCCTTCAAAGTGTGTGGCCTATCCACCGCCATTTCCGTTGTGATACCTCTATAGAAGAAGGGATTTGGTTTGTAGCGTTTAGTAGATCTTCATTTCTTATGCGATTTGGCCACCATATATTAAGGATTTGCCGCAAGCATTTGTTTGCAAAGGTTTGTAGGCGCTTATCGATGGCATTTGTGCGTTTCCAAGTTTCGCAGCCGTAATACAAGATGGACTTGACATTCGAGTTATATATTCGTAACTTATGTTGTAACTTGTTGTTGATAATTGCCGAGATTTCCAAATAGCTCGGAGAATGCCGAATGCTGATTTTGCCTTATTAATACGCGATTCAATATCCTCGTCGGCGCCAACTTTTGTAGATACCAAACTACCAAGTTAATTAAAAGTACCTACACATCCAATAACCTTGTTATCCACATTGATGTGTGGCGACGGGTTTGCGCCATAGCCTCCAGGCATAATCTTTGTCTTGGAGATATTGATTTCCAGCCCGGCTGCCCGAGATTCAACATTAATAGCGCTAGTGTTTTCTTGAAGGTGACCTAGGCTTTGGCTTAGAAGGCATACGTCATCGGCGTATTCCAAGACCTCGAGTTGTTTAAAGGGTGTCCATTGGATACCACGTCTACCGTTCAGTGCCGTGCGCATTATATTGTCGATGACAAGGATAAAAAGTATGGGTAATAAGATACATCCTTGTCTTACTCCAGTAGTAACTTCGAACGGATTAGACAATTTACCTTTATGTAAAACCCGGCATTTAAAGTCCACGTACATTGCCCGAATTAAGTTCAGAATTTTCGTTGGCATGTTACGGTTTTCTAAAATTTTCCATAGATAGCTCCTGTTGACACTGTCGAAGGCCTTCATGAAGTCGATAAACGCTAAACGGTAAATGCGGGTGCGGAATTTATTACATTGCGCCAGTACTATTCTTACTGTGTTGATTAGATCAACACAAGATCTATTCTCTCGGAACCCAAACTGATTTTCGCGTAGTGTTTTAGAAACTGCTTCAGACGTTCTATTCAAAATCACTCGACTTAGTATTTTGCTCGGTATTGGAAGAATTGTTATTCCCCTGTAGTTATTGCAGTCTTTGGAGTCACGTGAAACACTACATCATTTAAATGACCACCACGCGAAATGTTGCAAGTATTGATTCTTTTGAGGTAATTTTCGACCACTTTTTGACACATATTGGGCGGTATTTTAGCCATAACTTGACGAATGTTGGTTTTTAAGTGATCAAGAGTTAATGGTTTATCTGCATAAACACGGTCTTTCGCGTAGTCCCACAAAAAAGTCTAATGGTGTCAAATCGCATGATCTTGATGGCCAGTTGATATTGACACGACGAGAAATTACGCGGCCAGGAAATGTCTCTTGTACTGAAGCCATATTTGCTCGAATTGTGTGGCATGTGGAAACGTCTTGTTGAAACCACATAATATTCTCCAAGTCGTATTCTTAAATAATGTGCCAGACAGTCCTAATTTCTGAGAACGACGAGGAATCGAAACATTCGGGTCTTGGGCAACACTTTCACTTACAGCAGCGATATTTTCCGCGGAACGAGCGAAACGCTGATGCACAGGCCTTACAATATTTGTAACCGCTCCAGTCTCTTCAAATTTCTTCACAATTTTGCCAATTGCTTGCATATTTGGATGATTACGTTAACCATAATCTCCTCTTAAAGCACGATATGGGCTGTTGCAGAATCACCATTTTTTGTAGTATGTTTTGATAATTTTTATGCGTTATGTGATACTTCAATGTCAATATCAAACTTTCAACTGAAAAGAAAAAAAAATTGGTTTAACAACTTAGTTTGACAGATGTCGAATTGCAGTCCTATACTTTTGAAACCATGAAATGGATGACCCATTATTTTGTTCCCATTAAGTTACAACTCATTATTATACCCACTATCAAAAAGAATGGGGTTTATATTGAGATTGTCATTACGTTTGTTATATCCTTAACATTGGCTCAAAAACCAAAAGTGATATATATTCTGAATCCTAAGGCGATTGCACGATATCCGTCTGTTTGTCTGTTAAAAACACGATAACACCTAAACGCTTGGTCACTGAAACTTGGCAAAAATATTCTTTAATTCTGGAAAAATGTTGTTATTGAAATTGGGCGAAATTGGTTCATATTTGACCATAACTCCCGTATTACCTAGTCTAGGCTTATTGCTTATTTGCTAAAAAATAACAAATTATAACAGTTATGATGATAAAATTTGGTATATAGAAGTTTTTCGTAAGCCCTAGTTAGCATATAAAATATCATCGAAATCGGTTCACATTTAACCATAGCTCCCATACAAAACATTTACAGAAACAGCCTAAATTTTACCGTAAATACACTTAAATGCCAATAAATGGTAAACTCTAATAGCTATGGCCACTTAATTTAGCACAAAAAAGTCTTATATGAATACCAGCTAGTGTGCCGAATTTTGTTATAATCGGTCAGCATTTGACCATAGTTCCCATATAAAAAACTTATGTCCGTCTGTTTGTCAGATAAAAGCGCGATAGCGCCTTAACGAAAAGAGCTAGAGGGACAAAAAAAAAGTATTTTCGATATCTTGTATTGAAAATGGGCGAAATCGGCTTACATTTGGTTAGAGATCATATATAACCCCGCCCCGGGAATACATTAATGCTGATAAATTTAATACAATTGTAATAGCTATGACGACTAAATTTGGAATAGAGAAGTTTTATGCATTTATTGGTCAGTATAACAAATTTTATAGGAATCGGTGCATATTTGACTAAAGCTTTCATATAAAAACCACTCCCATATATTAGATGATCTAAAAAAGAGATCTACTAATTTTATTAATTAACTGAAATCACTTGACTCCTTGGGTACCTGCCTTGGATCCCCAGTTTTACCAACTTTTTTTTAAATGTATAAACCGCAATTCTCAACATTATTTGAAAAACTTCGGCACATGTCTATAAATTGATTTAAGAAAGAGTTAAACTAATTTTACTGATCCCTTGACTCTTTGGACCTCTTATTTTTGTTCTCAATGTATAAGCCGGAGTTCTCAACAAAATTTGATGGAATTCGGCACACGTCTATTTGTTTATCCAACAAATAGCTTTATTAATTTTGTTTAAAATCCCTCCACTCTATGGGGAACCTGCTTTGGAGCCTCACTTTTCACTTATGTTTCTTCCAATATATAAGCCTCAATTCTCAACAGAATTTGATGAAATTCGGCACACGTCTATTAGTTGACCCAAAAAAGAGCTCTACTTATTTTGGTTGAACTCCGTCGGCTCCTAGAGGTACCTGTCTTGGACTAACACTTAAATGCAATTTTATTAAAAAGTTACGCCTAAATGACTGCAATACTTTTTGCCTAAATTATGAGTAACTAAGTTATGTGACTTTTTTCAGAAAATTTTGAACTTTGTTTAATGATCGATAAATTTCGGTGAATTTTTTTCGCTCAATCTAAAGAAGAGACTTTCGCCTTTCACGTGTTTATGGCAGGAGCACCGAGCAAGATCGAGATAACTTAGTTTTTGTCCAAAGGAAAACGAAAACATTGAGTTTTGTGGAGCTTTTTTGATTTCCTGATATCTCCTAAACTGTATACGAGATTCATTTTTTTTCTTTTTTTCAAGGACCTGTATTTTAATTAAGTCGATAATTTCTATCAGGCATATGATGGAAGTCGATCGTTTTCAAATCGATCGATTTTAGATATATTTTTGAAAGAATTTTCGGTTATTTTCCCGAAAATTCAAGCCAAATGAATGATATATTATCAGTCAAAAGGATTAAAGCCCAAATTTAATTTTTTTGGGGGGAAATGACCAAAAATATATCTGAAATCGTTCGATTTGAAAACGATAGTTTTCCATCACATTTTGAAAATTGAAGCCGTTATTAATTTTTTAAATTTTTAATTTCATATGAAAAAATGTTTGCTAAGTTTTTAATTAATTGTTAATAAAATCACTTCTAATTGATGGATTTTCATAAAATTAGGCTTTTATTGTTAAGAACTTTCATAGTTTTACGATCGTTTTACGATGGTAAGACTTTGACTTTTTCGATTTTTTACGAATTTTTGGAAAATAAAATTTTTTTGATTTAGCAAAAAAAAATTTACATTTTTATGTGAAGAACACCACAACCGTTGACCATATGAAAAAATTGTCTTATAAAGGCTTAAAGAAAATTTTGTGGTAAATCCGCCAGTGTTTCTTTCAACGAATTTAGATAAGCCATTTCCAAGATATGATAAAATCAATGAAACGACCTCTGTGAAATTCCGTAATTTTAGAAAAAAAAATTAAAAAATCGTATCCATAGAATTTTAAATTTTGGGTGTTTATTTATTGAGCCATATTACACCGAAATTGAATAGCAAGACTTCAAAGTAATTTCTCTTGTTGACCAGTGTTATTTGACTTCATATCCTCTAAATCTGTAAACTTTTTGAGTCATCAGATTAAAGTTATCACAAAATTTAAAGGAAATGAGATGAATACATTTTTAGAATATTGATACAGTAATGAATCATCGAGACACTGTTTTATAAAAGTTTTTGTTGCCATCGAAAAATACCAACAACAACAATCCCTTATTTTAGTTAGGATTAGCAAGGATAAACTTTTGTTTGGGTAAAAGCAAAAATGTTTTATAAGGTACTCATGGGGGACATTTTCATGAAATTATTTTGTTCTTATGTGTCCATTGTGTAAATGTGGTTATCATATTATTTAATTACCTAGAATATATTGCGATTCATTTGGTCTGAAAGTAGGTGTTTTGTATATTTAAATGAATTAAGTTAATGAAAGCTTTTTATTGCACCAAATTGGTTGCACATGGTCCATAATCATATCTCTCCAAAAAATCTTTTAAAATGATTGAAAATCATTAAAAAATATACTGTTGTTCTATCTTTGTTGGCAGACTCCAAAAGAAAAATTTTGTATATGAGTTTGCTTAAGTTTATATAAAAATAATATGGGCTTAAAAAAAAGGGATATACATTTTGAATCCTTATGAAATTTTAAGACGATTGTGCAATAACCGTCTGTTTGTCGGTTAAAGATACCTACTATAGGGCGTAAATGACAGGACCTAGGTCATTAAAATTTGGCGAGAATATTCCTAATTTCATGGAAAATCTTGGTATTGTAATAAAGCGAAATCGATTCACATTTAACCATACCTGTCGTATAGCCTCGTCTAGCAATCGCTCATTTACTAATAAATCAAATCATGGAAATCGAATCACATTTAACCATTGCTCTCATATAAACACTTACGGAAACTTTTGCATACGTGCGAACCAATTTTCGAATCTCTTTTTCATTTCGATTGAGGTAGCTTTAAAACATGAGCTAAGGAAAACTAGTTTTTTTTTTTTGGTTTTAGGAATAAAAATAAAAATTATTCATTTAGTGCCAAATAAGGACTTTCCGGCGGATGACTTCCTTAATCGATGTTTTTAGTGCTCAAAAAGACATACCAACTTTTTTTGAGCTATATAGGATCTATATAGGATCTACTGCGAACTAATGATTTTTACTGCTAGTCCCACTTATATTTAAGGTTTTTTCACGTCTCACGTCGGAGAATGTTTTTGAATTGGGCTAGAGTCATTTCTGCAAAAGGGAAATCTTCGTCTAATTTTGATTAATAGAAAAAAAATGTTGTGATCTTCTGATTATCCGCAGTCACCTAAAGCAAGTATTTTTTAAGCTTTTTGTGCTTGTATTTCATTTACATAAACGTGGCTTAATGATGTATTGCTTATAAAAAAAATTGATTGAATTGATAATCACAAAAATTGATGTTGCCGTGACTGGGACTTAAACCCAGGCACAATTTTTTATATTATACTTAGTTGTCGTCGTGTTTACTAATTAAGCCATAGCAACCAGGTATTTTATTAGGTATGACCAAGAGTGGCTCTAGATGATGGTAAAATGACACGACATCTAGACCAGACCTAGTACCTAGACAAATTCCTTTTCAGCCTTTTTTAGAGAACGAAGATTGCGTAATCAGCATTCTCAGAACATTGGTCAATTGGTTAAGGCAGATAAAGATCGTAGATACGCATAATTTTAACTAAATATAAATCGGGTATCATTAAATTTAGAGCTAACCTGGATTTAATGAAGTTGAAATGAAGGACTAAAGGAATCTACAGATACCACAAAAATTAAGAACAATATGGTATCTAAGCTAGCATTTTTTGAAAATTTTAATCAAATATGAGTCTTTTTTGACTCCACTGCACGATTAAAATGATCACTTATGAGTCAAAAATTATTTTTTTTGTGTGAGAAAATGGTCTTTAATTAATTATAATCACTCGTTTTTCTGAACTATTATGATTAGATTGTGACTGCACACATGTTGGTAGATTTGGTGAAAAAAATTGCAGCACAACATCATTTCTATTTTTAGAACAGTGAAGCTGCGTTAATAATTGCAGAAATTGATGTTGCCGAGACCGAGGATCGAACCCGGGCTGAAGTGAATATTATATGTTATGCTTAGTAGTCGACGTGCTAACCAACGAAGCCACATCACCTACAATAAGTC
Organism: Stomorhina lunata; assembly: GCA_933228675.1. Taxonomy (NCBI): domain Eukaryota; kingdom Metazoa; phylum Arthropoda; class Insecta; order Diptera; family Rhiniidae; genus Stomorhina; species Stomorhina lunata. The sequence goes on along the minus strand of OW121741.1, from coordinate 44,367,856 downwards.
ATGAGTTTTTTAAACACCACTACTTACTTAAATGGCCTATATTACAACCTGTTAAGGTCAAAGGCCGAGCATATTTTAGAATTCCATGCGCTTCGATCTTGTGCGCATATTCTCCAATTTCATAAGCCAAGCTTGGTTAAATTTTCTTCTACTTGGTCTTTCCATCGAAGTTTCGGTCGTCCTCGTCTTCGAGTTCCCTCGGGATCATGTTCAAACACTTTTCTTGCTGGAGTACTTTCATCCATTCGCACCACATGTCCCAGCCAACGCAAACGCTGCTGTTTGATGCGTTTTACTATGTCAATGTCAGCAAATAACTCATACAGCTCATGATTAAATCGATGCCGAAATTCATTGCTAATGCTGATTGGACCATAGATTTTTCGTAGGATTTTCCTCTCAAAGACTCCAAGAACAGCTTCATCGGCTTGTGCAAGTGCCCATGATTCAGCACCATATAATAACACTGGTAGTATAAGCGTTTTGTAGAGCGTAATTTTAGTTCTTGTTGAGAGGATTTTATTCCTAAGCTGCCTGCTTAGGCCGAAATAGCATCTGTTGGCAAGTATGATTCTTCTTTTAATTTCGATACTTATGCCATTATTTATATTTACTGCGGTACCAAGGTAGACAAATTCTTTAACAACCTCGAATTCTAGTGGATTGCTTGCTAGTAGAGACCATTAGTTTTGTTTTGGATTCATTGACTACTAGACCCATTTTCATTGATTCCTTCTCAATACTGGAAAATGCGGCAGTCACCTCACGCAATGTGCGCCCCATAATATCAATGTCATCGGCAAAAGCGAGTAACATGTGCTTTCTGCTAAAAATTGTGCCAGTTGTATTAACTGCAGCACCACGCAAGATTTTCTCTAACAAAATGTTAAAGAGATCACATGATAAACTGTCGCCTTGCCTAAAACCTCGCTTAGTTAAAAAGGGTTCTGAAAGGCTTTTACCTATTTTAACTGACGATGTTGTGTCAGTTAATGTCATCCTGCACAACCTTATTAACTTCGTAGGAATGCCAAATTCTGACATTGCTTTATACAGCTTTGTTCGTATTGGGCTGTCAAAGGCAGCTTTGTAGTCAACGAAGAGGTGGTAAGTGTCTATTTGCTTTTCTTGGGTCTTTTCCAGGATTTGACGCAGAGTAAAGATCTGGTCAGTGGTGGATTTACCTGGTCTAAAGCCACATTGGTAGGCCCCTACTATTTCGTTCATCTTGGGTTTTAGCCTTTCACACAGGATGCTCGATAAAATTTTGTAGGCAATTGAGAGGAGACTTATGCCTCTATAGTTAGCGCATACGGATTTATCACCTTTTTTGTGCACTGGACAAAGAACACTGAGGCTCCAATCGTCAGGCATACGTTCTTCTAGCCATATAGAATTCAGGAGTTGAAACATGTACTTTATTAATTCATCACCTCCGGTCTTAAAAAGCTCTGCTGGTAATTATTATTAGGATCATTTGCGTGATTATATTATGACTACGCACAAATCTCACGATTTGCTTATGCTATTTTTAACTAGTCGCTTGCTAAGCGTTTCTATGAGTTTTTTTGTAAACTTTTTTCGATACTGATAAATCAGTCTTTGATCATCTAAAGGAATCCTAAAAGATTCATTTTGCTGATGTTACCATTAACAATCTGCCAATTGCTAGCTGCGACGTAGATGCGAGTAATTTAGCGCAAGAGTTCCTGGGAGAGATCAGTATATCATAATTTTCTAATCCAGCTGGGAGAGCAGATTGTGAGAAAGATCTTCAGAAGCCAGAAAATCATCTGGAAGAGACTTGTATCTTATTATTTATCTCATTACTTTTTATCACAAAACCTACAGATACCTTATAAGGTAAGAATAATGTTATATTTGAAGACGTAAGTAACTTGGCTCAAGGCTTGAAAAATGTCTGGAAAAGATTAGTATGTCGTCCTTTTCTAATCAAGTTGGGAAAGTGGGGAACTCTGCATCATAAAACCAAGCAATGAGCATTGTGAGAAAGATCTTATAGAGTCTAAAAAGCATCTGGAAGGAACTAGTCTCTCATTTCAGTAGACTTGGATTTGTGGAAAATCTTTTTTTCACAACTAAGCAAGGAGTTTTTTAGGGAGAAGCTTCTTCTAGACAGCGATGAGCACGGGTCCGCGCAAAGAGAACAGAACAAAAAAATAGTAGGCAGAGTTGCCGTTTTTTATACTTTTAGCTAAAATAGTTATTTTTTTTCAATGTGTAGTTCTAACGTTTTAAAAAGAAAAAGTTTTTTACTCCATTTTTTTAAAATATTTTTATCAAAAATTTTGATATGGAAAATTTTTTTATCACAAATTTTTCTACAGAAATTTTTTTTATCAAAAATTTTTCTATAGAAATTTTTTTTTATTAAAAATTTTTCTATTGAAATTTTTTTTATTAAAAATTTTTCTTTATTTGGGAATTAATTATTCGAACTTTAGAATTGATTGAAAAATTAGGTTTAATCAGGCTTGAGTTCATTTAACTTTCAAATTATTAATTTTTGAAAATTTGAAAAGTAATTGTGGAGAAAAACTGAAAAAATTATTTTTGAACGCGGCTCAGTGGATTGCAATTTCTGTCCCGCCACAGGACGTCATCAGCACTTAGCGCCCTCGACCACAGTCGAGTTGTCAAATTGCAGAGATAATCATCAATTTAACTCATTGAGTTTGATCGAACATCACTACGTTTAATTGATTGTGTATTCTCCTATTACTTGTTTTGCTCGATCTTTTCACTTGCCGTTGGCATGTAGAGAAGAACAAGACTTTTTGGTTTGATGCTATTTTTAGAATAGTAACAATGTTAACAACATATGTATGTAAGTACATTACATGAATGTATGTAAATGCAACGTGCCCTTTGCTTTTATTTATTTGGGAATTAATTATTCGAACTTTAGAATTGATTGAAAAATTAGGTTTAATCAGGCTTGAGTTCATTTAACTTTCAAATTATTAATTTTTGAAAATTTGAAAAGTAATTGTGGAGAAAAACTGAAAAAATTATTTTTGAACGCGGCTCAGTGGATTGCAATTTCTGTCCCGCCACAGGACGTCATCAGCACTTAGCGCCCTCGACCACAGTCGAGTTGTCAAATTGCAGAGATAATCATCAATTTAACTCATTGAGTTTGATCGAACATCACTACGTTTAATTGATTGTGTATTCTCCTATTACTTGTTTTGCTCGATCTTTTCACTTGCCGTTGGCATGTAGAGAAGAACAAGACTTTTTGGTTTGATGCTATTTTTAGAATAGTAACAATGTTAACAACATATGTATGTAAGTACATTACATGAATGTATGTAAATGCAACGTGCCCTTTGCTTTTATTTATTTGGGAATTAATTATTCGAACTTTAGAATTGATTGAAAAATTAGGTTTAATCAGGCTTGAGTTCATTTAACTTTCAAATTATTAATTTTTGAAAATTTGAAAAGTAATTGTGGAGAAAAACTGAAAAAATTATTTTTGAACGCGGCTCAGTGGATTGCAATTTCTGTCCCGCCACAGGACGTCATCAGCACTTAGCGCCCTCGACCACAGTCGAGTTGTCAAATTGCAGAGATAATCATCAATTTAACTCATTGAGTTTGATCGAACATCACTACGTTCGATCACTCAATGAGTTAAATTGATGATTATCTCTGCAATTTGACAACTCGACTGTGGTCGAGGGCGCTAAGTGCTGATGACGTCCTGTGGCGGGACAGAAATTGCAATCCACTGAGCCGCGTTCAAAAATAATTTTTTCAGTTTTTCTCCACAATTACTTTTCAAATTTTCAAAAATTAATAATTTGAAAGTTAAATGAACTCAAGCCTGATTAAACCTAATTTTTCAATTAAAAATTTTTCTATAGAAAATTTTTTCATCAAAAACTTTTCCATAGAAAATTTTTTCATCAACAATTTTTCTATACAAAATTTTTTCATCAAAAATTTTTCTATACAAAATTTTTTCATCAAAAATTTTTCTATAAAAGATTTAAAAATTTTTAGATATAATAATATTTCTTTTTTTATATTTTTTAATATTTTTAAATTTTTACAGAAAAATATTTTTATCGAAAAATTTTCTTAAAAATATAATTTTTATAATTAAATTTTCTAAGAAAAAAAATTTTTCGGATCAAAAATATCTAAAAAATAAAAAAATCTAAAATTGTTTAATATTAGAATTTATATCTGTTTTGAAATATATTTCCAATATTTTCAAAAATATTCCCAATGTTTACAAAAATAATAGTGTTGTGTCAACAATGTTCGAGATTATATTTCTTTGTTCTCTCGAACCATGTATTTTGTTGCTATAAATTCGATTTTGATTTGTTTCTTGCCTATTTTGTTTTTGTCTTTTCTGTTAACATACAAATTCCAACTGAATGATTTTAATACTCATTTCCACGAGTTTTATTGATCGTGATCGTGGTTTTTACAAAAATTAAAAAAATTCATCGGCTTCTGGTGGTATGGGCTGCCTACTCCTGCCGATGAGAATGCAAACGTAACGATAGTGGAAAAATTGGACGTGCCTTCGCTTTCTTCAGTTAAATCTTCATCACCTTAAAGTGAGAAGGTTTGTTTGTATATAAATGACTCCAGGTTTTACGCTGATTCATTGTATTGGTATTAATTGAGTTAACCCTTTTTTAAAGTGACCAAGATAGTTTCAAAGAAGGTATTTTTCTGAGTGTTACTTCTCTAAGAAAGAAAACCCTGGTTCTCAATGGTGGTTTCATAATCAGCTGGGAATGGCCAATCCAGAAGCATAAAAGACAACCCACGTATTTCAAATAATTCATTTTAAGGTTGACATTGTTGTAAATTCATCGATAGCAATAATATTTGTGTGAATGATTTTCTCAATGAAAAAATATTATAAATTTTTGAAGGGTGCTGACACAAGGGACCTTTTGTGGTATTATTTTTCCAGGTAACCACCGCATTACAATATTGTATCATTTTACAAGACAAATGTAATCATACCAATTCAAAAACACACCCTCTATATAATTTTAAGGAAATATGCAAAATTAATTTTTCTTTTTTGGTTAACGACGAGTATACGACGAGAACTTATTTATTTAAATAAAATAATTTACTAACAAGGAGTATTGTACACACAAGTATTTATTTTTGCATATTTAAAAATATTTCACGAAAAAAGAAATGAAATGAAATGACATGGTAAAATTGTTTGAAAACGAGCATTATTATACCGCAGAACACAGCCCCAAACCTTAACGAACATTGGGGAATTGTACTTGTGCTTGAATGATGTACTCGTTTCTGCTTTTACCCTTTTACAGAACCCCCGAGAAATAAAATTGACTCATTTTACATACCTTACAAAGAAGAAGTATACGAAGCTAAGCAAATTTTTTTCCATAGTACGAGTATTTGTTTGTATTAAAAAAGTAGAAAAAAAGTATAAGAATTTCATTTGTCAGTCTATACAATGCACCGACCTATAGCATATAGCAGCAGCAGCAGCTCGCCAAAGCTTCAAAATTGTTTACGAGCAACTGACACGGCACAAATAAATTTGTGCACAAATGAAATGAAATTGTTTGCTAAAAACATTCATGCACTTGTATTATGAGAATATTTGAAAAGGATCTCAGCTTCATACTCCTTAAAGTGCAGTTCACCTGCCAAAGCTAAAAATAGCCATAAATATAATAAAATATTCCAACAAAATTAACTTATTTATTTTTGCGCTAGAGAAGGCGAGAAATTTAAATGAATGAAATGTTTTTCATTTCAATTATTCTTTAGGTTATTACAAATTGATTTATTATACCCACCATCGAAAAGAATGGGGGGTACATTGAGATTGTCATTCCATTTGTAATTTCCTTAATATTGGTTCAAAACCCAAAATTGAAGTATATTCTGAAACCTTATGAAATTCTAAAACGATTGAGCGATGTCCGTCTGTCTGTCCGCATATCTGCCTGACTGTTGTCGGCACGATAAAACCTTAACGAAATTTGTCATAAATATTCTTCATTTCTTGGAAAATTTTGGTATTGAACTCGAGCAAAATCGGTTCACATTTGATCATAGCTCCCATATAACCTCGTCTAGGCTAATCGCTTATTTGCTAATAAATGACAAATTATAAGAGCTATGATGACAAAATTTGATATTTAGAAGTTCTACATAAGCACTAGGCAGCATATACAATTTTATCGAAATCGGTTTACATTTAACCATAGCTCCCGTATAACCTCGTCTAGGCTAATCGCTTATTTGCTAATAAATGGCAAATTATAATAGCTATGATGACAAAATTTGGTATCTAGAAGTTTTACATAAGCAGCATAGGCAGCATATAAAATTTCATCGAAATCGGTTCACATTTAACCATAGCTCCCATAAAAAAACGTACGTAAACAGCCTTAATATTGGTTCAAAACCCAAAATTGAAGTATATTCTAAATCCCTATGAAATTTTAAAACGATTGAGCGATGTCCGTCTGTCTGTCCGCTTATCTGTCTGTCTGTTGTCGGCACTATAAAACCTTAACGAAATTTGTCATAAATATTCTTCATTTCTTTGAAAATTTTGGTATTGAACTCGAGCAAAATCGGTTCACATTTGATCATAGCTCCCATATAACCTCGTCTAGGCTAATCGCTTATTTGCTAATAAATGACAAATTATAAGAGCTATGATGACAAAATTTGATATTTAGAAGTTCTACATAAGCACTAGGCAGCATATACAATTTTATCGAAATCGGTTTACATTTAACCATAGCTCCCGTATAACCTCGTCTAGGCTAATCGTTTATTTGCTAATAAATGGCAAATTATAATAGCTATGATGACAAAATTTGGTATCTAGAAGTTTTACATAAGCAGCATAGGCAGCATATAAAATTTCATCGAAATCGGTTCACATTTAACCATAGCTCCCATAAAAAAACGTACGTAAACAGCCTTAATATTGGTTCAAAACCCAAAATTGAAGTATATTCTAAATCCTTATGAAATTTTAAAACGATTGAGCGATGTCCGTCTGTCTGTCCGCATATCTGTCTGTCTGTTGTCGGCACGATAAAACCTTAACGAAATTTGTCATAAATATTCTTCATTTCTTGGAAATTTTTGGTATTGAACTCGGGCAAAATCGGTTCACATTTGACCATAGCTCCCATATAACCTCGTCTTACGGAAACATAGAAATACAAATAGAATAGGGGGTTTATGTCCGTCTGTCCGTCAGATAAAAGCGCGATAGCCCCTTAACGAAAAGGACTACAGCAACAAAATTCTACAAGAGGAAGTCTTAATTTGACTGGCTTGCATTCAAATTAAGACTTCCTCTTGTGTAACATTTTGTCACAATCGGTCACTTATGGAAACACAAGAGAAGATTCAATTGCTAAAACCATCTTTTTGGTGTTCAATTTTTTTGGTAGAATGTACGCACTTCGTTTCGACTCTAATACATTTCAATTTCTTCAATCAAACGTCTTTCCATTTTCTTCCTTCTTTTCTTTCGATATCTTTCTAAGGTTCGACGCATAACTACTGATTGCAAATTTGCCCTGTATTCTTAATTTTTCTCAGCAGTGGCATTGTGGCACTCCTCGTCATTGTGGCACTCCTCGTGAGGATTTTGGAACCCTAGTACAGATTTTGCAGATGCTTTCATGGATTTGGCAATGTTTAGCCATTGTGTACAGATGTCGTTTGAATCAGAAACGTGTTCCCTGAGCAATCGAGCTGTGCGTTGCGAGAAATCGGTAGCAACTTGAAGAGATTTAATCTTTGTGACGCCAAACTTTCTGTACTTCCGACTGTATGTTTCTCGATACACTCAGACGAGTTCTCACCTTGGCTGCAACAAGGAAATGATCAGAGTGCATATTAGCTCCTCGAATTAAGCTCACATCCAACACTTGAAGATTGTCTTTCTTCAACTACAACATGATCAACATGATTTTTTATGTTTTGGTTAGAGAACACCCATGTCCCTTTATGGATTTTAGTTTGTTGTAACCTGGTGCTGCTTGCTACCATGTTGCGCGCCGCCGCAAAGTAGATCAACTTGATACCATTGTCAGACGTTTCACCGTGAATGTTAAATTTACAAATATTAGGATCAAAACAGCTTTCCCGTCCTAACTTTGCGTTAAAATCATCCAGTATTATTTTAAAGTCATGATTGGGGCATCTATTATAGACTTCCTCAAATTGATCATAGAAGGATTCTTTAACGTTATCATATTTTCCTCTGCCGGTGCGTGAGCACAAATCAGGTTTAGGTGAAAGTATTTAGCTTTGAAACGTATTGTCGCTATCCTTTCACTTACTGGGGTGAACCTGGAAAGCAGATTTCGCATTCTTTTGTTCACCATAAAACCAAGTTCGTATCTACTCTCATGCCAGCTATAATACAGGTCGCCTTTTGGTGTCTTGACGACGCCGTGACCATTCCATCTTCTGAAGTGCAGTCACATCACATTTATATTCATCAAGAACATCCATCAACTGGATGAGAGCACCTTCTTTGTAAAGAGTTCGGAAGTTCCAATTTTGAGCGGGCCATGGGCACGCTTCCCCCCATCCGATTGACCTCAAATTTTCAAAGGATTATTTTTTTAGCATTTCGAACGAATCTAGGGGTTGGCCTAGGGTTGCCAGTCAGGCTGGATTCGACTGGATTGTCCAGCTTTTTTAGTACTTGTCCAGTGTCAAGCTAAAATTAAATTTGTCCAGCTAAAAGGTGAAGAGTTGAATTTTAAAGAAAAAGTATCTTTATGATAATGAACGCAAAAGTTTTTTTTTTCTCTTTTTTACTTAGTGATTTATGCGTTGATTAATTGATTACTTGATCAAGTTAATTTTGCAATAAAATTACTCTCTATCGAATTTCCCCATTGTATTTACTTTACTTAAATGGCCTTTATTACAACCTGTTAAAGCCAAAGGTCGAGCATATTTTCGAATTTTAATTCTTCAATTTCGTAGGTCAAGCTTTAAAAGATTTTCCTCTACTTCTACTTGGCCTTTTTGTCGAATTTTCGTACGTCCTCTTTTACGAGTTCATTCTTTATCGGTTTTAAATACTTTTCGTGCAGGAGTATTTTTATCCATTCGCCCAACATGTTCTAACCAACGCAGCCGCTGCAGTTTGATGCTTTGTCGATATTCATGGTTTATTCGATGTCGATATTCATTGTTGATGCAAACTGGTCAAGATTTTTCGTAGAATCTTTCTCTCAAAAACTCAAAGAATAGCTTCATCTGCTTGTGCAAGTGCCCATGATTCAGCACCATATAATAACACGGGTAGTAAAAGCGTTTTATAGAGCGTGTCTTTAGTTCTAACAGAAAGAGCTTTATTTTAACTGCCTGCTTAGACCAAAATATAATCTGTTTGCAAGCATGATTCTACGTTTGATTTCGAAGCTTATATCGTTATTTATGTTGACGGCTGTACAAGGGTAAATACATTCTTTTACAACTTCGAAGTTTAAGTTCTCAAGGATCACATGTGGTCCAACTCTTGTGAACTTTCTGTTTGTAGAAACTATCAGTTTTATTTTTGATTCATTGACAACTAGACCCATTTTATTAGATTTCTTCTCGACACGTGAAAAGGCGGCAGCTACCTCGTGCACAATTTACGATTTCAGGTAACACAATATTGAAGAGATCGCATGACAAACTATCGCCTTGTCTGAATCCCCGTTTAGTTATGAAGGACTCCGAGAGGCGCTTACTTATTTTAACTGTTGCATAGTCTCATTAACTTCCTAGGGTTGCCAAACTCAGGCATTGCATTAAACACCTTCGTTCGTATCGGGCTGTCAATAGCACCTTTGTAGTAAACAAAGAGATGCTATGTATCAATTTGTTTCTCTTGTGTTTTCTCCAGGATTTGATGTAGCGTGAAGACCAGTGATAGATTTACCCGATCTAAAGCCACATTATTAGGTTCCAAATATTTCGTTAACTTTGGCTTTTACCTTTCACACAATATGGTCGATATTATCTTATATGCAATTGAAAGAAGACTTTTACCTATATAATTGGCACATACAGTTTTATCTAATTTGTTTGTGGACTGAACAAAGAACACTGAGACTCCAATCGTCCGACATACGTTCTTCTAACTATATGGTTTTTATAAGCTGGGACATAAGTGATTATCAACTCCCACCTCCTGCCTTAAAAAGCTCTACCATTGGCACTCGCAGATTTATTACTTTTCAGTTATTGTAATTCTAACCTCATTTTGATTTGTTCGGGCATGTCATCCTGTCCACTTTCACTTGGTACTGGACATTAATAATTTGCAAAATTTATTAATGTCCAGCTAATTTGTGGGTTGTCAAGCTTTTTTTTTTACCTTATGTCCAGCTTTTTCCGGGTTTGTGTCTGGCAACCCTAGGTTGGCCGCATAAAAATTCCAACTTTGAAAAATAACTGTCACTCTAATCTACTATGTGTAGTTCGATGTTTGAAAGAAGATTTCATTAATTTAAATCACTGACAATAGGATTTATAAAACAATTGTAAAATGCCTACAGCAAAAGATTAACTATAAAAAATTTGTATACTCGTGCAAAAATAAAATTAGAATGAAAATGTTTTAAGACTTCAAAACCACAAGAACGTAATTACAAAATGCAAATCGTCGCATAATCAGACAAAATCTCCGCAGGGTCGAATATGAAAAACCACTGCAGTAATTATTGAAGATTAAAGTGCGTTGAATTTAAATAAATTAAAAAATTTAAACATTTCATTTATTAACATAAAGTTAAATATTTCTTTTATAAAATAAGTTTTTAATTTTAATAAGATTTCCACAAAGATTGCATCAAATATTTGAATGAAACAGGTAATACTTTAGATATAGATGTAGGGCATAAACCTTACATTAGTGAATGGATTTGAATTAGCTTTGATGTACTTTTAACAAAATGAAAGCTAAGCAATTTTGAGTGCAATCTGGTGATGGACTAAATTTTATGTAGAAATAAAAGGAAATGCAATAAAAGGCTCGAACTAGGCAACAGAAAAGTTTTCTAATTTCGATGTAGGTACACTCGAAAACTGTGTAAAATATTTCAATTAAAGTGAAAATATAGTATTCGTATGTATGTATGTATGTATTTAACAATTTTATTTTATTACTTTACAGACTTTGACCGTTATGCGAGTTCCCGATATTTCTGCTACAGCTGGTTACGCTGCATCTGTATTTAATCCGATTAATAACCAACGAGAAAATCACAGCACAAATTCCCTTATATTATCCGCACTTGGAACAGGGCACAATAAATTCGACAATACACCGATAACGGGAACACCCAATTATCATTATAGGGACACGACATCGTCGAACACAACCCCAGCCACTGCTAATCCAACTTTAAATATAACAGCAGCTAACGCTTTCGCAACGACTGCAGCATCAACGATTTCTAGTTATGCCTCATCGGCTGATGAATTTATACAGAAGGCATTGAATTCTACACCTACACCAACAGAATATTCTCCACCAATTTTGAATCATCTGAACGATAATAACATCGTACCGCATTACTGTTGCGGAGCACTTCCTAAAGCTCTTGTCAACTCATTTGAGGATTGTTACGATAAAGACGCCAACAGCACCGGAAACACATACAAAAGTTTCAAGGAAATTTTCAACACGAATAAAAGCTTTTATGAGGATTGTGTAAGGGATTTTGAAAATATTAATGTTAGTTCCAAAAAAGGGAATCAATTTAAGAAAAAAACAATATTTAAGTTAAAATTAAGAAAATATTTAAATGATTTTTTTCATCTCTTTCCCTTTTAGTTACTAAAAAATGGCTCAGATGATCATGTAACCGATACTGATTTGGATCCCATACAATTGATTAATTCTCGTGAAACTCCCAATAGCAATAATTTGGATTGTGTTGACGGTAGTGGTGGTGGTGGCAAACATATTTGCACAAATCCCTTTGATGAGGCTTTCAGTCAATATAATGCTGTTCACTGTAAGAAACTTAAAGTCGGAAATTTAGAACCAATTGATGATAATACCGAAGATCTCCTTGAAACGGAAAAAGTTGAGAGCGGTTTTGAACCAGATGACAATGATTACGATGATCATTCTATGATCGATTTATGCAGTGATACTAAATCAATTTATGATAGCGATGAAAAAGGTTGATTTTGCACAAAATATTCTTTTAATTTCAACCTTAGATCTTAGATTTTATTAGAAGTAAACAAATAATTGTGTAGCTATTAGTATCGTGTAAATATTTAAGATGAAGAAGCTGGTTTCAGATCGATCTGGTGTGAATGTTAATAAAACGGATTTGAAAGTAGTTTCTTGATTTATCATAGAAAGCACTTTCTGATAAGAATGAAGAAATTTCACAGCTTTAAATAATTCTTACATCGGGAATAAATTGTAGTTGAAGGAGGTTTTTAAGTTACGAGTTTTAACACCGTCCCGGAATCTACATTTCTTCTTTAATTGTTCCTGACAAGAATTGTATAGAGATCAATCTCATAAACATCGCTATTGTTCAAGTCCTAGGGTTTGATTTGTCTTTTCAACTAGTGAGTTTTAAGTTAAGATAGTGATAATTGGAAGACTTGGTTCTGATAGTTTAGAAATATGATACTAATCCAGCAACTCCAATTCAGCAACTCCACTTCAGAAAAATAGAATTAAAAAGAAGATAGGGAAGGAAATAGAAGCAATTTAAATTTGTTATATACCCATTTTTTTGTATTGGGCCGCTACATATACATTGTGATGGAACTAGGAAAAAAAGGTTGTGGAAAGGAGGATAGAGGGAGTAGTGTTTGTGGATATTCGATTTGAACCTTTGGATATCATAATTAGAGGGAAAGACTAATACAGAAAGTTTATTCCGGCTAAAAAACGAGCTTTCTTTATAGTGCGTCGTGCGATCCATTGGAAAATCGACTACAAAGGGATGAGCCCTTGTTGAATTGCGTGTATATATATAATTCTCCGACAACATTCTAATTGGAACAAGGGGTACTTCTCTCAGACAATGAGCTGCATCCGATTCTATTTAGACCCATTAAAAAGGACCTACGTTTTAATTCCGGCTCCTAACGGCAAATGCATTAGTTAGAGAAGTTTTACATAGCTTTATACTCAATAACCAAAGGCTAGCTGAGTTATGAGTTGAACCGCCGTTTTTTTTTTGAAAAGTTATTTTTTTAAGTGGGTCTGGTTGAGGATCGAACTTGGGATCTCTGGTATGCTAGGCGGATGACTAACCTGCATTCCACGGCGGCTAGCACATTACACATTGCGTGTGCTACGAAGAAATGTACAGAATTCAGGAACAAGATCCCTAATTTCGTTTGAGCACATGTCATTGTAGTAGCGATAGAACAGTGAATCGCAAACCACATTACGACGATGCTCCAATGAGTCAATAGAGTAAACTTTGAAGCGCCGGTACATTCATAAGAGTTGTAGCGGTCATCCCCTGAGTGTTTTCGGACGGATATAAGTCTTATACCGGTTTTGGAAAGCCGAAACACCTGAAAACTTATTTCGAAACTTGAAAAACGTGTTAAGTCTAACGGTCATCACACTGAATTTTCATGCCTAGAACATCAAGAGTTTTTGATTCCTCCATATTTATACCACCCATAAATACAGATGATGCAACATTGTTTGTAACACGTTTGTGGGTTAACACACAACATTGAAATCGAATCTGTCTAAACGACCCCAATTGTATGTTGTAGATAGGTCGGAATTTAGAGTATCATCCATGATTTGCCTTTTGGAATTGAACTCTAACATGTTTGGCCTATAGTTGAATCATCTGCTAAAGAGTAGATAGGATTCGAAGTTTGTCATAGAAGGTCATTTAGAAAAATAAAAAATAGAGTTGGAGAAAGAACGGAGCCTTGTGGTACCCCCGAATTAATCTTGAACTCTCTCGGACGATATGCCATATATAACAACTCTTATAGTGCGATCTCTGAGAAAGCTCGATGTAAACCGAGAGAAATTGTTATCTGCACCAAAAGCAATAGGTTCTGATCGAAGTGCTACATTCTACACTCTATCGAACCCTCGGAAATAGCGAGAGCTATAACTTTACTTTTGCCAAAATGGTAAATAGAACGACAACATTTTTCCGATAAAAAGGCTAATACATCACCCGTAGAGCGACCCTTACGAAATTCATATTGCCGGTCGTTTAGTAGGTTATTAGACTCCAAATATTTGACAAGATGATAGTTTACCATTATTTCCGTCACTTTGGGGATTGGCTTTACATTAGCAACTTTCCAACATAAACTCACCTGCATATCATAAGGTGCTCAAAAGGTTGACTAATGGACGACCTAACGTCGAAGAGCACTGCTTCAAGACCAGTGCTGGTATGCCATCCGACCCAGGAGACTTATTTATGTTAAGATCAGTTAAAACCTTTTCAACAGCATGAGCTCGAAATAATATGCTATTCATAGTTACCGATACTCTTTCAATCACGGGCTTTCCGGCAAGTGTGAGTTACTTGTAAGTAATTCAGGCATAAGGTTTGCCTTAACAACCGGGTTACTGAATGACTGGTCATCCTTTAAAAGAGTTGAAATTGATGAACGAGCATTTTTCCTCCTTTTTTTAACGAATGACCAAAAGTTTTTACTGCCCTTTGGGTCAGTAAGAACTTTGGTACGAAGACGCTGCTCGTATAGAGATTTTTCATGACACATGAAGACCTCGACTTTTTGCGCAGCAAATCAGTAACTGGAGTGTTATTATTTCTCCAGATTCTAAATGCTTCCTCCCTAAATCTGGCTGCAGCTTTTCGCATCTAATTAAACCACGTTTTGTGACTTAGCTTAATCGATGCCCAAGTTTAGAATATTTTTCATTATTTTCGACATGGCATTGACATCACTGCCTAGGAAACACAGTTTCCAATTAAAATGCCCAAAGAAATCGTTAAGCTCTGCCCAACGTTCCTTCCCGTAGATAAAAAGCTTATGTTACGTAGCTGTTGGTGAAACGTTACCAAGTTTAGAGAAGGAAAGATGGCTTAAAAACTGCACTACAAGTAGCATCGTCGGATCCCTGTTTTGAAAGTCTAGAACTCATGGTTCCAAGTCCGAAACTGGTATCTCCCACCTTGTAAAGTCTTATCTGTCAGAGACACTCTTTATTTATAGAAAGTAGGAATTTCGTATCGGAACATTGCATATATTATTTCAAATCAAATCATTCGAGAAAATAAAGACGGCTATAATTAGTCTTCAATCTACGGCTATAGATCAGAATTAATCCTCCATTATGGATCAGTATTGCCTATGACTTGAATGAAACTGGATAAAATATCCAAGACATCATTGATAGAGCCATAAATTATTTGGATTAAGTAACGCTCTACCTGACGCTCTTGTCTAATTACCTTTTCTTATCGCTAATCAGTTTAAGGTCCCTATAGGTGATGTTTTTAGAATAAGCCAATGTTGCGATGCAGTTATCAAAGCGGTTTGTCAAAATGTATGAGACCTTTAGCAATCGTTTTCTTCTGATTCTCTTTCATCGCTACTGCCAGAGATTTTGGAGGAGATCTCACAAGAACCTTTTGTGGAGCAAAAACCACAGTGACCTTTAGTTCCCGCTTAGAACCAAGAAAATGTCCGCCATGTTCTATGTGGCCGCAGTGATGTTACAAGAGTCAGCTACTCCCTTAGCTGAATTCAGTATAAGGACGTCTAAATCCAGTTCGTTTCCTTCCCTCCAGTGTCCTCCCTTTCTCAAAACTGATTCAAAAACTACAATATATAAGTAATGTTTGCTTTGATTTTCAATGTTTATCTAAATTTACAATTCAGTGAAAGGGAAAAATATCTATCTCGTCATAGCCCCTGTAATATAATAACATTTTACCGCAATCCCTGTCTGAAAAATGAGAAACTTATGAACATGGGTCGCCTGAGACAGTTAGGTTAATGCCGGTTAGTTTAAAGTACTCCCAGCTCTAACAGTTGTTCCGCAAGAGATTTCCCCCCTGCAAACTTTTAATACATTTTTAGCAAGGATTTTGTTTAAAGAACCAAAAAAGAAACACCTTTTAGACCAACTTAATGATTTTAGAGGCAAACTGCAAAGTCTATTTTATATTTTTATGTACACGCTTTACAAGATCACGAAATTTTTTTTTCCAAATTTTCGCTTAGAAATTTTGCACATAATATCTCGAATCCGTTTAAAAAACACTTCTTTTACAGAGGATGACTTTTTGACATCAGCTTCATCATCTAGCGGCTCTTTGCATACTCCCAAGCATTCATTTTTCCCCAGAGGTATAATTAATCCTAACTATCCGGGTTTTCAACATTTAGCTCACACCCTCTCAGAACATTTCATTACTAGTTCACCCTCCGATTCCTACGAGAGCGATATGTCAGAATATGAAATGGAACTTAGCGCTGACAGTTTTGAAAGTTTAAACGAGGAGAAATCCCAAGTAGAATTAAACACCTACAATAATAATACCCCCGAAAAGGTCATGCATCCTAAAGAATCACAACAACTTAGAAACTTGGACTTTATAGAAAACGCTGAAGCAGATGAGGATGATGATTTTTGTCTGATGGATTGTGGTAAGGGTCATAGACCCTCTCTGGATGATGACACTAATAGTAATAGTAACACTAATAAACTACATCAACCCTTTAACATGTCCGAATTACATGATCACTTAAAGAATACCCTCACTCTGCTGGAGAAGCAGGAGTGTGCTATGCAAAATCTTATAATGCCGCCAGTTTCAATTACTCCCGATATCCTAATAAAGAACTACAATCTTCATGTGCCACCGTTGTACAACAAAAAGGAAAACCGACCTGATCTTCTAAGAGGTGTAAGTCCACATTTAGTTCCCGAAAGAAAATGTCAAGAATCAAAGAATCCCAATATAAAAATGGAAAAACTTCATGCTATGAATGGACATGGCATGCGCAATAATGAAGTTAAGGATGAAATGTCTTATGGTCTAACGCCAGTCGATATAATTGGAGATTTTGGTCAGGAAGTAGAAAGAGAATTTGGTCTATTGGTAAGTGGCTATAGGCGTTTAGTTGACACTCAGGATATGATGCAGCTGCCTATGGATGAGGAAGAAAAGGTATACAATAAATAAATTAAATTATTTTCACCTAACACTTTTTTCACATTTATATATTTCTCTATTTAAAAGATTTCCGATGCGGTCTTGTCGGTAGCTAAAGATCAAATTGACCCTAATAAATATCTGGAGGCCTTGAATAAAAAAATCGAAAATGAAGATGCCGATAAAATATCTCCTGAGTTGGCTGATGATAATGCTGTTGATTTACCATTGTCTACACAAAATTCTCCACATTCCCAAAACAATGCTCCCAAACAATCCCTGTCAAGTCCTCAGCAATCCCCTAAGTCTGATACACGTTCGAAACCTAAATATCAAAAATCTTCCTATGACGATCGACAACTACCCCCGGTGGCAATTGAGTACAAACGTTGTCAACAGCCACCACGGCCTAGTAAGAAAACTCAGTCCCATCAAATTGAAAAAACTGCAAAAGTTGCAAAGAAACCGAGTATTGCCAGTCGCTTGTTTCATCCCAAACGTAATAGCAATAAATCGGATGGTAACTCGAGTCGTAAGCGAGAGGAGGCTGAACTGAATCAATATCAGCAATTGATCAGTGACAAGGAACAAATTTTAAGCAATAGTAAATATGCAAAATTATCATCATGGGCTCAGTATCTTAAGAATTCGGTTAATGAGCGTGGTTCGCGCGGCAGTACGGATCTAATATCACCAAGTGCTTTGGGTAAGTTTACTTAAGGGTCATATTTCTTTTCAAATTTTAACATAAATATTTATATACATTTTAATTATCTTACAGAATTATTTGACGCTTATAAAATTGGTACCGAAATCGATATGGAACAATTGCAGCAGCATTTAAAAATGGCCAAGGAAATAGAAAAGAAGGTAAGAAAACGTTTTCTTGATGTAAAATAATTTGCAAAAATGACTTTAGAACAATAAACAGAGAAATAATCTGGGGTTGTTAATTCATATGAACGGTATTATTTCGAGCAATTTCGACATGATCGGCACCCCGGAATTGAGATATGTGATCATGACAGCCCGAATTATTTAAAGTTACAAAGATTTTAAGAAATAAGAATATAAAGAGTCGGTTGACCATACCTCCCATTAAAGTTTTTCTTTCAAAAATAACTTTAATACGATATACATACTTAACCCTAGCTCTCATATAAGGTCTATTG
This sequence comes from Stomorhina lunata, assembly GCA_933228675.1. NCBI lineage: Eukaryota > Metazoa > Arthropoda > Insecta > Diptera > Rhiniidae > Stomorhina > Stomorhina lunata. Next base: position 44,349,501 of record OW121741.1, on the reverse strand, counting down.
TCTGAATAACTTAAAGATGCATAAATCTCACAGATTTGTTGAGAATCTTTCTTCGAACCTTTGTAGTTTAGGCTAGGATAGAATCAGTCGAGAACAACTCCAGTTCTTTGTTGCTTGTTTTACATAGAAAATTTTATACTTTAAATTAATTTTTGCTCAGTTTGCGTATTACAAAAGTGGGAATAAGACCATTTTAAATCTCATTTGGAAGATAATACAGTTATTTTAACTGTAGCCGAAAATGATAGTTACAGACTACAATTATAATTATAGGCCACAGCTATAGTTGCACAACTTTTGTGGACTATATTTGCTCTATAACCGATTTTTTTATGACATTGGTTTTTCCAAGTTAGCTTAAGTTTTCGAGATATAATTTTTATCCAAAAACAAGTAAGAAATGCTATAGTCGGTCAAGCACGACTATACGATACCCTTCACCACTAAGGTCAAAGTTTTTATTTTGTATAAAGACAAATAAAGACAAATATTTGCTTAATTTTGTCATCATAGAAACATATTCTCAAAATTTGTATATTTAAGCTGTTTAAGTCATTTGGACTTATATGAGAGCTAGGGTCAAATATGAACCGATTATTTCGAAATTTGGCAAATTGATTACAGTTGTTACAAAAATTATGTATGCAAGAAATAAACTTAAAATTCTCATTATCTTCGGATTTACGAGCGTTTCAGTGAATTTTATCTCATTTAGTGCATTTTGAGAAAAGAGTTTGTATGGGAGCTATGGTCAAATGTGGACCGATTTAAACGAAATTTCGTACAGTAATTTAGGATTACATACGTTTTAAATTTCATGAAAAAATATTGATTTTTGTGGCCAATATATCAATACCGGTAAGTGGGACATATGGGAGGTACCATAAATAATGGACCGATTTTGACGATTTTCAATAGCCATGGTCCCATTATCAAAAAAAAATGATCTGTGCCAAATTTCATCAAATTATCTTTAGAATTGCGACCTGTAGTTTGATTACAAGGTTTACATGGGGGTCCAGCCAGCCAGACGGACGGACGGACCGTCGGACATCGCTAAATCGACTTAGAAAGTGATTCTAAGCCTATTGGTATACTAAAAGATGGTTCTAAGACAAATATTTTTATACGTTACAATCATATGTATTAATATTAGTCGTGCAAAAAATCTTTTCGTAAAAAAATTATATCTGGAAAATTAGAGCCAACTATAAATAAAAAAAAATTTCTTTGGAAATTTTTTGTTTTAACAAAATTTTTGTAAAGAAAATTTTTTATTTAAACAAATTGTTTGTTTTAACAACAAACATTTTTCTATAGAAAAGTTTTCGTTTTAACAAAATTTTTCTCAAAAAATAACAAATTTGTCGGGTTGTAAATATTATGCTTGTTCCCGTACTCTAACGAAACTACCCAAAACAGTCCGAAGTTGTCAGAAATTACTCAAAAAACAACAATTTGTATTGAAAATTTTGTACGGGAACACGTTTGAGTAAGTTTGGGTTGTTTCGTTAGAGTACGGGAACAAACCTATTATTCGCATTTGATCCCAAACCTGTTACATTTATTTATTTATGTAACAGACAAATTTATTGTTTAAACAAATTTTTTTTAAAAACATTTTTTCTTTTAACTAAATTTTTCTACAGGAAATTTGTTTCATTTAAGAAATTTTTGTTCTATAAAATTTTTCTATAGAAAATTTTTCGTTTTAACAAATTTTTTTTTATAGAAAATTTTTTGTTTAAAAATAATTTTTCGTTTAACAAAAGTTTTCTATAGAAAATTGTTTGTTTTAACCAATTTTTTTTATTTAAACAAAATTTTTGTAAAGAAAATTTTTCGTTTTTACAAAATTTTTCTATAGAAAAGTTTTCGATGTAACAAAATTTTTCTTTATAAAATTTTTTTAAAGAAAATTTTTCATTTAAACAATATTTTTTTAAAGAAAATTTTTCGTTTTAACAGAATGTATGTACAGAAAATTTTTTCTTGTAACAAAATTTTTCTATAGAAAATTTTTTGTTTTAACAAAATTTTTCTATAGAAAATTTTTTGTTTTAACAAAATTTTTCTATAGAAAAGTTTAACAAAATTCTTCTTTACTAAATTCTTAGTTTTGACAAAATTTTTCATTACAAAATTTTTTGTTAAAGCATTTTTTTTTTTTAAGAAAATTTTTCGTTTTCACAAAATGTTTGTATAGAAAATTTTTTCTTTTCTATAGAAAATTTTTTGTTTTAATAAAAGTTGTCTTACAAAAATGTTTTAAAACTAAAAACGACAAATTTTCTATAGAAAATTAAAATTTTTTCGTAACAAAATTTTTTGTATACAAAAATTTTCCATTGAAAATTTTTCTAAATACATACTTAATTTTTAAAGAATTCATTCTTTTTCAAAACTGTTTCTTTATTCAGTTATCGTTAGAGTTGGGAAATGGGTAAATACACAATTGGTAAATACCCGTTAAAATGGGTAATTTGCGTAAAAATTAAAAAATGCCCGGGTATTTAACCAATGGCAGGGTAAAAATGATATTATATGAAATCTTGTGAATAAGTGCATTGTAGAAAATTATTATTAAAGTGCATGGGTTGGTGAATATGCGAATTGCAACTCTGTATAATTCCGTGGATACGCAAATGCTTTTCCACCGCTAGGAAGGAGATGTTCCTTCTATATAGCTTCAAATAAAATTGTTGGCCCACATACCCTCTCTAGCTTTGTAATTTGTAATATCTACCATAGGACTTATATCGAAATCAGACATCATTTCTTAAATGAACTGTATCGAAGTCAAATATTCCCTCAAGAAAATTGCCTGCCAAATGTATAGGTTTTACTGATTTTTAAGTTCTAGAGTCGAAGGAAGATAATAGTAGTTGTTTTTTATTATCATTATTTAATTGCTGGTATCGTTTCTAGTGCCTCTTGTGACTTGCTCCGAATATCTTTTAAAGCAAAGTATACACGATGAATATTATATTGATTTGGCTCTAATACAGTTTTCCATTGAGACACGGTGGTAAAATGCGGTCAAAAATCAATAACTTGTTTATTTCTTCATATTTTTGACTGAAATTTACTGAGCTGATATATTATGGTCCTTTTTTATATTGTATAAATTATATGGTAAAATTTAAAGTGGTTGGCCAAATAAAGGGAGACATATAAGATACATTAATAAAATGTGTTTAATAATTTTTATGTACAGGCCTTATTATATATAATTGGTAAAATTTGGATGAGTAGTTTGAGAGATATATTTAAATTTCTGAAAAAAAATTGTGCATTAGTCAAGATTTATTATTATATAAAAAACATAAAAAAGCTCAATAATTCAATAAAATGTTGAAAATTCAAGAAAAAATGTTCAAGACTGTGATTTTCATGTTCTTTTAGCATTTTTTTATTTGTTCGTTGTAACGTGGCCACTACCTGTGTAAATGTATTGCTTACAGAATTTCCCTAAAAACAAAGTATTGTTCCATTTTTCTCAATCTTATTGTAAAAATTTAACTCAAGAGCGTGTTGGCTAATAAAGAGGGCTGAAAAATTCAACGCCACGCCCAAATTTTCATTATACAGGTCATTTATACTTATTTGAACTCATTATATAATTTGTTATCCTAAATTGGTTTTTTGGTGGTAACTAAAGTAAATTTTAACCTAATCATTTAACAAATACTGCTTTAGATTATTTTCAAGTATTTTATGGACCTTCTTACTAAATTGCACCCTGGTGTAATTAAGAATGTTTAAAATATGTAAAAAGATGAAGTTAGTAAAATGATTCTGGTAAATAGGCCGGCAAGAGAATGCGGCTGAAATTCGAAATATATACTACTAGTATACAGAGTAGAAGATCCAATTTATGTGTAACCTCTTTTAGCTCCTTTTTCTTAGATATGGCCTTTTAAAATTTTTATTTTTATGATTTTCAGTAGTTATTTAACTATCTCAAATTCACTTCAATTTTCGAAAAAAAACCAAACCACAGAAATTTCTAAAAACTGCACAAAATGATTCACTAATAACAATATTTAAAAAAACCTGGAATGTACCAAGTATTTACCCACTGTCTGGGTAAATACCGGGTAGAAACCCATTTCTAGTTATCGTGATTTTTTTCTTTGTAATTATATTTAATTTATACTTTTATAAATATTACACAGGTCAACAGCAAAAATGTGCTCGAGTAACCACTATATAGATTTGATGTATCATGGCTACCTTAGTACAAAAATAGTAAAATTTTTAAATTCTATGGCAAGATTTTTTTTTAAATTTTTTTTTAAAATTGCAATTTTTTTTAGACGTTTCTTTAAATAATTAATGATAACTGAAAAACTACTAGTCCGATATTAATAAAATAAAATCAGAAAAATTAAGACTTATATAGCCTTTAATTCGTCTATATTCGTCTATCAATCGGATCAATAGTATCGGAGTTATTATAAAAAACTTAAGAAAAAAATATATTTTTTACATAAAAATGGCGAAAATTTTCGTTTGAAAAAAATCATGAAAAATCGAAAACGGCAAAAAACTTCCAGATTTATTATTTTATCGCATAGCGACATATAATAGCAACAAAATTAGATATCGACCATAAAAATCGATTGATTTTTTTTTCGAATTTATTCACAATTTAGTGAATTCGCTCATTTTCACAAAATTTTAGTTGTTTGCTTGATATACGCATTATAGCGGGTTTTCAAATGTATGAAAAAAATAAATTTTCCAATTTCAAGGGGTTCATGTCGGATTATTGTGAGATTTGGTGAGAAACTTCCACCCACAAAATTTTAGTCGAATTGGACAACGTTAACACGTAGCGCATAGGCCCCAAATCTGAAAAATAGTGTTTAAATCGAAAAAAAATTGTAAAATTTTCAGTTTTTGCAAAATTAAAGCTATTTATTCCCCCTTTTGCAAAAAAGTGGATCCTGGTCCTTAGGGCAAACACAATGAGATTTCCAATAAGCTACATATCTTTAAAATCGGTTAAACAGTTTTCGAGTTACTACAATTTGCACTGGCCATTACATGTTTTTGAGGACTTGCCGAAGGCAATTGACCAAAAAATGTGACTAAATCAAATTGATGGAATAGATCGAAAATGTATTTCATTGTTTTATTCATGTATTTTATTTTATATATTATTTTTTAAATTTATTGCAACATATAAAATAATGAAATAAATAAATAAATATTATAAACTACAAACTTTGGAATTTTCTTTTATGACTTTTTCTATTATTGAATAACGAAGTGTTGCTCTGAATACTCTGGCAAAAATCTGTCATCATGCATCCCAGCGACCCTGGTATCTTTCCTCCATTGTCCGAATATCTTGGTGAAATCGTTCGCCCTGTTCCTCACTTAAGACTCCTAGATTTTCAGGAAAACGATCTAAGTGACTGTGAAGGTAATGTAACTTGATGCTCATGTTGCATCCAAGATTCTGGAAGTGAGTTAACATCTCTTCAACGTGCGCAACATAATCATCATCCTTGTCATTTCCTAAGAAATGTTGAATGACATATACAAACGAATCCCATGCATTTTTCTCAATTTCTGACATTGAACTGAGAAAATCGGTATCTTTGACCAATTTGCGAATTTGTGGGCCGTCAAATATTCCTGCTCTCAGCCTTCAATACTGTATTTCCACAGTAACACGTGCCCCACAGAAATACGTGTTTTGCCCAAAACAGTATTTCGCGTACTTGTTTTGCCATACATTTCTCATTCATCCAAAACACTTTGGCAGTACCTGAATATTGTATAGTGGTTTCAAAAGCATCGAATTTTTTTATTTTGTTGCGTTGTGTAATAGGAAGATATCCGTCAATTTTAGCGAAATTTTATATTTTATTGTTGACATGTATATTGTAAGTTAAAAAAGAAAAAAATAAAAAATTTTAAACTAAGTAAAATGTTTTTGTAAATTGTCTTCGGCAAGTCCTCAAGGATATGTAATGGCCAGTGAAAATTGTAATAACTCGAAAACTGTTTAACCGATTTTAAAGCCATGTAGCTTATTGGAAAAATTATTGCCTTTGCACTAAGAATTAGAATCCGCTTTAATTTTACAAAAACTGAAAATTTGTCAATTTTTTTCTATTTAAACGGTATTTTTCAGATTTGGGGCCTATGCGCTACGTGTTAACGTTGTCCAATTAGACTAAAATTTTGTGGGTGGAAGTTTCTCACCAAATCTCACAATAATCCGACATGAACCCCTTGAAATTGGAAAATTTATTTTTTTCATACATTTGAAAACCCGCTATAATGCGTATATCAAGCAAAAAACTAAAATTTTGTGAAAATGAGCGAATTCACTAAATTCTGAATAAATTCGAAAAAAATCAATCGATTTTTATCGTCGATATCTCATTTTGTTGCTATTATATGTCGCTATGCGATAAAATAATAAATCTGGAAGTTTTTTGCCGTTTTCGATTTTTCATGATTTTTTTAAAACGAAAATTTTCGCCATTTTTACGTAAAAAATATATTTTTTTCTTACGTTTTTTATAATAACTCCGATACTATTGATCCGATTGAAACGCGACGAATAGACGAATTAAAGGCTATGTAAAGGCTACGAATAGACGAATTAAAGGCTATGTAAATCTTAATTTTTCTGATTTTATAATAATAATATCGGACTAGTAGTTTTTGAGTTATCATTAATTATTTGAACAAACGTCTAAAAAAAATTGCAATTTAAAAAAAATCTTGCCATAGAATTTAAAAATTTTACCATTTTTGTACAAAGGTAGTCATGATACATCAAAATTGTATAGTGGTTTTAAGAGCACATGAAATTTTTTTTATTTTGTTGTGCTGTGTTATCATTATTATTTGCCATTAACTTGTATTATTTCTGTTTAAAATAATTATTACACATTTTTAATTCATTGCATGAAATGTTAATTAAATTTCCAGTTATTAAAAATAAAATTATTTAATTTAAATAAATTTTCAAACAACTTCTTAACTTTTTTGTGATATTATAGGAAAGTTTAACAAATCTTTTTTGTTTATAAAATAATGTTTTTGATTTTTTTTTGTATTCCAGGAATAGTTCGAAAAATCCTATTTAGAAAAACTTAAAGAAAATGTTTTGTTGCAAATTTCTGCACTTAAATTTATCTTATATTCTTAAACGAGCAATAATTGTATATATATATATATATATACATATATATATATATATATTTCTATATATATATATATATATATATATATATATATATATATATATATATATATATATATATATATAGAATGGCTATCTCGAAAACGGCTCTAACGATTTTGATAAAATTTGGACAGTGGGTATCTTTTTTGATTACCTCTAAGAGGGTAAAAACGGGTAAAAAGGGGAAAAAATCGAAAACGCTATGTCTCCTACAGTAATAGGTATAGAAACAAAATTAAAATTACGTTTTAAACAGCTTTGAAAATAAGCGGACAGGTGTTTGGTACTTTTTTGAAACTATGTCCGGTAGGGGATAAAAAAGGGTGAAAATAGTTTTTTTGGCACCTTTTTAACCCACTCTTATATTTTAAACTAAAGAATATAGAAAGAAACTTGGTACTGCAATCAATAGATATAAAAAAACATGAAACACAAATTTGGTACTTTTTTGATTTTGTAGCCAAAATGGGTAAAAAAGGGATAAAATGATAACTTAACATCTCCAAAGTAATATGAATAGGAACATTATACATTATGTTAAATGCGTTTTAACAAAATGTACCGAATTCAATTGGCACCAAAAAAGTACCAAATATACATATGGAACTTTTAGAAATTAGGGAATAAAAAGGGGGAAAAATTAGTATTATTTTAAACAAATGAATGTTGGTCTGTATGTATGTTCTTTATAGAATAGTAAACTGTGAATTTGATTGTGTTATGCTCTTTAGCGAAGATGTTGCGGATAAGCCGGCGAAGGTTTTAAAGTTGATAAGACTAATTTCCGACAGATGGCGCCACTGAAAATTACTAAAAATTAATTAAATCGTAAACTGTACATTTGATCATGCTATGATCTTTAGCAAAGTTGTAGCGCATGAGCCGACGAAGGCTTTTTAGTTGGTATGAATAATTTCCGACAGGTGGCGCTACAGAAACTTAATTTTAATCGTAATCTGTACATTTAATCATGCTACAATCTTTAGCAAAGTTGTTGCACATGAGCCGACGAAGGTTTCTTAGTTTATGAAGAAATTTCGACAGGTGGCGCTACTGAAATTTACTCAAAGTCAATTTAATCGTATGCTGTACATTTAATCATGCTATAATCTTCAGCAAAGTTGTTACGGATAAGCCGAAGAAGGTTTATGAATTGGAATAAGCAAAGTCCGACAGGTGGCGCCACAGAAAACTACTCAAAATGAATTAAATCGTAAACTGTGCATTTGATCAGACTATAATCTTTAGCAAAGTTGTTGCGCATGAGTCGACAGAGGTTTCTGTTGATATGAATAATTTCCAAAATTATTCAAAATGAGTTAAACTGTAAACTATGCAAACTATGTGTTGGTCGGACAAAATAAATCAAATAATTCAAAATTAACTGAATATTTCTACAATGTCTTTCCTCTAAATTTATTTTAGCACTTTATAATATAAAATATATAAAAACTTTAAAATTTTCCTCAAAATGCTTATCATAAAGCTCCGAGCAAGGCTCGGTCTACCAGGTACTAGTTTTCTAATTGTTTACACTTCAGGTCATAATACCTGAAGAAAATTGGATATACCAGCATTAGTTTTTCCTAGAACTTTAAACAGAAACAAGGGCATAATTTTAATTAATCAGTTTAAAGTTAAGGTTTTCCTTTATCATCTATGGCACAGAAACGCTAAATGTTTTTATATGATATTTGGTAACTATTCGAGATAAGTTTAATCTTCTGAATCCCGAAATGATATTGTCGTGTTTGAATTGGTTTTAGTTATAACTGTCAGAGTTTTCTGACTGTTGTACGAAATAATAATAGGATATATGATCTGAAAAGTTATTTTTTGTTACTTTAATTTTTTCGGGAGGAAATAACAGTTATTTTTGACTTTAATTTTTTCGAGCAGAAAAGTTATTTTTATTTTAATTCATAATGAATTAAAACAAAAAATAACTTTTACATTTGCGCGTAAAAAAATGGAGAATACAATAGTGGGTTAACTTACTTCTTCTGTCATTTTCTAATTTTTGAAACAATCATGAACTTTGAACTATTATCCATTGTAACTTTGTTATTCTTTGACCTACCTCTACTTACGATGGTTATTTTAGTAATTTGATAATATTCCGCTAGGATAAAATAAATACATAATCCGACAAAAATTTTAGGAGATATGTATCTACATTTAGATGACATCATCTTTTTCAAAAACGCAAAAATTGTAATTTTGGAATATCTCGAAAATCGTTCTACTTTTGACAATTCTGACTTCAAATTCGAATTTATCAGATAATTTATATTTACATAAAGATTTGGGTATTATATTCGTTTGGTCAAAAAACTATAACGTAGTGTAATAACTGTTATTTCTGTTCGAAAAAATAAAAGTAAAAAATATTTCGAAAAAATAAAAATTAAAAATAACTATTTTTTTTGCTTTTTTTTTCAATATAAAATAACAGTTTTTTTTTTGGTCCCGAAAAAATAAAAGTAAAAAACATTATCAAAAATTTTCTATAGAAAAATTTTTTAATTAAAAACTTTCTATAGAAAAATTTTTGATAAAAAAATTTTCTATAGAAAAATGTTTGATAAAAAATTTTCTATAGAAAAATTTTTCATAAAAAAATTTTCTATAGAAAAATTTTTGATAAAAAAAATTTCTATAGAAAAATTTTTGTAAGAAAATTTTTTATAGAAAAATTTTTGATAAAAAAAATTTTCTATAGAAAAATTTTTAATAAAAAAAATTTTCTATAGAAAAATTTTTGATAAAAAAATTTTCTATAGAAAAATTTTTGATAAAAAAAGAAACATTTTTGATAAAAAAATTTTCTATAGAAACACTTTTGATAAAAAAAATGTTCTATAGAAACATTTTTGATAAAAAAAATTTTCTATAGAAGTTTTTGATAAAAAAATTTTCTATAGAAATTTTTGATAAAAAAATTTTCTATAGAAAAATTTTTGATAAAAAAATTTTCTATAGAAAAGTTTTTGATAAAAAAATTTTCTATAGAAAAATTTTTGATAAAAAAATTTTCTATAGAAAAATTTTTGATAAAAAAATTTTCTATGGAAAAATTTTTGATACAAAAATTTTGTAAAGAAAAATTTTGATAAAAAAATTTTCTATAGAAAAATTTTTGATAAAAAAATTGTCTACAGAAAAATTTTTGATAATAAAATTTTCTATAGAAAAATTTTTGATAAAAAAATTGTCTACAGAAAAATTTTTGATAATAAAATTTTCTATAGAAAAATTTTTGATAAAAAAATTTTCTATAGAAAAATTTTTGATAAAAAAAAATTTTCTATAGAAAAATTTTTGATAAAAAAATTTTCTATAGAAAAATTTTTGATAAAAAAATTTTCTATAGAAAAATTTTTGATAAAAACTTTTCCATAGAAACATTTTTGATAAAAAAATTTTCTAAAGAAAAATTTTTATCAAAAAAAAATTTTCTAAAGAAAAATTTTTGATAAAAAAATTTTCTATAGAAACATTTTTGATAAAAAAAATTTTCTATAGAAACATTTTTGATAAAAAAAAATTTCTATAGAAATTTTTGATAAAAAAATTTTCTATAGAAAAATTTTTGATAAAAAAATTTTCTATAGAAATTTTTGATAAAAAAATTTTCTATAGAAAAATTTTTGATAAAAAAATTTTCTATAGAAAAATTTTTGATAAAAAAATTTTCTATAGAAAAATTTTTGATAAAAAAATTTTCTACAGAAAAATTTTTGATAAAAAATTTTCTATAGAAAAATTTTTGATAAAAAAATTTTCTATAGAAAAATTTTTGATAAAAAAATTTTCTATAGAAAAATTTTTGATAAAAAACTTTTCTATAAAAAAATTTTTGATAAAAAAATTTTCTATAGAAAAATTTTTGATAAAAAAATTTTCTAAAGAAAAATTTTGATAAAAAAATTTTCTATAGAAAAATTTTTGATAAAAAAATTTCTATAGAAAAATTTTTGATAAAAAAATTTTCTATAGAAAAATTTTTGATAAAAAACTTTTCTATAGAAAAATTTTTGATAAAAAAATTTTCTATAGAAAAATTTTTGATAAAAAAATTTTCTATAGAAAAATTTTTGATAAAAAAATTTTCTATACAAAAATTTTTGATAAAAAAATTTTCTTCAGAAAAATTTTTGATAAAAAAATTTTCTATAGAAAATTTTTTGATAAAAAAATTTTCTATAGAAAAATTTTTGATAAAAAAATTTTCTATACAAAAATTTTTGATAAAAAAATTTTCTTCAGAAAAATTTTTGATAAAAAAATTTTCTATAGAAAATTTTTTGATAAAAAAATTTTCTATAGAAAAATTTTTGATAAAAAAATTTTCTATGGAAAAATTTTTGATACAAAAATTTTGTAAAGAAAAATTTTGATAAAAAAATTTTCTATAGAAAAATTTTTGATAAAAAAATTGTCTACAGAAAAATTTTTGATAATAAAATTTTCTATAGAAAAATTTTTGATAAAAAAATTGTCTACAGAAAAATTTTTGATAATAAAATTTTCTATAGAAAAATTTTTGATAAAAAAATTTTCTATAGAAAAATTTTTGATAAAAAAAAATTTTCTATAGAAAAATTTTTGATAAAAAAATTTTCTATAGAAAAATTTTTGATAAAAAAATTTTCTATAGAAAAATTTTTGATAAAAACTTTTCCATAGAAACATTTTTGATAAAAAAATTTTCTAAAGAAAAATTTTTATCAAAAAAAAATTTTCTAAAGAAAAATTTTTGATAAAAAAATTTTCTATAGAAACATTTTTGATAAAAAAAATTTTCTATAGAAACATTTTTGATAAAAAAAAATTTCTATAGAAATTTTTGATAAAAAAATTTTCTATAGAAAAATTTTTGATAAAAAAATTTTCTATAGAAATTTTTGATAAAAAAATTTTCTATAGAAAAATTTTTGATAAAAAAATTTTCTATAGAAAAATTTTTGATAAAAAAATTTTCTATAGAAAAATTTTTGATAAAAAAATTTTCTACAGAAAAATTTTTGATAAAAAATTTTCTATAGAAAAATTTTTGATAAAAAAATTTTCTATAGAAAAATTTTTGATAAAAAAATTTTCTATAGAAAAATTTTTGATAAAAAACTTTTCTATAAAAAAATTTTTGATAAAAAAATTTTCTATAGAAAAATTTTTGATAAAAAAATTTTCTAAAGAAAAATTTTGATAAAAAAATTTTCTATAGAAAAATTTTTGATAAAAAAATTTCTATAGAAAAATTTTTGATAAAAAAATTTTCTATAGAAAAATTTTTGATAAAAAAATTTTCTATAGAAAAATTTTTGATAAAAAAATTTTCTATAGAAAAATTTTTGATAAAAAACTTTTCTATAAAAAAATTTTTGATAAAAAAATTTTCTATAGAAAAATTTTTGATAAAAAAATTTTCTAAAGAAAAATTTTGATAAAAAAATTTTCTATAGAAAAATTTTTGATAAAAAAATTTCTATAGAAAAATTTTTGATAAAAAAATTTTCTAAAGAAAAATTTTGATAAAAAAATTTTCTATAGAAAAATTTTTGATAAAAAAATTTCTATAGAAAAATTTTTGATAAAAAAATTTTCTATAGAAAAATTTTTGATAAAAAACTTTTCTATAGAAAAATTTTTGATAAAAAAATTTTCTATAGAAAAATTTTTGATAAAAAAATTTTCTATAGAAAAATTTTTGATAAAAAAATTTTCTATACAAAAATTTTTGATAAAAAAATTTTCTTCAGAAAAATTTTTGATAAAAAAATTTTCTATAGAAAATTTTTTGATAAAAAAATTTTCTATAGAAAAATTTTTGATAAAAAAATTTTCTATACAAAAATTTTTGATAAAAAAATTTTCTTCAGAAAAATTTTTGATAAAAAAATTTTCTATAGAAAATTTTTTGATAAAAAAATTTTCTATAGAAAAATTTTTGATAAAAAAATTTTCTATGGAAAAATTTTTGATACAAAAATTTTGTAAAGAAAAATTTTGATAAAAAAATTTTCTATAGAAAAATTTTTGATAAAAAAATTGTCTACAGAAAAATTTTTGATAATAAAATTTTCTATAGAAAAATTTTTGATAAAAAAATTGTCTACAGAAAAATTTTTGATAATAAAATTTTCTATAGAAAAATTTTTGATAAAAAAATTTTCTATAGAAAAATTTTTGATAAAAAAAAATTTTCTATAGAAAAATTTTTGATAAAAAAATTTTCTATAGAAAAATTTTTGATAAAAAAATTTTCTATAGAAAAATTTTTGATAAAAACTTTTCCATAGAAACATTTTTGATAAAAAAATTTTCTAAAGAAAAATTTTTATCAAAAAAAAATTTTCTAAAGAAAAATTTTTGATAAAAAAATTTTCTATAGAAACATTTTTGATAAAAAAAATTTTCTATAGAAACATTTTTGATAAAAAAAAATTTCTATAGAAATTTTTGATAAAAAAATTTTCTATAGAAAAATTTTTGATAAAAAAATTTTCTATAGAAATTTTTGATAAAAAAATTTTCTATAGAAAAATTTTTGATAAAAAAATTTTCTATAGAAAAATTTTTGATAAAAAAATTTTCTATAGAAAAATTTTTGATAAAAAAATTTTCTACAGAAAAATTTTTGATAAAAAATTTTCTATAGAAAAATTTTTGATAAAAAAATTTTCTATAGAAAAATTTTTGATAAAAAAATTTTCTGTAGAAAAATTTTTGATAAAAAACTTTTCTATAAAAAAATTTTTGATAAAAAAATTTTCTATAGAAAAATTTTTGATAAAAAAATTTTCTAAAGAAAAATTTTGATAAAAAAATTTTCTATAGAAAAATTTTTGATAAAAAAATTTCTATAGAAAAATTTTTGATAAAAAAATTTTCTATAGAAAAATTTTTGATAAAAAAATTTTCTATAGAAAAATTTTTGATAAAAAAATTTCTATAGAAAAATTTTTGATAAAAAAATTTTCTATAGAAAAATTTTTGATAAAAAAATTTTCTATAGAAAAATTTTTGATAAAAAAAATTTTCTATAGAAAAATTTTTGATAAAAAAATTTTCTATAGAAACATTTTTGATAAAAAAAAATTTCTATAGAAACATTTTTGATCAAAAATATTTTCTATAGAAAAATTTTTGATAAAAAAATTTTCTATAGAAAAATTTTTGATAAAAAAATTTTCTATATTAAAATTTTTGATAAAAAAATTTTCTATAGAAAAATTTGATAAAAAAATTTTCTATAGAAAAATTTTTGATAAAAAAATTTTCTATAAAAAATTTTTGATAAATAAATTTTCTATACAAAAATTTTTGATAAAAAAATTTTCTACAGAAAAATTTTTGATAAAAAAATTTTCTATAGAAAATTTTTTGATAAAAAAATTTTCTATAGAAACATTTTTGATAAAAAAAAATTTCTATAGAAACATTTTTGATAAAAAAAATTTTCTATAGAAATTTTTGATAAAAAAATTTTCTATAGAAATTTTTGATAAAAAAATTTTCTACAGAAAAATTTTTGATAATAAAATTTTCTATAGAAAAATTTTTGATAAAAAAATTTTCTATAGAAAAATTTTTGATAAAAAAATTTTCTATAGAAAAATTTTTGATAAAAAAATTTTCTATAAAAAATTTTTGATAAAAAAATTTTCTATAGAAAAATTTTTGATAAAAAAATTTTCTATAGAAAAATTTTTGATAAAAAAAAATTTCTATAGAAATTTTTGATAAAAAAATTTTCTATAGAAAAATTTTTGATAAAAAAAATTTTTTATAGAAAAATTTTTGATAAAAAAATTTTCTATAGAAAAATTTTTGATAAAATATTTTCTATAGAAAAATTTTTGATAAAATATTTTCTATAGAAAAATTTTTGATAAAAAAATTTTCTATAGAAAAATTTTTGATAAAATATTTTCTATAGAAAAATTTTTGATAAAAAAATTTTTTATTTTCTGATTTAAATTTTTTTAAGCAATTTCTAAGCGATATCTTGATAAAAATGGTAAATTTTGAAAATTTACCATAAAAATGGTAAATTTTTTTTCAAAATTTCCCATTGTAATGGGAAAGTTTCAAAATTGAACACTTTTATGGGAAATTTTTAAAATTTTCTATTTTTACCGGAAATTTTCAAAATTTACCATTTTTATGCGAAATTTTCCATATTTCCCTTTTTGATGGGAAATTTTTAAGTTTTCCTTATTTTTATGAAATGAATTTTCAAAATTTCCGAATTTTATATTAAAATATAAAATTTCTGCTCTAAAAAATCAATTTTAAAAGATATCGCTTAGAAATTGCTTAAAAAAATAAAAATCACAAAATAAAAAGCAGTCATTGCTTGATATAATATTAAATTAAAATAATCGTCACATATTAAGGGATATAATAAAAATCAAACTTTCCCGGTATGAATTGAGCGATAAAATATAAATCAAAAATACCCGGTATAATTTGAGCGATGTAATACAAATCAAAAATACCCGGTTTAATTTGAGCGATATAATATAAATCAGAAATACCCGGTATGAATTGAGCAAAAAAAAATATAAATCAAAAATACCCGGTATGAATTGAGCAAAAAAAATATAAATCAGAAATACCCGGTATAATTTGAGCGATAAAGCAAAAATAACTGTTATTTTTGCCTGAAATAATAAAAGGCACAAAATAGCCTTGGACAAAATTTTCATAAAATGCGATGATTTTTAAAAATCTGATTTTTATTTTTTAGAAAAAAATAACAGTTATTTTTTGATTTTTATTTTTTTGAGCAAAAATAAAAGTTATTTTTTAACTTTTATTTTTTCAAGCAAAAATAACAGTTAATTTTCACTTTTATTATTTCGATCATGAATAAAAGTTATTTTTTGACTTTTATTTTTTCGAGCAAAAATAAAAGTTATTTTTTGACTTTTATTTTTTCGAGCAGAAATAAAAGTTATTTTTTGACTTTTATTTTTTCGAGCAGAAATAAAAGTTATTTTTGTGTTTTCAACCCTAATTATGATTGCGAAACTCAACTCCATTAATTTTTGAACATATGCAAATTATTTTCACTGAAAAATTATCTATGTTTGACAAAAATTTTCAATAAATTTATCATGAATTTAAACAAAAGTAACTTTTATTTCTGCTCGAAAAAATAAAAGTCAAAAATAATTGTTATTTTTGCTCGAAAAAATAAAAGTTAAAAAATAACTTTTATTTTTGCTTGAAAAAATAAAAGTCAAAAATGACTGTTATTTTCTATCGAAAAAATAAAAGTCAAAAATTAACTTTTATTTCTGGTCGAAAAAATAAAATTTAAAAAATAACTTTTATTTTCTGATTTTTACGATAAAAGTTATAACAGTTACAGCAAGTTTCATTGTAATGGGAGATGATGAAGTTCAGTAAATAAAACTTAGTTTAAATAAAAGTAACCCAGCAAAACTTTGGTAATGGCAAGTACTCTGAAAAGTGGTTACCTTGTAACGACTACAACATACCATCCGAATAAATAACAAGTTTTTACAGAAATACTTATTTGTAATTAAGATGGTAATTTAAACTGAATGGCCCCGGTTCAAATCCCACCAAGGGCAACATTTTTTTTAGTTTTTTTTATTAAAAGAGTCTTTTTAAATGATTTTTGAATTTTAAGAACTTAAATATTATCTTCTGTAAAAAAAATTTGTAAAACTAACTCACGTTAATGAAAAAATACCATCATGAGTCAATTTTGCTTATGTACGGGATGTTGAATACCAAAAACGATTCTAATTGGTCTTGGTAAGCCCAACTTATCTGGGTCATCCTTCATCTCAACTGTGGACACACACCTCCTCTAGAAAAATTTTTGATAAAAAAATTTTTTATTTGCTGATTAAAATTTTTTTAAGCAATTTTTAAGCGATATCTTTTAAAATTTATTTTTTAAAACAGGAAATTTCTATAGAAAAATTTTTGATAAAAAAATTTTCTATAGAAAAATTTTTGATAAAATATTTTCTATAGAAAAATTTTTGATAAAAAAATTTTTTATTTGCTGATTAAAATTTTTTTAAGCAATTTCTAAGCGATATCTTTTAAAATTTATTTTTTAAAACAGGAATTTGATTTTTTTATATAAAAATTGGAAATGTTTAAAATTTCCCATAAAAATGGTCAATTTTGAAAATTTCCTATAGAAATGGTAAATTTTGAAAATTTCCCATAAAAATGGTAAATTTCCTAAAAAATGGTAAATTTTGAAAATTTCCCATAAAAATGGTAAATTTTGAAAATTTAAAAATGGTAAATTTTTTTCAAAATTTCCCATTGTAATGGGAAAGTTTCAAAATTGAACATTTTTATGGGAAATTTTTAAAATTTCCTATTTTTACCGGAAATTTTCAAAATTTACCATTTTTATGGGAAATTTTCCATATTTCCCTTTTTGATGGGAAATTTTTAAGTTTTCCCATTTTTATGAAATGAATTTTCAAAATTTCCAAATTTTATATTAAAATATAAAATTTCTGCTCTAAAAAATCAATTTTAAAAGATATCGCTTAGAAATTGCTTAAAAAAATAACAATCACAAAATAAAAAGCAGTCATTGCTTGATATAATATTAAATTAAAATAATCGTCACATATTAAGGGATATAATAAAAATCAAACTTACCCGGTATGAATTGAGCGATAAAATATAAATCAAAAATACCCGGTATAATTTGAGCGATGTAATACAAATCAAAAATACCCGGTTTAATTTGAGCGATATAATATAAATCAGAAATACCCGGTATGAATTGAGCAAAAAAAAATATAAATCAAAAATACCCGGTATGAATTGAGCAAAAAAAATATAAATCAAAAATACCCGGTATAATTTGAGCGATAAAGCAAAAATAACTGTTACTTTTGCCTGAAATAATAAAAGGCACAAAATAACTTTTATTTCTGATCACAAAAATAAAAATAAAAAGGTAACCGTTATTTTCTGAGTTTTATTATAAATGTCATAACCGTTACAGCCCCTGATTTTTACACATTCGAAAACTACTTCAGAAAGAAAGAAAAATATGCTTTACTATACTACGCTACACTAATAGTTTTGGAGATATTTAACGAAATGTCGTTTACGATTATTTAAATATTTTAGATTTAAATAATCGTAATATAATCGATATATTAAATGATTTTTAAGAAAATCTCAAAACTGCGAAAAAATCTGAACCAAAACAAATTTTAAAATTTAGAAGAACTTTTAAAATCAGGGACCGAAAATAACTGTTATTTTTGAATTTTTGATTAAAAAAAGCAACCGCAAGGAAATGTCGGAGAATAAAACCAAGTACACTATTTTGATAGCCTTGGACAAAATTTTCATAAAATGCGATGATTTTTAAAAATTTGATTTTTATTTTTTAGAAAAAAAATAACAGTTATTTTTTGATTTTTATTTTTTTGAGCAAAAATAAAAGTTATTTTTTAACTTTTATTTTTTCAAGCAAAAATAACAGTTAATTTTCACTTTTATTATTTCGATCATGAATAAAAGTTATTTTTTGACTTTTATTTTTTCGAGCAAAAATAAAAGTTATTTTTTGACTTTTATTTTTTCGAGCAGAAATAAAAGTTATTTTTTGACTTTTATTTAATTTTCACTTTTATTATTTCGATCATGAATGAAAGTTATTTTTTGACTTTTATTTTTTCGAGCAAAAATAAAAGTTATTTTTGACTTTTATTTTTTCGAGCAGAAATAAAAGTTATTTTTTGACTATTATTTTTTCGAGCAGAAATAAAAGTTATTTTTGTGTTTTCAACTCTAATTATGATTGCGAAACTCAACTCCATTAATTTTTGAGCATATGCAAATTATTTTCACTGAAAAATTATCTTTGTTTGACAAAAATTTTCAATAAATTTATCATGAATTTAAACAAAAGTAACTTTTATTTCTGCTCGAAAAAATAAAAGTCAAAAAATAACTTTTATTTTTGCTCGAAAAAAATAAAGTCAAAATATAACTTTTATTCATGCTCGAAATAATAAAAGTCAAAAATAACTGTTATTTTTGCTCGAAAAAATAAAAGTTAAAAAATAACTTTTATTTTTGCTTGAAAAAATAAAAGTCAAAAATGACTGTTATTTTCTATCGAAAAAATAAAAGTCAAAAATTAACTTTTATTTCTGCTCGAAAAAATAAAATTTAAAAAATAACTTTTATTTTCTGACTTTTACGATAAAAGTTATAACAGTTACAGCAAGTTTCATTGTAATGGGAGATGATGAGGTTCAGTAAATAAAACTTAGTTTAAATAAAAGTAAAAAGTAATTTCAAAGATTTTTGAATATGTTAAGACTTCAATCAAAAATCTGATTTTTATTTTTTAGAAAAAACATAACAGTTATTTTTTGATTTTTATTTTTTTGAGCAAAAATAAAAGTTATTTTTTAACTTTTATTTTTTCAAGCAAAAATAACAGTTAATTTTCACTTTTATTATTTCGATCATGAATAAAAGTTATTTTTTGACTTTTATTTTTTCGAGCAAAAATAAAAGTTATTTTTTGACTTTTATTTTTTCGAGCAGAAATAAAAGTTATTTTTGTGTTTTCAACCCTAATTATGATTGCGAAACTCAACTGTATTTATTTTTGAGCATATGTAAATTATTTTCACTGAAAAATTATCTTTGTTTGACAAAAATTTTCAATAAATTTATCATGAATTTAAACAAAAGTAACTTTTATTTCTGCTCGAAAAAATAAAAGTCAAAAAATAACTTTTATTTTTGCTTGAAAAAATAAAGTCAAAAAATAACTTTTATTTCAGCTCGAAAAAATAAAAGTTTAAAAATAACTTTTATTTTTGCTTGAAAAAATAAAAGTCAAAAATAACTGTTATTTTTTATCGAAAAAATAAAAGTCAAAAATTAACTTTTATTTCTGCTCGAAAAAATAAAATTTAAAAAATAACTTTTATTTTCTGACTTTTACGATAAAAGTTATAATAGGGACCGTAACTCCCTGTTTAAAATACATATATGGGCTAGTAGAATACATACAGCAAGTTTCATTGTAATGGGAGATGATGAGGTTCAGTAAATAAAACTTAGTTTAAATAAAAGTAAAAAGTAATTTCAAAGATTTTTGAATATGCTAAGACTTCAAACAAAACAGCACGACAACACTACAAATCGTCAGTCAACCATGCAGATCTCACATCACTCATTCACTTCAAACCGGAGTTTAATAAAGCTTTAATTTAGTATATAAGTATGTATTCATAAAAAAATAACAAAAATATTAAATATTATTTTGTTGCAATATCTCTTTGAAAGTTTAAACTTTATTGTAGTGAAACATTCACTTCATACTCGTACCATTCAGCCAGGGAATCAACCAACCCAACCCAACCAACCAGCCAACTTAGCCATTTAGACAGTATGTCTATCTTTCCACTCAGCGCTTGATTTTAGTTGTAATTTTAGATTCGGGCCATAAACTTCAAAGTTATTAGCGGAATCTACGAGTGTGCTTTTTTGTGTTTAAATTTAAATTGTAGCTAATGAAGAAGAGGCAAGGTTAACTCAAATACTCTAAAACGAGTACTTTTGGCTTTTGCATTTTTAAACCATAAAATCTGCTCTTCCATTCCCCAAAACCCCAAAAGTGAATCATATACAGAGAAAGAAGCTTCAAAACAAAGAGCAAAAAATAATTAGTTACACAATTATTTAAGTTACAAAAAAAAAACATCATTATTTTGTTAACAACTTAAAATGATAAAATTAAACAAATTTTAAATTTACAATAACCAAAAGTAATTAATATTATATGTATATATGTATATCGTGTTGACCATCCGATAATGATCGTACTGGTACTGGGAATTTCCAAAATACTAATATTTAAAAATACGTTTTAAATAAAAGTTAATTTTTAAGATTTTTCTATTACATTCGTGTTTCTACTTCTACTCGTACTAACTTCTTAATCAAAGTAAAATATTGTTAAAAAAAACTATTTTGCTTAATATAAAGTCTTTAAAAAAATTGAGTTTATATGTTAAATAGACCAAAGAAACTAGACAAACTTTCTGCAGCAACAATTGGCCATGGCCACCGAAGATACATTCGATGATTTCGGCGAATCTTTAACGTTTAACGAGCGCACGCGTCGTCATTATAAGAAGGATTCGCGTTTTGTATTCGATTTGTATACCCTGTGCTATGATGAAAATGAAAGTGTCGATACCGTGGAACTGTTTACATCAATTGTCAATAATACAGCGGGTAATTGGAAAGAAGAGGTACGAGTAAAATTATTTTTTTTTATTATAAACAAATAAGATTATAGTCGGTTAAGTTCGATCATATGATAACCTTCTCAACTTCGTCAACAAATCTTAAAGTTATTCTTTATTTTAAGACAAAAATTCTGTACAAAATTTAAAGATCTTTTCTTCATAAGCTCTAAAAAAAATCTGACATCTTGTACACATAATACATCTTGGTTGACATTAGGGTTTGCAAAAAACCGTGAAAATTAGAAACCGCGGTTTCGGTTCGGTTTTTTTTTTTAAATAAAACTATTTCAGTTTAAATTTCTAGAAAAATTTAGATAACTTCATTAAAACATATTATAATTTAATACTAAAATTCAGGAAAATAATTCAGTTTTTTTTAAATATGAGGGATTTCTTAAATAAGTCTTGTTTCTTTTGGATATATTTACATCCGAGCGACAAATTGCTTCAATAGTAATTATACCCTTCACCACCATAGGTGGAAAGGGTATTATAAGTTTGTGCTGATGTTTGTAACGCATAGAAATATTTGTCTTAGACCCACCTTTTAGTATACCAATAGGCTTAGAATCACTTTCTGAGTCGATTTAGCGATGTCCGTCCGTCCGTCTGGCTGGCTGGCTGGCTGGACCCCCATGTAAACCTTGTAATCAAACTACAGGTCGCAATTCTAAAGATAATTTGATGAAATTTGGCACAGATCATTTTTTTGATAATGGGACCATGGCTATTGAAATTGGTCAAAATCGGTCCATTATTTATGGTACCTCCCATAGGTCTCACTTCCCGGAATTGCCACAAATATCAATATTTTTTCATGAAATTTAAAACAAATACTGCTTATGTCAACTAAAATCACTGTACCAAATTTTGTTGAAATCGGTTCACATTTGACCATAGCTCCCATACAAATTCTTCTTTAAAAACGCACTAAATGAGACAAAAAATCACTAAAACGCTCGTAAATCTAAAGATAATGGAAATTTTGAGTCTATTTTTTGCATACATAATTTTTGTAACAACTGTAATCAATCTGCCAAATTTCGAGATATTCGGTCCCCATTTGACCCTAGCTCTCATATAAGTCCAAATGACGGAAACAGGTTGAATATATAAGTTTTGAGAAAATTTTTGTATGATGGCAAAATTTAGCAAATATTTGTCTTTACACAGGAAAAATAACACCTTTGACCTTAGTGGTGAAGGGTATCGTATGGTCGGCTTGACCGACTATAGCGCTTTCTTACTTGTTTTTACAAATAGCAACGATTTTAAGGAATTTACAATTTCAAAGTCGATAGAATGAAGCAAATCTAAGGTCGACAGCATTTCTAAACTCTCATGAATACTTTGTTTTAGAAGCAGAAATCTAAGAGTAAACTTAATTCACGATTATGATGCTTTTTAACGCTGGTTTGTAAAATATTATAACGAACTGTCGAATTTTTGAAATACCGAACAGTTTTCCTTACAGCCTCTAGGTTCAAATGTATATGGGCAATCAGTTTTAAATGAGTCAAAGTTTCATCGTCGCCGTCTTCAAAATTGATTTTCAGATACAAATTTGATATTGGCTGCTGCTCCATCTATAGTACATGCTACGATGTTTGTATCAAGTGAAATATTAAACTCCATTAGCCTTTGTCTAATGGTATCTTGCGTTTGCTTGAAATTACACGTTCCTAAAATACGGCCCAGGTTATCAAATTTACCATGAGAATCGTGAATATTTACTTTCATATACCGTCTTCCCCTTACACCTGTCCATTGGTCCATTGGAAACACCTTTTGCTTGTTTCATTCTTCTGCTTCATTAAATAGTTAGACAAATTACGTGCAAATTTATGATAAGCTAATGTTATTTCTGAATAATACCAACAAAAAATTATGAAAAATAAATAGCTAAAACCGCGTTTTTTTCTACGGTTTTCGGTTTCGGTTTTGAGGCACAAAAAACTGAGGTTTCGGTTAAAACCGAACTGCAAACCCTAGTTGACATAACCCAATAAAAGATACATATGGGCAAATTCTGCCTAACGGACGATACATTTGTATGGATTTTGTTGTACTTAAATGAATCCCATTGTCATTTTACACGGGATATCTTTGCACAGATTTCAGAGAATATTAGGCCATCGATTGTGCTATCGAATGGCATTTGTTATTTTACATAATTGTTTTGGAGGAAAAAGATATTAGCTTTTAAATTGCTGTGACGGACGCTACAAAAAATGGAAGTGATTTTTATACCCTTCACCACCATAGGTGGAAAGGGTATTATAAGTTTGTGCTGATGCATGTAACGCATGGAAATATTTGTCGTAGACCCACCTTTTAGTATACCAATAGGCTTAGAATCACTTTCTGAGTCGATTTAGCGATGTCCGTCCGTCTGGCTGGCTGGACCCCCATGTAAACCTTGTAATCAAACTACAGGTCGCAATTCTAAAGATAATTTGATGAAATTTGGCACAGATCATTTTTTTGATAATGGGACCATGGCTATTGAAATTCGTCAAAATCGGTCCATTATTTATGGTACCTCCC
Source organism: Stomorhina lunata (assembly GCA_933228675.1). NCBI lineage: Eukaryota > Metazoa > Arthropoda > Insecta > Diptera > Rhiniidae > Stomorhina > Stomorhina lunata. Next base: position 44,325,432 of record OW121741.1, on the reverse strand, counting down.
ATAGGTCCCACTTTCCGGAATTGATATATTGGCCACAAATATCAATATTTTTCCACGAAATTTAAATCAAATACTGCTTATGTAAAGTTTACATTACATTGTAAACCTAAATCACTCTACTAAATTTTGTTAAAATCGGTCCACATTTGACCATAGCTCCCATACAAACTTTTCTGCAAAAAACGCACTAAATGAGACAAAAATCACTAAAACGCTCGTAAATCTGAAGATAATGGGAATTTTATTTGTAACAACTGTAAACAATTTGCCAAATTTCGAGATAATCGGTCCACATTTGACCCTAGCTCTCATATAAGTCCAAATGTCGGAAGCAGCTTAAATATATTAGTTTTGAGAAAATCTTTGTATGATGGCAAAATTTAGCAAATATTTGTTTTCATCAGGAAAAACAACACTTTTGACCTTAGTGGTGAAGGGTATCGTATGATCGGTCTTGACCGACTATAGCACTTTCTTACTTATTTTTTTTTTCAACGCGTATTTCTGTAATTTTCATCAAATCGGTCATAGTAATAAAAAAATTGTAAATACATTAAAGATTGAGGAAAATCAGAGGATTACAAAACAGCTTTTTTAAAATATTTTAAAGTTTCCAGTTTCACCAAAAATCCATAAATGAACTGTTGCGGACTCTACATGACGGACGATTCAGTTTTTACTTGAATGTTTTTTATTAGGAAAAAGTTTATATTTCATATTTTTTTTAAGGATTCGTTAATCAGTGAAAATAATGGTTTTATTTGTTTCCTAGTTTCATCTTCTTTCTTTTCATGTTCGCGGTTAAAACGCGATTTTTGGGCACAATTTTTCCCAAAACGGCTACATACATATATTTATTTAAAGTTTGTCACTTCTTACATCTTATTTTTCATCGAAAGAATGTTGAGGCTAGATGTTAGTGTCCCAAAAATCAAAAAAAAAAATTTTTCAAAAGCATAAAATTTGCCCCACTGTATGTTTTTTTAACACCTAATATTTTAAATTTAATCTGTCTATATATATAGTGTTACTGCTTCATGAATAAGACAGATATGAGTTCGTAAATTTTGTATTTAATAAATATCATTTTGTAAAAAATATACACTGTGACGGACGCTACACACTTTCCAATACATATTATTCTGTAAAATGCTATATTAACATCTATATTTTTAGCCTAATGTAAAGCATACTATAAGTTCTCTTTACGAATCAAGTTCAATTGAAGAAAAAAGAAAAATTGCACTAGTCAAATTAAAAAAAAAACCTTTATTTCTGTGACGGACGCTACACACTGTGACCCCTTTTTTACTTGACGTTATTTATATCACTCCAATTACTTTTGATGGGGTCTTTTGCATCTAAATCTAAGCAGACTTTGAGCACATACTGAAACTTGATACCTAAATGGATGTTTTTGCGATTTTTATAAACTTTTAAAAAACCTATTATTTTAAAAAATTTATAAAAATTCGAGATGGGTTCAAATAAAGACCTGCCATTCACGAAGAGAGCAATCAAAAATTGTATCCATTAGATATTGTAAAGGATTATTAACACAGTACGACAGTGGTTGGTACACATGAGAAATGTTAACAGAATATGAAAATAGACTTAAAATAAAGAAATACGTGTCTCGGCGTTTTGCTGTAGCACGTCAGAATTTCAAGAAAATCGATTTTAAAGATTCGAAGGACCGTGGAAGTTAACTTGTAACGTAATACTATTATAAAAAGTTCTATAAAAATATAATGGGTGAGCCGATTTAAATGCTTGAGCCAGTTTTGAAAAGGTAATTAAATTTGGATTTGTTTTTATTTTGCTTTGTTTATATTTTTCCGCTAGATGGCGCTTTAATTTTCATGTAAAATTAAAAAATATCCAAAACATGTACGAAATTCATTAAAAATACAATTCTGCAATTAGAAAAAATTAAAACAAGTCGTCTGGGATTCGAACCATATGGCGGTCGATCGTCTTAATGAATTTCGTACATTTTTTGGATATTTTTTAGTTGTACATGAAAATTAAAGCGTCCTCTAGCGGAAAAATGAAAACAAATCAAAACAAAAACAAATTCAAATTTAATTCCCTTTTCAAAACTGACTCAAGCATTTTTATGGTTTATAGCTTATTTTATTCTTAAGATATGTAGCTCTTAGAAAAATGTTTAAAATGTTAAAATTTTACTTTATCTTTTTTTTAAATAACATTTTTAACCTGAAAAAATTACGAATTTCTCACGAAAAAAAATTTGTTCTCCATTAATTTCTAAATAACTCCAAAACGACAAGAGATACAGAAAAATTATATTAAACTAAAATAAACATATAAATTTTGTTATGCATCTTCAAGTGTTTTAATTTTGAAAATCGGATGAGTCGTACTCGAGTTAGGACGAAATAGGTCTCCGTACCTGACTAATTTAAGGGGAAAAATTTGCCACGCCCATAAAAAAAATCCAGATCTTATGGAAAAAAACCGACAACGGATCTGAGTTAAGCGCATCAAAATCCATGTAGTCCACATAGTTTTATTGAAAGGATTTGGCTGCAGAGCAGTGTCATTACATTGTTGTAGCCAAGGTGAGATCTCGTCTAATTGTGTCGAAGAGCATACAGGCAGAAGCGCAAAGGAAGTATGACGTGAAAAAACTTAAATCTCAGAAAATTGCCACTGATTACACCAAACGGACAACTCAATTGCTTAAAGAGAGAATAACTCTGGTTCAAACGATATTTTCACGCTATGGCAACATATTGCCAACTCCATGAAGTCTGCTGCATAATCGGCAAAAGGGTACTAAATCCCTAATGTTAAAAACTCTTGGTACGACGAGGAGTGCCGGAACGCCACTGCTGAGAAAAATGCGGCCTACAGGGCAACTCTGCAGCTACTTGTGGATCTTTAGAAAGATATTGAGAGAAAAAGAGGGAAGAAACACGACTATTCCGCAGAAAAAAGAAAGATATGAGGAAACGTGTGTTTGAGGAGATTGAGTTGTATAAGACACAAAATGGAGGTCGTAAATTTTACCAAAAAATTAAGCACCAGACGAATGGTTATGGCAACTGTATCTTTTTCTGTAAGGACGACCAAGGAAATCTGGTTACAGATACAGAAAGCGTATTGAAACTGTGGAAGGAGCACTTTTGCAAATGAAAGCGACCAAGATGATACGCCTGAACAAAATGTCCCCACCCAAAGAAAATGAGGTTAGAAATGCAGTAACTCGACTGAAAAATAACAAACCTGCGGGTGCCGAAGTTTTGCCAGCAGAACTTTTTAAGGCCGGGGGTAATGAGTTGATTGTGTTAAAGAAAATCTTGCGAGATGCATCAGTTAATACAACTGGTACAATTTTCAATAGAAAACATTTGCTACTCGTGTTTGCGCGACCTGAAACCGACATGAGAAAGAAGTATAATATTATAATACGAAAAAAAATTTATAATATTGAGACAAAAATCAGCTATTTAGTACTTACAATTCATAGAATTGTAAATCATGTCTTATTTTGGAATTTCTTTATTCTAAAATATTAATGAAGATATTGACAATCAAAGTAATTAGATATTTTTCAAATGTTGGACGGGTCATGGGCACAATCACAAACAATTTTTTAGCAATTTTAGAATTTTTTTAAGTGTTGGCCTTAAAAAAATTCCAACTTTGAAAGTGATTTTCAGTAGATCTGTATACTTTAAGTCATACTTATGCCATAGTCCATTTCACCTATGGCGTTAAAGGCTATACAAAGTAAAAACAAGTAATTACTTTCCTTTACCATTCGGTTACTTATCAAGATATGCAGTTTTTAAGTGAATGAAAAAATAATTTAAATATATTCGAAACTGGTATTATAAGTTAATATGTGTATAAGTATGTACCCTAAATCATTCAGATTAAAGTCAAAATACTTTGATTTTGTCGGTTAAGATAGACAAAATTTTTATTAAAGAAACGAAAACAAAACAGAAAGTAACTGAAATTAAAAAAACTTGTTTTAGTAAAAAAAACAAATAAAATTCATACGAATGAGTTTGAACTAAATAATTAAATTGCTAACGGGTAAGAAACTTAAGGCATGCTCGTTTGATACCTTTAAAAATGCTACATTTTTGACATATAAACATATATAAGGCTATATCATCATTTTTGTAAAGAATCAAACAGTTGACCACCTACGATGGTACAGATAGAAAAAAGGGTAATACAACGAAGTTTTGAAATTAATGCTTAATTGTAATTTAAGTTTAAAGTTTGTTTTTATCTCTTAGAGCTTAGGAAATATTTGACTTTGAAAAGCTGAATTTTTAATATTTAGATCCATCTTTCTCCGATTATTTGGTTATTTCGAAGGCATATTATCAAATCTCAAATTTAAAAGTATTTACAAAATAATAATTGTTTAAGGCTAAAGAGAATCGATATTATTAAATTTTTGAGATTTTGCTGCTTAAATAGTTTTAATAAACCCAAACTTTTAGTAAATACTGTTCTATGTAAACCACGCATAAAGGGAGATATACATATATACAGTACTTGCTTTGTACCGTGATTTTATGTTTGTAGGCCCTAATACCCTATACATATTTATACCCGCTTGGTTAACATTCTATTTACACATCAACAAGTTCACTAGACTCGTCCTTATTAAAAGGGCTTACCAACTTAGATCTATCAGTGTCACGTGTTAACAATCTCTAAATGTGTGCTTCCATAAACAAAATTGTTTAGTTTTCCTTTTGTTTAAAATTTCAAAAACGTTAAAATAGGGACCGGCCTAATGTACACTTATATGTGTATGTATAATACTTACACACATACTTAAACATAAAGAACAAAGGCGTATTGCCAGGACTACGTCATCTTGACCTTCGCAAAGTATTTTTATTTTTACTGGGTTAATGTCCTCATTTTTCCATATTAGTTTTTACATAACATATGAACATTACATATACATAAATTAATAAATAGGAAAGTTATAGCAGGTCAAGCCCGGCTAAATGTTACCCTACACGAAAAATAAGTTTTTCTGAATTATTAGAAAAATTTGTGTTTGTATTTAGAAATTTTAGTCATTAAATAATTTCCTTTTCGATATTTTATAATTATGCACTGCGATTGCGATTGAACTAGAAAAACTGATAGATGGAGTAGTAATGGGTGTTTTTTATTGAGGTATAGAACTTTAAGTTGACATCACTTTTTTAACTGGCGGCCATTTTGTCAGCTGTCAAGTGATTAATATTTAGTTTGGTTTGCCATTTCATCATGAACAGGTTGACAAAAGAACAACGCTTGCAAATCGTGCAAATTTATTTCGAAAATAATGGTTCAGTTCGCGAAGTTTACCGCAAGCTCCTTCCATTTAATGGTCGACATAATCGTCCATCAGAGCAATTAATTCGGTTAACCATGGATCGTTTTCGCACTACGTTTACTCTATGTGATAATACGCATCCGCAGCGACGTCGAACATTGCGCACTGAAGAAGCAAAGTGTTGAAGAGGACCCGAATGAATCGATTCGCCACCGTGCACAGCAATTGGAGCTTTGTCCATCAACTTTATGGAAGATTTTGCGCAAAGATCTTGGCTTGCGACCTTACAAGATCCAGCTTGTGCAAGAATTAAAGCCGCGAGACCATGCAATGCGTCGTGATTTTGGTGTATGGGCCGAAAATGAGATTGATCTCGATGCTGATTTTCATCGCAAAATTTTGTTCAGTGATGAGGCTCATTTTTGGTTGAATGGCTACGTCAACAAGCAAAATTGCCGCATTTGGAGTGAAGAGAATCCACATGAGACCTTTGAGACGCCATTACATCCACAAAAACTGACTGTTTGGTGTGCTCTATGGGCTGGTGGAGTCATTGGGCCATACTTCTTCTGAAATAATGCTGGAGAGTCAGTTACCATAAATGGAGACCGGTATAGAGCCATGATAACCGACTATTTTGTTCCCCAATTGGATGGCATGAATGTGGATGAGTTGTGGTTCCAACAAGACGGCGCTACATGCCACACAGCTCACATCACAATTGATTTATTGAAGGAAACATTCGATGAGCGCATAATTTCGCGGAATGGACCTGTCAATTGGCCACCAAGATCGTGCGATTTGACACCACTGGATTATTTTCTTTGGGGATATGTGAAGTCGCTCGTCTACGCCAACAAACCAGAAACGTTAGGGGACTTGGAAGCCAACATTCGTGGCGTTATTGCCAACATACGGCCCCATATGCTCGAAAAAGTAGTTGAAAATTGGACCTGTAGAATTGGCTTTATTCGAGCCAGCCGCGGCGGCCACATGCCCGAAATCATATTTAAACATTAATGGCATAAAATTATCCTTCCAATAAAGCCAAATTGATGGACATTAAAACGATTTTCTTGTGTTTTATTTCAATTCGAAGTTCTATACCTCTAAAAAAAACACCCATTATTTGTAGAAATTATATTAAAATTTTTTGACATCAAAATTACTTTGATATCATGGACAGTAGAGTGGTTCGAAAAAAAAGTTGAGTCAGTCACCCCCTAGGATTAAAGATAATGTCAAAACAATTTCAAAAAATATTTTTTTATTCTTTTACCACGCCTACAAATACCGCCCTTTTAGTATTTTGTTCACTGTGTCGCCATCTTTAGTCATCGATGTTCAGGGCTCTGTAAGGGCTACATTTCTCTCTTTGATAGTTTTTTACAACCTCGTCAATTTCTAGTCATAACTTTTTAAAATTCGAGTTGTACCCACCCTAATCAAATCGAGTAAAAATCTATCTTTTAGAAGTTATGACTATAAATTGATGTGGTATTAAAAACTATCAAAGAGAGAAATGTAGCCCTTACAGAGCTGAGAACACCGATATATAAAATGTTACGATCGGATTTAAAATGACGACACAGTGAACAAAATACTAAAAGGGCGGTATTTGTAGGCGTGGTAAAAAAATAAAAAAAATATTTTTTGGAATTGTTTTGACATTATCTTTAATCCTAGCGGGTGACTGACATAACTTTTTTTTTATATGGAAGGCGAACCGCTCTAATGGACAGCCAGTGATTATAATGGAAGCAAATCGTTAAATCAATTCAGAAAGTGATTCTGAATCGATCGAAATTCTTTAAGGTTATTTTCTGGCCAATTTTTGTTTGCACAACCAAACTATGGTAGTATTTTAGAGATATCTAACCATTTAATTCGAATTTTTCCATCCTGTAGGATTATAACTTTCTAAGACTTTCGGATTATATTCTGGATTGTTAAAGAAGTCATATTAAAATCGTCATATCTATGTATATTAGGCTGATCCATGCTTTTTCTTTTCGAAATATTAAATATAGTTGTAAAAGGTAAGAATAAGTATGGCATTTTAAACCATTTTTATACCCACCATTAAAAAGTATGGGGGGTATATTGAGATTGTCATTCCCTTTTTAATTTCCTTAAAATTGGTTAAAAAACCAAAAGGGAAATATATTCTGAATCCTTATGAAATTCAAAGACGATTGAGCGATGTCCGTCTGTCTGTCTGACTCACCGAAAGAATATAGGTCATATAGGAAATTTGGCACAAATGTTCTTCATTTCTTGGACAATTTTGTTATTGAAATTGGGCGAAATCGGTTTACATTTGACCATTGCTCCCGTACAACCTCGTATAGGCCAATCGCTTATTTGCTAACAAATGCCAAATTATAACAGTTAAGATGATACAATTTGGTATATATATGTATATACACAAGCACTTGGTAATATATAAAATTTCATTGAAATCGGTTCACATTAAACCATGGCTCCCATACAAAATACGAAAACAGCCTAAATTGCACCTAAAATACACATCAACGCGAATAATTTATAAACTATACTGGCTATGGCCACTAAATTTAGTATAAAGAAGTCTTATGTCAATGATAGCCAGTGTGCAAAATTTTGTCATAATCGGTCAACATTTGATCATATCTCCCATATAAAAACATAAGAAAACACGAAAATACCAAAAAGATAGGGGGGTTTGTGTCCGTTTAATGAAAGTGCTATAGCGCCTTAACAAAAAGAGCTAGAAGGACAAAATTTTACAAAAGTATTTTCAATATCTCTAAAAAGTTGTGTATTGAAAATGGGAGAAATTTTTTAATTTTTTGGAAATTTTGTTTATAATGTTACAAATTCAAAATTATCTCATCGGTCCACTGTGCACCGAAACAAAAAACAAATGTGGTAATAAATCTGTATCTTCTAAACTGTAATTCTGATTGCATTAATATGTATGGAAGAATTTAAGGAGGACCTATGTTTACCCTGTGTTTACACAGGGTTAATCATTGGTCCTCAAAGTAGACCACCTCAGAAGTAAAAAAGCTTTTGGGCCATTATTATTATATGCTTGATTTTTTACATTTTGGAATGAGCTTGAAGATATGAAGAAAAAACATTCTTAATTTACTATAATAACTGTTATGGGTCTGAAGTTATTTAATTTCAAAAATAAAAAAAATTATTTTTCTCTTCGCCTTTTTTTAGGATTTGACCCAATGTGCATTCACATACTTTTAAAGAATACTGATATACAGCCAATAGTTTAGGAAACAGAATAGTGAAAACTGTTTTAAAATATCTCGAACCGTTTTACGTTGAGAACTTTTCAAAGTCAAATATTTTTCGCTGATCGAAAAAAGTGTTTTTTTTTTCAAAATAATGTTATCAGTTTTTTACTTTTTACGAAGAAAATTTTTATTGAAAGTTAATGTTTTATTATATATTCGTAGAGTTTTATTATATATTCTTGGATAATTTTAAACCAAAATTCAAGTGAGTGCAACATTCCCTTTACGTACAGCATTTAATGAAATTTGTCTAATTTTTAAAAAAAATTTTGTGTTTTCGAACATATAACAAAAAAGTCAAGCTGATTTTTCAACTTTCTGAAATGCAGTTTCATAGTCTCATATATGCTCTTTAGATTTCAAAAATAAAAAGTAGCGCGAATTCACAAACGAATACAAAAAATCTAATTTTATAAAAAATGGCAAATTTCCATATACCAAAATGTTAATTGCAAAAAAAGGTCAATTGGATTTCCTTTTTTAAAATTTTGTAAATTGTTTTACATAAACAATAAAATAAACTTTGTAACTGCAAAAACTTATTTTTGGACCTTGTACAGTTTTTTAGAAATTTGAAGTCAAATTTTGAAAAAATAAACTTTTTAGTTTTTTTTTCGTAAATTTTTCGCACAAGTTTTTAAGGTCTTTTTTACACCACAAAAAAGTGTATTTTTTGCAATCAACCTCAACTTTTGGACTTTTATTACCCAATTTGTTAGATTTAACATACCGATGAGAACATTATTTTTTCTAAAATCTATATCCTTGGGTAAGTCGTCAAGAACGCGAAATTTCGGGAGAAAATGAAATAACTCCAAAACTACTTCGTGGATTTTTGAATTTTAGGAGTTAGAGAAAGCCGTTTTAGTTAAAATTATCTCTTTTTATAAATACAAATCTTTATTAGTAAAAAAAAAGAAAACGAAAAATACTATAGTTTTTTTACCATGCATATGGGTCTATGGCTCTTTGCACTGAAGTCGGTACCGGTTTCCATCTTTTTACAGTGGTTTTCCACATTATTTGAAAATAATAAGGGGTCAGCTTTTTCAAAAAATGACTTATATTTTTTGGGACGTCGTTATGTATATTATCAGAAATCGATGCTTGGGTCATCTTTAACGACATAACTTAAAAAGGGTTCTTTTTGGGGTTTTAAAAATTTTCTCATAACTATATGTGACGCGCAAAATAGAAAGGGACCTATACATTTCTGGTATCGCTAGGAGCATTAATCAACATAACAATTAGAAGCAAGTTAGTTCATTTGCTCCCGAAATTTTGAATTTTATGTTACATATTTTGAGCTTAAATGTACATAAGAGCGTCTCGACTTATATGGTAGAAAAAAAAAAGATCGTCGTATACAACCGAATATAAAGTATTGTTGTAAGACAGTTTCGAAAAATTTTTTTTTTATTTTTTTTGCCGCACATTGGGGTCGGCAATATTCATTTTTCGTTATATCATTGGCATTTACAGTCGGATCTTAAAGCGTGATATTTAATACTCTTTAATACTCATTGGTCTCAGATATCCAGTTGTTTTATTTATTCATCAGACCTCAGTTCCTACCAACCTAATGTACCACCCTAATATAAGAAAATTAAAGCTTTTAAAAAATCGTTATACTTTTACTAAGGAAGTTTTTCGATAATTCCAACCGAACTACTAAAAACAATCAAAATAGATATTTCGTTATATCTTTGCCATTTACAGTTGGATCTTAAATTGTTATAAACCGAGATCTGATGGATAAATGCTAGAACTGGATATCTGAGAGCAATGACTACTTAAGCAAAAGTACCTGGTTGACCGAGCCTTGCTCGGAGCTTTATGATAAGCATTTTCAGACAAATTTTTAAGTTTTCATTTATTTTATTTTATAAAGTAGCCAACTAAAATAAATTTAGAGGAAAGACATTGCACAAATATTCAGTTAATTTTGAATTATTTTATTTATTTTGTCCGATCAGCACATAGTTGAATAGTTCATAGCTTAACTCATTTTGAATAATTTTGGAAATTGGTCATACCAACAGAAACCTCCGTCGGCCCATGCGCAACAACTTTGCTAAAGATTATAGCCTGATCAAATGCACAGTTTACGATTTAATTCGTTTTGAATAGTTTTCAGTGACGCCACCTGTCGGCAGTTGTTCATACCTACTAAGAAACCTTTGTCTGCTTATGCGTAACAACTTTGCTAAAATTCATAACATGATCAAATGCTCAATTTACGATTTAACTCACTTTGAGTAATTTTCAGTAGCGCCACCTGTCGAAAGTTGTTCACACCAACTAAGAAACCTTCGCCGGCTTATGCGCTACAACTTTGCTAAAGATCATAGCATGATCAAATGCTCAGTTTACGATTTAATTAATTTTTAGTAATTAATTAATTAAATATTAGTGGCGCCACCTGTTCAACATTAACACCTTTGCCGGCTTATCCGCAACATCATCTCTAAAGAGCATAACATGAACAAATGCATAGTTTGCTATTCTATAAACAACATACATACATTCATTTGTTTAAAAGTTATAACATTACTAATTTTTCCCCCTTTTTATCCCCCAATTTCAAAAAAGTTCCATATACATGTTAGGTACTTCTGTGGTACCAATTAAATTCTGTACATTTTATTAAAATCGCAGTTAACATAATGTTCCTATTCATATTACTTTTTGAGATGTTTAGCTATCATTTTATTCTTTTTTTACCCATTTCGGCCCCAAAATCAAAACAGTACCAAATACGTGTTCAATATATCTTTTACATCTATTGACTTCAGTGCAAAGTTCCTTTCTATATTCTATCTTTTAAAAAATAAGACTGGGTTAAAAAAGTACCAAAAAAACTATTTTCACCCTTTTTTACCCCCTATCGGACATAGTTTCAAAAAAGTACCAAACACCTGTCCGCTTCTTTTTATAGCTGTTGAAAACGTAATTTTAATTTTGTTTCTATACCTATTACTTTAGGAGATATAACATTTTCTATTTTTCCCCTTTTTTCCCTGTTTTTACCCCTTTAGCAGTAAAACTTCCAAAAGTCCCTTCATATTCGATCTATACGGCAAAAAAGGTACCCCACACTTTAAGATCAGACTGTAAATGCCGAAGATATAACGAAAAAATATTTTGGCGACCCCCAAATTTTTTTTCGAAATTTTTTTTCGTTTGTTAGGCCATAATAGTTAGAAGATGTATCCCAAAATCCAGACATTTTTAAAAGTACGCTTATCTTATATTCTTAAACGAGCAATAATTGTATATATATATATATATATATATATATATATATATATATATATATATATATATATATATAGAATGGCTATCTCGAAAACGGCTCTAACGATTTTGATAAAATTTGGACAGTGGGTATCTTTTTTGATGTATAGGTCGAAGAAGAAGGGACTTTTGGAACTTTTACCTCTAAGAGGGTAAAAACGGGTAAAAAGTGGAAAAAATCGAAAACGCTATGTCTCCTAAAGTAATAGGTATAGAAACAAAATTAAAATTACGTTTTAAACAGTTTTGAAAATAAGCGGACAGGTGTTTGGTACTTTTTTGAAACTATGTCCGATAGGGGGTAAAAAAGGGTGAAAATAGTTTTTTTGGCACCTTTTTAACCCACTCTTATATTTTAAACTAAAGAATATAGAAAGAAACTTGGTACTGCAATCAATAGATGTAAAAAAAAACATGAAACACGTATTTGGTACTTTTTTGATTTTGGAGCCAAAATGGGTAAAAAAGGGATAAAATGATAACTTAACATCTCCAAAGTAATATGAATAGGAACATTATACATTATGTTAAATGCGTTTTAAAAAAATGTACGGAATTCAATTGGCACCAAAAAAGTACCAAATATACATATGGAACTTTTAGAAATTAGGGAATAAAAAGGGGGAAAAATTAGTATTATTTTAAACAAATGAATGTTTGTCTGTATGTATGTTCTTTATAGAATAGTAAACTGTGAATTTGATTGTGTTATGCTCTTTAGCGAAGATGTTGCGGATAAGCCGGCGAAGGTTTTAAAGTTGATAAGACTAATTTCCGACAGATGGCGCCACTGAAAATTACTAAAAATTAATTAAATCGTAAACTGTACATTTGATCATGCTATGATCTGTAGCAAAGTTGTAGCGCATGAGCCGACGAAGGCTTTTTAGTTGGTATGAATAATTTCCGACAGGTGGCGCTACAGACACTTACTCAAAGTCAATTTAATCGTAATCTGTACATTTAATCATGCTACAATCTTTAGCAAAGTTGTTGCACATGAGCCGACGAAGGTTTCTTAGTTGGTATGAAGAAATTTCGACAGGTGGCGCTACTGAAATTTACTCAAAGTCAATTTAATCGTATGCTGTACATTTAATCATGCTATAATCTTCAGCAAAGTTGTTACGGATAAGCCGAAGAAGATTTATGAATTGGAATAAGCAAAGTCCGGTGGCGCCACAGAAAAATACTCAAAATGAATTAAATCGTAAACTGTGCATTTGATCAGACTATAATCTTTAGCAAAGTTGTTGCGCATGAGTCGACAGAGGTTTCTGTTGATATGAATAATTTCCAAAATTATTCAAAATGAGTTAAACTGTAAACTATGCAAACTATGTGTTGGTCGGACAAAATAAATCAAATAATTCAAAATTAACTGAATATTTCTACAATGTCTTTCCTCTAAATTTATTTTAGCACTTTATAATATAAAATATATTAAAACTTTAAAATTTTCCTCAAAATGCTTATCAAAAAGCTCCGAGCAAGGCTCGGTCTACCAGGTACTACCTAGAATTATAAACACAGTAAATACGAATTATATTTTTTATTTCTTATAATATTTAGTTTAATAATAATAAAAAATTAAAATTAATACACTGGGTCCTCAATGCACTGCATACATGCCCACTGGGAATGCTTTTAAGCTTTTTGCTATCTTCCGTGATAATGCAATCGATTTAATAGAAATAAGTCGGCTTGTCAGACTGCCACACTTACATAACCTAGTTTTCAATTTGTGGACAAATTTAGAATTATGGGAAATTTAAACATTTTACAAGAAGGATAAAAACATAGTATACTCGTAATTACATTTAATAATTATCACTGCAGTAGTGCTGTAATATGTGGCTCAAGTGTAAGTATATATATTTGTTCTTGTACTTGGCATGATTTAGATTATTTCAAAGATATTTTATTGCAATTGCTTTTAAAAAATATCGATTATCAATAAATGCATATGTAGTTTCAAAAAACAGGAACAAGTACTTAAAAATAAAAATAATAAATGATTGCCAATCATTTTTTACCTAGATATTCAATAGCATCTTTTGTTAGAAAATCCCAACCCTAAACTAAAATAAATACCGAGTTTAACACATGACACCATTGCCCTTATAAAGGCATACAAATACACTTTTCATCAAAGACTTGTCCTTCCTCTCACATCTACAGATGCATCAATTCATATGTAAAAAATTTCTAAGAAAATGTTTTCTTTTTCAAATTGCGGGAGGTACAACAAAAGTTTACCTACTTACAAGACGAAGTAGTTACATCCTTATATTTTAGTTCTTGAAAAAATTTATAATTATATAGAAACTAGAGTAAGAAAGAAGAACGAGAAATGAATAAAAGAAACATCTGTTCTTGGGTTTTTATCAAATATTGGGTAATAGTGATGATATCTGGTACCAAACATATAAGAGGCGTAGTCCGTTTTATTTAAGTTTTTAGGGAATTTTAAAAATGTATTTTATTTTACATAAAAGTAAGATTGTCTATGATTTAATAGGAAAATATGAGTGTCTTTCAGTTTATATACGCATTTTTATTTATTGATATTTTTCATGGTAAACGTTTTTGCCATGTGTAATGGTTAAATCGCATTTCAATTTCTCGACTTGCTCTTGCTTTCTTTCCGGGTAGCCTTATTTCTACATTCAAAAGGTACATATGTAGTCGAGTAATTATCCAGAATTGCAGAAAAAGATCCCACTTGTTGGAAAGCAGTCAACCACTACCTAAGCTTAAAAAAGAATTTGTAACTATGCCTGGTTCACTTTTTAGCACACTATACTATTCCGAGGAATGCAATTTCCATAAACGAATGAGGCCTGTAGCACTGAAAATTATAACCCAATACTAATTGGTTCATTCTCCTAAGTAATGTATAGTTAACAAGCATTGGGTCAAATATCGGGTGTCTTACAACGATGTCTGTACCGACATCTACTTAGGTCTTGCTAGCCTTCCTTTAAAAAAATGGTGTCATAAAAATCTTTAACTTTTAATTGTTATTTCGAGCAAAATGGACTGCGAAAAAACAAGTTCGTAAAAATACAATTAAAATTTAAAAAAATCCATTCTGACCCGTTGAAAGAATATCAAAGATACTTACAGGTTGATCCTCGTATGGCTTGAATGTGTTATAAGGAAGATCTGAGCGTTGAAAGAAAACCTGGATCTGCACAAGTAGGTCGAAAAAATTTGGAAGTTTAGCAACTCTTCAGAAAAGCGCCTAATAAATCTTCAAGAAAAGCTGCTACAGTTTTAATAAATTTAATATAACTACATTTATTTTCGGAACACTTCCTATGCAGATCGATGTCCGTTGGCATCGAGCTATTTATTAGGTGCCAAAGGAAGTATCTAAGCAAAGATAACATAATATAAAGATATTGCACTCCATACATGTTTTTCCATTAAATGTGAAATTAAAGTGGATAAAAAATAATAATAATCACATGAACCTACAAACAATACAATACATTTTATAAGCACTTGTGTATGCCTTAGCTTTCTCTCATTGGATAATTGTCTTCATTAGTTGTTTTTAAATTTTAATAAAAGCTGTGTACTATCATTTTTATAGAGTTTTCAAAACGACCATACGGCAAATCAGTGTATGAAAGTGCAATATCTTTATATTGTAGAGTGTTTAATGTAGTGTCTTCGTCTTTTTAACATGCGCATATCGGTCGGTATCTCGCAAATATTAGGAGTACGACTTTGCTTCCCCAATTTTTTTTTTACGAAATTCGAGGCTTTATTTGAATAAACTGGTTATTCATTTGTGATTCAAAGTCTTGGCCATCGCTGTTCACTACTATCTTCCATTTTTCGGGTAGTTTAGAAATCCCCAGTAGAAAAAATTGGTCATCTTTTGAAGCGATTAACGATTTTATCCAGTTTTTTACTTCTTCAGAAGACCGGAAGTGCTGGTAAGCTTGGCCGTGTGCCTTTGATCAAAATAAGTGGTAATTCTAGGGAGCAACGTCTGGAGAATGCCTATGTCTTTCTCTGTCTTTCGCAACATGGGAACGAGTATTGTCATGATGTAAAATCATTTTTTCATGTCTTTTGTTGTATACCGGCCGTTTTCAATGCTCGTCTCAAACGCATTAATTTCGTTCGAAAACGATCGCTTGTGATTATTTTAACTCAAAAAACACTAAGCCGCGCTGGTGTCTTCAAATACAGAGGATGACCTTGAAACTGTGAAAATTCGGTTTGACCATCGACGTGGAAGCATGGACAGAATATCACTACTCTCTGCACGGTTCACTAATAGCAGCCATAGGTATTTGAGATCATTCGATGAGCCTCTACTCAGATTTCTTTATACTAAAGCAGAAAATTAAAATCTCGCTCAAGTAACAAAAATTTAGCTCGTAAGCTGACTTGTTTAATCGAGATAAAGAAACAATTCTATTAATATTTCGATGGCGTTATGTTTACAAATGCTTAAGCTTATTTCATGACACAGTACCTGGTAGACCGAGCCTTGCTCGGAGCTTTATGATAAGCATTTTGAGGAAAATTTTAAAGTTTTTATATATTTTATATTATAAAGTGCTAAAATAAATTTAGATGAAAGACATTGTAGAAATATTCAGTTAATTTTGAATTATTTGATTTATTTTGTCCGACCAACACATAGTTTGCATAGTTTACAGTTTAACTCATTTTGAATAATTTTGAAAATTATTCATATCAACAGAAACCTCTGTCGACTCATGCGCAACAACTTTGCTAAAGATTATAGTCTGATCAAATGCACAGTTTACGATTTAATTCATTTTGAGTAGTTTTCTGTGGCGCCACCTGTCGGACTTTGCTTATTCCAATTCATAAACCTTCTTCGGCTTATCCGTAACAACTTTGCTGAAGATTATAGCATGATTAAATGTACAGCATACGATTAAATTGACTTTGAGTAAATTTCAGTAGCGCCACCTGTCGAAATTTCTTCATACCAACTAAGAAACCTTCGTCGGCTCATGTGCAACAACTTTGCTAAAGATTGTAGCATGATTAAATGTACAGATTACGATTAAATTGACTTTGAGTAAGTTTCTGTAGCGCCACCTGTCGGAAATTATTCATAGCAACTAAAAAGCCTTCGTCGGCTCATGCGCTACAACTTTGCTAAAGATCATAGCATGATCAAATGTACAGTTTACGATTTAATTAATTTTTAGTAATTTTCAGTGGCGCCATCTGTCGGAAATTAGTCTTATCATCTTTAAAACCTTCGCCGGCTTATCCGCAACATCTTCGCTAAAGAGCATAACACAATCAAATTCACAGTTTACTATTCTATAAAGAACATACATACAGACAAACATTCATTTGTTTAAAATAATACTAATTTTTCCCCCTTTTTATTCCCTAATTTCTAAAAGTTCCATATGTATATTTGGTACTTTTTTGGTGCCAATTGAATTCATTTTTACATTTTTTTAAAACGCATTTAACATAATGTATAATGTTCCTATTCATATTACTTTGGAGATGTTAAGTTATCATTTTATCCCTTTTTTACCCATTTTGGCTCCAAAATCAAAAAAGTACCAAATACGTGTTTCATGTTTTTTTTACATCTATTGATTGCAGTACCAAGTTTCTTTCTATATTCTTTAGTTTAAAATATAAGAGTGGGTTAAAAAGGTGCCAAAAAAACTATTTTCACCCTTTTTTACCCCCTATCGGACATAGTTTCAAAAAAGTACCAAACACCTGTCCGCTTATTTTCAAAGCTGTTTAAAACGTAATTTTAATTTTGTTTCTATACCTATTACTTTAGGAGACATAGCGTTTTCGATTTTTTCCCCTTTTTACCCGTTTTTACCCTCTTAGAGGTAAAAGTTCCAAAAGTCCCTTCTTCTTCGACCTATACATCAAAAAAGATACCCACTGTCCAAATTTTATCAAAATCGTTAGAGCCGTTTTCGAGATAGCCATTCTATATATATATATATATATATATACAATTATTGCTCGTTTAAGAATATAAGATACGATCTATTTTTTTTTGACTACCATTCACCGCTACAGCCATCTATTGCAAAACAATAGGAAGCAAAGTAATACTCCTAATTCTTTAATATTTATTGGCTTCCAGTACATCAACTGTTACTGTTAAAATAGCAAATAGCAACACCAATAAAAGTATAAAGATTTTGAATCGGACTATCTAGTCGGCCCATTGACCGGCTCCAAACATGGTATAAACTGTTTACCTCTCAGTTTTGTTGACACCACATATCAAACAAGTCTATACCTTCTACTCGAGAAAAAAATGCTATCATTGCACGATAGCGCTTGCCATTCCTAGTTCTTGTATTATATTGGATATTTAATAATTAAATAATACCTGTTGTTCGTTTATAAGTCAAGACATGGTTAAATTAATGACTAAACTCAAAATGTTTGGTAAGAACATGTTACACGAAAACTGCTGAGGTACCAGAAACTGTGTTACGAAAATGAAAATGCCTTAAAAATCTCCTGATAGAGCTCATGTGTCTTCAAGGATTCATCTATTTGTAGAAAATTCGTTCTTTAGCTGCATTCTGTGGATGTAGAATAAACTTCCCTTAGATCCCAGTTACTTTGACCTTCTGCACTATTCTCCAATTTTGTAGACCAAGCTTTGAAAGATTTTTTCTACTTGGTCTTTCCATCGAAGTTTCGGACGTCCTATCTTACAATAAGGTGTCCGTTTTTATTCTAATTATAGCCTTTTCATAGTAATTGTTTTTTCCAGGAGTGGCTTACTAGCCCGATGTCCTAACACATATTTTCATAGTTCTCATGCGAGAACTCGCGGCACACGTTAGCTCACTACTCATACGGGTGTTAAGGTAGCTAACCAGGTGATACCACGAGGAGGTCAGTGTCCACAGTTGAGATAAATGATAGACCAAAATAAGTCTGGGCCCACCAAATTAAGACCAATCGGAAACCTTGCTTGGTATCAAACATAATTTAAGGGCTACAATTTTGCTGAAATATGTCTTGTGCTCCTAATAAGGAAGTTGAACAAGCTACAGTTGGTTCCGTTGGGATACCCCGAGGCAATCTGTTTTTATTAGTATTTTAGATATTTTTTCACGATCTATAAATCGAAATCAATATTTTCTAGAATAGTCTGGCTATACATATTCTTACCGCAGCCGCCGTGAACGCGACATAGGTGACCAGCACTTATGGAAAAGTAAAAATTGGATCGATCACTTCAAAAGATGACCAGGAAAAAGTAGTGGCTAGAGATGCACAATACTTTGAATCATAAATGTACAGGGTTATCCATTTTGCGGTTTCAAAAGTGAATGTAAATAAAACACATACAAAATATTTTTTTCATGATATTTCTTTTTTTTATTATAAAGGTTGAACATTGACATTATGTGTGAAACACTACAACATTTAAGTGATCACCACGCAAAATGTTGCAAGCATTGATTCTTTTGAGGTTATTTTCGTCCACTTTTTGACACATATTGGGCGGTATTTCAGCCATAACTTGACGAATGTTGGTTTTTAATTGCTCAAGAGTTATCTGCATAAACACGGTCTTTCGCGAAGCCCCACAAAAATAGTCTAATGGTGTCAAATTGCATGGTCTTGGTGGCCAGTTGATATCGCCACGACGAGAAATTACGCGACCAGAAAATGTCTCTTACAATAAAGCCATATTAGCTCTAGTTGTATGGCATGTGGCTAGGGTTGCCAGACACAAATCCTGAAAAATCCATAAGGAAAAAAAAAGCTTGACAACCCAAAAATTAGCTGGACATTAATAATAAAAAACTAATACATCTGAAACACAGAAATCACATGCTACTCGCGTTTGTCGATGACATTGATATCATGGGTCGCACAATGCGCAATTTGACTGTCGCCTTTTTAAGTATAGAGAGGGAATCTAATAAAATGGGTCTAGTTGTCAATGAATCAAAACAAAACTGATGGTTTCTACAAGCAGGCAATCCTAAAGAAATGGACCACATGTGATCATTGAGAACTATAACTATATATATATATATATATATATATACATATAATTCCCCGACAACATTCCAATTGCAACAAGGGGTACTTCTTTCAGACAATGAGCTGCATCCGATTCTATTTTTAAGCTCATTGAAAGGCCCCTACGTTTTAACTCCGGCTCCGAACAGCAAATGCATTAGTTAGAGAAGTTTTACATAGCCAAATACTCAATAGCCAGTGACTGGATGAGTTATGAGGTGAACCGCCGCTTTTTTGAAAATTTAATTTTTCAAGTGGGTCTGACCGGTGATTGAACTTGGGACCTCTTGTATTTCAAAGCTTGACCTACGAATTGGAGAATATGCGCACATGATTGAAGCGCATGGAATTCTAAAATTTGCTCGGCCTTTGACCTTAACAGGTTTTTGATATAGGCCAGTTAAGTGAAGTAAGTACAATGGGGAAATTTGATAGAGGATAATTTTATTACAAAATGAACTTGATCAAGCTATCAATTAATCAACGCATGAATCACTTAAGTAAAAAAGCAAAAAAAATACACTTTTGCAAAAGTTTTTATTGCGTTCTTTTTCATTAAAATAGTTATTAAATATTAA
Source organism: Stomorhina lunata (assembly GCA_933228675.1). Taxonomy (NCBI): domain Eukaryota; kingdom Metazoa; phylum Arthropoda; class Insecta; order Diptera; family Rhiniidae; genus Stomorhina; species Stomorhina lunata. Next base: position 44,304,889 of record OW121741.1, on the reverse strand, counting down.
AAAATTTCAATTCAACGCCTTTCAGCTGGACAAATTTAATTTTACCTTGACACTGGACAAGCACTAAAAAAGCTGGACAATCCAGTCGAATCCAGCCTGGCTGGCATCCCTACATGTGGCACAGTCTTGTTGAAACCACATATTCTCCAAGTCGTATTCTTCAATAGCAGGCCAAAAAAAAAAAACGGTTATCATATCCTAATTCCTGAGAACGACGAGGAATCGATACATTCGGGTCTTCGGCAACACTTTAATTTACAGCAGCGATATTCTCAGCGGAATGGGCAAACGATGATGCACAGACCTTGCAATATTTGTAACCGCTCCAGTCTTTTCAAATTAGTTTCACAATTTCGAGAATTGCTTGCGTAGTTGGACGATTATGTGAACCATAATCTCCTCTTAAAGCACGATATGTGGCTGTTGCAGAATCACCATTTTTGTAGTATGTTTTGATAATTTTTATGCGTTGTGTGATACTTAAGCGATCCATTTTCGTCAATGTCAGACTTTTAGCTTAAAACAAACAAATTGTTTTATCAACTTGGTTTAACAGATGTCGAATTCCAGTCCTATACTTTTAAAACCACGAAATAAATAACCCTTTATAAGCAGTTTATTACAATAAAGCCTCGAATTTCGGCGAAAGCCGAAGCAGGATGGATTCTGCTTTATATTTCTTTGCAGAAACTGTCCAAATTCCTATAGTTATCAAAGTTTAAATTCCCTGTTAACAAATGCAAGTGGTTGTTAGAAAATACAATAGTAAATTCAGAGACATCTCATTATCATAGTAATTGAAAACGTCCAAGCTGTGATCATATGTCGAGAGAGATTGAAATTTACTAATCCTAACCTGGCTGGCTCAAACAGAACAAATTGTAATATTTCCGTACTTTTTAGCAGTGAAAAGTACCTAAGAAACGATATTTTCAACCCTACAGAGAATTGTTCCAATACTTCTAAACCATCACTCACACACATGTACTTACGCTTATGCTAAACCCCCTGAAACTAATCAGGGTTGAAAAGAGTAGCTCTTTGTTTGCTGCTATTGTTGTTGTTGTTGTTGCTTTCCATGTGCATTTAACCGTTGTAAACAAGAATTTACCGATAAGCGGTGATGCCTATCTCTAGGTACACACAAGTTATTGTGTTCGATTTTTCATTTTATCGTACGTTTCAATGATCTACGCGAAGCCAGGATGGATGGAAATACACATTTTTTAATATTTATTTTTTTCTTGTTTAAAATTAAATCAGTATTAAATTGTGGGTAGGATTGTAAACAACTCGTCTTTTGGTTCGGTTTTTAGTTTAATTTTATTATTTTATTTTAAATTTAATTTTTGTTTAAATATTAAATTATGTTTGAAAAACTAGTATTTGAAGTGAGAACTAAGTTCTTGTCAAGTTTTAATCGTAAATTTTACAAATATCGATCGTGTAATCAAAATGATTTGGATTGTATTGATGGCATGTTTCCGCGTGTGTATAGTCAGAAGAAATATGCAAATATTGAATTGACTTTGTTTACAAAGGACATGACGTGCATTGAACCCGAATTTCTCGTAAATATTGTCGATAAGTTTTTGAGAGTGACTGATCCTGAGGTGGAGGATTTTTATAGATATAGTGTAAGAGTTTTATAAATAATACTCATTATTATAAGAATTAAAGAGTGTTCTAAAAAAATATGCATTTACTATTTTAGACAAAATTTATCCATAGTGTAAGAAATAATTTATTTTTTGATCAAGTTAGTTTCTATAGATATGTCAGATACTATTATTTTAGAAATTATTAATTTTCAATAGTTATTTCAATCAAAATGGACTGCGAAAAAAAGTTCGTGAAAATATAATTAAAACTTTTCAAAAAAATCCGTCATGGACTTAAAAAAATAGCTAAAAAGTTGACCTCGAACGGTTTCTAATGCCATCAGACGGTATAAGGAAAACCTGAGCATTGAAAGAAAACCAGGATCAGGGAGGAAAAAAGGTCCTACAGATATTGGTAAGGCAAAAGAAGTCGAGCGACTCTTTCGCAGAGCGCCTAACACTTCTTTAAGAAAAGCAGCTCGTACGGTGAAATGTTCTACGAATTTTGCACATAGAGTCAAAGCTTATGCTGGACTGAAGACATACAAAGTCCAAAAGGTTCCAGATCGCAATGCTATAAAGAACTTAGAAGCAAAAAAACGAGCGAAAAAATTGAAATCTGAATTTATAAAAAAATACACCTGTTGTGTGATGGATGATGATACATACGTACTGGCAGACTTTTCTCAACTTCCTGGTCAAGATTTTTATGTTGCTGATAAACGGGGCAATGTTCGGCAAGAGTTTCGCACAAAAAAACAAACAAAATTCCCTAAGAAGTTTCTCGTGTGGCAAGCTATTTGCAGTTGTGGCAAAAGAAGTAAAGTATTTGTGGCATCTGGCACAATAAACACAGAAATTTATATAAAGGAGTGCCTACAAAAACGGTTGTTACCCTTTTTAAGAGAGCACAGAGTGACTATATTTTTTGGCCCGATTTGGCATCATGCCATTATGGAAAAAAGGCACTTGAGTGGTACTCAAAGAATAATGTCATTTTTGTACCACGAGAGGCAAATCCACCTAACTGTCCAGAACTTCGGCCTGTGGAAAGGTATTGGGCTCTGGTAAAAAAGGAATTGAAGAACACAGGAAAGATTTCCAAGAACATGTCCGATTTTAAGCGCAGGTGGAACACATGCTCCAAAAAGGTATCAGAAGCAACTGTAAATCTTTAATGGGAGGGTTTCCGAAAAAAGGCGATAATTTTGCAAAACCCGAGTACTAAGTAAACATTTTAATGCTAAATGATTTTGTATAATATGTCATTATATTTGCGTATTTTGTAGAGTTTTTATATTAAAAGGTTTGATTTTTATTTAAGAAAATCCAACTACAAATTTTATTCAGAGCACTCTTTATGTGCATAGTTATAATGTTATTAAATGTCACAATGTACAGTGGGATGGTGGAAAAATAGAATGGAAATAAGTTCGTAAATTCTAAACCGTTGGGCGGATCTTAAAAAAAATGTAGTGTTGGGGAGTTTAAGTTTTTGAACCTGGAAAGCCTGGAATGTACTGCGGTGTCACAATCGGCCCCAAAAGTAGGGGACTTTGGACTTATAAGTCATTCAAAACGATATATAATTGTCATTTCAAACCGATTTCGAAAATCATGCTATATAACGAATATATAGGTCAAAATCTACAAAAACATTATCACATGCCTTTGCTATCTCTTACGGTTTAAAAGATATTCCACTTCAAAAAATAAATTTTCAATACTGTCCCGATTTTTTACTAATATCAGATCTATATATAAACCGATTTTCTTAATTTAAAATTTTTTTAAAAAAAAAGATCAACATTTTTGGGAAATGTCAATTATATATCGTTTTGGGGGCCGATTGTGCCGCCCCAGTACAATCTGGGCTTTCCAGGTTCAAAACAAAAAATATTTTTATTTCCATTATTTTTTCCATTCAATTTTTAAGCCATCCCACTGTGCAATGTTATTAAATGTCGGTCAATTAAGTCCAAATGATACCCTTAACCATGGAAATCATTTGAAAATCTTTTATTAAAAAAACTTTAAAGTTTTTTAATGACATAAAAATACAAAATTTAGTCATCATATGAAAACTTGTAAAATTTGCGTATACGATTCTTTTTTTAATTTGTTTTATTTGGGAGCTTAGGTTAAATATGGACCGATTACACTGTGCTGGTTTTTGACAACTTTTTTTACCTACAAATGGGAGACCGTGGTAAAAATAAATGGAGTATGCTGAATTCAATGGGGCTAATCGTTTTTTAGGTTATCTCTATTTTTCGAGATAGCGTTATTTAAGAAAATGGAGGAGGTTGCGCAATTAATATTCGCGTAACTCGAAAACTGCTTATTTTCATGAGTTAAGTAAAAAACCGAAATTAATTTTTTTAATACGAGCATTCGTTTTGGAAATAAATTTTTTTATTTGCAAAAAAAGTTATATATTTTGAAAAATCTGTTTCCATTTTCAAAAATATTTTTTTTGCAAACAAAAAAATTTATTTCCAAAATGACTGCTCAGATTACAAAAATTATTAGTGTTTCTAAAAGATAATTTTGTTTCCAAGTTTCTTTTTTTTTCTTAGTTCATGAAAATAAATAATTTTCGAGTTACGAGAATATTTATCTCGCAACCTCCTTCTCTTTTTAATTCGGGAATGCCAAAGGTATCTAAATAATTAACCGATTTTAACTGCAATGGAGCCGCAACCATAAAAAAATTCTTGGCAAATCATCAAATTATTTAAAACCAATCGGAAAGTAATTCTAGGTTCATCTGTATACTTAAAGGTGGATCCAAACTTATAATACACTTCCTAACTATACAAAAATAATGAAGTAAAGTAACGTCTTTAAAAGAATAGATGGATTGGAATCAAGTTGCATTACCCACTTAAATTACTGATGTTTTGTCTGAAGTCTATTTAAAAATGACGAATGAGTTCCATTCGCACTGGATCGATCTTTTCGATTGAGATGTGAAATACCTGTTAATAATACTCATATATTAACACCTTCTTTCATTTTGAATATAATGCAATTTTTATCATTTTACACTCCAATTTATTAAACTCATTCTTAAATCTTACTTTACAGAGACGCAGTGATCGCGAAGAAATTCGACGACGCCTGGCCATGGGTGCCGAGGAGAACTGCAATGAGCAGCAGCAACAAACACAGCTACAACCAGAGCGTAATATATGGAAACCCAGCCTACAATCACGTTTACAAAATGGTAAATTAAAACTTTACTTTATTAAAAATTTCCTAAATAACTTTATATTAACCTTATAACCTTACAGATTTCACACGCATCACCGAACTATCATCCGATACCGAAAGTCACAGTTCCGATTCGGAAACATGTCCGAAATTATCCAAATCAAAATCCCAAATTGGTGTAAATCCATTTAATGGCAGCCAAATATCAATTAACGATAATAATCCACAAACACATCCATATCATGGAAGACCCCTGTCAGTCAGCTGTTCAAATAATTCGAATCTAAATAATAATCATAGCAAAACCCTAAATACATCCCAGCAACAGCTCCAGCAACAGTTAAGCGAAACCTTTAGTAATGAAGATAGAGAGTGTGATTTCTTTACGAAACAAGCGAAACTACAGATTGAAGCGCGTATGGCCCTGTCACAGGCCAAAGAAATGGCTCACATGCAAATGGAGGTATGCGAGTTTTTCTCTTAATTAGCTTAACCTGATGTTTAACTAATTTGACTCTTTATTTTATTCTCTCTGTAGATTGAACGTCAAAATCAACGAGTCTCTCCCATAACTGTCATAATACGTGACTCTCTGGACAAAGTTGGCGTACAAATAAAACCTGACAAACGTCGTTTATCGCGACAATTATTAACCGATATGAATATAGCACAATTACAGATTTTAGTCAATAATCTACACACACACATTGAAGAGTTAAACGAATCACTTGTTAATTATTTAATGGAACGCGATGATCTACATGACAGTCAGGACACGATGCTTGTTGATATTGAGGAACTCACTCGTTATATGTAAGTGCAAACAGAATTCAAAGTTTTAATACAAAATGAAATGGCGAAAAATAGAATTTGGATTTGATAAATTATATACTAGAATTTCCGAAATTAAGGTTTTCTAACAGAAATGAATATGTGTCATTATTCTTTCAATGTTTGCCTGTGCCATATAAAAATCAAATAATGTAGAACTGAAAAAGGGCCTTTTTATTTCCATAAAACGTATAAAGTAGAGGAGTTAGGCTTGTGCTAAGATTAATAATGAAATCCCAAACGTTTAGTTAACAAAACACATTTGTGAATCACATGTGATGCACAATATTTTTAAAACAACTGACTTTGCACCATAAGTGATGCACAGGACAGGATGTGGCGTAATTATAACATGTGCTTGGTTTCGAGGATCTATACGTGTCCTTTTAATATTTTTTTAAAGACTTCACTATTAAATTGCTTTTAGACTCGAAAAGTCTATAGCTTTCTTCTTGAAGGTAAGCGCTCCATAAATTTTCTATAGAATAAGTAAAAGTTTTCTATAGAAAAACTATTGTAATGAAAAATTTCCTATAGAAAAATTTTTATAATGGAAAAGTTTTCTATAAAATAAATCTTATAATGAAAAATTTTGTATAGAACAATTTTTATAATAAAAAATTTATAAAGAAAAATTTTTATAATAAAAAATTTTCTATAGAATTTTTTATTTTTAGAATATATTTAATGAAATATAATAGAATATATATAATCCCAGCAAAACTTTGGTAATGGCAGGTACTCTGATAACTGGTTACCTTGTAACGACTACAACATACCATCCGAATAAATAATAAGTTATTACAGAAGTACTTATTTGTAATTAAGATGGTAATTTAAACTGAATTGCCCCGGTTCAAATCCCACCAAGGGCAACAACTTTTTTTAGTTTTTTTTTTTATTAAAAGAGTCTTTATCAATGATTTTTGAATTTTAAGAACTTAAATATTATCTTCTGTAAAAAAAAATTTGTAAAACTAACTCACGTTAATGAAAAAATACCATCATGAGTCAATTTTGATTATGTAGGGGATGTTGAATACCAAGCACGATTCTAATTGGTCTTAACTTGGTAAGCCCAACTTATCTGGGTCATCCTTCATCTCAACTGCGGACACACACCTCCTCATGGTATCACTCGGGGAGCTAGTTTAACACCCATTAATATTGTGAGTTAACATGTTCCGAGAGTTGTCCCATAAGATCGATAAAAATGGGTTAGGATTACGGGCTAGTAACCCTCTCTTGAAAAAAAAAAATACAATGAAGAGGATAAAATTAGAATTGAAATGTGACACTACTTAATATTAGAGGAGGATGTCCGAAACTTCGATAGAAAGACCAAGTAGCGGAACATTTTTCAAAGCTTGGCCTATAAAATTGGAGAATATTCGCACAAGATCGAAATCCATGGAATTCTAAAATATGCTCGGACTTTGACCTTAACAGGTTGTAACATTTAAGTAAGTAAGAGTCAATCTTATGTAAAAACTTATACAAAAAAGAAGATTTAAATTGTTTAAGTTTTAAAATAATTTTAAAAAAGTTTTACAATAATTACAAAAAATCGTATAAAAATATTTTTCCAAAAATTACAACAAAGCAAAAAAAGCAGGGAAAAACAAAGTTATTTTCACATGATTTTGGATCTAAAAATAAAAATTGTTTATATTAATTATAAGCTGTTAAGTTTTCAACATATGAAGTAGCTCAGTGGAAGAGTCTCTGCCTAGCAGTCGGAGGGTCTGGGTTCGAGCCCCCATGGGATCATAAAAAAAAAATTGTATTTCGTTTAAAAATATATGTTTTTAATAAAACAACAACAAAAAAGTTGTTGCTGTTGTTATTGTTGCTTTCAAATTGCTTACCCAAGTCATTACTTTTCTGCAATTGGTAAGTACTTGCCTCCAATGACATCCCCATGTTAATGTATTGACTTAAACAGCGAATGAGTAAGTAGTTCGTGTTCAATAGTTTAACTGTTTAACTCATTATTTGGTAATGAAAAGTTTTACTGGGATGAAATATATTCTATAGAAACATTTTTATAGTGAAATATTTTCTATAATAAAACATTTTATATAGAATAATTTTTTAGGAAAAATTTTCTATAGCGGAATTTTTATAATTATATATTAATTAATATAATGGGACCATGGCTATTGAAATTCGTCAAAATCGGTCTATTATTTATGGTACCTCCCATAAGTCCCACTTCCCGGAATTGATATATTGGCCACAAATATCAATATTTTTTCACGAAATTTGAATCAAATACTGCTTATGTAAACCAAATTTCGTTAAAATCGGTCTACATTTGACCATAGCTCCCATACAAACATTTCTTTAAAAACGCACTAAATGAGACAAAAATCACTAAAACGCTCGTAAATCTGAAGATAATGGGAATTTTAAGTTTATTTTTTGCATACATAATTTGTGTAACAACTGTAATCAATTTGCCAAATCCACATTTGACCCTAGCTCTCATATAAGCCCAAATGTCGGAAGCAGCTTAAATATATAAGTTTTGAGAAAATGTTTGTATGATGGCAAAATTTAGCAAATATTTGTCTTTATACAGGAAAAATAGCACTTTTGACCTTAGTGGTGAAGGGTATGGTATGGTCGGGCTTGACCGACTATAGCACTTTCTTACTTGTTTTTTCTTTACATTTTGTTTCATCTTTTCAAAGGTCAATGATGACTTCGTAGTTGGCTAAAGAAACCAGAATATGAAAAAATTTAACTAATTTTAAGATATTGAAAATACTTACCCCTTATTTAAAAACGAAACTTAAAGTTATGACAACTTTATAAATCAAATTTTCCATAAAAATTCCTACAATAAGCCTTCGATATTTGTATAAATCGTTTATAAATAAGGTTAATTTATAACAAAAATCGACTTATAACTTTTAATCTATTTATTTATATGGGCAAAAATCAAACAGTTTTTATTCCTTTGAAACCGACTTTCAACTCGAATAATTTTTGTACCCTTAGGAGTTCTGAAAATCTAAATACAGATCTTGAACTCGCAAAAACTTCTGTATACTGAACATAATATCTCAGTAGCGCAAATTTGCGCTTCTAAGCGTAATTGGCATGCAAATTAAAAAAAAAAAAGTTAAAAAATCGGTTGAAGCATCAAGTTTTTCTTCATATTTCGTCTTCTTCTGCATTTGTTTTAACATTTGGACAAAAGTCGTTGTTCTATGAAATAGACATCACACTTTCGGGATAAATCCACTTCCCTCTAAATTTTAATTTTGTCACTTCTAAAACTACTAAATGGCTGCCAAAATTTGAAGCTCGTTTTCGCCACTTTTTAATTTTTTTCACATATTTTTTGGCCGATTCAAGGAATTCCAAAAAAATAGATAACGATTTATAGATCTTTCAATTTCACGTCGTTTCATATATATCTCATTAATGAGCTCTATATAGGTATAACATACGACAGGTGTAAATGAGGAAAACTTGAGCGTAAATTTTTCAAAATACCGGTTTTTCGTGGAGCGCACTTGCAAATATGAATGAAAATTTCCAAACTACCGCGTAAACCTAGTTTTTTGTGCCATTTAGCACCTAAAAGCAAAAGCACACCAAAAAATCATTGTTTGCTAAAATTTTATGAAAATTTTGAAAATCGTGCAAATAAGTGCATATTGGTTTAAATGGTTTTAGATTGAAAACTGAGACAAAATCACATAAGGCATGAAAGCGATGTCATTTATAACCGATTTGCACCAAAATTTTGTCAAAAATCTCTTTATTAACTGAGAACGCAAGGGTTTTATCTAAAAACATTTCAATGAAGCACATCGCGAATTTAGCTGAAAATTGATCAGGAATGGTCTTAAAACCATTATTTAATAAGGCTTTACTTTAGATTTGAAGCGCACCAAAATATTATAAGGATTAACGATTTTATGAACGAAATAAGAATTTTATATGTTAAAAAGATGTGCACCTATTAAAACTTATATTTAAATAAAAATATCTTTTCACATTTTGTCAAATTTCGCGAAAATCGCGGTTAAAAAAATAAAAAAATTATTAATTATTAATTGTATTATTTATTCGTGTTAAGGCATATATAAATTACCATAATACCATGAAACGACAGAACACCTGAAAATATAAAAGTTGTATCAAAATCAACATAAAACTAATAAAAATAAAATAGTTTTTATTTTTTTTTAGAAATTTTTGTTTAAACCATAATAACTTCTGCGCGCATCGCGTAAAATCATTAACGCGAACGGATTTTACATTTTCTAAGCTCCCCCCAAAAAAATTTATGGCCAGTTCCACGATCTCGAAAGAATGCTTTCCTTCTTATCCTATACGAAAGAAATTTGTTTTTCGTTTTACTAATGGCCTGTTCCACGATCTCGAACGAAAGCTTTCTTTCTTATCATATACGAAAGAAATTTGTTTTTGGTTTCACTAACTTTATTTTATGCGAAAGATAAGTCGAAAAACAAGTCGAAAGAAAACGTAAGTATTTTCATACAAATTTCTGTTTCACTATTTCGAACAAGTTACCAGCAATACGAAAGCAAATGTCAAAATGAGTCACTTGATATTTTGCTTTCGAATAGAAACGAACGAAAGGCTTCGAAATAGTGAAACCAAAATTAATTCGAATTCGAGTTACTCACATTCTTTCGAGTAGATTTTCTTTCGAAATCGTGAAACAGGCTATAACTTTATTTTATGCGAAAGATAAGTCGAAAGAAAACGTAAGTATTTTCATACAAATTTCTGTTTCACTATTTCGAACAAGTTACCAGCAATACGAAAGCAAATGCCAAAATGAGTCACTTGATATTTTGCTTTCGAATAGAAACGAACGAAAGGCTTCGAAATAGTGAAACCAAAATTAATACGAATTCGAGTTACTCACTTTCTTTCGAGTAGATTTTCTTTCGAAATCGTGAAACAGGCTATTAGTGTGCGATCAAAAAATTGTTTGAATTTTTTTAATTCCTAAAATTAAAACTATTTGATTTTTGTCCATATATAATTTACCTATATTTTTTTTTTTCTTTATCATTTTAGAGGAGCAAAAGAACATATCGCCCAGCAAGAGCGGATATCATCTGTAAACAAATGTTCAAAGTAGATTTTCTTAATCACAAACAACAAATCCTTGAGAAAAACAAAGAATATTTTACAAAAAATTAAGAAAAAAAAGGATAATTGAAAAAAGATGAAACCAAATACAAAAAAAAAATAGCAATGTTTATTAATTTATAATTTATTTACATTAATTAATTATAACTACGAGTACTTATATACAAAAGAACAAACAAGATAAATATATATAAAGGAAGAAAAAAAGAAAACTATTTGAAAAAAAGGTAACACTTGCATAATTCGTAAATTAAACAAATAAAAAAAGGAAATTAAATACATATACATAAATTTACATTTACTCTTATATATTACAACAAATACCAATACACAGTTAAAAAAAAACCTTCTCATACATACATATATACAAAGATACACATATACATATATAATATAATACATAACACATAAATACTTATATTAAAATATATATATATTTATGATAATTATGAATTATATCTAATCCCACTACTATTTCAAAACAATTCAAAAAATAATTAAAAAATTTAAATAAAATAGAGTGTTCTAAACTGCATCTCTCTCTTAAATAAAATTTAAAACGAGTTAAATTTCAAATTAACTAACTAAAAATCTTTGATTTATTATCAGACGTATTTAATTAATTAAAGGGTAAGTAAATAGTAACTAAGTACCTGGTTGACCGAGCCTTGCTGGGAGCTTTATGATAAGCATTTTGAGGCAAATTTTAAAGTTTTTAATTAATTTAAAAGGAAAGACATTACACAAATATTTAGTTAATTTTGATTTATTTGATTTATTTTGATTTGCATAGTTTACAGTTTAACTCATTTTGAATAATTTGGGAAATTGGTCATACCAACAGAAACCTCTGTCGGTTTAATTCACTTTGAGTAATTTTCTTTGATCATACCAATTAATAAACCTTTGTCGGCTTATCCGCAACAGCTTTGCTAAAGATCATAGCATGATCAAATACACAGTTTACGATTTAGCTCCCTTTGAGTCATTTTCAGCAGCGCCACCTGTCGGAAATTGTTTACACCAACTAAGAAACCTCCGCCAGCTCATGCGCTACAACTTTGCTAAAGATCATAGTATGATCAAATGCACAGTTTACGATTTAATTAAATTTTAGTAATTTCACCTTTCGGAAATTAGTCTTACCAACTTAAAAACCTTTGCCGGCTTATCCGCAACATCTTCGCTAAAGAACATAACATGATCAAATGCATAGTTTACTTTTCTATAAAGAACATACATACAGACAAACATTAATTTGTTTAAAAGTTATGACATTACTACTTTTTCCCCCTTTTTATACCCTTCACCAATAGGTGAAAGGGTATTATAAGTTTGTGATTCCGTTTGTAATTTTTTTATTAGTGATCGTAGACCCCATAAAAATTATACCGATCGACTCAGAATCGGGAGGAGAATCGATTAAGCGATGTCCGTCTGTCTGTCCGTCTGTCTGTCTGTCCGTCTGTCTGCCTGTCTGTTGAAATCAAGTTTCTGAAGCCCCTGGAGGATGGACTTACATAAATTATATATCAGATTTTAGGAAATTCTCCCGCAATGAACGCTATTAAATTTCATTAAAATCGGTTTATAAACACCGAAAATATCGAAAAAATACCAAAAATTAGACGAAAATTTTAAAATTTTTGATTGAAACACACTTTTAAATAACAAGAGAAAAAAGATACTCCTGGTGTACATGTGATAATATGCTATATATCAGATTGTAGGAAATAGTTTCCCAAAGCACTCTGTAAAATTTTATCAAAATCGGTCCATAAACAACTGAGATATCGCCAAAACAATGAATTTGATGTATCGCAAATTGCCCAAAGTTCGCATTAGAGAATGTTTGTTGAAAAAATGAAATGCAGAAATAGGAAAAACCATCCTCCTTTAGCACGGACCTACATAAATTTTATATCAGATTTTAGGATATTCCCCCGCCAAGCACGTTATTAAATTTTATCAAAAGCGGTCCATAATCAATTGAGATATCGCCATAACACTACATTTGATGTACAGCAAATTGCCCAAAGTACGTGTCTAAGAAATTTTGTTTACATTTGGTAAGTATTGTTTCAGCGATATCTCAGGTGTTTATGGACCGATTGTGATGAAATTTGACATCGTTCTTTGTGTGAGGATTTTCTAAATCTGATATATAAACTCCAGAAATCTGATTACGAATACCATTCAAATTGTACCGATCAACTCAGAATCGTCAGGAGTATCGATTTCGCAACCTCAGTCCGTCCGTCCGTCTGTTTGTCTGTCTGTCCGTCTGTTTGTTTGTCCGTCCGTCCGTCTGTTTTTTGTCCGTCCGTCTACCTGTCTGTAATTTTTTCTGTTGTAGTCAAGTTTTTGGAGCTCCTGTTTTGTCGATATCTCAGGTGTTTATTTTGATGAAATTTAATAGCGTCCTTCGCAGGGGATTACCTAAATCCTGATGCATTCGGTAATTTGTGGTAGATATAATTTAGCGTGTTTTGATCGACAATGATAAAATTCAGGGTGGGACAATATCCTAAAATTTTGTGTAAAATCCAGGAGCTCCACAAATCTGATTTTAGCAGACAGACACTCTGCATTAATCTTAATTTGTGTCTGACTTTTGAACATTATGATAACATTTGAGAATGTATTATATATCAAATTATAGGTAATCTTCCTAGGAAGTACAAAAATGCAGCTAACTACATGATATCCGTTCAAAACCTACATATGTATGTAAGTATCTCACATATCAACGAAAATTTAAATTTTTTAATTGCAATTGGGAGAAATCCGTTCACGTTTGACAATTGATCCCGTATAACTTCGCCTAAGATACGATGATGACATTTAGTATAAAGACGTTGTACAATATTAATATTCAGGGCCATAGCGCCTAAAATAAACTTCCTAGAGGGACAACATTTGACAAAAGTATTTCTGATCTCTTGAAAAGTTCGATATTGAAAATGGGAGAGCTCTATTCACATTTAGTGAAATCTCCCATATAACCCCGACCGGGAATCGATTTAATGCTGATAAATTAAATCACATTAAAATTGCACAAGGACTTGAGCAAAACTTTCCAAACATCCATCGGACAGATCGAAAGGACAATACATCCCAAATATTATTGATGAAGTGTTTATTTTAATTAATTAACTAACTTCAGATTAATAAGTAAATCTTTAATAACTTTTCCGACAAAGCTGATATCCATTCATTCAAAAGCTATATATTTCACGTATGTATCTAAAACTAAGAGTGTATACCCTATAATTTTAAGGCTTATCATTGTTAAAGCTTTGACCTAAATCAGTCCGCTAACTTCAGAGTTTTACATAACTAATCAAGAACTTTTACTGGTGGGATAATTCGTACGAATTAAAGTGCACAACCCTCACTGGGCACTGTGTTTTTGGGTTGCATGCCAGAATTCTTAAACTTCATCAAATCGATGTGCTATTGCAAATGTTAGGGCATCTACATTTTGAAGCATATTTTCTGCATGGTTTATCTGGTCTATCGAACTTTATTAAGTGTTCGTAAAATATGTGTCTATTTTAATTCGAAGCTTAAATATGCATTCTCTACTTGTAGTCTAGTAATCATTATCTTTCACAAAGGGACCACTTTAGAACCCAAGTGAAGCTTCCCTAGACATCAGCCACCTGCCCAACCTAACCTTTGGGTGCATAACTATTTTAGATGATGACGCCACCGAAAAGCTTTTCTTTTTCCGACTCTTAATTTTAAAGACTCTTTGCATATAATACTAGTATAATCAAATTTTGCTAGGAATTACATTAAGTACTTTTGCAACACCATTGGTGAAGGGTATCCAAGATTCGGCAAAGCCGAATATACCACTCTTACTTGTTATCCCCTAATTTCAAAAAAGTTCCATATGGATAGTTGGCACTTCTTCGGTACCAATTGAATTCGGTACATTCTATTAAAACGCATTTAATATAATGTTCCTATTTATATTACTTTTTGAGATATTAAGTTATAATTTTATCCCTTTTTAACCCATTTTGGGTCCAAAATCAATAAAGGACCAAATACTTGTTCAATATTTCTTTCATATCTATTGACTGCAGTACAAAGTTCCTTTTTATATTCTTTGGTCTTAAAAATAAGAGTGGGTTAAAAAAGTACCAAAAAACTGTTTTCACCCTTACTTACCCCCTTTCGGACATAGCTTCAAAAAAGTATCAAACACCTGTCTGCTTATTTTCATAGCTGTTCAAAACGTAATTTTAATATTGTTTCGATACCTATTACTTTAGGAGATATAACGTTTTCGACTTTTTCCCCTTTTTCCCCGTTTTTACCCCCCCAGCGATAAAACTTCCAAAAGTCCCTTCATATTCATTTTGTTAAAATCGTTAGAGCGGATTTCGATATAACCATTCTATATATATATATATATATACATACAATTTTTGCTCGTTTAAGAATATAAGATAAGACTGTACTGTAAAATCAAAACCTTTTTAAATTAACAAGATTCTAACAAATGCATTTGGTGTGGCAGTCTGGTATATGACTCTCTTTGATTATGAAGTCCATTGTCTTACCACGGAAACTAGGAAAAAACATTAAACTGGCTTCTATTATTAAAATCTCTTAATATCAACGTCAAAGAAATAATATCCCTTTACGAAAGTGTAGATTAAGTGCCGATAAGATCCTTTAAGCTCTCCTTTTCGTTATAATAGCTTCTGTTAAAGTCATCTATATAGTAACCGATCAGACAGTGTCCTGTCATAGCAAACAAAAG
The DNA here is from genome assembly GCA_933228675.1 of Stomorhina lunata. Taxonomy (NCBI): domain Eukaryota; kingdom Metazoa; phylum Arthropoda; class Insecta; order Diptera; family Rhiniidae; genus Stomorhina; species Stomorhina lunata. Next base: position 44,289,316 of record OW121741.1, on the reverse strand, counting down.
TTAGGATGGATCGGATCTTACCAGTGACAGTTATTTGTGAAAACATTTCCTATAGAAATGGCATTACATCTTCCTGAAATAAATAAAAGCTCATATATCTTTTGCTGATTTGCAGCTCCCTCTCGTAGTATGAGCTTGCAAGCTGCTAAAAAACACTTGTAATCTGGTTGAAATTTTTTGCTGTAGGTATTTGGAGTAGACCACGAAGCCTATAAGATTGTTGAGTCAAGAGCCATTAGTGAGTAAGTCAATAAACCTTTAATTTCGCTATACGATATAAGTCGACGATACTTCTTGTCAAACAGTGGTACAGCAACAATATCAATGGTACTTGGTAAGGATTACACTGTGGCCGTAACCATTGTGATAGATCTCTTAATTTAACTGGCTAAACACCGATAACACCATATACATATGTATATAATAAACAGTATGAGTAATTTTTAAATTTTTCGTCCCACTCCATAATGTGACCAGCTTAGATATTGCTAAGATTTTGGATATACTTCTCGTAGTAACGGAATACATGGCGTTAAAATTAGGTCTCTACCTTGTATGGTTTATATTATACAAGTTCCCAAAGTTGGACATCTCGAGAATTTTTTCTACAAAATTGGCAAAGTTTACGACTCAATAACTTCAGAATGCGTGGTCAGATTTTAATAAATTTGACGTCGTTGGAAAGGATTATTCTTCTAGATTATCGAATAAAATGTATCTATTATCATATCTCAAGGCATAGAATAAATAAATACCTAGAAAGTCAACGAAATGTCAAAGTACACTTGGGACATGTCAAAAGTACGGATCAGTAATATGGTATCGGTAAGCTTAAAAAGAGCTTTTACTTTTCTTAATGAATACAAACAGTTGCACAAAAAAGTATGATATGATGGGACGCAAATTTTCTTCAAGATTTTTTCAGTAATTTTAGGATATATTCTTAAGAAATTCATCTTTTAAGGTATAGAATGAGTTTTACTTGATTTTAGGATAATTAAAATGTATAAACAATCTTTTATTTTAAATTTCATTCATTTTTTTAATACCAAAAATTGCAGCCCTACTTGCTCAATATAAATTAAGCAAAACAAAAAATAGAATGTCGAAAGAAAACAAAATAAAAAAATTTTCAGTTTGTAAAAAATAAAAAGTGTTTCTACATTAAAATAATGTTAAAATATTAAAAAAAAAAAAAATAACATTTTATGTGTGCAATTTACAACAGTGCGTTTCATTCAAAATTTCGCGGAATTATTCAAACAAAATTTTGAGTGCAAAAAGCTTTTCTGTTTGTTAAAAAAGCTTTTATTTCGTGTACGTGTGATTTAGTAGAATACTAAATTTTAGTGGATCAGCTGACGACCTTCTATATATTCTTCTATGTCTCAAGGACCTTTACCATAGAAAATGTCTTTTATCCTTGAATATCCTGAAAACAGTTTTTTAATTTTCTTTATTTTTTTACAGTGAATGGGCAACTAAGTTCTGAAGTTAAAGCGATTTTCTTTATCAACTCACAAAATTTTCATACAAAATAATTGAGTTTTAATATCACTGGTTGACAAAATTTTTGTACAAGAACGAATATTACTCACCAATTATAAATTAACTATTCATTAAAACACTATACTTACTTCGATCCCATCAGGTCTGGTTTTCGAGATATTGAGCATTTTATGTTTTTGCTAGAAACCTTTTTTTTAATATTTTGTTAAATAGTGTAAAGTAGTGAAACATCTTCAATATTTTTCAGGTTCTCGAATCTTTAGAAGTTGTGCTTTCTTTTAAGAATCACAGCAGTTTTATATCTGCATGGATGCTGTTGCGATTTAGCAACAAACACAAAAATCTAATTTTTCAGTTTCGACCGCGTAGTTTCCACAACAGCAACTCAATTTTATTTTTGGATTGTTGAACGTAAACTAGACACTTTATTGTATAAAATTAGGTATTCAGATTCTAAATCCTTTGACCAGTTCCATACATACTGATGCAATAAGACTTACAGTTTAGGAGATATACGGGCATGTTCTGCAAATCACTTCCACATGATTTTGAAATCACATGAAAATCAAAAAGGCTGTAATTTCTGTAATTGTTGAAATTTTCAGAGCATTTATCAATAACCTTCTAGACCTCTTCATCTTAAGTGCACTGAGTTATAAAAGTGTCAAAATAATTTATGAACAATGAATAATTCGACTTAGAAAATTTATGTGATTTCAAAATCATGTGGAAGTGATTTGCAGAACATGCCCGATAGATTTATTACCACTTTTTTTTGTTTCAAACCACTGTGCAATATAACATAAGTATAAGGCTGTCTTACACATCATAATATCAATAGACAAAATAATATATCGACGCAAGAATTAATGAACGCTATAACTGACAAAACATTTTTTTTTTTAATTATACCAACACTCAGGGGATACCCCTATAAATGCGTTGCATTGTGTTGATGTTAGGAAATATAGGATTGGGTAGGAGGAAAGATAGAGTAGTGTTTGTGGATATTTGATTTGAATCGTTGTATATTGTATTGGGTTGGAAAAACATAGTCAGGAAGAGAATTCCACATTCGAATAGTTCGGCCAAAAAACGAGTTTTCTTTGTAATGCGTTGTACGACTCATATTCCAACTAATTACAAAAGGATGCGCTCTGTTTGCTAAACGTGTGTTTCGTCTAAAAGTATGAGTATTTGGAATAAGACTACGTATGTCGTCAGAACATTTACCATGATAATATCTGTAGAACAATGAAAGGCATCCTACGTTTCGACGATGTTCGAGTGAATTTAAAGATTCACAAATAGTGCTATCACCTATTAGGTCAATGGCTCGCTTTTGAACACGATCCAACATTTCAAGACTAGAACGTGCAGCACCTGCCCAAACGTGAGAATTGTACTCCATTTTTGGACGTATGTACGTGGTATATATCCGGAGTAAGTCGGTTGGTGAGAAATATGTTCTACATCGTCTTAAAAACCCTAGGCATTTAAATGATTCTTTTGACACGTCAAAAACATGTTGATTCCACCGGACATCAGGCTGTATTTTTATACCGAGGATAGAGAGGGAATCGGTTCCTTGGATGGTTGAGTCACCCATTCGAAGGGAAGAAGACGGTGAGTTTACGAATCGTTTATGTATTAATAAACAACATTGAGTTTTGAGTGCATTGAAGTCAACCATGTTAGCTTTGCCCCATGTGTAAATTATATCAAGGTCACGATTGAGCGATTCATTCATTTTAAATCTGGACAGATTGACCTCGGAGGTTAATGGTCTCCGATCGAAAGAATATGAATGGCTGATATTACTATCATCCGCAAATGAGTAAATTGGGTTAGAAGTAATTTCCAGTAAATCATTCATGAATATTAAAAACAATGTTGGCGATAAAACTGAACCCTGAGGGACACCAGAATTCAGTAAAAAATCGTTTGAAGAGACTCCATCTATTACAACCCTTATGATTCGGTCTTTAAGGAAGCTAGAAATAAATTTTAAGAATACTTCACCTACTCCAAAAGATTTGAGCTTCGAAAGTAAAGATTTGTGCCAGACACGGTCGAATGCTTTGGAGATGTCTAATGAGACTACTTTGCTCTCACCTAATCGATGAATTGAATGGGACCACTGTTCAGAAAGGAATGCCATTAAATCACCTGTTGAACGACCATTACGAAATCCATACTGTTTATCGTTTAGTAGGTGATTGGATTCAATATAGCTAACAAGATGGTGGTTTAACATACTTTCCATAACTTTGGAAAGTGTAGAACATAAGGCAATAGGACGATAATTGTTAGGGTTGGCCTGGTCACCTTTTTTGGGAATTGGTTGGACGTTGGCAATTTTCCAACAATTAGGAAAAGCACCGGACCGGTATGATAGGTACGAGTAAGTCGCTGGTAATTTTCAAAACGCAGACGGCATAAGTGAATTTTTTTCATCATAGAAATATGGGTGGCCCAGAAAGACCGAAGTGGTGTGAATTCCTTATAACTTTTTTATTATAATTTTTTTTTCTTTTCTTTTCAGTATTTTGTAAAGAAGACTTGGATAATTTATAATGGAGCAATACACAATTGAACAACGTGCCCAAATTGTTGAAATTTACTTTTCAAATCAACGGTCCATTGTGTTGACTCAGCGTGCATACCGTCGTCAATTTAATGTGCGGGTTGCACCCTCTCAGTCAACAATAAACCGTCTGGTTGCAAATTTTCGAGAACAAGGAGCAGTAAGGAACCTTCCTGGTCCCGGCAGACACCGAACTGTCCACACGGCTGACAATATTCAAGTGGTACAGGAGAGTATTCGGGAGGATCCAGAAACATCAACCAGGAGACGTTCGTCACAACTGGGCCTCTCAAGAACGTCGCTGCAGCGAATTTTGCACACCATAGGATTATTTCCATACAAAATTCAACTTGTCCAAGAATTGAAACCAACAGATTACCAGCAACGACTTGACTATGCAATTTATTTCCAGCAAAAAGCACAAGAGAATCCAAATTTTATTCATAACTTAATAATGAGTGATGAAGCCCATTTTCAATTAAATGGGTTCGTTAACAAGCAAAACTGTAGGATATGGGCTACGGAAAACCCGAGAGTACTTTATCAACGACAATTGCACCCAGTTAAGTGTACCGTTTGGTGCGGTGTTTCTTCAGAAAGGATCATTGGCCCATTTTTTTTTGAAAATGAACAAGGTGTCGCCATTTCCGTCAATGGTGATCGATATCGGGCCATGTTGCAAAATTTTGTAAGGCCAGCCGTGGAAAACCATCCGCAAATATGGTTCCAACAGGATGGAGCCACAGCGCACACTGGAGGGCCACAATGACTCTTTTACGCGACATCTTTGGTGAAAGAATAATTTCTCGTAACAGCAATTTTAATTGGCCTCCGCGGTCCCCGGATTTAACCGCTCCAGACTGTTTTCTTTGGGTCTATTTAAAAGGAAAAGTTTATGTTAATAAGCCTAGGACTATTGAGGAGTTAAAAACCATTATTCGAGAAGAAATTAACAACATACCACCGGAAGTTTTGCGAAAGGTCATGGAAAATGTGTTGGAAAGATCACATTTGTGAGAAGCAGAATATGGCCACCACTTGCGGGATATCATTTTTAATAACTAATCCAAAAATATTCCCCATAAATTTAATGTATTTAAAAAAAAAAATTAAAAAAATATCTCTTAAATAAAAAGTTATAAGCAATTCACACCACTTCGAACGATGTAACTGACAATAAATCGAAAATACGTTTTTTAGTATAAAAAACGCATTTTCGATTTATTGTCAGTTACATCGTTCTTTAGTTCTTGCGACGATATATTTCGGTGGCCTCTCCCCTTTATATTCCAATGAAGCGCTTGTCGAGCATTGTTGGTATTTGCCCATCGAAGTGTATGGCCTATCCATCGCCATTTCCGTTGAAATACCTCTATAGAAGCAGAGATTTGTATTGTAGCGTCCTCATTTTTTTGCGATTCGGCCACCATATAAACATTTCTTTTCAAAGGTTTATAGGCACCTATCGATAGCATTTGTGCGTTTAAAAGTACCGAAGCAGTAATACTATATTCGATTTGTATATTCGTAACTTGGTGTTGTTGATATTTGCCGAGATTTCCAAATAGCTCGGAGAATGCCAAATGCAGATTTTGCCTCGTTGGATGTGTAGAAGGTATCTACACATCCAATAACCTCGTTATCTATTGTATATTGATCTTTGTCTTGGACATATTGATTTAAAGCCCAGTGATAGCGTTAGTATTTTCTTGAAGGTGGCATGAGCTTTGGCTTAGAAGACATAAGTCATCAACATATGTACAAGGTTACAAAATATAGGCGACAAGATAAATCCTTGCCTGTAGTGACTTCGAACCAATTTGACAATTTACCCTTGTGAAAGATTCGGCGAACATTTAAAATCCACTTACATTTTCTAAAATTCTCCATATACGAGTATATCTCCTGTTGACACTGTCGAAGGCCTTTATAAAGTCGATAAACGCTAGGTAAATTGGGGTACGGAATTCATTACATTGCTTTAGTACTATTCCTATTGTGTTGATTATATCAACACAACGGTACTCTTTGAACCCAAACTGATTTTTGCGGAGTGTAGAGGAAACTGCGTCGTATATTCTATTCAAAATTAATCGACTTAGTATTTTGTTCGGAATTGGAAGAAGTTTTATATCCATGTCGTTATTGCAGTCTTCAGAGTCAACCTTTTTTGGTATTTTTATTAGTATACCTTCATTTCGGGAGGTTTCCAGAGTTTCTTCTTCCCATAGTTTACATACAAACGAGTGCCACAGTCTCACTGATTTTTTAAGATCGCATAAAAGCATCTCCGCTGAGATATTGTAATTACACGGGTTGTAATGCCTTCTAATAATAAACTTTCGATATGAAACAATTTTTAATAGATAACTTTTGATTTCCTTCATAAAACTTTGAATATCGAAAGATTTCGTATAGAAAACATTCCAAGTCAAACTTTCAATATTGAAAGCTTTCCTATAGACAATTTTTAATATCGAAAGATCTCTTGTAGAAAGCATTCGCTATCGAAAGCTTGTTAATATTAAGGTTGTACAACAAATCGAAATTATGTATCTAAAGTGATTTATTAATCTACTTTTCTGTATTTTTAGAATTTTTTGAAAATAATTGTGACTAGATAATATAAATAAATGTTTACATTGATTTAGTGAAGCGCCACCATTCTTTTTATTTATAAAGTATATGCTCATATTTATATAAATAGTGACATAACTCAAATTGTAATATTTTAAAAAAAAAAACTTGGTGTTAAAAAACTTTTGTTTAAGATCTATCAGAAGAATAATCTACCCAGTAAAACTTTTCATTACCAAATAATGAGTTAAACAGTTAAACTATTGAACACGAACTACTTACTCATTCGCTGTTTAAGTCATTACATTAACATGGGGATGTCATTGGAGGCAAGTACTTACCAATTGCAGAAAATTAATGACTTGGGTAAGAAATTTGAAAGCAACAACAACAACAGCAACAACTTTTTTGTTGTTGTTTTTTTTAAACATATATTTTTAAACGAAATACAAAATTTTTTTTACGATCCCATGGGGGCTCGAACCCAGACCCTCCGACTGCTAGGCAGAGACTCTTCCACTGAGCTACTTCATATGTTGAAAACTTAGCAGTTTATAAACAATATAAACAATTTTTATTTTTAGATCCAAAATCATGTGAAAATAACTTTGTTTTTCCCTGCTTTTTTTGCTTTGTTGTAATTTTTGGAAAAATATTTTTATACGATTTTTTGTAATTATTTTAAAACTTTTTTAAAATTATTTTAAAATTTAAACAATTTAAATCTTCTTTTTTGCATAAGTTTTTACATAAGATTGACTCTTACTTACTTAATTGTTACAACCTGTTAATGTCAAAGTCCGAGCATATTTTAGAATTCCATGGATTTCGATCTTGTGCGAATATTCTCCAATTTTATAGGCCAAGCTTTGAAAAATGTTCCTCTACTTGGTCTTTCTATCGAAGTTTCGGACATCCTCCTCTAACATTAGGTAGTGGGACATTTCAATTCTAATTTTATCCTCTTCATTGTATTCTTTTTTTCAAGAGAGCCCGTAATCCTAACCCATTTTTATCGATCTTATGGGACAACTCTCGGAACATGTTAACTCACAATATTAATGGGTGTTAAACTAGCTCCCCGGGTGATACCATGAGGAGGTGTGTGTCCACAGTTGAGATGAAGGATGACCCAGATAAGTTGGGCTTACCAAGTTAAGACCAATTAGAATCGTGTTTGGTATTCAAAATCCCCTAGATAATCAAAATTGACTCATGATGGTATTTTTTCATTAATGTGAGTTAGTTTTACAAATTTATTTTACAGAAGATAATATTTAAGTTCTTAAAATTCAAAAATCATTTAAAAAGACTCTTTTAATAAAAAAAAAAACTAAAAAAAATTGTTGCCTTTTGTGGGATTTGAACCGGGGCCATTCAGTTTAAATTACCATCTTAATTACAAATAAGTACTTCTGTAATAACTTATTATTTATTCGGATGGTATGTTGTAGTCGTTACAAGGTAACCAGTTATCAGAGTACTTGCCATTACCAAAGTTTTGCTGGGTAGTTACACAGGTCAACAGCTAAAATTTTCTCGATTTTTTTTTTAATTTGTGATTTTTAAAAAGGTTGTCCTATTAAGTTTAACATATCTTGAAAATGACTTGGCCAATTTTATTAAAAAATACAACAATAAATTAAAAACAAAATTGATCTTAAGGCGCTCTTACACAAGACTTTTATGTGATCAAGCATTTTAAAGTTATTCATATCATAATGTAAAAAAATATTTTTTTTGTGCAAAATCGCAAAAAAAAATCGCAAAAGACAAACACTTACCATCGTTTCTCAATGTTTGTGGGACTATGAATATTCCAAATAACATAATCCTTATATACTGAAAATGATAGATAGATTAGTGGTATTTTTTATTAAGAATGACGTAAAAATACTCAATTTTTGCAAACAATTTTTCAAATATATCCTATTACACTGTGCTTGCATTTGGAACCTTTTTTAGTAACAAAGACGAGACATATCTCTCAAAAATAATTCGGACACGCTGATTTTAATGATTATTTTTCTATGTTAGCCAGATAAGGAAGATATTTAAATTTTTTGTTTGGGAAACCCTACCCATGTTATTAAGATTGAAACAGTCTTAAATTTGGAGATAAATCAATAAAATTTGGCACATATGTAATTTTTGCTATAAAAAATGTATCCGAAAATGAGTTTGTATGGATCCATTATCAAGGGTACCTCCCATATGAAAGGTTTCCAGGAATCGATTTTTTTGCAGCCTAAAGGTATGCTCCATAATATTCACAAAACTCAATGCAGGTAAAAATTTTTTATATGAGAGCTACCCGAAATAATCGACCGATTTAAACCAAATTTCGTAGACATTATTCCTGTTCCAAGTAAGGCATATGGGCCAAATTTCATTGAATTATCTCGAAATTTTCGACTATTTTAATCATAGTAATATGGTTAGGGTGTCCCAAATAAAAAAATTTTGATTCAAGGAAAAAACCTGTTTCTTTTCAGTCGAAAATGGATCGCTTAAGTATCGCACAACGCATAAAAATGATCAAAACGTACTACAAAATGTTGATTCTGCAATATACACATATCGTGCTTTAAGAGGAGATTGTGGTTTACAAATTCGTCCAACTACGCAAGCAATTGGCAAAATTGTGAAGAAATTTGAAGAGACTAGAGCGGTTACAAATATTGTAAGGCCTGTGCATCATCGTTTCGGTGGTTCCGGTCAAAATATCGCTGCTGTAAGTGAAAGTGTTGCCGAAGACCGGAATGTGTCGATTCCTCGTCGTTCTTAGGAATTAGAACTGTCTTACGGCACATTTTTGAAGAATACGACTTGAAGAACATGTGGTTTCAACAAGTCGGTGGCTTTATTGCAAGAAACATTTACTGGCCTCGTAATTTCTCGTCGTGGCGATATCAACTGGCCACCAAGATCATGCGATTTGACACAATTAGACTTTTTTTGTGGGGCTATGAGATAGACCGTGTTTATGCAGATAAATTCTTAACTCTTGAGCACAAAATGGATAATTGACCATAGGTCCCATACAACCCCTTTCTGAAAAAACCATTTAAATGCGGAGAAATTTACAAAAACGCTTTTAAATCTGAAGAAATTGTTGTCGTATTTTAATAACATTTTGTTATTGAAATCCGTTCGGTTTAAATACAGAGAATTTAGAGTTAAGACACTATTTATGTAAATCTAATTAAAAAATATTTATTTACTTCCATTAAGACATACTTAAGTAAGTAAGTACACAATAAAATTTTATTTGTTTTGAGAAAATATAAACAGAAAACTTTTTCCAGAATCGTAATCTCTAGGTAATGTATCGCTGTATTGTTTGTTTTGACACCCATGGAAGTCTTTGTGTGCGGAGATACGGACTAGTATCTTTTGAAGAGTCAATGAAATAATTATCTTGAATGCACTTGATCATGCATTTAAAAGAAGAAATGGCGTTAATGGAATATGACACTTATAAATGTATGTACCGCAAGTACCGAAGAAATCAACACCATCCGTTTTTGAAAAATGCTTCAATTGGTTTCTTTGGCAAATCTAAAATAAAATGTTTATTATTATCAATCGCATACTAACGATCATAATTACAACGAGTGTATCTGGGGTGTAGGTACTCGTATTATTATAATTTTTTTTAAATAATCAATATCAATTATTTTATTTGCATATATTCTATACATTTAAATGTTCGCACTTTTATTTATGGTTTTCGTTTTCATTTAGCCCCATTCCAGCACATACATACATATCGCTTATTTGCTTTAAATTTATCATAATCCAAAAGTATGTATCTTTGGACTTTGAATATTTCACGTCATTTTTAGTTTTTTTTTTTAATATTTTTAAATCAAAACTGGAATTAGAGAGACATCGTAATGCATTTACTACTTCTATAAGGAATCGGCTTTCAGACGTGCTTTAAGAGGAGACTATGGTTTACATAATCGCCCAACTACGCAAGAAATTGGCAAAATTGTGAAGAAATTTGAAGAGACTGGAGCGTTTACAAATATTGTAAGGCCTGTGCATTATCGTTTCGATCCGCTAAAAATATCGCTGTTGTAAGTGAAAGTGTTGCCGAAGACCCAAATGTGTCGATTCCTTGTCGTTCTCAGGAATTAGGATTTGATAACCGACTTTTTTGCCTGCTATTTAAGAATGCGACTAGGAGAATGTGAGGTTTCAACAAGACGGTGCTACATGCCACACAACAAGAGCGAATATGGCTTTATTACAAGAGACATTTCAATTTTGAAACCGCAAAATGGATAACCCGATATAATATATCAAGGGCGTTGTGTGGCAAACCTACCTACATCAACAATCCCATCTTGAGTAGTATCGGTAAACTTCTCACAACCCCGGATGAGCAATTAATACGCAGGATGGAACACTTCAAGTCAACATTAAACAATCCTATTGGATTTTAACCACTGACGGAAGTGCACAATGAAACCAAACATTATAGTATATTCAATGGAATTAAAGACATATTACTAACAATACAAGAGTTGAAAAACGACATTTAAAGCCTTGAGCGCAACAAGGCACCGGGCAATGACAATATCTAAGCGAAGATGCTTTCGTGTGATGAAGGTTCGGCGAGACTGTGGCATAATATGGGAAGAAGAAAAAGCTCTGCCAAACTTCTGGGATAAAGGTATACTAGCCAAAAAACTCCAAAGACTGCAATAACTACAGGAGTATAACACTTCTTCCAATACCGAGTAATTTTGAACATAATACCGATGCAGTTGTCTCTACACTCCACGATAATCAGTTTGGGTTCAGAGAGAACCATTCTTCTATTGATCTAATCAACACAGTAAGAATAGTACTAGATCAATGTAATGAATTCCGCACTCCCATTTACCTATCGACTTTATGGAGGCCCTCGACAGTATCAACAAAAGCTATCTATGGAGACTTTTAAAAAATCGTAACATACCAATGAAAATTGGTATGTTAATTCGGGGAATTAACGTGGATTTTAAATGTCGAGTCAATGGTAAATTGTCAAATCCGTTCGAGGTTACTACTGGAGTAAGGCACCTATACTTTTTATCCTTGTCATCTATAGTTTTTATCCTTGTCATCGACAATATAATGTGCATGGCTCTGAATGGAAGAATCTCTTTAAACAACTCGAGGACTTGAAATATGCTTATAACGTATGTCTTCTAAGTCAAAGCTCAGGCCACTTTCAAGAAAATACTAACGCTATTACTGTTGAAACTCGGGCAGCAAGGCTGCAAAATAGAGGCTATGGCCCAAACCCGTCAACACACATCAATGTGGATAATAAGTGTTATTGGATGGGTATGTACCTTTAATTATCTTGGTAGTTTGGTATCTATAAAAGGTAACGCCGGCGAGGTTATTGAATCGCGTATTAACAAGGCAAAATCTGCATTCGGCATTCTCCGAGCTATTTGGATATCTCGGCAAATATCAACAACAATCAAGTTACTATATACAACTCGAATGTCAAGTCCATCCTGTATTATGGCTGCGATACTTGGAAACGCACAAACGCCATTGATAAGCGCCTGCAAACCTTTGCAAACAAATTCTTAAATCCCTAATATGTATACGGTGGCCGACATAAGAAATGAAGATCTACTTAACGCGACAAATTAAATCATTGCTTATATAGAGTTATGTCAACGGAAATGGCGGTGGATAGGCTACACACTTCGAAGGCCAAAAACCAACATTGCTCGACAAGCGCTTCATTGGAAACCAAAGGGAAGAGGTCGTCGTGCTGGTGCACCTGCTAGAAGGTGGAAAAGGTCAATTAATGTGGAGTTGCAAGCAGCAAGCTGTTTTTGAATTGTCGTATGAATAACATCTTGAAATAGAGTCCGATATAAAACGATGGTTGAGGCCATATGATCCACTGGGAGTGAAGAATAACAGAAAGCATTGCAAATTGTTACCATGGATCAATATTCCCATACAATATACTTAGAAGCGTTGCATGAACCTTAGAAACATTGCTAAAAACCGCGTAGGTGGTGGAGGACCAATATAGAATAATTAGTCGACTAACAAACTAGGGCTTAGGCAGTAAAGGATACCATTGGACAGATGCTAACAAATGTTAAAGACCAAAGCAAAATATGAAAACAGCACTTCGAACAAATAAACAATAACCTCCGGCCCTCCCTCTAAACCTGAAACTGAAACAGCGATAAACAAATGAAAAAAGAAGAAACCATACCACCAGAGTTGCTCCAAGCGAACGCTACGAACCATGAATTAATGAACAATTCTTCAGAACCTGTGCCTAGTTTCTGTAACTCTCGCATCGATAAATTATTCGAGTGGAACAATGAAAATGAAGAAGAAACTAGTTGAATTGAAACAAAATGTCATTTTTTTCACCCAAGTGTTTCTGTAATTTATTTTTGTGAGAACTATTTGTCATTCAGCAACTTACGTCAAATTTATTGGAAATGTGCGAGTAAAACTGTTTCTGTAAGCGAACGATGCGAAAAGTTTTTCATTTTATCTGTCAAAACAATTCGCACATATTAAAGGCGTCGAAAAAGAAACATTTGAACTAAAAAGTAAAAACAAATACATAATTAAAACATATAATTAAATAAAACGTAATCAATTGCTTCATTTTATTTATTCAGGCCCGATGATGCCTCCAGCCTATGAACCGCACCAAAGAGTCACTCTTTGTGGGTGCATTGGTTTTTCGACAATCACTCTTGGATTCTCATTAGCCCAAATGCGGCAATTCTGTTTATTGACGAATCCACTGAGGTGAAAATGTGCCTCATCACTGAAGATGATTTTCTTCGAAAATTGATCATCCATTGTTACCATTTCTTGCCACCATTATGCCCATTCACTACGTTTGGAATGGTCAAGAGGCTTTAGTTCTTGAGCCAATTGCACCTTGTAAGCGTGTAAATGCAAGTCTTTATGCATAATGTTCATCAACGACGAGCTTGAGAGGTGCAATTGTTGGGCACGACGACGAGTTAAGGTGGACGGCTCTTCAGCCACACTATCGCGAACAGCAGCAATATTTTCTGCAGTAAGAGCTGTAAGAGCATGCACTGGTGTTCTCACATCTTCTACAGACCCGGTTTGCTCGAATTTTTCCCAGATTTTTGCGATCGTACGCACATTTGGACGATCAAATTGACCAAAAAAAAAATCACGAAGTGCACGATATGCATTTTGATTTGAACGCCCATTTTCATAATAAGTCTGGATAACTTTAACACGTCGTTGGATTGTATATCTCTCCATGGTTCAAATTGAGTAAGTCTGAAATATAGAAATGCCAAATAAAATTCGGAAAAAAAACTTGGCGTTTAGGTGTGGTTCACATTCAACATCGGCCCTTACAATTTAACCACCCTTTATATATAAATGACATATAGGTATAAGTCATTTCAGGCTAAGGTCCTTATATGGGAGCTATGATCAATTGTGAACCGATTGTTACCAAATTTTGGTTATTGGTTTATATATACAAAGTATTTATCTGGGCAAAGTTTTAGTAGTCATATGCATTTATCTCTAGAGTTATATACGTTTTTGTGCTTTTATATGTACAAAAACGTCTTAGATGTATCTTGTATGGGAGGTATGGTCAACTATGGGCCGATTCCTACAAAATTAGGTACACTGATTATGGTAATTATAAGAAATATTTGTACTGAATATTATCAAAATACAAGAAAATTTGTGGCTGTAAAGGAACAAAAACTCTATTCCGGGAAGGCATCCCTACGGGAGGCACCCAAAATAGTAATCCGATTTTGCCCAACAAGTATAGGCATCGTCCTTGTACCAAAATATGAGCCTGTGCCAAATTTTATCAAATTATCTTTAAAGTTACGACCTGTACAATGATAACAAGCTTACATGGATAACCGGCCAGCCAGCCTGCCAGCCGGACGGACATTGTTAAAACAACTCAGGGAGTGATTCTAAGTCGATTGGTATAGTGGTCTCAGACCAATATTTCTATGCATTACAAACATCAGCACAAACCCAATATACCCTTTCCACCTATGGTGGTGAAGGGTATAAAAAGCGCTTACCTCAGGAAATGATAAATTTGCCATTTGAAAATACCTAAGGTATCTTACACAATATTTGCTTAAAAGTCCGAGCTTTCGTTTGACATCGAATACCAATTCTTCCTAAAAGCACTTAGCGAAGAAGTTAAATCAATTTGAAATAGCATAACGAGCGCCTATATTCAATACCATCTATAAACCAAATTTTTTAAACTCACTTTTTATTGGGAAACTGTTTTTTCTAATAAATACATCTCTTTTAATAAAAATCAGTGAGAAGAAATCTATTCTAGAACTTTTTGTCCCAAATATATTGCCTTTCCTAAAAAATATTATATTTGTTTCGTAATCGGTATTGAATATGAACATTCGATAACATATATGTTACCAAGTAGAATGAATAAAGGAATTTAAAAAATGTTCTTTCAAGTACTTGAAGTTTCTGGAGCAACAAGAATAATATACAGTGGTGGTCACGTATTTAGCACAAATGGTACCTGTTATCTCTTATAGGAAATATTAAGTCCTAATTAAATTTTTTTCACTACTTTTTTTCTTGTAATATATTACACGTGATGCGAAGATGAAGTCGTATTCCTTTTATATACATATTTTTTTTAAATTATATTTATTTTTGCAATTATTTAAAACTAACCCATAAAAAATACTGAACATATTTTTAGCACAAATTAAAAACAATATTTATTAAAAATCAAAAACAAGTTATTAATTAAAATTTCTTGAAAAAAACCTATTATTTTGTAGGATATCCTTTATTTTGTATAACTGCCGCACATCTTTCAGGCACACTCTTCACAAGAGCCAGGTATCGCTCATTTGGGATAGCGTGACATATTTGTTAGATTCCCGTCCATAAATCATTTAAGTTGTTAGGTTTTACGCTTGTTATATGCTTCTCTATATCATTCCAAAGATTCTCAATTGGATTGAGATCTGGAGATTGAGCTGGCCATTTCAAAACATCTATTTGACTCTCCTCCAAGCACCACTTCACAGTACGTAAAGTGTGTTTAGGGTCATTGTCATGCATGAAGCGCCAGCTAGGTGGCATTTTTGCCTCTGCTTATGGTATAATGATATCGGCGAGAATATTTTTATAAACGTGTTGATCCATACGTGTGTCAATTTTGTGTATTGGACCAACTCCATGCCCTAAGAATGCAAGCCACACCATCACATTTCCTCCACCATGTTTTACAGTCTTTGACGTATACTTTGGGTTGTGCTGCATGTTCGGAAGATACCATACATATCTCTTTCCATCAGATCCAAATCTGCAAAACTTTGATTCGTCGCTCCAAAGTATGTTTTTTTCAAAAATCTAATGGCTTTTCCAAATGCTATCGGGCGAAAGAAATTCGTGATTTCAAATTCTTTTTTGACACATGTGGCTTGTGTTGCACAATACAGCCACGCGAATTTTTTTCATTAAGGCGTCTTTATATCGTTCTGTCGGAGACCTCAATACCGTATTTTGATGACACTTCACTATTTATTTCACTGGAGCTCTAAAAAGGGTCGGCCACTGACATTCTATGTATTAAATAATCCTCTTTTGTTATCGTTGTTCTTGGTCTATGTGCCCGTGAACCCTTTTTAATTGTTCCGTGTGCTTTTATATGGCTCAAAGCATTATATACCATCTTTCTGGAGCCATTTAAAATACTTGCTATTTCACTTACAGGACATCCTCTCGAATTTATTTCACAAATCACCTGTCGTTGCGTATCTGTGCACTATTTATTTTTGGCAATGTCTAATAAATATTTTATTTCTGAAAAACCTTCAACTGTACACAATGTGATGAAAAACTTACCAAAAATTAATTAAAAATTCAAAAAATAACAGAAATGTAAAATGTTTAATATTTGTGCTAAATTTGTGTCCAGCTCCAATTACGTATTACCAACAAATAAATTATATATGAAGCAATTGAAGAAAGGGAATAACAAAAAGAGTAACGGGACTTGTCGATCACACCATAAGCTACACATCATGTCAAAAAAAAAGAAAATTATTACTCCAACAGAAAAATATACGGTTTTGAAAAAAACGCATAACTAGTGTGCTAAATATGTGACCACCACTGTATATGTATATAAGACCGATCATCAAGCTTCTATCAATTGACTTTGTAACATAAATATTAGAACAATCGACACGCTTTAGAACTGTCATTACAATATTCAATGGGTATTTGGAGTTTTAGACCAATTTTTAAAAACATGTACACTGAGTCAAAGTTGAGCACCATTGTATGTAAGACCTAGTGGTCCGTATAACTTTCGTAAATATAAACGTATCAAAATAATAATCAAAACATGCTTAAAGTACAACGCTATCTCTTATAGTTATCAAGAGATATTTAACGGAATGTCGCTTACAAATATTTAAGGGCTCGATATATTAAATGTGTAAATATTTACACACAAAAATTTTACTAATCCTAAATGTATCTCTATCTAAACAAACAATACCACGTTTATTTGTTTACACGTGTTATGTAATCTTTTTCCCTTCAGTATTTATACCCTACAGCACCATAGGTGGAACATATTGGTGTGGGACCTACCTTTTTAGTATACCAATTGACTTAGATTCACTTCCTGATGATCATGTAACAGCTGGTCGTTCATGTAAAGGTACCTCTCATAGGTCCGGTTTCAAGGAATTTAAATTTGGGCCACACATTTTTGTTAATTTTTTATAAAATTTAAAACATATACTGCTTATATAAACAGAAATCTTCTTCTTCTGTTATCCTTGACTCCCAGTAGAGGGCCTCAACCATCCTTTTATATCGGACTCTAGGCATACGTCATTCCAAAAATAGCTTGCTGTCTGCAGCTCCACATCAATTGTTCTTTTTCACATTGTAGCAGGTGCACCAACACGACGGCCTCTTCCTTGTAGATTTCAAAGAAGCACTTGTCGAGCAATGTTGGCATTTTGGCCTTCGAAGTGTTTCTACCGCCATTTCCGTTGACATATTTCTATAAAGGTAGGGATTTAATTTGTCTTGTTAATCAGATCTTCATTTCTTATGCGGTTCGGCATAATGTTTGCAGATGCTTATCGATGACATTTGTGAGTTTCCAAATTTCGCAACCGTAATACAAGATGGACTTGACATTCGAGTTGTATATTCGTAACTTGGTTGTTGTTGACATTTGCCGAGGTTTCCAAATAGCACGGAGAATGCCGAATGCAGATTTTGCTTTGTTAATACGCGATTCAATATCCTCATCGGTGCCACCTTTTGTTGAATATGTACCAAACTACGAAGATAATTAAAGGTATCTACACATCCAATAACCTCGTTATCCACAGTGATGTGTGTCGACGGGCTTTCGCCATAGCATCTAGGCATAATCTTTGTCTTGGCAATTTTGATTTCCAGCCCAGCTGCCCGAGATTCAACAGTAATAGCGCTAGTGTTTTCTTGAAGGTGGCCTGAGCTTTGAAGACATACGTCATTAGCATATTCCAAGTCCTCGAGTTGTTTTTCGATACCTCGTCTACCATACAAAGCCGTGGACATTAAATTGTCGATTTTGAGGATAAAAAGTATAGGTAACAAGATACATCCTTGCCTTACTCCAGTAGTGACTTCAATGGGATTTGAAAATTTACTCTTGTGTAGGATTTGACATTTAAAGTTCACGTCATTGTCCGAATTAAGTTCAGAATTTTGGTTGATATGTTACGGTTTTTTAAAATTCTCCACATCGACTGGATGATATGGATTATGTAGACACTGTCAAAGGCCTTCATAAAGTTGATAAACGCTAGGTAAACGGGGTGAGGAATTCATTACATTTTTCCAGTACTATTCTTACTGTGTTGATTAGATCAACACAAGAACGGTTCTCTCTGAATCCAAACTGATTTTCACGGAGTGTAGAGGAAACTTCGTCCGATATTCTATTCAAAATTACTCGACTTGGAAAAAGTGTTATACACAGAAATCACTTTACCAAATTTGACTATAGCTCCCAAAAGTCACTAAATGCTACAAAAATCACAAAAACGCTCGTAAATCTGAAGACAATAGCAATTTTATGTTTATTTGTTGCACACATAATTTTTGTATGAACTGTAACCATATCTCCTTATCTGGAGAAAATCGGTCCACATTTAGAAATCGGTATATATTTCTCATATAAGACCCAATGCCGAAAATGGCTTTAATATATGTATCTTAAGAAGATGCTTGTATGCTGACAAAATTTGGCAATTATAGTATGTATGTATGTATGTCTTTTTTCAAGAAAAAGAAAATACATATCACCTCAATAATGAAGGGTATCATATGGTCGGGCTTGACCGACTTTCTTATTTGTTTTCATCAGTATTTATACCCTTCACCACCATAGGTGGAAAGGGTATTATAAGTTTGTGCTGATGTATGTAACGCATAGAAATATTTGACTTACACCCACCTTTTAGTATATCAATAGACTTAGAATCACTTTCTGAGTCGATTTAGCGATGTCAGTCCATCCGTTCGTCTGGCTGGACCCCATTGTAAACCATGTTATCAAAGTACAGGCCGCAATTCTAAAGATAATTTGATGAAATTTGGCACAGTTCATTTGTTTGATACTGCGACCAAAATCGGTACATTATTTATGGTACCTCCCATAGGCCCCACTTTCCGGTATTGATATTTTGGCTACAAATATCAATATTTTTTTATGAAATTTAAATCAGATACTGCTTATATAAAACAAAATCAGTGTACCCAATTTCAATTTCGAAATCGGTGAACATTTGACCATAGCTCCCATACAAACTCTGCTGTCAAAAAGCACTAAGTGTGACAAAAAACACTAAAACGCTAGTAAATCTGAAGATAATGACAATTTTAATTTTATTTTTTGCATACAACTGTAATCAATTTGCCAAATTTCAAGGTAATCGGTCCACATTTGACCCAAGCTCTCATATAAGTCCAAAAGACGGAAACAGCTTATGTTTTGAGAAAATGTTTGTATGATGGCAAAATTTATCAAATATTTGTCTTCATTCACGAAGAAGAACACCTTTGAACCTAGTGGTAAAGGGTATTATATGGTCGGGCTTGACCGACAATAGCACTTTCTTACTTATTTTTACCTACAGTTAAAACTGAAATCAAATCATAAATATTGAAATAAGGCAGAATTTATTTGCTTTCAATTTTTATGTACACTTAAGGGTAAGGGCACGTAAATATGCGCTTTAAATAAAATGAGTATAAAAATAAATACATATCAATCTTCTACATTCGAGCTGATGCATGTACGAGTACTTTATAGATTGTAAATATGTACTTATGTATAATTGACTTTTTTCGCTTCTTTCTTATCACTGTCGTACTTCAGTAGATCATTGATCAGCTGGAAAATAAAGCAAAATATAAAATATAAATGAAATGCAGGCAGTCAGCAAATTTAGCATCAGCAAAAATGCAGATTTTTAAAACAGTCTTTAAGTGAAGCGAGTCTAGAGCAGAAGAGATTCATTCATAGTGCGAAATTGTTAATAAATAATATAAAAAAGATCGCGTATTATTTTGTGTTTTTTGATAATTTAAAAAATAAAATGAATTATTACCATTATTACAACAATGATCGCTATGTTTCGTATCCCTGTGTACGAGCTTTACTTATGCTCTTCAATATAGCATTTTGGGTATATCCTCGGATCTTGTGATAAAAAATTAAATTAACAATATTAACTAATAAAATGTGTTTGTTTTTCTCGCAGATATCTGGTTTGTCGTTAATATGGATTGGTATATGGATGCAAACAGATTTTCAAAACTATTTACAAATCAATTCAGCCTATTCGGATCAAGCCCCCTATGTTTTGCTGATAGTCGGTGCTATTATAGTATTCGTAAGCTCGCTGGCCTGCTCTTGCATCGTCAAAGTACAATCATCCATGTTAGTTGTTGTAAGTATAGTAAAACAAGCAAGAAAGTGCTACAGTCGATCAAGCCCGACCATACGATACCTCTATGGTGAAAGTTGTTCTTTTTCGTCTATAAAGACAAATATTTGCTAAATTTGGCCATCATACAAACATTTTTCAAAACTTATATATCTAAGCTGTTTCCGTCATTTGGACTTATATGAGAGCTAGGGTCAAGTGTGGACCGAGTTTCTCGAAATTTGGCGAGTTGATTACAGTTTTTACAGGAATTGCAAAAAATAAACTCAATGCAAAAAAAGTTTTTACAGGAATTGCAAAAAATAAACTCAATGCAAAAAAAGTTTTTACAGAAATTGCAAAAAATAAACTCAAAATTCTCATTATCTTCAGATTTACGAGCGTAATTTTAGAGATTTTTGTCTCATTTAGTGCGTTTTTAAAGAAGAATTTGTATGGGAGCTATGTTCAAATGCGGACCGATTTCAAAATTTCGAAATTTGGCAAAGTGATTTTAGTTTACATAAGCAATATTTGTTTTAAATTTCATGAAAAAATATTGATATTTGTGGCCAATATATCAATTCCTATGGGGGATACCATAAATAATGGACCGATTTTGACGAATTTCAATAGCCATGGTCCCATTATCAAAAAAATTATCTGTGCCAAATTTAATCAAATTATCTTTATGGGGGATACCATAAATAATGGACCGATTTTGACGAATTTCAATAGCCATGGTTCCATTATCAAAAAAATGATCTGTGCCAAATTTAATCAAATTATCTTTAGAATTGAGACCTGTACTTTGATTACATGGTTTACATGGGGGTCCAGCCAGTCAGACGAACGGACGGACGGACGGATGGACATCGGTAAATCGACTCAGAAAGTGATTCTAAGCCTATTGGTATACTCGGAAAGGTGGATTTAAGACAAATATTTCTATTGGTTACATACATCAGCACAAACTTATAATACCCTTTCCACCTATGGTGATGAAGGGTATAAAAATACTCGTATTAAAGTTCAGTTTAGTAGAGTATAGAATTTAATCTATTTTTAATACTTGAGTATGTGGTAAATAAATTGCCTCCCGGGGAATACTTAAGTACTTGTGCTCAAGCACCGCATCACAAATAACTTAGCAACACTAAATATATATATATTTGTATTTATAATTAAAAACTAACTAAAGTACATTTAAAAGGTTTTCTTTAAATTTTTAATGTTTTTTTAAATACACAAATTTTAATGTTTCTTTCTTTATTAACAAAATTTGACTATATTTATTCTTTTAGTACGGTGGATTTTTGATAACGATGCTATTTTCGCTAATTTCGTTATCAGTCTATGTCTATACATATAAAGATGAATTATTGGACGGCGTCTCGAGTGGCATTACCAATCAAATTGAAAATTATGATCACCAGCATCCAACAAATTCGGCAAATATAATGGATTTTATTCAGAAAAATGTAAGTATGTTTAAAAAATTTATAGGAAAATTCATAGCAAAGTATGTTTAAAAAATTCATAGGCAAATCGGCGTTTATTCTCCAAATTCCAAAAATATAATTTCGCTCCCTCGCGTTGAAAGACGTTTCTGGGGACCTTAATATAAACAAGTCATTAGAGCCGGATAACATTACAATACAGGTCTTAAAGTAATGCTATTAAATGATTATACGTTCTTTTGTAACGTGTTAATCACCTTGAACCATGATAGTTATTCCAATTTCTTTATTAGCACTTTTTAAAGTATGAAGATTATGAATACCACAATCTTCATAGCAACCATCGCACAGTGGTTTATGGACGCTTTTTTTTTGGAAATAATTCTGTAACTTTTGAACGACTGGAGATATTTGAATGAAATTTGGCATGGTGATAGTCAAGGAGTATTCGAGTTGGTTTTCAAAAGCACTGTTCCACGAGTGGTCGGGAGAGTGATTGATGGTCCTTCAAAGTTGGTCACCTCGGGTGTTCGACTTTTTTAAAAATTCGCCAAAAATCCATTTATGAATGGATTGAAAAGAAATTTTAAACTTAAGTTCTCCTTCAGAAGGTCTACAAAAAATATGCTTACATGTGTAGGTTATCTCCTTTGGGTTTCGAGGAATTTTTGGGTTGATTTTTTACCTATTTTTTTAAGCTTTTTTTGATCTGGTGGACGCATCTGAAGATCAAAAATTTTTTAAGAATTCGTTAAAATTGTAACAAAATTCTAAATAATTTTTGTGCATGTTGGTTATAGATATCTTCTTTCATTTAAAAGTTCAAAATATTCAAATTTGAAACTTAAAAAAAATTTCGCTTTTTTTTAGTTTTTCCCTAAAAGATAGCTATATTTTTTCACTAATAAAAAAATATTTTCTTAAGAAACATAAAAATATTTTTAAAGTTTTTAAAAGAAAACATAATGAGAATGCGTATAAAAAAAATTTCTTGCTAATTGGACTTTTGGTCCTCGCACATGCCCTCTCCAAAAAATGCCAATTTGTAAAAAAAAAATTTGGTTTAAATAAAAATTTCTCAAAAGGCAAAGCACCGATTTGAAAAAAATAATAATGTCCATATTTTCTAATATATCTGTTGTTGATTGGAAAAGTTTTTTCTGAAACAAGCTGCAAATAGAGTCAGTGTTACCATTTTTGTAAAAAAACTTATTTTTTGAAACCCTTTTTTCTCGAGTTGGGAATTGGGGAATTTTTTAGTTAAAGTTGGGAATTTTTTTTAGGTCTACATACTACAAATTTTCATTATGATATCTTCGTCTATGTCATTTCTACAAAATATCAAAAATTGAAATTATTTTCCTTCTAAAAGTAGAAAAATAATATTTTTTGTTTTACGATACAAAGTGTAAAAATATTAACTCACTTAAAAAAGATTTTTAATTGGTGTTCATCTCCTGGACTTTCCCGATCCAATGATACTAAACACGTGTATCAAGCTTTAATACATAGCCTTTAAAAGCTCTGAAAACTTTGCCTCCCATAGCATTTTTAAGCTAAATATTGGAGTATTGGAGAGTAATGTGTGCAAATAAAGTTAATGGTGCACAGTGGTATTAACTCTGCAATTTCTAAACTACTAGACGGATTTCGAAAATTGAAACGCCAATAGAAGAGGTATGAGGCTTTTAGATCAATGTTTAAGAACGTATTTGTCGGTAGCACAGTGGGCTCTACAGTGGGCCAAAATTGCCTACCTCGGGTATATAAAACATTTGGGGGCGTATAACTTTCCTCAATTAGGTCCGATCTAAAAGATTTTTACGTTTTCGAAAACTTCTTAAAAAAATTAAGAAAAAAACATGCTTTCTTTACTACCTTATCTCTTATAGTTTAAGAGATATTTTAATCCAAATTTTAGTATCATTGGATCGGGAAGGTCCAGAAGATGAACACTAATTAAAAATCTTTTTTAAGTGAGTTAATATTTTTACACTTTGTATCGTAAAACAAAAAAATATTATTTTTCTACTTTTAGAAGGAAAATAATTTCAATTTTTGATATTTTGTAGAAATGACATAGATGAAGATATCACAATGAAAATTTGTAGTCATGTAGACCAATAAGATCTTAAAGCAATAGACTAAAAAAAATTCCCAATTTTAACTAAAAAATTCCCCAATTCCCAACTCGGGAAAAAGAGTTTCAAAACCCTGACTCTATTTGCAGCTTGTTTCAGAAAAAACTTTTCCAATCAATAACAGATATATTAGAAAATATGGACATTATTATTTTTTCCAAATCGGTGCTTTGCCTTTTGAGAAATTTTTATTTAAACCAATTTTTTTTTTACAAATTGGCATTTTTTGGAGAGGGCATGTGCGAGGATCAAAAGTCCAATTAGCAAGAAATTTGTTTTGTACGCATTCTCATTATGTTTTCTTTTAAAAACTTTAAAATAAAAAAATAAATAAATTTTTATGTTTCTTAAGAAAATATTTTTTTATTAGTGAAAAAATATAGCTATCTTTTAGGGAAAAACTAAAAAAAAAGCGAATTTTTTTTAAGTTTCAACTTTGAATATTTTTAACTTTTAAACGAAAGAAGATATCTATAACCAACTTGCAAAAAAATTATTAAAAATTTTGTTACAATTTTAACGAATATTCTTAAAAAATTTTTGATCTTCAGATGCGTCCACCAGATCAAAAAAAGCTTAAAAAAATAGTTTAAAATCAACCCAAAAATTCTTTTTTATCCAAATATCTCGAAATCCAAAGGAAATAACCTACACATGTAAGTGTATTTTTTGTCTGAAGGAGAACTTAAGTTTAAAATTTCTTTTCAATCCATTCATAAATGGATTTTTGGCGAATTTTTAAAAAAGTGGAACACCCGAGGTGACCAAATTTGAAGGTCCATCAATCACTCTCCCGACCCCTTATGGGCCAGTGCTTTTGAAAACCAACTTGAATTATTTCCAAAAAAAGCGTCCGTAAACCACTGTGCATCGGTAGGGATTTTTTAAACATTGAATATGCTTTGTTTACTAAGACCCATTAAACAAACCTGTGCCTAGTTTCTGTAACTCTCGCATCGATATATTATTCGAGTGGAACAATGAAAATGAAAAAGAAACTAGTTGAATTGAAACAAAATGTCATTTTTTTCACCCAAGTGTTTCTGTAATTAATTTTTGTGAAAACTATCTGTCATTCAACAACTTACGTCAAATTTATTGGAAATGTGCGAGTAAAACTGTTTCTGTAAGCGAATGATGCGAAAAGTTTTTCATTTTATCTGTCAAAACCATTCGCACTTATCAAAGGCATCGAAAAAGAAACAATTGAACTAAAAAGTTAAAACAAATACATAATTAAAACATATAATTAAATAAATTGCTTCATTTTATTTATACAAATATTTTCCATTTTAATTAATTTCAGAAAATTGAAAGAATATCAAAAATAATTCGGCGATCGTTTTTTTTTTATTTAAAATAATATATAAATATATATTTCTATATATATCTATTTTTTTTATTTTTAATTAATTTTTTTATATCTTTTTACTAAAATTTTTTTGCACCAACTTCTTTTTTTTTATGATAAATTTTTACTTTTTCTACCAGCTGTTTTCTTTTTGACAGATGTATTGGAAATTTCCAACAAAAACGTAATCAGTGTTGCTAGTAGATTCCAAGGACATAGTATATAAACTTTAGTAAGTTGTAACTGATAGAAAAGCATTTTTTAGCACCTATGTTATAAGACGGGTTTTAATGGATCTCAACATTAACAAGTCTTTAGGGCCGGATGGCAATCCAGCCACGCTCTTGAATAAGTGATGTTTATTGCTTGAGCGTCTATTAACTAATCTTTTCAGCACTTTGTACCATGCCGATTGTTGTTATTGTAAATATTAGTGACAGTCCTTGGTCGAAATTTTAAGAGTTGTTCTGGTACGAAGAACCGACTACCTTGGAAACGATTATGCCGGTAATCGTTAACAAAACATTAAAATTTACCATGCAGGTAATTTTCATCGGTGTTGGAATGTTGCCAATATTACGTCAATCCCTTAAAAGATAGAAGCTAAAACCACTGAAAGTATGTAATACATAGAGGACGCCTTACGAAAGATCTGCTAGCCTTCCACTCGTTAAAATATCATGCAATACACCGCACAGTGGGTTGAAAAAAAAATAGGGAAATAAATATTCAGGAGTTTTAGAGCTTAAGTCTAGAATTTGGAGTCTGTAGACTTATGAGGAGGGGAGTAGTTCACCTCGGGTTTTTTGAAAATTAAAAACGATCCAGAAGAACACATTTATGAAGACACATTTATGATTCGGTATAAATAAAATTTTATATGTACGAAATCTGGTAACTGATTTAGTTTCATGATAATTGAGCTTACCCTTTTAAAGTTCTTGAATTATTTCCCTAAGTTTCCTTTTCAACCCACTGTGCGGTGAATTGAATGATAAAGTTGTAGCACTGAATATTTCCAAGGCGTTTGAAAGAATGCGTCACGAATCACTTCTATTAAAATTTCTTGCTTTTGATGTCGATAATAGCTTTTCGCGACTTATATCAAGTTTCCTGATATCAAACGAGTTTAAGATTAATTCAGAAGTACTGTAAGGATTTGTTCTAACTTCTACTATATTTCTTCTAAAGTTTCAACTTCCAATCCAATTTACTGTTTTACAGATTATATATATGTATGTATATATATATATATATATTAGGGCGGGTCAAATTTATTTGGTGGTCTGGCTCAGCGAAATTCGTAAAATACATGTAATTTCAAGACTTTTTCTCCATTACAGCATATGGAAATTCTGAAAAAAAGCTGTGCAGACTTTCGTAAATAGATTTTTTTCTCAATTATAAAAAAGGCCCAAAACTGAGAGCAAACGAGACTTGAAATAATTTTTAATATTCTGTATTGTTTCAGTTTTCATTCAAATTTTATCAATTATCATTTTATATACTTCTTTCAAATTTCATACATTCATATTTTATAATTGAGAAAAAATCTATTTACGAAAGTCCGCACAGCTTTTTTTCAGAATTTGTATATGATGTAGTGGAGAAAAAGTCTTGAAATTACATGTATTTTACGAATTTCGCTGAGCCAGACCTCCAAAAAATTCGTCCATACAAATTGACCCGCCCTAATATATATATATATATATATATATATATATATATATATATATATATATATATATATATATATATATATATATATATATATATATAATTCCCCGACAACATCCGATTCTATTTTTAGACTGATTGAAAGGGACCTACGTTTTAACGCCGACTCCTAACGGCAAATGCATTAGTTAGAGAAGTTTTTCATAGCATAATACTCAACAACCAGTGGCTAACTGAGTTATGAGGTGAACCGCCGCTTTTTGAAAATTAATTTTTTTCGTGTGGGACCTCTGGTATGCTAGTCGGATGACTGACCTGCTATACCACGGCGGTTCACAGATTTTTACAGATTACACGGTGTTACAAATTAACAACTTTTGTAAAAACTTTAAAAGGGACCTAGTGCTGGTTATAGGCGAAACACATGCAAAATTGCGAGATGTTCGCATAAAACTGTTTTAGAATATGTCGTAGGACTTTAGTACCTTAAACTCTCACACTTGCAGACCGATTTTAAAATTTTAAACAGTTTTAAAGAGTAAAGCTTTAATAAGTTGTATGCATAGGGCATACCCCCTTATTTATAAACAAATATAAAACTATTAAAGTCTTAAAATACGAATTTTGTATGGAAAATTTGAATTATACGCTTGTCATAGCTTTATTTTTCGTTTATGAATTCTTCTTCTGCTTTCCTTCACTCCCAGTGGAGCATGGGGCCTCAAATAAAGGACGTATTTCTGATTTTTTTGCACGATTTGTCATGTACTCAATAAGGCCTTCAACTCAAGCTAGGTCGTTTCCCGACCTTTTTTTTTTTGTGTAACAGAGTGTTATATTAACATTTCCTATTTGTATTCATGTAAACATAGACCAAGCCTTTTGAAGGTTGGCTTTATGAAGCAAGATACGAATGAATCATTAAACAACCTAAGAAAAGAGTCGATTGTAATGCGGGAAAAACTCAACAATGTATGCTTATGCATAAATGCACGGCGGGTCATGTCACTTTATCAGCATTAATGTGTCGTGAAAGTATTGAGAAATCCCATGTTCTTGATGTTCTCAACACGAAAATTCAATGTGTTGTCCGTTGGTTTTCCAAAATGGCGTAAGAGATTCTTCACTTTATCTGATATTCTTATTATTCACACCACATATACTTACTTAAATGACCTATATTTATATGATTTAGGGGATGTTGGATACCAAGCAACAATTCTCATTGGTCCTAATTTGGTTAGCCCAGACTTATCTTGGTCTATCCCTGATTTCGATTTTGTACACTGACCTTCTAGTGGTATCACCTGGTTAACTGCCTTAACACTCGTTAAAGTAGTAAGCTAACAAGTGCCGCTAGTTCTCCTATTAGAACTATAAAACTATGGGTAAGAACATCGGGCTAGTAACCCACTCCTGGAAAAAGCAAGTACTATGAAAAAGCTTAAATTAGTATAAAAACAGACACCGACGTCCGAAACTTCAATGGGAAGACCAAGTAGAAGAAAATCTTTCAAAGCTTGGCCTACGAAATTGAAGTATAGCGCAGAAGATCGAAGAGCATGGAATTCTAGGACATACTCGACCTGTTTTTCGAGTTCGTGTATAGCTCATACATAAACTCTTGGTACGACGAGGAGTGCCGCAACGCCACTGCTGAGAAAAATGCGGCCTACAGGGCAACTCTGCAGTCAACAGCTACTCGTGGATGTTTAGAAAGATATCGAGAGAAAAAGAGGGAAGAAAAACGACTATTCCGCAAAAAAAAGAAAGATATGGAGAGACGTGTGTTTGAGGAGATTGAGTTGTATAGGACACAAAATGAAATCCGTAAATTTTACCAAAAAATTAAGCATCAGACGGATGGTTATAGCAACTGTATCCTTTCCTGTAAGGACGACCAAGGAAATCTGGTCACAGATACAGAAAGCGTATTGAAACTGTGGAAGGAGCACTTTTGCAAGTTGTTGGTTGCAAATGAAAGCGACCAAGATGACACGCCTGAACAAATCAACGATGACGGCGTTATATGTCCACCACCCAACCTGAACGAGGTTAGGACTGCAATAGCGCGATTAAAAAATAATAAAGCTGCTGGTGCCGATGGTTTGCCAGCAGAGCTTTTTAAGGCTGGAGGTGATGAGCTAATAAAGAGTATGTCCCGGCTCCTAGAATACATATGGTCAGAAGAACGCATGCCGGACGATTGGAATCTCAGTGTCCTTTGTCCAGTCCACAAAAAAGGAGATAAAACTGTATGTGCAAATTATAGAGGAATAAGCCTCCTCTCAATTGCATATAAGACTTTATCGACCATACTGTGTGAAAGGCTAAAGCCCAAAGTAAACGAAATAATTGGGACATACCAATGTGGTTTTAGACCAGGTAAATCAACCATTGACCAGATCTTTACTCTACGTCAAATCCTAGAGAAGACCCAGGAGAAACAAATCGACACGTATCATCTCTTTGTTGACTACAAAGCTGCTTTTGACAGCCCGATACGGAAGAAGGTGTTTGAAGCAATGTCTGAGTTCGGCATCCCTACGAAGCTAATAAAGTTATGCAGGATGACACTAACTAATACAACATCATCTGTTAAGATAGATAAGAACATATCAGAGTCCTTCATAACTAAACGGGGATTCAGGCAAGCTGACAGTTTATCTTGTGACCTCTTCAATATTGTGTCAGAGAAAATCTTGCGAGATGCAGCGGTTAATACAACAGGAACAATTTTCAATAGAAAACATATGCTACTCGCGTTTGCTGATGACATTGATATTATAGGACGCACTCTACGCGAGGTAACTGCAGCCTTTTCCAATATCGAGAAGGAATCAAACAAAATGGGTCTAGCTGTAAATGAATCAAAAACAAAACTGATGGTTTCTACAGGCAGACAGACCACTAGAATCGCATCACATGTGTCCGTTGAGAACTATTGCTTCGAGGTTGTAAAAGAATTTGTATACCTTGGTACCGCTGTGAACATCAACAACGATATAAGCTTCGAAATCAAACGTAGAATCATACTTGCCAATCGATGCTATTTTGGACTAAGCAAACAGCTAAGAAATAAAGTCCTCTCTCTAAGAACTAAAATCACGCTCTATAAAACGCTCATACTACCCGTGTTATTGTATGGTGCTGAATCATGTGCACTTGCACAGACAGATGAAGCTATCCTTGGAGTATTTGAGAGGAAAATTCTACGAAGAATCTTTGGACCAGTCTGCGTCAACAATGAGTATCGACATCGAATGAACCATGAGCTGTATGAGTTATACGCTGACATAGACATAGTAAAACGCATTAAGCAACAGCGTCTGCGTTGGCTAGGACATGTTGTGCGAATGGATGAAAATACTCCGGCAAGAAAAGTCTTCGATAATGATCCAGAGGGAACGCGTAGAAGAGGGCGTCCAAAACTTCGATGGAAAGACCAAGTAGAAGAAAATCTTTTGAAACTTGGTATACGATATTGGAGAATATGTGCACAGGATAGAGGCGCTTGGAATTCTAAAATATGCTCGGCCTTTGACCTAAACAGGTTGTAATTACAGGTCATTTAAGTAAGTAAGTAAGTAAGTATAGCTCATACAGCTCTTCTTCTTCTGTTATCCTTGACTCCCAGTGGAGCATAGGGCCTCAATACAGCTCTATCCGACCAAAAATAAAATACAATTCTCGTACATATATGGCAGATGCTTCAAAGTATTTTTTGGAGTTTCACATTCTTTTAACTCATAAAAAATTTTCAAATTTAAACATTTGTGAATAAATCTAAAGCTAATTTCTAACTTAACTCAGAACGGATTTATATGAACCATTGTCAGTTATACGCTTAGTTAGCATTAAAATCCATTTTTTATCATAGTGAGCTCTTTAGTAATCTGCTTAATTAAGAAAAAAACAGGATGATTTTTTAAAATATGGCAGTGGAGTTTCAATATATTGTAAATTATATTTAACCTTTGTGTCAACGGCAAGTTACCTGGGTATGAATAATCTGAATAATCAGATCGACTTGAAATTTCGTGATTGCCTAGCCAATACTGTTTTACGTAATAGCCTTAAGTTTGGTTAGGACTGAAGTACCCATTTGGAAGATAAAGCCCATTTACAAAGTTGCACCTTTACGTCAACAGCAAACATACCTGGGTATGTATACTAAAATGCATGGAAATATAATGATGTAATTCACAAGAATGGGTTTTTTTCAGTTAATTTTTGTAATAAGTTAATAATATAATTATTTGTAATTAAAATTATGAATTCAAATACATCTGTCACATTGTGCCAAGGCTTTAGAATGCTCTGTGTACATTGCTCTTATGCACAATATGAACGCTTTATGAGGAGGGCGACGTTTCGAGCAGATGTTTCAATTCCCCTTTTCTTTCAGGCGGCCCGAACTATTACGTTCCTTTGCTTCATGTGCTCCAACATCCAGAACTCGGATGGGGCTACCTAACATGGCTTTGTTGGCGTTCCGCGTTGAAAAACCACTCCATATTCTACTGTTATTCGCTTTTTTTGCATAGTTGCTCGCTTCGTTCATGTATAAACACGGCGGTTTGTAGATGCCTTTAGGTGTATGTTGTTCTCAAAGTATATTATGTATGCAGCAATATTATAAAAATATTATAAAAAAAGCAAAAGGGTATCTATTTGTTCACCGTTTTGGGCTAAATTCGGACAAACGTTTGTCCATGTTATCAACGCCACGTTTGATGTTGTTGTAGTCCAATATAAGCAATGGTTTCTTTTTAGGGCCGGCCGTTTCTGTTGTAAATGAGCAGTAGACAATATTACAATTGCCCTATTTTTCTTAGCTACATACCAGCACATTGTAACGTTATTTTATAGCCCGAACATTGATGATTCAGCCTCACATCTTTTAGGGTTGGCAGATGCTGTTGTAAGAATGCCTTTTGTTGACTTTCGATTTGATTCATGAATAATTATGTCACATGTTTCGTCTGACATTATTATTTTGAACGTTTCTGCAATAGTCAAATTTTTCGCTGCCCGTACTGGTCCAGATTGTGTACTTCTTAGAATGTTGTGTGTACGGAATTTTACGTATTGTGGTTGTATTGAATACCAAACATTACCATTTTTGACAGTAAAAAAGTCGCCATTTTCAGTGCATCTTCAAATTCTTCGTCAAAATCACTGTCGTCCTCTGGGTCATATTCTGGTAACGTGGGTTCTTCAGCGTTTGATTCGCCATAGCCAATATCACCTAAAGCCTCATCACCATCATTGAATCATGGTCACTTATTTCTTCTTGGCTCTCTTCAAGCATTTTACGAATATATACCTGTTATTCTTCGAAAGATAGTGAGCTTATATTTCTGGAGTAAGTCATCCACCATCTGCCATTTCACTTGTATTATTATTTTTTATTTCCACAAAATAAACTTCTTTTTACTTCATATTACAAATATAAAATAAATTTGCCGGTCAAACCTCA
The DNA here is from genome assembly GCA_933228675.1 of Stomorhina lunata. Taxonomy (NCBI): domain Eukaryota; kingdom Metazoa; phylum Arthropoda; class Insecta; order Diptera; family Rhiniidae; genus Stomorhina; species Stomorhina lunata. The sequence goes on along the minus strand of OW121741.1, from coordinate 44,256,520 downwards.
AAGAATGAAATATTTGCATCAATACATTGTCCTATCATATATGTAAGTGCCTGTTTTGACAAGAACTTTTTTGACTAAAGCATAGAAGATCGACTTTGTTTGACTTTGCTTTTTCGTATCCCACTGGATAGGCAAAGAATGTATTTCTTGCTGCATTTAAGACACTAACAATTAAAACAACAACAATAAAAATTGCCACAAATGAGTTAAATATGCTAACGACACGTCATTTCCCATATAAAACGTATGAACATACCCAGGTATGTTGCCGTTGACGTGCGTAGAACAGTTCTGCTGTTGACATAAAGGTTAAACTAAGATACAAGAAGAAAGTCACTTTTGAATTATGACACTTTTCACACAAATTAGCAATTTTTATAGGGTACTAATGAATTTTACTGCATAAAGAGACTCATATAACTTTTTGTAAAGCCTATGTCAAAATTCTCTATTTTTGTTAAATCTAAAGATCAATCTATAAAATATAAAAAAAATGGAACAGGTGGGTTGACGGAAAAAAAGTTATTACTTTTTTTTGGTAGCAGCTTTCATCAGCCACCCGGTATATACTTAGTACTTACATTTGCATTCTTATTTAATATTTAAAATTACCAAATAAAAGGCATCTTTAATTTAACAGTCTCTTATTAGCACGAGGATTTTGCATGGTACAATTTCTTTTAATTACGTTTTAAATTTCAATAAAAAATGATCGTATCAGTTTTACCGTGAGTTTTTGGGTTCAAAAATAAAACAAAGTTTATAATCTTAAAAGAAATGTACTAAAGATGATTTATCTATTTATGTCTGAACGATTCTGAACTTTGGGTTTAACAAGTAGCAACACAATATATTTTAAAAATTTTTATAAAAATGTAAAGTATACCTGGTACGAGGGTCGCTTTTTATGTTTCGATATTAGAGAAAACAGATCAATATTCAAAGGTATACAATAGTATATCTACTATTACTTATTTTGTATGTATTTTAGTTATTTAATTTTCATTAATTCTATATTTGTTTATGTTTTCAGCTGCAATGTTGTGGCAATGAAAGTTTTCTTGATTGGCCTCAAGATTCTGTACCAGCTTCCTGTTTCCGATCTTTAAGATCGAGCGTTCACAAAGCACACACAGATGTCAATAATGTGTATGAAGTTGTAAGTTATTTTCTGTTTATTACTAATAGATTCCTATAATTATTTTCAAAATTTCTTACAGGGTTGCTTATATAAATTAAGAAATTTAATTAACACAAATTTCACAACAGTGGGAGTGGCAACATCGGCTATTGCTCTCTTTCCCCTATTCGGTTCGATTTTGTCACTGGGTCTTTCAATGATGTATAATAAAGGCGGTTATGAAATTATTATATAATAACAAATATAATTTATTACAAAACAAATTTTGTTTTTTTTTTTTATGTTCGAAAACTTATCTTTAGGCCTCGTAAAAATTGGGTGGTTGACCCATTGCAAATGAAGTTTAATTGATTGTCTACAGTTTTTTCTTGACTAATGGGTCGTACAAAATTTTGTACAAATTTTATTTTATTTAAGAATCCATTGTATCAGTTGAAAGCAGGGCTGCCAGAAATTTTTCTTGAAAAATTGACATATCTTCCCAAAAATTATCAATAGTAAATTTTTAGAAATCGGCAAAACAATGGAATTGTCAAAAAATATATCACAAATATAGCCGAATATTAAAAAAATATTCATTAAAAATTTTTTATAGCTCATGTTTGAGCTATAAAAAATTTTTTTTTTTTTTTAAATTTTTCTTTAAAACAAAATTCATATTTAAAATTTTTCTATAAGAAAAAAAACCATATTGATAATTTCTAAATACAAAAAAAAAAATTATTGAAAATTCTTCTATACAAAACATTTTATATTGAAAATTTTTCTCTACTAAAAATGTTTATTGAAAATTTTTCTGTACAAAAAATTTGATATGGAAAATTTTTCTTAAAAAAAAATTTTATTTAAAATCTTTCCATACAAAACAATTTTATATGGAAAATTTTTCTATACAAAGAAAATTTTAAGTAGAAAATTTTTTTATAGAAAAAATTTTATATGGAAAATTTTTATATAAAAAAAATTTTATATGTAAAATTTTTCTATAGAAAAAATTTTATATGGAAAATTTTTATATAGAAAAAGTTTTATATGGAAATTTTTCTATAGAAAAAATTTTATATGGGATATTTTTCTATAAAAAAAATCTTATATGGAAAATTTTAAGTAGAAAATTTTTCTATAGAAAAAATTTTATATGGAAAATTTTTCTATAGAAAACATTTTATATGGAAAATTTTAAGTAGAAAATTTTTCTATAGAAAAAATTTTATATGGAAAATTTTTATATAGAAAAAAATTTATATGGAAAATTTGTCTATAGAAAAATTTTTATATGGAAAATTTTTATATAGAAAAAGTTTTATATGGAAATTTTTCTATAGAAAAAATTTTATATGGGATATTTTTCTATAAAAAAATTTTATATGGAAAATTTTAAGTAGAAAATTTTTCTATAGAAAAAAATTTTATATGGAAAATTTTTCTATAGAAAACATTTTATATGGAAAATTTTAAGTAGAAAATTTTTCTATAGAAAAAATTTTATATGGAAAATTTTTCTATAGAAAAAATTTTATATGGAAAATTTTTCTATAGAAAAAATTTTATATGGAAAATTTTTCTATACAAAAAAAATTTTGAGTAGAAAATTTTTCTTTAGAAAAAATTTTATATGGAAAATTTTTCTAAGAAAAAATTTTATATGGAAAATTTTTCTATAGAAAAAATTTTATATGGAAAATTTTAAGTAGAAAATTTTTCTATAGAAAAAATTTTATATGGAAAATTTTTCTATACAAAAAAATTTTAAGTAGAAAATTTTTCTATAGAAAAAATTTTTTATTGAAAATTTTTCTAAGAAAAAATTTTATATGGAAAATTATTATATAGAAAAAATTTTATATGAAAAAGTTTTCTATAGAAAAAATTTTATATGGAAAATTTTTCTATTCAAAAAATTATATGTTTTTAAAAATTCTTCTTTAATTTTTGATAAATAAGAAATTTCACTACAGAAATAAAATTATATATAAAATTTTTCTATAGAAAAAAATTTATTTTGAAAACTTTTTGGCGGAAGCAATTTTAAATTGAAAATATTGAAATAAAATTTATATTGAAAAGGTTTCTGTTGAAAAAATTATATAGCACAATTTTTTATTCAAACATTTTTTTGTTCCCAAATTTTGACTCTGTAAATTTCAATGTAACGGAAACTTATTTAATTTTTTAATATCTGATTTGTTATATACATATGATAGAAAAAGCTGTTAAAATTTTGATGTTGGATTGGTTTTCGATATTGTCTTAAAAATTGCCAGTTTTCTAACCAAAATCTGCATATCGGGACTTTATTATTTTCCAGACCAAAAATCGCCAAAATGCCGATAAATCGGCAAATCTGGCAGGCCTGGTTGAAAAATGTTTGATATGAGAGTCTGTCAAAGCGTTCGGATAATTCATATGGAATGTTTTTCTTAAATTACAAAAAATAAACCTATTTAAGAAGTCACAAAGAAAGCCTTGTTCTCAGTCAGTTATTTTCAACAATTTATTACAATAATTCATTATTATTTTAAAATTAAACTTAAAAAATAAGAAAATTAAATTTTTAATACTTTCAGATCTGACTCTTACTATTCTCGAATGTTAGATGATGTAATATTTTAATGAAACATTAAATGTTTATTATAGAATAAAATAAATAAAATGTGGCACAAGTGCATGAAAATTGTTCATGAAGGACATAATAAATGCTTGCATATCAAAACTTAAACTTAAAAGTATTTACAAAAGCTCTATAGAAATACAAATACAAATAAATATATTCTTAAGATTCTACATAGTTGGCATACGGCGAGCAGCATTTGGACTTAAAAGCTTGGAGTTGCCCTCGATAACATTAAGGCGTGTCATCGATATATTATTTTGAGTATAAGTGGATTGAGTACCGGTGCCAATGGGACCATTTTTCATAGATTCGCTCGATCTTAAACCTAATAGCGAAAAAAGGAAATAAATAAATAACAAAATATTTTTTTAAAATTTAATAAAAACTTACCAAATTTCTCCAAAACCGCATACCACACCCTCTTCTTAAATACGAATATAAAAAATACAAAAACACCCAGTAGAACATTAAAAGAATCACTTATGGCCCAAAAGAAATTTTTCTTATGATCATAAAATAAGATGCTCAACAGCTCTAGGAACCAAGTTATACCCATAACAACAAACAACTTCGTATTCATGGCAAATCTTGCTTTATCCACAAAGAACCGCCTTTTCAGCACAGGCTTCTCATTATTCGAACTTTGCATACGAAAGATTTCACGCTTGACCCGATTGCAATAGCGTAGCGTTAAAATAAATAGAATAAAATTGATGAGGAACAATAAACCAATGGGTCCAGAGAAAAACAATAAATTAGCCGATCCAGGAGAATCATCTGAAAAATTTAAAATTTTCTTAGAAAATAAAAACTTTTCTGGTAAAATCTTTGTTTTTTTTTTATATTTACATGTAAACCAACATCTGCCATGCCCGAAATTTGGTCGAATATTTTCGCTTAACACATTCGTTTTTGTTAAGGTTACTGTTGTAATCGTTATTAGTATTGGTAAACCCCATCCGTATAAGGAGTACAATAGGAATCGCTTGGTTTGTTTCTTTCTGAAGCCGTGCTTCTTTTTAGCAGTTCTGAAAAAAAAGAGTTTAATTTAAGTATTAATTAGACAAGTAACATAGATAAATAAAAAGAGTAAAAACAAGTAAGGAATTGCTATAGTCGGTCAAGCCGACCATGAGGCCAAATGTCCTTTCTTTTTCTGACATTTCTGCAAAATTTTGTCATCACACAAAGGAAGAGTTTGTATGGGAGCTATGAGCAAATATAAACCGATTTCAACGAAATATGGTTTAGTTTTCATAAGAAGTATTCAGATTAAATTTCATGAAAATATATTGAAATTTGAGGCCAAAATATCAATTCCGGTAATTCAGACCTATGGGAGGTATTAATAAACCTATTTTAGCCATTTTCAAAAACAATGAAAAGAAATGTCTACGCCAAATTTCATCAAATTATCATTAGAATTGCGATCTGTTCTTTGATTACAAGGTTTACAGGAGGGTCCGGCCAGCACTATGGTATTTCTGCTGCAAAAAATCCATTTTTTGACCACCACTTTTGAAAAATCTAATGATGCAGTTCTATAGAGAAGAGCCTAGATATTAAGGATCAATAATTGTTTTTAAGAAAAAGTTATAAATATGTTCCAAAAAAGGTATTAAAATATGTTTTATGTTCTAAAATGAAAAGTGATGAAATTTTTCATCAAACTCAGTAGCTCATATATCGAATATAGTTTCACAACTTTAATCATGGTATCGATTTAATTAAGATACAGAACCTTGGCTATAGTCTGCTGAAAAAAATAACTTAATCTCGTATATATCGGGTGGTTAAATTTCAAGGGCCGATGTTGATTTTGAATAAAACACAAATTATTGTAATTTTATTTTATTATGATATATTGGTATTACTCAATTATGTATGGAGCAAAATATCGGCCAAATGGGCGCCGCGACCACGGCGGCACACCTCCATCCGATGGTCCAAATTTTCGATGACCCTGAGGCATAATGGAGGTTCTATGCCGTTAATGTGCCGAATTATCGCATCCTTTAGCTCTTGAATTGTTGCTGGCTTATCGACGTACAACCTTTCTTTCAAATAACCCCAATGAAAAAAGTCTAACGGTGTCAAATCACATGATCTTAGCGGCCAATTGACATCGCCATTACGTGAGATAATACGGCCATTGAATTTGTTGCGCAAAAGAGCCATTGTTTCGTTAGCTGTGTGGCAAGTGGCACCGTCCTGCTGAAACCACATATCGTCCACATCCATATCTACCAATTCGGGCCATAAAAAGTTCGTTATCATCTCACGATAGCGAACACCATTTACAGTAACTGCCTGACCTGCCTCATTTTGGAAAAAAATACGGGCCGATGATGCCGCCAGCCCATAATCCGCACCAAATAGTCACTCTTTGTGGGTGCATTGTTTTTTTCGACAATCACTCTTGGATTCTCATTCGCCCAATTGCGGCAATTCTGTTTATTGACGAATCCACTGAGGTGAAAATGTGCCTCATCACTGAAGATGTTTTTCTTAGAAAATTGATCATCCCCTGTTCCGTTTCTTGCCACTCTGCCATTCACGACGTTTGGAATGGTCAAGAGGCTTTAGTTCTTGAGCCAATTGCACCTTGTAAGCGTGTAAATGCAAGTCTTTATGCACAATGTTCATCAACGACGAGCGTGAGAGGTGCAATTGTTGGGCACGACGACGAGTTGAGGTGGACGGCTCTTCAGCCACACTATCGCGAACAGCAGCAATATTTTCTGCAGTACGAGCTGTACGAGCATGCACTGGTGTTCTCACATCTTCTACAGACCCGGTAAGTCTGGATAACTTTAACACGTTGTTGGATTGTGTATCTCTCCATGGTTCAAATTGAGTAAGTCTGAAATAGAGAAGTCAAATAAAATTCGGAAAAAAACTTGGCGTTTAGGTGTGGCCTTACAATTTAACCACCCTTTAGTTTAGGGGATATCAGGAAATCAAAAAAGCTCTACAAAATTCAGTGTTTGCGTTTTTCTTTGGACAAAAACTAAGTTGGCTCGGTTTTGCTCGGTGCTTCCACCATAACCATGTGAAAGGTAAAAGTCTCTGCTTTAGATTGAGCAAAAAAAATTCACCGAAATTTACCGATCGTAGAACAAAGTTCAAAATTTTCTGAAAAGTCATGTAAATTGTTACGCATAATTTAAGCAAAAAGTATTGCAGTCGTTTAGGCGTAACTTTTTAATCAAATTGAATTTAAGTGTAAGAGTCGTAGGTTTCGACGGACTTCAACCAAAATTAGTAGAGCTCTTTTTTGAGTCAACCAATAGATGTGTGCCGAATTTAATCGAATTCAATTGAGAATTAAGGCTTGTATTGAGAAGAAAAATAAGTGAAAAATGTGGGTCCAAGGCAGGTACCCCAAGGAGTGGATGGATTTCAACCAAAATTTGTGGAGGTCTTTGTTAGATAAATTCAGTTTCATATTCTAATGGGAAATCCGTATTATACATTGAAAGCAATAATTAGTGAAAAAAATTAGTATAACCCTTTCTTGGATCAATTAATAGAAGTGTGCCAATTTTGTTCAAATTCTCGTGAGAATTGCGAATTGTACAGCAAAAAGAAAAAAAGGTGAATAATGTTGGCCCAAGACAGGTACTAAAATTAAAAGAGCTCTTTTCTGAATTAATTAAAACACTTGTGTTGAATTCCATTAAATTTTGTTAGAATTGCGACTTGTGCATTGAAAAGGTGAAAAATGGGGGTCCAAGGCAGGTACCCTTAAGGAGTCGAAAAAATTTCAACTAAAATTGAAAAACCTCTTTTCTGAATTTTTTGTTGAATTTCACCAAATTCTGTTTAGAATTGCGACTTGTACATTGAGAAGAAAAATAGGTAAACAAAATGGGGGCCTAAGGCAGGTACCCCAAGGAGTCGATGGATTTCGAAAATATTTTGAATTTGTATTGTCTATTTTTTGCACTTCGATATATGAAAAAATACCACTGTTAGCCGTCCAGCCAGACGGATGGACTGACTGACTGACATCGTTAAATCGACTTAGGAAGTTTAAGACCTATATTTCTATGCGTTACTTACAGCAGCACAGACTTATAATACCCTTTCCACCTATGGTGGTAAAGAGTATAAGTATATATTTTTTATACCCATCATCAACAAGAATTAAGATTGTAATTCCGTTTGTAATTTCAATAATATTGGCTCAAAAATCGAAAAAGATATACATATATTCTGAATCCATATGAAATTCGAATGTCTAAACGGATAATGCTTTTTCAACACAATTTAGCAAGAATATTTTTATTTCTTGGAACATTTTGTTTTTTTTTATTGGACAAAAGTGAACCGACTCTTGCCCATAGCTCCCACATAAATTACTTACGGAAACAGCAAAACTGCCTAAAAGAATAGGGCGTTTCCGTGTGTCATTTAAAAGCATGATAACTCCTTCACGAAAAGAGCTAGACTACACAAATTCCTGCCAGTGCATTCAATTTTGTGACAATCGGTTAATATTTAAATATTGTTCATAAATCAATATAAAAAAAAGTAAAAATGCTTTTCAACCGTGTAGCTCTTTCAATTATTGTCCAATATGGTTGATTTTTTACATTTTGGAATAAGCTTGAAAAAAATTCGAAAAAACATGCTTATTTTACTATATAACTGTTATGGGTTTTAAGTTATTTTTTTTTTTTTCAAAAATAAACAAATCATTTTTCCCCTGAATTTCGTTTTTGTCTTTGACCCATTGTGCATTCCATATTAAACCCAAAATTAAAAAATACTGACATACAGCCAACAGTTTAGGAAATAAAACAGTAAAAACTAATTTTAAATAATGTTAATGTTGAGAAGTCAACTATTTTTCGTTGATCGAAAAAAGTGAATTTTTTTCTCAAAAAATGGTGTCAATTTTTTACTTGTTACGAAAAAGTTTTTTATTAAAAGAATTTTACTTATTGCTGTGTTAACTATTTCTTTAAAAATTAACATTATGAAATATTTTTTATTAATTTTTTACCTGAATCCCTTGTGAATGTATTTGCATATGTATTTAATTGACTTTAATGATTGGCAGTACTGCAAATTAATGTTTGCTTGCAATGGGCCCATAAATGTCAAACCACATACAACACATATGCGAATATTTTTTATATTTATAGATTATCAAACAATCGTCAAATAGTAATCAATTAATAATTAATCAGTTAATCGTGAAACAATTATCGAACAATCATAAAAAAATCATTGAACAGTAGTCAGTCGATCATCAATCAACCATCAAACAATCAACAAAAAATCATCAAACTACATTCATAAAATCGCCAATTAATCGTGAAACATTTATCAAACAATTTTTACAAATCTTCAAACAGTCATCAGTCAATCAATCATTAAACAACTGTCAAACATTCGTCAAACAACCATCAAATAATCATGAAAAATCTTCAAACAATCGTCAGTCAAGCTATTATTAAACATCAATCATATTTCCAATCCGTGCAGCCGTTTTCCGATTTTAGATAAATGAAAAAAGAGGTCGTAAATGTGGACATTGTAAATTTTTCTTTATGTAGAATCCTAACATGGACTAAAGAAAACAAAAAAAAAAAATGTCCTGATTGGTCCAGTCGTTCTAAAGTGATGCAATTTTAAAGAAAACGGGAATTTTATCCCCATTTTTCGATTACCAGGTCCTCCTTGGTCCATTTCCAAAAAATTTAAAAAGCGAAAAACTATCCTATAGTATGAAAATATCCACATTTAAAACTTTAATTATTTTGGTTAAATCGTTTTGATCATCCATATTTGTTATTTTTATATTTGACTTATATTGGAGGGGTCACGCCCACCTTAGATTAAAAAAAACAACCTGGCCTATTTTACACACTGGTCACACCTTAACATACTGTCAAAATTTCACGCCCACTTGAGATTTGAGAAAAAGACCTTGCCTATTTTAACCACCGGTCACACCTTACCATACTGTAAAAATTTCGGAAAAATCGGTTTGCAGGGTCGTCCATATTTGTAATTTTAAATATTTGACTTGCATGGGAGGGTCATACCCACTTGAGATTTAAAAAAAATACCTTGCCTATTTTAACCACCGGTCACACTTTATTAAAAGTTATTAAAAGTTTGTTCGTAGGAAAGTACACAGTAGTAGGTGATTTTCATAAAATCCATCCAAGTCCACACTAAATTCCTTAACTACCCGTTTTTACTTGATGTTGTAGCAAGTGATTCATTTTTGTCACTAGTTATCATCCCCTTCAAAAATGGATTGATTTTATTTATATTTAATAGAAATTTCGAGATAGAAATTCGACCCAAATGCCACGGAAAATATATGCATAATTGTTTTGACTTTGATCATATCACATACACCCCATTTCTGGAAAACCTACAAACACCACAATTTTATTTAAATTATAATAAATCTTACATTATAATAGCCTTGAAACCTTTAGGTAAGTTAACAAAAGCAACTACATCAAATAATAAGCTATAGGGTAGAATCAAAACTTTTCGAACGAAAAATACGAATTTTAAACCTCATTATCTCCGATTTTGAAGAAATTTTGTATATACATTCTCCTAGATCATATAATTTTTTAAATTCTTAAAAATTTTTTAATTTCGCTTTAGTTCATATTTTATGGCGGTTTAAAGTTAATTTTTTCAATATATTTTCAAAACATACCCATTTTATTAAAGGGTTTTTGAAAAGTTTTGGGATATCAAACATTTTATTTGCCATTAAATTTACATTTCTAAGTTTTTACCATTAAACATTTACTTTCGACTTATGAGATATATGGTGACATTCACGCCATTTAAGCGAATTATAACGTATATTGTAGATACAATTAGAAATGGATTAGAAATCCAACAAAAGAATATTTTTTTTACTTTGAAGTGCAAATAACTTCGAATCAGCAAAGCATATATGATATATATATATATATATATATATATATATATATATATATATATATATATATATATATATATATATATATATATATATAAAATGGCTATAAAGCGTATTTAAGAGAATTTTTTTTTGCTTTGAACAGGTATTTATAATAAAAACAAGTAAGAAAGTGCTATAGTCGGTCAAGCCCGACCATACGATACTCTTCGCCACTAAGGTCAAAGGTGTTTTTTTCCTGTATAAAGATAATATTTGCTAAATTTTGCCATCATACAAACATTTACACAAAATATGAGAGCAAGGGTCAAATGTGGACCGATTATCTCGCACTGGCAAGTTGATTACAGTTGTTACAAAAATTATGTATGCAAAAAATAAACATAAAATTCTCATTATCTTCAGATTTACGAGCGTTTTGGTGATTTTTGTCTCATTTAGTGCATTCTGACAGTAGAGTTTGTATGGGAGCTATGGTCAAATGTGGACCGATTTCAACAAAATTTGGTACAGTGATTTATGTTTACATAAACAGTATTTGTTTTGAATTTCATGGAAAAATATTGATATTTGTGGCCAATATATCAATTCCGGGAAGTGGGACCCATGGGAGGTACCATAAATAATAGACCGATAGCCATGGTCCCATTATCAAAAAAATTATATGTGCTAAATTTCTTCAAATTATCTTTAGAAATGCGACCTGAAGTTTGATTACAAGGTTTTTATGGACCCCGATGTAAACCTTGTAATCAAGCTACAGACGGACGGACTGACATCGCTAAATCGACTCTGAAAGTGATTCTAAGCCTGTTGGTATACTAAAAGGTGGGTCTAAGACAATTATTTGTATGCGTTACATACATCAGCACAAACTTATAATACCCTTCCAACCTATGGTGGTGAAGGGTATAATAATGGATCTTTTCAAAATGGCAAATTTTATAAAAAAAAATTAATAAAACTCGGCCGTTTTAATAATCTGGAGACAATAACGAATAAAAAACAAGTAAGAATAGGTTATGACGGTCCATTCCGACTATGTAATTCCCTTCACTACTAAGGTCAAATATGTAGCAGCAGTTTAAGAAGTTTCCTTAAGGCTTAGAGACAGATACTATCTATATGTAATGGGTGTTTTTTTTAGAGGTATAGAACTTCGAATTGAAATAAAACACAAGAAAATCGTTTTAATGTCGGGCATGTGGCCGCCGCGGCTGGCTCGAATAAAGCCAATTCTACAGGTCCAATTTTCAACTACTTTTTCGAGCATATGGGGCCGTATGTTGCCAATAACGCCACGAATGTTGGCTTCCAAGTCCCCTAACGTTTCTGGTTTGTTGGCGTAGACGAGCGACTTCACATATCCCCAAAGAAAATAATCCAGTGGTGTCAAATCGCACGATCTTGGTGGCCAATTGACAAGTCCATTCCGCGAAATTATGCGCTCATCGAATGTTTCCTTCAATAAATCAATTGTGACGTGCGCTGTGTGGCATGTAGCGCCGTCTTGTTGGAACCACAACTCATCCACATTCATGCCATCCAATTGGGGAACAAAATAGTCGGTTATCATGGCTCTATACCGGTCTCCATTTATGCTAACTGACTCTCCAGCATTATTTCGGAAGAAGTATGGCCCAATGACTCCACCAGCCCATAGAGCACACCAAACAGTCAGTTTTTGTGGATGTAATGGCGTCTCAAGGGTCTCATGTGGATTCTCTTCACTCCAAATGCGGCAATTTTGCTTGTTGACGTAGCCATTCAACCAAAAATGAGCCTCATCACTGAACAAAATTTTGCGATGAAAATCAGCATCGAGATCAATCTCATTTTCGGCCCATACACCAAAATCACGACGCATTGCATGGTCTCGCGGCTTTAATTCTTGCACAAGCTGGATCTTGTAAGGTCGCAAGCCAAGATCTTTGCGCAAAATCTTCCATAAAGTTGATGGACAAAGCTCCAATTGCTGTGCACGGTGGCGAATCGATTCATTCGGGTCCTCTTCAACACTTTGCTCTACAGCGGCAATTGTTTCTTCGGTGCGCACTGTTCGACGTCGCTGCGGATGCGTATTATCACATAGAGTAAACGTAGTGCGAAAACGATCCATGGTTAACCGAATTAATTGCTCTGATGGAGGATTATGTCGACCATAAAATGGAAGGAGCTTGCGGTAAACTTCGCGAACTGAACCATTATTTTCGAAATAAATTTGCACGATTTGCAAGCGTTGTTCTTTTGTCAACCTGTTCATGATGAAATGGCAAGCCAAACTAAATATTAATCACTTGACAAAATGGCCGCCAGTTAAATAAGTGATGCCAACTTAAAGTTCTATACCTCATTAAAAAACACCCGATATCTGTCATATGACCTTTTTTAAAAATTTCGAGATTTAAGTAGATTTATGTCATTTCCGGCTGAGGGTCTGATATGGGAGATAGGATCAATTGTCGATCGAAGCTTTCAAAATTTCCTGGGGTTTAAAAGACTTTTGAGTATATATCTTGTATTGGATGGGCCGATTCATACAAAATTAGGTACACTGATTTCGGCCACTATAAGCAATATTTATGCTCAATATTATTAAAATACAATGAAATTAGTGGCAGTAATGGGCCAATAATTCTATGTCGGGAAAGCATCCCTATGCAAGGTACCCGTAATAGTTAATCCAAACCAAAATATAAAAATGAGTCTGTGGAAAATTTCATAAAATATCTTTAAAGTCACGACCTGTAGTTTAATAACAGCCAGCCGAACGGACATCGTTAAATCGACTCAGGGAGTGATTCTGATTCAATCGGTATACTAAAAGGTGGATCTGAGACTAATATTTGTACGCCTTACAAACATCAGCACAAATCCAATATACCCTTTCCACCTATGATGGTGAAGGGTATAAAAATCCGACCGTCATTATAATCAACGCAAAACGTTGAATTTTGTGAAGTAGTATTATTATTTCATTTTTAAATTCTAATTGATTAACGTTTGCTAGTATTTTAAATTAATTCAAATGCGAATCCTTAAATATCTCGATACATAAAAAATGGACTTATTGCACTTACAATAAAAATATACTCAAATCTCACTTTACATACAAAATTATCTACACATGTTACATATTTTAGCGATTAGTAGAGCTCTACAAAACAAAGGCCAATTTCAACATTGGTAAGAGTTTAATTATCTTTTTGTACAAAATTTCATAAATTTATAAATTGACAGAAATTCTTTAGGTGTGTAAAATATGTTTCCTCATTCTAGTTCAATTAATTTTTGGTTAAATTTACATTTTTGTAGTAACTAATTTGTGGCTTGTCACACCTTCAGTTAATTGTTGTCAAAAATAGTTTGTGGAAACTAGAAAATAATTTATGTAATTATAAGTAGGTACCACCTTAATTTACGTTCCTGTTAATTGTTGTTAGGGAATGTTTAATGTAATAGATATTTAGCGCTAAATTAACACTAATAATATCCCATTAAATATCGACTTTCATCATTAATTGACAGTTATTCGTAGTTATTGTTATTGAAACCATGAAAATGACATTAATTTGGCTTAAGTGGACATATACTCGTATTCCTGGGGTAAATATTTTTGTATTTTTTGTTGTTTTATGACATCCATCATCATCATCGTCATCAACGTTTACAAATAAATGCAAACAAAATAATTGAAATAAATTTTGTCGATGGATAAAAATAATTTGTAAATATTTATGTACGTTATAAATAATCGTATGTATTGAAACGAGGGCAGGTCAAGTAAGTCATTTAAATAAAAATCAGATTAAAAAAAAATAGTTTTATATACTTAGTCTTATGTTTCTCCATTTTTTTGTTTTTCCCGAAAATATGATTTGTCCAGATCACCAAAATAGGTAATTTTTGTAAGATGGTTTTGACGTTGAAGTCAAATTTCGCGTAGCTAAGTTTGGGAACGAGAAATAGTCACTCGGGCGGATTAGGGGGCAGTTCTTAGTCCAATTTTTTAACTTTTGCCATGATATCTGAGTGCAATCTTGCACTTTTCAAGTGGAAAATAACTGTTTTCTAGGCAAATTCTGTTGTTTTCTTTATCAATTCCTAAATGAATCGATACAATAAGTTACTATAATATTGAGACACTAATTGTTTTCTCCTGAAGGTAGTCAATGCGAATTATACCCCATGTATTCCTATGACTTTATAGGCCTACTGTTTGGTCTCCGGTGTGTCGTGCTAGAAACAGTGTAAAAACAAATCCATATTGCTCTTGAAGAACGATTAACATTATCAAAAGTTTGTGTTTGATTGCGAGAAAATGCGGAAGCTATCTTGCGGATGGCTTTCACAATCTATTTTACTTTTAATCTCCGATCGGCTAAAACTATATCGTAATTTTTTTCAATTGTTTCTGATGTATAGAGCATACAAAAGTACGAGTACATTGAGAGGCTGTAAATTCTAAAAACTCCAGACTTATTGACCCGCCCTCGTATATTTAAATACATATGTAGTTAGGAGTAATGAGCTTTTATACCCTACACTAACATAGGTGAAGGTACAGGGCCAATACACGCGGCATGCGGCTGCGAGCGGTCTTGGTATTGCCAGTACATAAAATGTGCGCTTGTTTACAAAAATGTTCATATAAAAAATATTTGAGTAGGATATAATTAAATCTGGCAGCACAGAAAAAATCTGCCGCGCGGAAAAGTAGAACAAACTTCTACTTTTTCCCATTGCCGCTTCAAATTTGACAAATCAAAAAACAGCTGATTGCCGCCCGCAGCCGCTTGCCGCGTGCATTGGCCTTCTACCTTGAAGTATATTGGGTTTTGTTAAAGTTTGTTAGAAAAAGAATTATTTGTTTGACAGTCGCCTTAGGGTATATATGTGTGTATATCTTTCCTTTAGATCACATTAGACTAAGTACGAGTCTAATGTGATCTAAACGAAAATAGCTAAATCGGTTCATATTTAATAGTACAGTACCTGGTTGACCGAGCCTTTCTCGGAGCTTTATGATAAGCATTTTGAGGCAAATTTGAAAGTTTTTATATATTTTATTTTATAAAGTTAATTTTGAATTATTTTATTTATTTTGTCCGACCAACGCATAGTTTGCATAGTTTACAGTTTAACTCATTTTAATAATTTTGGAAATTGGTCATACCAACAGAAACCTCCGTCGACTCATGCGCAACAACTTTGCTAAAGATTATAGTCTGATCAAATGCACAGTTTATGATTTATTTCATTTTAAGTAGTTTTCAGTGGCGCCACCTGAAGTTGTTCATACCAACTAAGAAACCTTCGTCTGCTTATGCGTAACAACTTTGCTTATGATTATAACATGATCAAATGCACAGTTTACGATTTAATTCACTTTGAGTAATTTTCTGTGGCGCCACCTGTCGGACGTTGCTCATTCCTATTCATAAACCTTCGTCGGCTTATCCGCAACAACTTTGCTGAAGATTATAGCATGATTAAATGTACAGCTTACGATTAAATTGACTTTGAGTAAATTTCAGTAGCGCCACCTGTCGAAATTTCTTCATACCAATTAAGAAACCTTCGTCGGCTCATGTGCAAGAACTTTGCTAACGATTGTAGCATGATCAAATGTACAGTTTAAGATTTAATTAATTTTTAGTAATTTTCAGTGACGCCATCTATCGGAAATTAGTTTCATCAACTTTGAAACCTTCGCCGGCTTATCCGCAACATCTTCACTAAAGAGCATAACATGATCAAATGCACAGTTTACTATTCTATAAAGAACATACATACAGACAAACATTCATTTGTTTAAAAGGTATAACATTACTAATTTTTCCCCCTTTTTATCCCCTAATTTAAAAAAAGTTCCATATGCATATTTGGTACTTCTTTGGTACCAATAGAATTCGGTACATTTTATTAAAACGCAGTTAACATAATGTTTCTATTCATATTACTTTTTGAGATGTTAAGTTATCATTTTATCCCTTTTTTACCCATTTTGGCCCCAAAATCAAAAAAGCACCATATATGTGTTTAAAGTTTCTTTCACATCTATTGATTGCAGTACAAAGTTTCTTTCTATATTCCTTAGTTTAAATATAAGAGTGGGTTAAAAAGGTACCAAAAAAAGTATTTTACCCCTTATCGGACATAGTTTCAAAAAAGTACCAAAGCTGTTTAAAACATAATTTAAATTTTGTTTCTATACCTATTACTTAAGGAGATATAGCGTTTTCGATTTTTCCCCTTTTTACCCGTTTTTACCCTCTTAGAGGCAAAGGTTCCAAAAGTCCCTTCTTCTTCGACCTATACATAAAAAAAGATACCCACTGTCCAAATTTTATCAAAATATTTAGAGCCGTTTTCGAGATAGTCATTCTATATATATATATATATATATATATATACATATAAATACATACAATTATTGCTCGTTTAAGAATATTTATGAGATAAATCAATACACGAAATTTGGTTACTTTTGGCCCATATAACTCCTATATACGATAAAATTCCAAAATGAACTACAGTGCATGCTCTGTTATCGAACACATATATATATATAGTTCCCACACGATATTCCAATTGGAACAAGGGGTACTTCTCTCAGATGAGCTGTATCCGATTCTATTTTTAGACTTATTGAAAGGGACCTACTTTTTAACTCCGGCTCCGAATGGCAAATACATTAGTTACTCAATAACCAGTGGCTAGCTGAGTTATGAGGTGAACCGCTTTTTTGAAAATTTTAATTTTTTTCAGTAGGGTCTGGCCAGGGATCGAACTTGGGACCTCTGGTATGCTAGGCGGATGACTTACCTGCTATACCGCGGCGCACAGTGCTATCATCCCAAACAAACAATGGACAAAAATCGAAGTAGTTGTTTTAGATTAATGAAATTTAGTGTGTGACTTTATATGGATTCAACATGATCATATTCGAAATTTTAACAAAATTGGTCGAAGGACACGCCTACCGCCCACATATTTCTTAATATTGAATAATAAATGGAATTCGCAAAACTAAAAATATCTCCTATATGAGTCACTTTAGACAAATAAAATTTGATGCATGATTTAATAAAAATTTGTCTAAGGATACGCCTAGAACGCACAGATCCTTAAATCTGGTAGAATCGACAAAAATCACAAAATAAAAAATATATCTGAAAGCAATTGTCGTAAAATTGTTTGCAAACTTTTGACAAAATTGGCTTAAGGATAAGTCTACGATTTACAAATCCTTAAATATGGAAAAACCGAAAAAATCACAATATGAATCTTATATTTGTGCAAATCTTAACAAAATCGGTCTAAGAACACGCCTAATACACATATATATTTCAATATTAAAAAATCGACAAAAATCACACAGCTCAAAATAAGTCTTGGAGTAGTTGTCGTAGTTGAGAAGGACCCGTCTATCACTCATAATACTTTCTTAAATGTGTCAAATTTAATCAAAATCTTAAAAATAGCATTTATTGGATAAGATTGACTTACATCTTACATTTATATTTATTTTACAACATTTTTTAAGAAAGATCCTCCATTTAATAATATTTAATAAAAAAAAAATTTGGTCTAAGCACGATTTTTGTCCTATAAAGATTCGATACCCATTAATATAATAGTGTTATTAAATAAATTTTTTACCCTACTATCTTATCTTATCTTATATCCTTAAACGAGCAATAATTGTATGTATATATATATCTATATATATATAGAATGGCTATCTCGAAAACGGCTCTAACGATTTTGATAAAATTTGGACAGTGGGTACCTTTTTTGATGTATAAGTCGAATAAGAAGGGACTTTTGGAACCTTTGCCTTTAAGAGGGTAAAAAATCGAAAATGCTATATCTACTAAAACAAAAGGCATTGAAACAAAATTTAAATTATGTTTTGAATAGCTGTCAAAATAAGCGGACAGTTGTTTGGTAATTTTTTCAATCTATGCCCGATAGGGGTAAAAAGTGTGAAAATAGTTTTTTTGGTACCATTTTTAGGCCACTCTTATCTTTTGAACCAAACAATATAGAAAAGAATTTTGTAATGCAATCAATAAATGTGAGAAAAATATTGAACACGTATTTGGTACTTTTTTGATTTCGGGGGCCAAAATGGGTAAAAAAGGGATAAAATGATAACTCAAAACCTCATGAAGTAATATGAATAGTAACAATATGTTTACTGCGTTTTAAAAAAAAATACCGAATTCAATTGGTACCAAGTACCAAATATGCATATGTAACTTTTTAGAAATTAGGGGGTAAAAGGGGAAAAAATTGGTAATGTTATAACTTTTTAATAAATTAATGTTTTTCTGTCTGTATGTCCTTTATAGAATAGTAAACTATGCATTTAACCATGTTTGCTCATGCAATCTCTAGCTAAAGTTGTTGCGCATGAGACGACGACGGTTTTTAAGTTGGTATCACTATCCGACAGGTGGCGCAACTGAAAATTACTTAAAATGAATTAAATCGTAAACTGTGCATTTGTATCTTTAGCGAAGTTGTATATGATCCTTAGCGAAGTTGTTTCAAATGAGCCGGCGAAGGTTTTTTACTTGGTATGAACTATTTTCAACAGGTGGCGCCACTGAAAATTACTTAAATTCAATTAAATCGTAAACTGTGCATTTGATCTTGCTATGATCTTTAGCAAAGTTGTTACCAATGAGACGACGAAGGTTTCTTAGTTGGCATGAACAATTTTCGATAAATTACTCTAAGTGAATTAAATCGTAAGCTGTACATTTGATTATGCAATGATCTTCAGCAAAGTTATTGCACATGAGTCGACGAGGGTTTCTTAGTTGGTGTCAACAATTTCCGATAGGTGGCGCCACTGAAAAATACTCAATATGAATTAAATCGTAAACTGTGCATTTTATCAGGCTATAATCTTTAGCAAAGTTCTTGCGCATGAGTCGATGGAGGTTTCTAAGTCGGTATGATCAATTTCCAAAATATTAAACTATGCATTTGATCATGTGTTGATTAGACAAAATAATTAAAATGATTCAAAATTAATTGGATATTTGTGTACCGTATTTTCTCTAAATTTATTTTAATTGGTTAGTACTTATAAAATAAAATATATAAAAACTTTAAAATTCGCCTCGAAATGCTTATTATTAATCTCCGAGCAAGGCTCGGTCTCCCAGGTACTGTATTTATTATTGTAGCTAGAACTATCATTAAGGCTGTTTTGATATCAAATGAGTTACACGTTGTAATCATGCAAAATTTATCATTTTAGACACTTTTTTAAATCCTAACCACCCAAGTGGTTAAGATTTTTTGTATCTATTAGATAAAGGTCCAGAGTGATATAAAATCGAGGAAAAAATATGGTATTTGATGTATTTTTTTTCAATTTTCCACTAAAATTTGGCAAATTTATAAAAAAATCATCAAAATTATATTCTAAAAAACATTACTAAACTAAAACTGAATTTGAAATCTAAATTTTTTTATTTTTCCAAATACGCTTATTAGGGTGGAGCGAAAACCAACTTTTATTGAAATTCGATACGCTTGGGTTAAAAACCGATGCTCTCCGTCCTAAGAAGCTCAGAAAAAAAATTTTGTCATCCTAGGTCAATGTTCTGAGGTGGCGCACAGGACATTTATTTCTAGGACCGATTTGTACGGGTTTTTGGTAAATTTCAACCAATAGAGATATGTTTTTGGCAAAATAAATAATTAGATGTAGAAAACAACTAAATTAGCTTTGATTAGAGTTATAAAAACTAAAAATCCATGCAGTATTTTTTAAGTTATTGCAATTTGCCCCAGAAATTTCGTGTCCTTTTCAACACGCCTAAGGATATGCAGCAAAAAAAAATATTTTTTAGAGTACAGAAATTACAAATCTAAAGACATAGAAGAATATATAGAAGGTCGTCAGCTGATCCACTAAAATTTAGTATTCTACTAAATCACACGTACACGAAATAAAAGCTTTTTTAACAAACAGAAAAGCTTTTTGCACTCAAAATTTTGTTTGAATAATTCCGCGAAATTTTGAATGAAACGCACTGTTGTAAATTGCACACATAAAATGTTATTTTTTTTTTAATATTTTAACATTATTTTGATGTCGAAACACTTTTTATTTTTTACAAACTGAAAATTTTTTATTTTGTTTTCTTTCGACATTCATTTTTTTGTTTTTGCTTAATTTGTTTTGAACAAGTAGGGCTGCAATTTTTGGTATTAAAAAAAATAATGAAATTTAAAATAAAAGATTGTTTATACATTTTAATTATCCTAAAATCAAGTAAAACTCATTCTATACCTTAAAAGATGAATTTCTTAAGAATATATCCTAAAATTACTGAAAAAATCTTGAAGAAAATTTGCGTCCCATCATATCATACTTTTTTGTGCAACTGTTTGTATTCATTAAGAAAAGTAAAAGCTCTTTTTAAGCTTACCGATACCATATTACTGATCCGTACTTTTGACATGTCCCAAGTGTACTTTGACATTTCGTTGACTTTTTAGGTATTTATTTATTCTATGTCTAAAGATTTATTTCATCTAAATACTTATAAGTACTAAATAGTTTAAATTTATTAAATTTATTTAAGGACCGTTTCAAAGCTCACTTTTTAAGTTTAAGAAAAATTTGTTAAAAAAAATATTAAAATTTTTTGATCGGCATGTTAAAATAAACAGATGTGGCAAAAAAAATCAGTTTGATATTTCATATGGTTTCGCCGTACCTGCGAATTGAAATCGTAAAATTTCGAGAAAAAGTAAATTTTTGGACATTATGTAAGTAGATGCATAGTCAATTTTATTTAAGTTTTCTTTTGATAAAGTTAATACTGAATTTTATTTCCCAGTCATTGAGGAATGTCCACTAGAACTTTCTTTGATATTGGGTGAGCTTAACCCTTTTTTCATCGGAGTCAAAGGTCAAAATTTGGAATTTTAGTGGCAAAAATACGAAATGTTATAAATTTAGTGGCGAATTTCGATCAAAATTAATAAAAAAATAGTTACTTTTAAGAATGGTTATATTATTTTATTCAAAGACCGGAGATCGTTTATTTTCATTTCGATCGAAAAATAAAAAAAGAGGGATTTTTATTTGAAATATAAATATCCCTCATGATGAAAATTTTAAATATCTATAACGATAAATATCCGAACAGAAAAATATTGTTTTATTGATTGTTTTATTTTTGAACTTCTGTTTTGACTTTGAAAAAATAAAATGTTTATGAAATTTCAAAATTTTCAACAATGAATGTATGAATGTTTTCAATTTATTGCAATGTTTTAGGACATCGAAGTTAAAGATAATAGTTCTAATGGGAACTATTGGTAGTTTCTTTGATTCGCGTCGCTATTTCTAAAAAACATTAACTTTTTAACGTTTTAAACGCATTTAGACAATGACTATTTGTTGCCCAAACCCATTTCAATATAAAATTTGAAACAATAATTGCATTTATTGCTATTTAAACGTCTTAAAGATGCTTTATACCCGGACAAATACAGAAATAAAATTTGAATTTTTTCTATCAAAATTTATTTTCATCGGATGAAAAAAGATGAAAATTATTTTGATCTGTACTGATAAATATCCCAAACGATTTTTTTATATTTTATTTTCATCGGATTGAAAAAAGAAACAAAATTTTTGAACAAATAAAAATCATGAGGGATTTTTAATATTTTTTTAAACTTCAATGATTGTTTTTTTATGGATTTAAACATAAAAATATTGTTTTAAAAGTATTAATATCCGGTCTCTGGTTTTATTAAAAATATTTAATTTAACCCTTAACAAATGTTTTTCTTTTCGAAAATTTAAAAGTTTGGTTTTTTTAAGTGATTAACTTTATTAAATCTGTTGTCATCACTTAAGCTGTAAAACAATTTTGGGAGTTTCCCTTCATAAAAGTCCCATTTTTCCCCATACAAATGGGTCCTGGAAATAAATGTCCTGTGCGCCACCTCAGGACATTGACCGAGGAAGACAAAATTTTTTTCTAAGCTTCTTAGGACGTAGAGCATCGATTTTTAACCCAGGCGCCCAAAGTTGGGGATATTCAATCTTCAAAAAGGCGAACAAATTTGGATTGGGGCTTGGGGATTTTGTTGGGGATTCACTCAAATTTGTTGGGGATTTTTTTGGGGAAATTTTAAGTTGTGAATTTAAAACATAATATTTTATTAATAAGGGAAAATACATATTTTGCAAGAATGGATAATTCGTTTTTTGATATAAAAATTTCATCCGATTATGGTCAGAATTTGAAAAAGAACTACTAAACTGTAAGCTGCCAAGTTGGGAAATTTAAATTTAAAAATGAATTGTTAAAATTATAAACAAAAAATATTAAATAAAATGGTCTACGAAACTCAATGGAATAAACTTTTTTTTTACAAATTGGAATACCATATTTTGACCAGAAGTTTATATTTTCAAGATGTTGTCTGTACACATCACTATAAAGAACTTGGTCAAGCAGTTTTGAATATATAAGCGGTTCAGGCAATGCCTGTGTAGAGTGATTATTATTAGTTATAACAAAATTTGTTTTCAAGAATTTCAACCGACACTGAAATGTTAAAAAATTGAATTCCAAAAAGTTAGTGCTCACATCAGATTCTCTTGATCAGTTTTTATTTCACATTTCTTTTGAAATGTTCACACAAGAACATTTTCTTCACCAGTTTCGATTAAAAAAAAAAATCCAAATTTTCGCAAACTTGAAACTACGGTCAGGTCTGTTATCAACTTCAATTCCGTTAACTTTTTATCAATCAAACTTAACACTTGATGAGCCAAACTTGACTGGTGTGAAAGTAGACTTAGGTATAGTTAAAATCATCTAATTTTCAAGAATTTGATGATTCTGAAGTTTACGAAATACTAGATTTCTAACATTTTATTATTTAAATTTGTAGTGATTGCAAGCATACAAAACTATTTTCATATTAATAAAATAGTTCACTTCATTAAATTAAATAAAAAAAAATTTTTGGGGCTAAAAATATAAAAATTTGGGGATGGTGACCAAAAAGTATCTGGCAGCCCTGCCCAGGCGTAACGAATTTCAATAAAAGTTGTTTTTTGCTCCACCCTAACGCTTATGTAACAAAAAAATCTTTGAAATCTTTGAAAAAATTGATTTTTGGCGACATTTTTTGTGAAGCCACCAAAAAATGTTTTTGAACAACTACTTTTTTCGTAATTTTGCGCCACTTGGCGGTAACAAAGAATAATAAAATTAAAAAATTTATTTCAGATTTGTATTGTTATCTATCGAAATCAATTACATTTAATACAATTTGCGGCAATTATTTTTTTGATTTTTGTCCACTGATGGTAGCACTATGCGGCGGTTCACCCGAAATGAAGAAATGTGCGGATAATTGGAGCTTCCAGATTAGCACATGTCCGAAAAATGATATGTGCAATCTGTTTTCTTTTAATTGCTGTTAAAGAAATAAAATCGGATACCAACTGGCTGAGCTACCGGACGATAAATTGATAAACCTCGTTAAAATCGGTTTTTTTTGTGCATAACTCCTAAACTTGAACGTATTTCTGAATTTCTTTCGCTCGATTTGTCATGTACTCAATAAGGCCTACAACCAACGCTAGTTCGTTTCCCGAGTTTTTATTTAAGTGTATCAGAGTGTAATTAGCTGTGTACGATATCACTAAGTCGAGCTTGACCGGCTATACTTTTAATTTTGTAACTAGTTTTTGCTTTCTTTATTTTCGCGCTAGCTAATACATATTGAAATTAAATTAAATATTAAGTAATAAAAAAATTTAACGATTTATTTGCAAACAATGTGAAACAAATTCACTATTGGAGGTCCCTTAAATGCCACAATTACTTACTTAACATTAATGACTATTAAACAAATAAAAATTTAATAGCGAAATTCATAGGTGTTAATATTTTTTTAATGGTTCATTTTTTTATTTAGTCTGGAAAATTATTTATTCGCTAAAATTGAGTTTCTTTTGTTCTTTTTCGTGCATTATTTTAATTAAATGACATATTAAATTAGATAAAAAAAGTCCATGCGAAAATAGATAGCAAGTGACAATGAAGTCGTTTGTATTTTGTTTATATTTTCTTTCCTAAATTGTTTTTCACTATAAAAAATATAATTTAATTAACATTTTATCCATGAGATAATGGAGAAATTTCACGACTTTAGCTTTTAATTAAGAAGAATTTAGTGAATTTAATAAAATGATATATACAAGTTATAAAATCTATTAAGTGTAAATACTAGGGTGTTTACTCGAGTTATGTTTGCTCGATTAATCGGAAAAATAAAATCGATTAATCGCTCGAGTAAAATAAAATGGCTAATTTCAAATAAAGATTTATTTGAGTAATTTTCCACGAGCAATCGAGGTACTCGAGTAAAATTATTTCAATAATTTTGTAAGTATTTTTTTTAATATAACGACTAAAATTTATCTCAGCGTATTTCTAAACTGTTAAGTTTGTAAAAAAAACGTTAGCCAAATGGAGAGCTAAGATACTACTTGCCGTTCTATGGTCCATCTTAGGCAATAATTGATGGTTCTACTATAGTTAATTTAAAGCAATAATCGAGGGTTTTAATATAGTTAATTTTCCATTTATTTATTTAAACATTGTCAGTTCTTAGCAATAATCGAGACTTGTAAATTACAACTTGTAATATAGTCCATAGTATATATATATAGTCAATGTAATTTCAGATATAAATAGCCTAGTCTACCATACCCTCTTGTGGTATCCAATGTATTCGTAATTTCTACTATTGTTTATTTAAAGGTCATAATGTAATCGTAGCTCCTGTTATAGATTAGTTAAAGGTACCATTGCAATCGTAAAACCAACTATAGTCCAGTTGACGTCTCCAATGTATTCGAAGATACTACTATAGTTTAGTTGAAGATCCCTGTGTAATCGTAGGTCCCACTCGAATAACAGTACGTTCTACTATAGTTCAGTTAAAGGACGCAATGTAATCGTAGATCCTACTTTCGTACAGTATAAGATCCCATTGCAAACATAGGTAAAAGGTAGTCGTAGAGCCTACTAATCTATTAGATCAAACTCAGGATTTATGAAATCGAAAGATCGCTTTTTATATATAGAAGTAAGTAAACTCACTTAAAATATTTAGGGTGACAATATGTTACAATATGTTTTTCATTGCGAATTGTTAAACCTTTTTGTTAATAAAACACTATAATTTTATTAAAAAAAATTGTTGTTTTAAAAATATATATCAAAAAAGCTTAAAGAAAAATCTTACTCGAGTAATTTTAAGATGAATTTTTCACTCGATTAACTCGAGTAATTTTTAACGATTAATCGATTTTCCGAGTAATTAAAAACCCCCATTTTCAAGTTATTTGATTACTCAAACAGTTAAGTCGAGTAAAATGAACACCC
This sequence comes from Stomorhina lunata, assembly GCA_933228675.1. Classification (NCBI taxonomy): domain Eukaryota; kingdom Metazoa; phylum Arthropoda; class Insecta; order Diptera; family Rhiniidae; genus Stomorhina; species Stomorhina lunata. Next base: position 44,230,376 of record OW121741.1, on the reverse strand, counting down.
TAGTAAATACCCTGTGAAAAAGGAATATATGTACATACATATAAGGATGTAACCGGGAGGTGTAAAAATGTATATTTGCCTTGAAAAGGAAGCTTTTTAAAAATTTTAAGATACAATCCCAATATCCATAAAATTATAAAAATAGGTGTCATTTCGAATCGGGCAATAAAATGATTTTAGGGAATGTAAAATAAGATCAATATTCATATAATTAACAAAATGTATTTACGATATAGGGCAGTACCTTAAGACGTTTGGATAAAGGGGCTGTTAACAAATTACGTAATGCTATTTTCGCAGATTTTTAACACATTTTAATAGAAATACGCATATGAAATTCCTCCACCATTACAAAAGTCATACATAAAGAAAATAACAATAAGTAATCAAATCTTAATTTAGCGGAAATAATATAGATATTTCCAGTGCAAGTCTATTTGATATTTATTTGAATTAATATAATATTGTTCAGTGGCAATAGATAAGAAAGCTCCTAGCTGATCCAAGGTGTCCATCCTTCTTAGTCGTTGGTGACCTTCAAAGTGCAAAAGTTGCCTTGATTATTTGGGTGAACGTGCAAATGTATTTGGTACAGAACCTTCTAATCTCTTCTTGGACAAGGGGAACATTAACCAAGAGACGTTTTAGATGATTTTTTTTTTTAAACGAAAGAAGTAATATCGTTAAAGACATGCGAGGGCGGGTCAATAAATCGTTGTCTTTTTGATTTGCCAGCCTTTTAATTGGTAAATTCAAATTGATCCTCTTAAGAGTAAACTGTCAGTTGACTGCCGCCTACGAGTAAATGAGTCATTTTGGTTTTTAAACAGCAGACTTCCTCTCGTTTTGAGAAGAAAATGGAAAAAAGTGAATTTTGTGTGCTCAACTTGAATTATTTTCTGCGAAAGAAGTCATTACTCAAAAAAGGCTATAATCGATAAATATTATATGGTTTCTGAATTTTGATGTGACCTTACAAGTACGGAAGATGCCAAACGTTCTTGACGCCCAATTGAGATCTCTACATTCGAAACAATTGAAATGTTAGAGATCGGATATTAAAAATGAGAGTGATTAGGCAAAATGTCTGCTGCAGTTTGACAATTCGCTTGTATGTTTTGATTTGTTCAAGAGCAATATGGACGAGATTTTGCACCGTTTCATAACCGTGGATACAGCACACTGGAGACTAAAAAGGGAACTATTCTAATTGAATCGACGCTAAAAAAGACATAGGTGGAATGAACATTAGCTACCTTCAGAGGAATTAGAAAACATAACAGCAAAGAAAAAAATCCATGAATTGTGCTACGAATTGATCCCTCATTCGCCATATACTACAGATATTGCTCCGATCAACTTTTTGTTGTTTCCCAAAATAATAGAATGGCTCGGCTGAAAGACAATTTTTTAGGGGATGAAAACATTTATAAAACGGAGAACTCAAGCAGTCTTACTATGTTTAAAAATAATTTTTGCATTTGTCAGTCACGATAGCGCAGTGGTCGAGTGAGCATCGCGCGTTCACTAAGAAGACATTTTTTAAGAGTATTGATTCTTGATTAAAATGTAAATGATTATCGACAATTTCCTCCAAAGTTCGGTATTCCGCGAATACGTGATGGACAGAGTGTAAATTTAATTCGTTCGTGGGTGCAGAGATTTAGCGCAACTGCTTCGGCTATGAATGTCTTACGGGCCCAGGGCCCAGTCGATCTTTTGGAATGACGAGGCTCATTTCATTTAAACGGCCACATCAACAAGCAAAACCGCCGTTACTGAGAGCTTCGATTAATTTGCTTCGGGAAAATCTCCCCCCAAATCTGATCAGTTGCTTTCCGAACTTCCCATGGATGTCCGATGTCGCCCGGTTTCTAATGAGAATTCCCAATCTCTAGTGGCTTTAAAAGAAAATATTCATCGAGAAATCAGCTCAATTAAACCAAGTTAACTGCAGAGTAAGGATCAAGTTAGCTCGACGGAATACATCTGAATGTCATGCTCTTTAAAAAATAAAATCCGAATTTTTATTCTATAGCTTAAATCTCATTTATTACGTTTATAAATCCGCTTCCAGACACCTGCAGTTTTAGAACAGTCAAGTCGCGCCATCTATTAGTATGTAGAGACATTATTTAAGTTTTTTGTTCAACAGCTAATTTCATCTCTTTTACATCGACGGCACATTTTTTTCGCCTACTATTATGTTTGAAAGCAACAACATAATATATTATATATAATATAATAATTATATTATATCTTTTTATTGCCTTGTCATAGTTTAAAGTCCTCAAGAAGGAACGGGTAAGATATCGTTTTCAGATTAAAACTTTATATTTTTATATTCTCCTAATAGGGAAATGTCCTTATGTTTCTATATTCGATCCATTATTTTTTTTTTTATTTACCATTATTTTCATAATAGATTGAGAAAAAAATTGTTGCTCTATTTGAAAATTAAATGTAATACTAGAACGAGTCCGGTAGATAAACTGCGTATTTACCAAGCGTAATTTTAGTGATATTCTCAAGCCCTCAAAGGCCTACATATCTTAGAAAATATTGCTTTATAAAAACCTCTCTATACTTTTGTGTAAATATCAGTAGTGTGTAGTGATGGGACAAGGGTAAATACCCAAAAGGTAAATTGGGTATTAAAATGTAAATACCAAGGTATTTACCCAAAATGTGGGTATAAATCAGAATAAAGAATTTGATTTTTTATTATGAATAAGACAAATGCAATTATTTTTAAATTTAATCGTAATCGTTTTTACTGTCCGTATACGATAAAAACTCATCGAGTAGGGTGCGTGATTCCTAATGAAGTTGAAGATATATCGTCTTGAGTACCTTCTAGCGAAGAATTCATGGCATTTTCAAATTGAGTGGAGTGTGTGCTTTCTGTTGAATGTGGTAAAGTATAAATAAAAAGCAAGTTGTTGTTAAACGGTTCCTTTTTTTGAGTGAACGAATTTTGAAATTTTTTTTAGTGATCAAAAATTATTGCCCAAATGCCTCTATCTCCTCTAGTTTCCAAGGTAATTATATTGTCATAAAAAAATTTTCAAAAAATTAAGTTTTAGTACGAATTTTGAATATATTTTTTTTGTGTAAATACCCGGATATGAAAGTGGGTATAAATGGGTAAATACCCAGGTCTAAACCCATCTCTAGTCGTGTGCCTTTACTCTTAATGACAGCATTTACTGAGTCTAATAAACTTCGAAATACCAATCCAAACTATAGATCATCCTAGAATAGTCATCTTAGTCGATCTTAGGATAGTCAAATTCGTAAGTAGATAAATGAATACAAGAACACCTAAATGGATGAAACTTAAATATTGATTTCGAAAAGTGTGATATATCTTAAACCCGAGGTAGCCATATAAAGCCATAAGTACCTGGTTGACCGAGCCTTGCTCGGAGCTTTATAATAAGCATTTTTTGGCAAATTTTAAATTTTTGTATATATTTTATTTTATAAAGTAGTAAAATAAATTTAGAGGAAATACATTGTACAAATATTTAGTTAATTTTGAATTATTTTATTTATTTTATCCGATCAACACATAGTTTGCATAGTTTACAGTTTAACTCATTTTAAAAATTTTGAAAATTGGTCATACCAACAGAAACCTCCGTCGACTCATGCGCCACAACTTTGCTAAAGATTATAGCTTGATCAAATGCACAGTTTACGATTTAATTTATTTTGAGTAGTTTTAAGTGGCGCCACCTGAAGTTGTTCATACCAACTAAGAAACCTTCGTCTGCTTATGCGTAACAACTTTGCATATGATCAAATGCATAGATTACGATTTAATTCACTTTGAGTATTTTCAGTGGCACCACCTATCGGACTTTGGTCATTCCCATTAATAAACCTTCGTCGGCTTATCCGCAACAACTTTGTTAAAGATTATAGCATGATTAAATGTACAGCTTACGATTAAATTGATTTTGAGTAATTTTCAGTAGCGCCACCTGTCAGAAATTATTTGCAATAAATAAAAAGCCCTCGCCGGCTCATGCGCTACAACTTTGCTAAAGTTCATAGCATGATCAAGTGTACAGTTTACGATTTAATTAATTTTTAGTAATTTTCAGTGGCGCCACCTAACGGAAATTAGTATTACCAACTTAAAAACCGCAACATCTTCGCTAAAGAGCATAACATGATCAAATTCACAGTTTACTATTCTATAAAGAACATACATACAAACATTCATTTGCTTAAAAGTTATAACATTACTCATTTTTTCCCCTTTTTATCCCATACTTTCAAAAAGCTCCGTATGCATATTTGGTACTTCTTTGGTACCAATTGAATTCGGTAGATTTTATTAAAACGCAGTTAACATAATTCTTATTCATATTACTTTTTAAGATGTTAAGTTATCATGTTATCCCTTTTTTACCCATTTTGGCCCCAAAATCAAAAAAGTACCAAATACGTGTTCAATATTTCTTTCAAATCTATTGACTGCATTGCAAAGTTCCTTTCTATATTCTTTGGTTTAAAAAATAAGAGTGGGTTAAAAAAGTATCAAAAAAACAATTTTCACCCTTTTTTACCCCCTATCGGACATAGTTTTAAAAAAGTACCCAACACCTGTCCGCTTATTTTCATAGCTGTTTAAAACGTAATTTTAATTTTGTTTATATACCTATTACCTTAGGAGATATAACGTGTTCGATGTTTTCCCCTTTTTACCCGTTTTTACCCTCTTAGAGGCAAAGGTTCCAAAAGTTCCTTCTGCTTCGACCTATACATCAAAAACGGTACCCACTGTCAAAATTTTATCAAAATCGTTAGAGCCGTTTTCGAGGTAGCCATTCTATATATATATATATATATATATATATATATATATATATATCAAATCAAAATGCATATCGTGCACTTCGTGATTTTTTTGGTCAATTTGATCGTCCAAATGTGCGTACAATCGCAAAAATCGTGAAAAATTCGAGCAAACCGGGTCTGTAGGAGATGTGAAAACACCAGTGCATGCTCGTACAGCTCGTACTGCAGAAAATATTACGATAGTGTGGCTGAGAAGCCGTCCACCTCAACTCGTCGTCGTGCCCAACAATTGCACCTCTCACGCTCGTCGTTGATGAACATTATGCATAAAGACTTGCATTTACACGCTTACAAGGTGCAATTGGTTCAAGAACTAAAGCCTCTTGACCATTCCAAACGTCGTGAATGGGCAGAATGGTGGCAAGAAATGGCAACAGCGGATGATCAATTTTCGAAGAAAATCATCTTCATTGCCGCATTTGGACGAATGAGAATCCAAGAGTGATTGTCGAAAAACCAATGCACCCACAAAGAGTGACTGTTTGGTGCGGTTTATGGGCTAGCGGCATCATCGGGCCGTATTTTTTCCAAAATGAGGCCGGTCAGGCAGTTACTTATGGCCCTAATTGGAAGAAATGGATGTGGACGATATGTGGTTTCAGCAGGACGGTGCCGCTTGATACACAGAGCAACGAAACAATGGCTCTTTTGCGCAACAAATTCAAGATAATGTGATTTGACACCGTTGGACTTTTTTCTTTGGGGCTATTTGAAAGAAAAGGTGTACGTCGATAAGCCAGCAACAATTCAAGAGCTAAAAGATGAAATAATTCGGTACATTAACGGCATAGAAGCTCCATTATGCCTCAGGGTCATCGAAAATTTGGACCATCGAATGGAGGTGTGGCGCCGTGGTCGCGGCGCCCATTTGGCCGATATTTTGTTCCATACATAATTGAGTAATACCAATATATTCATAATAAAATAAAATTATAATAATTTCCTAAATAGTTTGTGTTTTATTCAAAATCAACATCGGCCCTTGAAATTTAACCACCCGATAGATATATATATACATGCAATTATTGCTCGTTTAAGAATATAAGATATATCCTGCTTACATTCTAAAATAATCAGTTTTAATAAGGGACCGTAACAGTTGTAAGATAAACTACGAAACGGTCATATTTAACCATTAATGTCAATGAATTGATGTAATGGTTAAATTTAACCATTAACAAGAATTATATTTTATTTTTTGGTTAGAATTAAGCATTACATCAACTAAAAACTTTTTTGGTTTTTAATAACCGTTATAGTAACCAATTACCATTATCAAGAATTTTAAAAATTACCATTATCAAGAATTTTTTTATTTTTTTGGTTAACTTATATAGGAAATTCTAAAATGACTGGCTGATTCATCATCGCCTAGCCAAAACGACTAAAGCTAGGAACCTGAAATTTTGACAGCGGGCACGTTTTTCGATGTATAGATCCATCAAGAAGGGATTTTTGAAAATTCGGTCCCAAAGATGGCACAAAAGGAAAAACCAGTAATGCTGTATCTGCAGAAGTAATCGTGATAGAATCGAAATTGAAATTGCGTTGGGATAAGCTACAAAAATTAATAGACCGGTATTTGGTACTTTTTGGGCAAATAGAGGGTAAAAAGACCAAATTTGACCCAAAGGTTTTACGTACCCTAGGTGGGCAACTTTGGACCACTATAGAGAACACTGTGCTACCGATAGATATATTTTTAAACATCTTTCTAAAAACCTGACTCCTCTTTTACTGATTTTGCAAATTTCGTCAAAATCCGTTGAGTATTTTAGATATTACTGATGGGTTGTTTCATAAATGATAACAAAAAAAAATTTTGGTCATAATGATTATTTCTAACCAAAAAAGTTTTTGATTAAAATAATGGTTATTCTTAACCAAAATATTTTTTTGGTTGATATAATGGCTACTTATAACCAAAAAAAAAGTTCATTGTAATTGGTTAAGGTAACTAAAATAAAATAAATGTGAAGAAAATGGTTAAAAATTCCCAAATGCAGATAGAGGGCATTTTTGCGTAACCTTTTTGCTCTGAATAAAAAAATAACAATTATTTAGGGTCCCTGGTTATCTTTAAATATACACTTACCCAAATGTCTGCCAGATATCGAAGCACATAACATTCATCCAACAAAATGCTGCCATTAAACAAAAATATATAAAGAAACCTAAAAAATAAACAATATTATAAAACATTAATTTTAAATATATAAATAACAGAAAATGCAATACAAGATTAAATAAATATTTAAACAAAAATTTCAACACTTACCTGACACAAAACATACAGTGTCATTTGGTGTTGGCATCAGTTGGCCCAAAGCAATTCCCAAATATGCCGTAAACAAACTGCTCACCAAACATATCAATATCTTTCCCGGCAAATTACGCAATCTGGCTATACACAAATACACCAAAAGTGTAATGGCGTAGAACGAACACGATATCAAGAGACCAATTGTGTAGACCTTAAAGCGTATGCGATCATTTCCCACAACTTTTGAATCGAAACAAAGAAATGTGTACAACTAATTTAAGAGTTTTATTGTAAAACATTGAATTTTCTAGGAAATTATATATTAAAACTAAGCGGTCATAACTGTTATAATTACCTTTTGATCGGCCCACGTAGAGTTTCGTATTTTTTCAACGCAATATTGCCCATTTGTGTAATGTTTCTTGGTGGCCATGACATAGAGAGAACCATCACGAACACTTATCGTATGGGATTCATCGGCATAAGCATCGGGATCTAAGCGATATTTGAGACAATCTAAGCTGCGCAATATTCCAAAAACTATAATAAAAAAGTTATCGAGAATGTTTTTTTATTATTTGAACACTTTATAGTTAAAAGTTTTTTATTTTTAAATTAATCGAGGGTTGTTTTAAATTTTTTTTTAGAAAAATGTTTTGGAAATTCCATTCCATTCAAATCTAAAAAATTTCCGATCGGTACAATTGAACTTTAAAAATTCCGGTAACCGAAACAATATAGATTTAAAAAAAATTGGCACGCAAGTGTAAATTTAATAATTATAATAGCCCTGTTCACAATCCGTTGCAATTAGACTAGAATCGTATCATTAGCAATTAAAAAAAATTTCTATATTATTTCAATAGAATTTTTTTCATTTGCGTTTGCAATGTCTTGTGAACTGGGCTAATAAACTTTGTATTTGATTAGTTTTAGCAAGTTATTCCTAATAGAAAGAATAAATAATTTCTTTGTCATCAAATGGATATAAATATTTAAAAATATATTTTTCTGGCTGAAAAAAAAATTTAATAAAGATTTATTTTAATTTCGTTAAAATGGATTTATACATCTCAAAGTAAATAAGTCTTCAGAGATGTATGCACTATGGGTATTTCTGCTGCAAATAGCTCAATTTTGAGCACTCAGTTCTATATAGAAGAATATAGATATTAAGAATCAATAATTGTTTTAAATAAAAAGTTATATATGGGCAAATCCTGCGTGACGGACGATACATTTGTACGAACTTTTTTGTACTTAAAAGTATCCCATTATCGTTCTACACTAGATAGCTTTGCACAGATTTCAGGGAATATTAGCCCATCGATTGTGCTATCGAATGGCGTTCGTGTTCGTAAATTTTGTATTTAATAAATATTATTTTGTAAAAAATATATAATGTGACGGACGCTACAGACTTTCCGATATATATCATTCTGTTAAATGCTATATAAACATCTATATATTTTTAGCCTAATGTTAAGCATATTATAAGTTCTCTCTACGAACCAAGTTCAATTTGAGAAACAAGAAAAATTGCACTAGTCAAATTAAAAAAAAAGCTTTATTTCTGTGACGGACGCAACACACTGAGAGCCCTTTTTACTTGAAGTTATTTATATTACTCCAATTACTTTTGATAGGGTCTTTTACATTTAATTGTATAAGATTAAGTAGACATTGAGATCCTACTGAAACTTGATACCTAAATGGATGTTTTTGCGATTTTTATGAACTTTTAAAAAACCTATTATTTTAAAAAATGTATAAAAATTCGAGATGGGTGCAAATAAAGACCTGCCATTCACGAAGAGATCAATCAAAAATTATATCCATTTGTATTCTAAAGGATCAATATATGTTAAATTTTTCCATAATCACAAAGACGCGATTTTGTCAGTTTTAAAATTTTGTCCTTGGTTTAAGGTTTTTCGGATTTGCCCATATGTATTATATATGTGTTATAAAAAAAGGTTTTAAAATGTGTAAAACGAAAAGTGATGAAATTTTTCATTAAACTCAGTAGCTCATGCATTGAATATAGTTTCACAGCTTTAATTTTTATGTCGATTTAATTAAGACACAGAAGCTTGGTTTTAGTCTTTAAAAGAAAATAACTCAATCTTCTACATAGTTTAGGAGATATCAGGAAATCAAAAAAGCTCTACAAAATTCAGTGTTTTCGTTTTTCTTTGGACGAAAACTAAGCTGGCTCGGTTTTGCTTGGTGTTCCTACTATAACCACGTGAAAGGCGAAAAGCTCTTCTTTCGATTATGCGAAAAAATTCACCGAAACTTACCGGTCGTAGAACAAAGTTCAAATTTATTTTTCTGAAAAAGTCATGTAAATTGTCACGCATAATTTAATCAAAAAGTGTTGCAGTCATTTAGGCTTAACTTTTAAATGAAATTGCATTTAAGTCTAAGTCCAAGGCAGGTAACCCTAGAAGTCGACGGATCTTAATCAAAATTAGCAGAGCTCTTTCAACTTATAGACGTGTGATAAATTTAATCAAATTCTGTTAAGAATTGCGGTTATATATTGATAAGAAAAATAAGCGCAAAATGGGGGTCCAAAGCAGGTACCCCAAGGAGTCGACGACCTTCAACCAAAATTAGTGGACCCCTTTTTATACCCTTCACCACCATATGTGGAAAGGGAATTAAATAATTAAAGTGTGTTGAATTTCATTGAATTCTGTTTAGAATTGAGAAGAAAAATAAGTGAAAAAATGGGAGTCAAGGCAGGTACCCTGAATTTTCACATCTGTATAAAAATTAATAAGTATCCAAAATAACCCGAAATTTACTGATTTAAATCACTTTACACAGATTAATTTACAGGTTAGAGTATTTGGTATCAAATCTGGACTAAACGACAGATGACTAATTATGTAGCTCAAAAAGACCCTTTGTGAGTTAAAATATAGTTTTTAATCTAAAATTTGAGCCATTTGCAAAGATTGCTCAAAGTAACACAAAAACTTATTTAAAACCCATGTAAAGTAGGGCAACATCAAAATGAAAAATACGGATTTTGAACTTTACCAACTCCGATTTTTATGAAATTTTGTATATTTATTTGTATCCTCCTAGCTCATACAATTTTTATTTTTCAAAATTTTAAATTTCGCTTTGGTTTAGATTTTACAGCGGTTCATAGTTCTTTTTTCAGATTTTTTTTTTTAAAACATACCCATTTTATTTGCCTATAACTTTTGATAAGGTTATCCGATTTTTATGAAACTAGGCTTGTATTTTAGCCTATGTTTCATGTTCATTTAATTAAAAACTTTAATCACGTAGTGGAGAACAAGGGAGATCAATTATTTAATTGACTCAAGGATATTTCCCTTGTTCTCCAATACGTGAATTAAGTTTTCAATTACAAGTAGACATATGCAAATATATGAACCTAGTTCAATAAAAATCGAATAACCGTATCAACTTTTCTCACTTTTAATTTTTTTCGAAAATCCTTGATGTACATCGATTTTCTTAATCTAATGCACTGGTTCCCAAGTGGTGCGCTAAATCAGGTCAATGGAAATTTGGGATGAAATATTACAAAGTTTATCCATAACATATTTACGCGAAACCAGTTCTTCAAAATTTTGAAGAACTCTAAAAATGGATTGTATAGGAGAATGTGTATACAAAATTTTATCGAAATCGGAGATGGGTGGTTCAATATGTGTTTGAAAATTTTTGATTTGACTCAAATTGAAAAATTGAATTTTAAATATTACGACAAATTAAAAATATAGCGAAATTGATAAAAACAGACCTATTTTCTTAAAATATATGTCCAATGATCCTAATTTCTCATAATTTTGCAAGTGTTTCGAAATCTTTGAAAATGGTTTTTGTATGTCCTCACCTAGGCCTATAACCCTCACTAGGTCGCTTTCCAAGTTTTAAAAAAAGTTGGTCATTTGTAACACCGTGTTACAAATTTTTATTAAAATTAAACGCAAATAAAATTTATATTACGATTTAAGAGATATAGTTTCTACAATAGTTATTTTGCATCGATAATTTCCATTTTAGGTTATCAATCACATTGTTCTTATTCCACACTTTTATTTTGTGACTCTTAAAAAAATAAGTTATCCAAAAACGGCTCCCATTGACACCAAATGTGCCCACCCCCGCGAAGTACCTTTATTCGATTTATTATAACAATATCTAAACTACATTTAATTATAGGTTTTATAAAATTATAATAAATTTACCCATTTTTATTTGAATTTATTAACGAGTATAAAATAAAATTCTCTTTAAATTCAAACTTATACTAAGTAAATATTAGATAATAATTTATCGGAGGGTTTCCCCAACAAATGTAGTACATATGTATGTGATGACATTGAAATGAATACGTATGTATGATATTTCAAATTTTCATTTAAATTTGATTTTAATTTTAGGAGATTTTTCATTCTTCCTTTTGATTACAGTAAAATATTTTTTTAAATCTAATGGGTGTTTTTTTTTAGAGGTATAGAACTTCGAATTGAAATAAAACACAAGAAAATCGTTTTAATGTCCATCAATTTGGCTTTATTGGAAGGATAATTTTATGCCATTAATGTTTAAATATGATTTCGGGCATGTGGCCGCCGCGGCTGGCTCGAATAAAGCCAATTCTACAGGTCCAATTTTCAACTACTTTTTCGAGCATATGGGGCCGTATGTTGGCAATAATGCCACGAATGTTGGCTTCCAAGTCCCCTAACGTTTCTGGTTTGTTGGCGTAGACGAGCGACTTCACATATCCCCAAAGAAAATAATCCAGTGGTGTCAAATCGCACGATCTTGGTGGCCAATTGACAGGTCCATTCCGCGAAATGTTTCCTTCAATAAATCAATTGTGACGTGCGCTGTGTGGCATGTTGCGCCGTCTTGTTGGAACCACAACTCATCCACATTCATGCCATCCAATTGGGGAACAAAATAGTCGGCTCTATACCGGTCTCCAGCATTATTTCGGAAGAAGTATGGCCCAATGACTCCACCAGCCCATAGAGCACACCAAACAGTCAGTTTTTGTGGATGTAATGGCGTCTCAAGGGTCTCATGTGGATTCTCTTCACTCCAAATGCGGCAATTTTGCTTGTTGACGTAGCCATTCAACCAAAAATGAGCCTCATCACTGAACAAAATTTTGCGATGAAAATCAGCATCGAGATCAATCTCATTTTCGGCCCATACACCAAAATCACGGCTTTAATTCTTGCACAAGCTGGATCTTGTAAGGTCGCAAGCCAAGATCTTTGCGCAAAATCTTCCATAAAGTTGATGGACAAAGCTCCAATTGCTGTGCACGGTGGCGAATCGATTCATTCGGGTCCTCTTCAACTCTTTGCTCTACAGCGGCAATTGTTTCTTCGGTGCGCACTGTTCGACGTCGCTGCGGATGCGTATTATCACATAGAGTAAACGTAGTGCGAAAACGATCCATGGTTAACCGAATTAATTGCTCTGATGGACGATTATGTCAACCATAAAATGGACGGAGCTTGCGGTAAACTTCGCGAACTGAACCATTATTTTCGAAATAAATTTGCACGATTTGCAAGCGTTGTTCTTTTGTCAACCTGTTCATGATGAAATGGCAAACCAAACTAAATATTAATCACTTGACAGCTGACAAAATGGCCGCCAGTTAAAAAAGTGATGCCAACTTAAAGTTCTATACCTCAATAAAAAACACCCGATACATAAATATTATGAACCTTTTCTAATACATAATTTGCTACGATGACGTTATTTTTTATTTTCAATTACATATTATGATATACTAGATAACCCGGCAAACGTTTCTTTCAAATTTTATTTATATACGAGGTCTGTTCAAAAAATAAGGCAAATTTTAAAATTTCGCAAGTTACGTACATTCGATTATAGATTTGTATACCCTTCACCACTATAGGTGGAAAGGGTATTATAAAGTTTGTAATGATGTATGTAACACCTAGATATTTTGGTCTCAGACCCACCTTGAAGTATAACAATAGACTTAGAATCACTTTTTGAGTCGATTTAACGATGTCAGTCAGTCCGTCCGTCGGACCGTCTGGACTCCCATGTAAACCATGTAATCAAAGTGTTCTAAAGATAATCTGAAGAAATTTTGCACAGACAATTACTTTAGTAGTGGGACCATTGCTATTGAAATTCAAAATCGGTCCCTTAATTATGGTACCTCCCATAGGTCTCACTTCCCGGAATTGATATTTTGGTCACAAAAATCAATATATTTCCATGAAATTTAAAAATGGCACAAAAATCACTGTACAAAATTTCGTTGAAATCGGTCCATGTTTGACAATTGCTTTCATACAAACTCTTCAGTCAAAACTTACTTAATGAGACGAAAATCACTTAAATGCTCGTAAATCCGAAGATAATGACAATTTTATGTTCATTTTTTACATACATAATAGCTTAAATATATCTGTGGCTTGGTGCTAAAAGGGCCGATGTCAATTTTTTGCTGTTTTGAGTTAAACATTGCATTAGATTCTCTCCTTTAGCCTGTTTTATTTAGCTCCTATAGCTAATCTCTAATTTAACTAAGAACATATTTATAATGGATTTTCTGGGAAATGAATTTATATAATAAAAACTTTAAATCAAATTTTCTAAAACTACTTTTTGGACTTTGGCCCTTTTAGCACTAAGCCTCAAATATAAGTTTTGAGAAAATGTTTGTATGATAACCAATTTAGAAAACGAAAAAAAATTCATTTGACCTCAGTGGTGAAGGTATCATATGGCCGGGCTTGACTATAGCTCTTTCTTATATGTTTTTGTTCAAAAATGATGATGAATTTTGACAAAAAAATCGTTTTCTAATCGAACCTTTTCACACACACCAAAACTATATTTTAAGAAAGCTTAAGAAAACACAAAGCATCATAATCTCAATTTATTTAATAAGTGGACTTAGCTGGTTTTCATATAAAACATACATATTTGTTCCAAGATTTCTTTTTGAGAGGTAGCTGCTTATGACAATGCTTGAGAAGCTATTCATAAAAAATTGTTTATAGACAACGTTTTTATGAATTTGTATATTAATTATTCCAGCCGAATCGGTTAACATCAATGACACTTAAAGATATCAATTTCGATGCAAAAACATATTTAAATATAGTTTAACACGTGAGTCGTTATTTTTTTTTTGTTAAAATTAAAATTTATTTGAATCAAAACTATTGATATGCTTTTAAATAAAAGATAAATTTGTTTACATTTTTTATTGTTTGTATTTGTTTATACTTAATATATTATTTTTTTTATAAAATGAGCAAATTGGGGAACATAGAAATACAATACAAAATTGCTAAGTTGGTGATTTGAAGTATAAATAACATATGTGTTAAATGAAAGGGGATTCCGAATCGTTTTAAAAATCGGTTTGGGCAATTTAATCAATTTTTAGTCTAGATCGATAGAATCTTATTACGATTGCACAATAAAATTGGCTATAAAGACAATGCATATTCGGTGCGGTATCCACCATACTGCACTGTATATTAGTATATTAGTAAAAATTCAGTGCAATATGCAATTAAAAATTTTAATTATTGAAGTCGAATATCTTTAAAACCATAAGAGATATGATATGCATGTCGTAGATGTTGACCTAAGTATTTATTATATAATATGATTCTTCAAATCGGTTGCCAAATGACAATTATATATCGTTTTAAGTGATTTATGAGTTTGAGGTATCCTATTTTGGATGTCGATTGTGACGCGGAATAAAATCTTTGTTTTCCGGGTTCAAAAATTAAGCTCCCCAATACTTCTGCTATATGAAAACATATTTTTTTAAATCCAACCAACGGTTTAGAAGTTATGAACTTATTTCCACTCTATTTTTCCATTATCAAACTGTGCAATGTTGAAAATAAAAACAAAATTCGTCTTGGTATATCTGAAACGGATTTCTAGTTCACCTGGAATTTGTAGCATAGTCCCAATTCTTGCTAATTCTGTTCTGCAGTTCCCTGATATTTCCCTGTTGTTCGGTACTCACGTAAGACGAAACTGACGAACCCTACGTTGATAAAGAGTGTTCTAAAAAAAATATGCATTTACTATTTTAGACAAAATTTATCCATAGTGCAAGAAATAATTTATTTTTTGATCAAGTTAGTTTGTATAGATATGTCAGATACTATTATTTTAGAAATTATTAATTTTCAATAGTTATTTCAATCAAAATGGACTGCGAAAAAAAAAGTTCGTGAAAATATAATTAAAACTTTTCAAAAAAATCCGTCATGGACTTTTAAAAAAATAGCTTAAAATATTAAAGTTGACCCTCGAACGGTTTCTAATGCCATCAGACGGTATAAAGAAAACCTGAGCATTGAAAGAAAACCTGGATCAGGGAGGAAAAAAGGTCCTACAGATATTGGTAAGGCAAAAGAAGTCGAGCGACTCTTTCGAAGAGCGCCTAACACTTCTTTAAGAAAAGCAGCTCGTACGGTGAAATGTTCTACGAATTTTGCACATACAAAGTCCAAAAGGTTCCAGATCGCAATGCTATAAAGAACTTAGAAGCAAAAAAACGAGCGAAAAAATTGAAGTCTGATTTTATAAAAAAATACACCTGTTGTGTGATGGATGATGAAACATACGTGCTGGCAGACTTTTCTCAACTTCCTGGTCAAGATTTTTATGTTGCTGATAAACGGGGCAATGTTCGGCAAGAGTTTCGCACAAAAAAACAAACAAAATTCCCTAAGAAGTTTCTCGTGTGGCAAGCTATTTGCAGTTGTGGCAAAAGAAGTAAAGTATTTGTGGCATCTGGCACAATAAACACAGAAATTTATATAAAGGAGTGCCTACAAAAACGGTTGTTACCCTTTTTAAGAGAGCACAGAGTGACTACATTTTTTTGGCCGATTTGGCATCATGCCATTATGGAAAAAAGGCACTTGAGTGGTACTCAAAGAATAATGTCATTTTTGTACCACGAGAGGCAAATCCACCTAACTGTCCAGAACTTCGGCCTGTGGAAAGGTGTTGGGCTCTGGTAAAAAAGGAATTGAAGAACACAGGAAAGATTTCCAAGAACATGTCCGATTTTAAGCGCAGGTGGAACACATGCTCCAAAAAGGTATCAGAAGCAACTGTAAAATCTTTAATGGGAGGATTTCCGAAAAAAGTCGATAATTTTGCAAAACCCGAGTACTAAGTAAACATTTTAATGCTAAATGATTTTGTATAATATGTCATTATATTTGCGTATTTTGTAGAGTTTTTATATTAAAAGGTTTGATTTTTATTTAAGAAAATCCAACTACAAATTTTATTTAGAGCACTCTTTATTTCAGCGGAAGGAGTTTCACAGCATTATAATAATATTAGTAAAGGAGATATATATATTTGTTATTTTAAATGTAAATAATAAATCGGTAGTCAAAAATGTCACTGGTTCACTTAGACTTCCTACGCGATGTACGTTTTTGCTAGTCGGCCTATTTTGTTTGCAGAAAATTTCAAAATGCAATCATATTTTCTTTTAAAATTATACGCCAATTAGAGTTAGTACCTGGTAGACCGAGCCTTGCTCGGAGCTTTATGATAAGCATTTTGAGGAAAATTTTAAAGTTTTTATATATTTTATATTATAAAGTGCTAAAATAAATTTAGAAATATTCAGTTAATTTTGAATTATTTGATTTATTTTGTCCGACCAACACATAGTTTGCATAGTTTACAGTTTAACTCATTTTGAATAATTTTGGAAATTATTCATATCAACAGAAACCTCTGTCGACTCATGCGCAACAACTTTGCTAAAGATTATAGCCTGATCAAATGCACAGTTTACGATTTAATTCATTTTGAGTAGTTTTCTGTGGCGCCACCTGTCGGACTTTGCTTATACCAATTCATAAACCTTCTTCGGCTTATCCGTAACAACTTTGCTGAAGATTATAGCATGATTAAATCTACAGCATACGATTAAATTGACTTTGAGTAAATTTCAGTAGCGCCACCTGTCGAAATTTCTTAATACCAACTAAGAAACCTTAGTCGGCTTATGTGCAACAACTTTGCTAAAGATTGTAGCATGATTAAATGTACAGATGACGATTAAATTGACTTTGAGTAAGTTTCTGTAGCGCCACCTGTCGGAAATTATTCATACCAACTAAAAAGCCTTCGTCGGCTCATGCACTACAACTTTGCTAAAGATCATAGCATGATCAAATGTACAGTTTACGATTTAATTAATTTTTAGTAATTTTCAGTGGCGCCATCTGTCGGAAATTAGTCTTATCAACTTTAAAACCTTCGCCGGCTTATCCGCAACATCTTCGCTAAAGAGCATAACACAATCAAATTCACAGTTTACTATTCTATAAAGAACATACATACAGACAAACATTCATTTGTTTAAAATAATACCAATTTTTCCCCCTTTTTATTCCCTAATTTCTAAAAGTTCCATATGTATATTTGGTACTTTTTTGGTGCCAATTGAATTCGGTACATTTTTTTAAAACGCATTTAACATAATGTATAATGTTCCTATTCATATTACTTTGGAGATGTTAAGTTATCATTTTATCCCTTTTTTACCCATTTTGGCTCCAAAATCAAAAAAGTACCAAATACGTGTTTCATGTTTTTTTTACATCTATTGATTGCAGTACCAAGTTTCTTTCTATATTCTTTAGTTTAAAATATAAGAGTGGGTTAAAAAGGTGCCAAAAAAACTATTTTCACCCTTTTTTACCCCCTATCGGACATAGTTTCAAAAAAGTACCAAACACCTGTCCGCTTATTTTCAAAGCTGTTTAAAACGTAATTTTAATTTAATATATGTATATATATGATACAAAGTATCCAAGTGGAATAGCATTGTAGCATTACGAATAGGATATATGTATATTAAACTCGCGGATTTTAAAATGACATTATGTTCAATATATTGTCCCCCAAGATATAACATTAAAAAAGTAAACGTTTTGGGGCTCACGCCTTATTACACCTAGGGGTTTACAGCTAGTAGGTGTTATCTCCTCATACAAGTTGGTCGTCGCACAGTGACTGAGAATCAATATTTATTGGCCAAAACCTATATTTTTTCATAATATAGATTTTTAAAATTTTTATGCCATCGGAATGGAAACATATCAAAATTAAGGTAGCCGAAAAATATTTTCAAAATATTCACAGTAGTAGGCGTGGCATGCTGCTAAAGGCAAAAAATTTAACTTAATTTAGAAATAAAAAGGAAATTGTAATATTAATTAATATGTAATTACGATTTCTTGAAAACTAATATTGATAATGAGCTACGATTTTATGTTGGATGGACTGTTGTTTTTATAAAATTTGTAAAATTTTGAAGTTTAATAGTGTATAACTTTTAAAGGACAACAAAAGAAAAAAATCGAAACTATCCAAAGATAGGCGAAAGTGTTTTCTTTATAAAGAGTGCTCTAAATAAAATTTGTAGTTGGATTTTCTTATATAAAAATCAAACCTTTTAATATAAAAACTCTACAAAATACGCAAATATAATGACATATTATACAAAATCATTTAGCATTAAAATGTTTACTTAGTACTCGGGTTTTGCAAAATTATCGACTTTTTTCGGAAACCCTCCCATTAAAGATTTTACAGTTGCTTCTGATACCTTTTTGGAGCATGTGTTCCACCTGCGCTTAAAATCGGACATGTTCTTGGAAATCTTTCCTGAGTTCTTCAATTCCTTTTTTACCAGAGCCCAATACCTTTCCACAGGCCGAAGTTCTGGACAGTTATGTTTCATCATCCATCACACAACAGGTGTATTTTTTTTATAAAATCAGACTTCAATTTTTTCGCTCTTTTTTTTGCTTCTAAGTTCTTTATAGCATTGCGATCTGGAACCTTTTGGACTTTGTGTGTCTTCAGTCCAGCATAAGCTTTGACTCTATGTGCAAAATTCGTAGAACATTTCACCGTACGAGCTGCTTTTCTTAAAGAAGTGTTAGGCGCTCTTCGAAAGAGTCGCTCGACTTCTTTTGCCTTACCAATATCTGTAGGACCTTTTTTCCTCCCTGATCCTGGTTTTCTTTCAATGCTCAGGTTTTCCTTATACCGTCTGATGGCATTAGAAACCGTTCGAGGGTCAACTTTCAAATTTTTAGCTATTTTTTTAAAAGTCCATGACGGATTTTTTTGAAAAGTTTTAATTATATTTTCATGAACTTTTTTTTCGCAGGCCATTTTGATTGAAATAACTATTAAAAATTAATAATTTCTAAAATAATAGTATCTGACATATCTATAGAAACTAACTTGATCAAAAAATAAATTATTTCTTGCACTATGGATACATTTTGTCTAAAATAGTAAATGCATATTTTTTAGAACACTCTTTATATACAAATAATAATATTAAATGTTATTTTATTTATTGAGAAAAAACTGAAAAAGATATTTAAGTATTATTAAGCATAATGTTGAAATTTGGGCCATCCTAATAAAAATACAGAAAATGCCTCAATGAAAATAGGGGCCTCACTAATTATAACAAAAATTTATATTGTCATCCAAGATTGGCTTGTGGCCCACATTTGACACAAATCGGTTAAGAGAAAGTGGGTCAAATATGAGTTGGCACGTTAAAAACGGAATTACAAACAAGAATTAAGAAAAACAGATCGAAAGTTGAACTTTAAGCTTAAATTTCTTAGCACATCTTAATAAAACCAAAACTTGAAGCTTAAGATGTTATCTATTGACTTCAAAAAGATTTCCCACAAAAATATTTATTAGTTAAAAAGTTATAGAGTTTTGATCAATGAAAACGATTCTAAACCACTGTGTGCAGTATCTGGAAGTCACCCAACGTATTGGCCCTCCGACAAAACAAAAGTCTCTTTACACGTACTTAAACAATTAAGATCACTCTAAGGAAACGTCCAATTGCATATAAGTCTCCAATTAGGCTCGAAAACGGTTCTTGGACAAGAGATCCTTGCAAAAAGGTTGATGCTATTTACTTAGAAAAAGTTATCAAGCAAGCAAACTCTAATATAAGGTCTGATATTATAGACGACAACGTGCGTTCCCATTGCAATTTCGTATTCCCTTACTAAGGTCAAATATACAAAAGCTTAATCCAAAAAGTCTCCTGGTATTTACAGAAATTTTTCATCTATGATCATCTACATGTCTATATCACTTTAAGAAGTTTAATGTATATCCAAAACGCGATTCTTTATTTGGGACATTTCCCAAAGTCCTGAAAGGTATAAGAAAAACTAGATAAGCACGTTACACAAGTTTAATCTTATATTCCCATAATTGGGTATTGAAACCGTCGAAATTGTTCGAAATATTACTTATTTGTATACTTTTGTCTTTAAGAAAAGGTAAATCTACCACTTACTAAATCTTTAGACTACTTCAAATGCCTTAGAATACCAAAGAGAAACAAATAGACACACATCTAGCCCTTAGATTAAATAACTGCAAACAACATTCCGTTTAATATCTCTTAAACTAAGAGATATCGTAGTACAGTAACAATATTTTTCTTAAGAAGTTTTCTTGTCGATAGGTTTTTATTTTCGAAATTTATACGGACCAATAGGTTTGACATACAACTTTGGCCCACTGTAGAGACATGTTCTTAAAAATTGGTTCAATTACCCATTTGCCGGTTTCTGCACATTGCGCCACAATCCGTCCATTAAAAGTTATTGAATTAAAACAAAAAACTTCACACACCATACTTTGCACCATAACTTCTAAACAATTTGGAAAAGTTTTAATTAGTTTATCGAACGCACCAAAAATTTGTCCGTTTTATAAAATTAAGATTTTTTGTCGCTTACGATCAATATTTTGGCTGTCGTTTGCGAACATTTTAATCTAAGGGTTCAGCATTATCTCTTCGTTGAATAGAAAACTGTTTTCGACAGCCCGATACGAACGAAGCAATGTCTTCGGTATTCCTATTCTTTGGCATCCCTTTGAGGTAAGTAAGGTTTAGAGGAAGGACATCAGAATAATACAACCTCATCCTTCAAAACAGTAAAGAACCTGTCGGAGCCCTTCATAACTTAGTAAGAGCAAGGCTTCATGCAATCTCAAGTATCGAGAAGGAATCAATTAAAACGGATCTAGCTGACAATCCTCTAGAATTAGACCACACGTGATCGGTAGAAACTGTATCATACTTGCCAACAGATGATATTTTGGCCACATCAGGCAGATAATTTCTGTAGGAACTAAAAAAAAGTGTTTTAAAATAAGGCCTAGTAGAAGAGGAGGTCTGAAAATTCGATGGAAAGACAAAGTAGAAGAAAATCTTTCAAAGGCTGGCTTACGAATTTGGAGAATAAACGGAATTCTAAAATAGGTTCGTTCTTTGATCTAAACAAATTGTAAATATGTATGGCCATTTAAGTAAGTTGCGGCTGATACGATAAAGTGTCAATATTTCGGGCGACTCTTGCTGCGCTTTTAATACTGCAAACACATGGGTCAGAATCAATTTGAAATCTTACAGCCTTTCAATTGTATGTAAATTGTTCCGACATGGTCATACTATTCGAATTAGTATTTAATTGTTAAAAGTTTGGGAATCACTGCTCAAGCAAATGCTCGTTTCGCCAAATATTTGTTTTTAGTGAGTAGTTGTGGTGTTTAAAAGTAAACAATTTTATAGATAGAGAATAAATACTTATGTATGTTTTCTTTATACACATACGAGTATTTAGATAGATTTTAAATCATTTCATATTAATAAGAATTTAAATCTAAACATTTATTTTTAAATTCTTAAAATAATAAAAAAAATGCAAATATTTACCTACCTGGAGGCTTCGTAAAATTCCCACTAATTTCCAGACTTTCAAAACTGTGATAATTGGTATCAGTTTCATCACGTCTGCAATACGAAGTAGCGTTACCCTTCGTAAACATTTCACCGTCATTGCAACATCTTCTAATGCAGGGCATACGGCGACATACTGTCTGGATGTCATCGCAAGTTCTTATTAAAAATTGCTGATCTTGTTTTATAGTGGTGGCATTATCTGCAGCATTATTCTGGGACATCACCTCAAGGCAATATTCCGGAAAATCAAACTTTTTATTTATACTTCTCAAAAACAAATGACCATTACCAATGAAAAACTTAAATTCATTCAATTGATATTCCACCAAAACTTTGTTGCGTGGACAGACTAGAGAATTTGCCTGAAAAATGGCCGATTTCTTAAATAAATTTCTATACAAATGATAATTTGGAGGAGCCTCTATACATTTGCGCTGACTGCTATCATAGATAAAGTTATTGGGACAACATTTATGTATGAAACGAAATGACTGTTCTGGGCCATTGGATGTTTGAGGGCAAGAAATAGCTGCTATGCGATCATCAGCTGTTCCCATTAAACAGGATTTTGTTGAAATTTCAAAATCCACACCAACTGAATATTCCTTTAGATCCTTACTATCACATATTGGTATTGAGTTATTAGCCATATGATCCTTTGCTGCCAATATACCGTATCCATAAATAGGAAAACTTTTTTGAAAAGGTATAATCGCAGGATCAAATGGTGCCACTATACTATCATCTGGCGGCATACAGGTATAGTCGTCGGAACGGAATAAACCTCGAGATACTGTGGCCAATCTCCAGCCTCTGACGGGGCAACATAATGGCACCGTCTGACGTTCAGGTGCTCCAGCTGTTATTCTTTGTATGCCACCGTTTATAAACAACAAACAAATTATAGCGAATAGCATTGAGTATGTAGCCAAAAAAGCGCTCTCTGTAAATACAAACATAAGAAATTGATTAGTTGCATGAAATAACAATAATTAAATATATAGTAAAATTTTTATATTGGGTGTTCAAAATAATTCGGTTATATATATTCGGCAGAAGATTTTAAAATGTAAGTGCAAAAAAGTTATTTTGTTTTTAATTAATCTTGAACTCGTTTGATGACATCCCTCCCATCTATGACAACTCTTATAGTGCGATCTCTGAGGAAGCTCGATATAATTCGAGAGAAGTTATTACCGACACCAAAAGCAACAAGTTTTGATAGTGTGGCACTATGCCACACTCTATCGAAGGCCTTAGAAATATCCAGAGCTTCAACTTTACTTTAACCAAAACGGTTTTTCCGATAGAAAGGCCAGTAGGTCTCCTGTAGGGCGTCCCCTACAAAATCCATACTGGCGATCGCTTAGTAAGTTCTTAGATTCCAGATATTTTATAAGATTTTATTTTTAAAATTTAGTTAGAACTTTAGAAGCATCCTTATCTACTCATAGTCCGCATATGTGGGGGTTCATCTAACCCATCTTCTATCCTGGAATTTATAGCAAAGTCCTACTTAAGCCCAGCTTAACATTTTATCTGACTTATATTTAATTTTGCCCATAGGACACCAGACCCTCGACAGCCTTTCACATTATGGGTTTATCATTTGGATTAGTGACTAGATTATAGCTCAACTCCGTTCGGAAGTGCAATGAATTCCATATTTTGCTTCAAATGTTCGGAATGGACAATATTTTCAAAGTCAAATTAAACTGTGATGTATTTCTTTGCTTAACTAAACCATTTTTCGTTGAAATTGAGAAAACTCCAAATAAAACTAAGAATTTTCGGTTGAAACTGAGAAATTTTCAATTGAAATTACAAATTTTTGGTTGAAATTGACAAATTCCAAATGAAATTAAAAAACTTCCGGTTCAAATTGAGAAAATTCCAAATAAAGTTAAGAATTTTTGGTTGAAATTGAAAAAATGCCAATAGAAATTGAGAGCTTCCGCTTGAAATTGAAAAAATTCCAAATTAAGTTGAGAATTTCCATTTGATATTGAGAAAATTTCAAATGAAATTAAAATTTAGGACAGCTTCATTTCTACTACATTCACGAGTGGTTGCACATAACTTGGATACATCAATGATTTTCTAAAAAAACTGAAGCCTCTGCCTGAACAGTTGGAACATTCTGGATTTCACATGGCTGTTAATTTTAGACCTAATATTTTCGATTGGGTTGACCACTGGTGAGTAGGGGCTCAGACGGACGAGTGTTGCAGAAGAATTTTCAAAATTTGTTCTAATCGACTATGACAGGGGGCATTATCACAAATTACAATCGTTCGGAAAGTTATTTGCCTAACTTTACCCACTTGCCAAAAAGTCTACTGACCTATTCCCCACTATTTTATAACAATAATAATCGAAATTATTTTATTTAAATTCAGAGAAATTTTTTAATTTAGAATTTTCTCAATCTCATACAGAAAATTCTTAATTCCAGTCTTAAAACCGACTGGAATTTCTCAATTTAATTTGGAATTTTCTCAATATTAAAATGGAAATTCTCTATTTCATTTGAAATTTTTTCAATTTCATTTGGAATTTTCACAAAATCAACTGGAAATTCTGAATTTCCATTGCAATTTTCTCAATTTCAATTAAAAATTTCAAATTTCATTTGGAATTTTCTCAATATCGAATGGAAATTCTCAATTTTATTTGGAATTTTTTTCAATTTGAACCGAAAATTCTCAATTTCATTTGTAATTTTATCAATTTTATTCATAATATTCTCAATTACAATTAAATAGTGTTATTTGTGGAAACAAAAATGATTAATTATTTCAGTTGAAAAAATAGTGTTTTATAAAGTGTTAGAACCGATAACATTTTTCGGAATTTGTGGAAGGTAAAACCATTCCGATCGGAAGTTATCATGTGCCTTATTTCTGACTTCATATGTCTCAGGTTTAAATTTGAACTTTTCATACTAACGAAGTAGCTATATTACAAACTTTCTTTGCACTTCAGTCTGCTTGGAGACGCACTCAACTTCGTTCTCAGCTCTTAATAAAACTTCTTGGCATGATGTAAAGTTCCACAATGCCACTGCCAGAAAAATTCAGGCAACTCTACAGTCAGTAGTTACGCGTGGATCTTAAGAAAGGTATTTTCAGAAAAGTAGGGAAGAAATTGAAATGTATAACAGTTGAAATGAATTGCGTAAATGTCACCAAAAAACTAAACACCAAACGGAGGGTTTTTGCAATTGTATTTTTTCCCGAAGGACGACTAAGGAAACCTGGTGACAGATACAAAAAGCGTACTAAAATTATTTAAGGAGCACTTTATGAAAAGAAAGTGAACAAATCAGTGATGGCGTCATTATACTTATGGGCTCTACCCAACCTAAATGCGGTTAGAATACCAATAACTCGACTGAAAAATAGCAAAGCTGCGGGTGCCGATGGATTACCATCAGAGCTTTTCAAGATTGGAGGCGATTAGTTGACAAGGTTAATGTTTTCACTTATAAAATCCATATGATTAGAAGAATGTGTGCCCGATGATTGTAATCTGAGAAAATAAAACTGTGCCAGAAGGTATAAGCCTTCATTCAATTGCTTATAAGATAAAAGTTAAATCTGCCACTGAAAGGATTTTCACACTACGTTAAATCCTGAAGAAGACCTAAGAAAAAACGGCTTTTGACAGTCCAATACTAACGAAGGTTTTCAAAGTATTGCCAGAGTTCAGCATTCCTACGAAGTTAACTAGGTTGAGCAGGATGACATCAACTGATACAACCTCACCAGTAAAAACTAAACAATACAAGGATTCATCTAAGGCTAGAGTTTATCTGCGATATATTAACATTTATTACAGAAAATCCTGCAAGATACTGCAGTTAATACAACTGCAGTTAATACAGCTGCCTTTTCAATTATAGAGAAGAAATATATTGACCTGTGAACCTGTGAACGAATCAAAACACAAAACAGATGGTTTCTACAAACAGACAATCCACTAGAATTATATGGATGTGATAGTTAAGAACTAAAGCTTCTCTAGGTTGTAAAATAATTTGTTTATCCTTAGTCCACGATGAGCATAAATTTCTAAATTCAACGAAGAATCATAACAGCCAGCATGGACATGTTGTGCGAATGAATGAAAATACTCCAGCAAGAAAAATGTTCGGCATTAGACCTTAACAGGTTGCGAATATAGGAAATTTAAGTAATGTAAGTAAGTACTACTTATCAATTCACTTTGTAACATAAGGTCCAATGTAGTCAGCCGTCATCGCAGATATCTTCAGATTCTTAAAGAAATAACACGCTTAAATGCAGGGTACCACTTTACAATTAAAAGTAACAAAATTTCGTGTGAAAATTAGTAATTAAAAAAATAAAGGAACATGGTGATTTATGGCAAAAGCTATGTTACCGATTTAAAAAAAAAAGAGTCTTTTGATTGAAAGTTTTTAATAATGACAGATTATGATCAAGGAAAGGGTGTAAATGATCGTTCTGGATCAAATATTGAGGATAGTTAGTATAAAAAAAGTAAATTCAAAACTAATTAAGGTTAATTTTTTTCAAAGCCAAATGTATTGCTTAGAAAATGCCATCATATCAGTAAGGAACATTAAAAGGCGGGTGATGTAGGGGATATTGGATTCCAAGTAACGGTCCTGACTGGTTTAACTTGGTAAACCCAGGCTAATCTTGGTCTATCCTTCATCTCAACTGTGGTCACTTACCTCCTCGTGGTGTCACCTGGGTAGGTACCTTAACACCCATTAAAGTAGTGAGCTAACAAGTGCCGCGTGTTCTCCCATAAGAACTATAAAAACATGGGTTTAGGACGTCGGGCTAGTAACCCACTCCTGAAAAAATCAGCTACTATGAAAAAGCAAATTTTAAGAATTAAAACGCCCCCCCCCCCCCCCCCTAATGTTGACGACCATGGCAAACGTAAAAAGGATCATGATTTAAGGATCAGCACCTGGAACATCCGAACCCTGTACAGAGGAGGTGCTCTGATCCAGTTAATGGATGTTCTCGATAAATATAAATGTGATGTGACTGCTGTACAGGAAATAAGATGGAATGGCCACGGCGTCGCCAAAACACCAAAAGGCGACCTGTATAACAGCTGTCATAATAGTAAGCATGAGTTTGGTTGCGGGTTCATGGTAAGCAAAAGATTGCGAAATTTTGTTACAAGGTTCATCCCAGTAAATGAAAGGTTAGCAACAATTCGCGTCAAAGCTAAATACTTTTATCTAAGCCTTATTTGTGCACACGCTCCCACAGAAGATAAAGACGACGATGTGAAAGAAGCTTTCTATGACCAGCTTGAAGAAGTCTATGATAGCTGCCCCAGTCATGATGTGAAAATAATCCTTGGTGATTTTAATGCAAAGATTGGAAAAGAAAGCATCTTTGAACCTACTATCGGTAAGTTCAGTCTCCATAATGTAACTACCGACAATGGTATGAGGCTAATCTCCTTTGCGGCGGCCCGAAATATGATATTGAGCAGCACCAGGTTTAAACACCTTGACATCCACAAGGCAACATGGGTTTCACCAGACCAGAAAACGAAAAACCAGATTGACCATATTTTAGTTGATGCGAGACACGCATCAAGTGTGATGGATGTGCGTTCTATACGTGGAGCAAATATGGAAGATAAAATCTCTCGGAAGATAAAATCGGAAGCGCAAAGAAAGTTTAATGTTGCGAAGCTAAAATCCCAGCAAACTGCCATCGACTTCTCGCAAAGAGCAACTCAATTTCTCAGAGAAAATGCTCC
The DNA here is from genome assembly GCA_933228675.1 of Stomorhina lunata. Classification (NCBI taxonomy): domain Eukaryota; kingdom Metazoa; phylum Arthropoda; class Insecta; order Diptera; family Rhiniidae; genus Stomorhina; species Stomorhina lunata. The sequence continues at coordinate 44,202,585 of OW121741.1, read as the reverse complement.
GAGTTCCAGTAATATAAATGAGCAGTGGCAACATATTGCCAAAGCTTTAAAAACTGCTGCAAAATCGGCACTAGGGTTCCAAACCCCTCGCCCTAAAAACTCGTGGTATGATGAGGAATGCCGTAATGCCACAGACGAAAAAAATGCAGCCTATATGGCAACTCTACAGAATGTAGTTACACGAGGAACTTTGGAAAGACACCGCGAAAAAAAGAGGGAAGAAAAACGCATATTCAGAAGGAAAAAGAAAGAAATAGAGAATCGCGTTTTTAATGAAATTGCGATGTATAAGAGCCGAAATGAGATGAGAAAATTTTACCAAAAAATCAAACACCAAACTGAATGTTTTAGCAATTGTGTTCTATCGTGTAAGGACAATCAAGGAAACCTGGTGACGGATACTGAGAGCGTCCTGAAATTATGGAATGAGCACTTCTGCAAATTGCTGGTATCAAGTGAAAGTGACCATGACATGCCTGAACAAATCAGTGATGACGGCATTATATGCCCACCACCCAACATAAGTGAGATAAGAGCTGCAATATCTCGTCTAAAAAATAACAAAGCTGCGGGTGCTGATGGATTACCAGCAGAGCTTTTTAAGACCGGAGGTGATGAATTAATAAAGTACATGTTTAAACTCCTGAATTCCATATGGCTAGAAGAACGTATGCCTGACGATTGGAGCCTCAGTGTTCTTTGTCCACTGCACAAAAAAGGTGATAAATCCGTATGCGCTAACTATAGAGGCATAAGTCTCCTCTCAATTGCCTACAAAATTTTATCGAGCATCCTGTGTGAAAGGCTAAAACCCAAGATGAACGAAATAATAGGGGCCTACCAATGTGGCTTTAGACCAGGTAAATCCACCACTGACCAGATCTTTACTCTGCGTCAAATCCTGGAAAAGACGCAAGAAAAGCAAATAGACACTTACCACCTCTTCGTTGACTACAAAGCTGCCTTTGACAGCCCAATACGAACAAAGCTGTATAAAGCAATGTCAGAATTTGGCATTCCTACGAAGTTAATAAGGTTGTGCAGGATGACATTAACTGACACAACATCGTCAGTTAAAATAGGTAAAAGCCTTTCAGAACCCTTTTTAACTAAGCGAGGTTTTAGGCAAGGCTACGGTTTATCATGTGATCTCTTTAACATTTTGTTAGAGAAAATCTTGCGTAGTGCTGCAGTTAATACAACTGGCACAATTTTTAGCAGAAAGCACATGTTACTCGCTTTTGCCGATGACATTGATATTATGGGGCGCACATTGCGTGAGGTGACTGCCGCATTTTCCAGTATTGAGAAGGAATCAATGAAAATGGGTCTAGTAGTCAATGAATCCAAAACAAAACTAATGGTCTCTACTAGCAAGCAATCCACTAGAATTGGACAACACGTAACCGTGGACAACTATAGCTTCGAGGTTGTTAAAAAATTTGTCTACCTTGGTACCGCAGTAAATATAAATAATGGCATAAGTATCGAAATTAAAAGAAGAATCATACTTGCCAACAGATGCTATTTCGGCCTAAGCAGGCAGCTTAGGAATAAAATCCTCTCAACAAGAACTAAAATTACGCTCTACAAAATGCTTATACTACCAGTTTTATTATATGGTGTTGAATCATGGGCACTTGCACAAGCTGATGAAGCTGTTCTTGGAGTCTTTGAGAGGAAAATCCTACGAAAAATCTATGGTCCAATCAGCATTAACAATGAATTTCGGCATCGATTTAATCATGAGCTGTATGAGTTATTTGCTGACATTGACATAGTAAAACGCGTTGGCTAGGACATGTTGTGCGAATAGATGAAAATACTCCGGCAAGAAAAGTCTTCGATAATGATCTCGAGGGAACTCGAAGACGAGGACGACCGAAACTTCGATGGAAAGACCAAGTAGAAGAAAATTTATCCAAGCTTGGCTTACGAAATTGGAGAATATGCGCACAAGATCGAAGCGCATGGAATTCTAAAATATGCTCGGCCTTTGACCTTAACAGGTTGTAATATAGGCCATTTAAGTAAGTAAGTAAGTAAGTAAGTAACATTAAAAGGCATATCATGCATTCCGAACGAAATGGTTTTAATTCCATAATTACATTCCGATCGGATAGTTTTAGCTTTTATAGATTCTAAGTACTTCGCTCTGTGATTCTCTCGGCTAATTATGCAGTAAAATTACAATAAATTTGAAATATTAGATATTTGTTAAAAAGTTAATTTTTTGTCAATCCGTTAGCAACGCTTATAAGTTTATCTGTTCATCACTTCACAAAGCGCTATTTTGACATCGATACTGCAAGTTGTTTCGATCGAAGCTAATAGGCCTAACATTTTTTCCTTCTCATTTACTTTTGAAGATGCAAAAGAGGCTAATTATGGAATATCCTGAATCAGTAAACTCGCCGAGAGCTAAACAATTTTTATTTAAATTTTTCAAAATTTGGCGCTCAGTTGTACGAAGTTATATAGAAATCAGTGAGATCAATTTCTCTACACTTCCGTTTAGCCCGAGCAATATCTAAAACAAGCTTCATCGACACTGATATCTGCTCGATTAAAACCAGGCAAGAGTTTTTTTGACTTAAAGCTCAGATTGTAATGAATTAAGTTTCTCTGATCACAATTTCAAATTAGGTGAAAGTTTCTTTCACCTAAATTTAATTTTACACCTAAGTTTTTTTTATATTATTTAAGATCCTGTTTTTTATATCATTTATGATCAGTTTAAGAAAAATTTTCAGGGGATGTTATATATATAAGAATTATAGCCAAATGTTGACTGATTGTAACACACTGGCTAGTATATATATAGAGCTTATTCTTGCAAAATTTAGTGGTCATAGCTATCATAGTTTCTAATTTAATAGCTTTTAACTGGCCTTTGCTAAAATTTTTGGTTTCCGTGAGTGTTTTTTATATGAAAGCTAAAGTCAAATATGGACTGATTCCCATAAAATTTGATAAACTGATCAAAAATTGCATAAAACTTCCCTATTTTAAATTTAATCGTCATATTACAATTGTATTCAATTTATCAGCATTAATGCGTTTTGCGGGGCGGGGTTATATGGGAGCTCTAACTAAATTTGAACCGATTTTATCCATTTTCAACATACATCTTTTTCAAGATATCCAAAATACTTTTGTAAAATTTTGTCCCTCTAGCTCTTTTCATTTAGGCGCTATCGTGCTTTTATCTGACGGACAGACTGACATAAACAACCTTTTCTTTATGTATTTTTGTGTTTCCATAAGTTTTTTATATGGGAGCTATGGTGAAATGGTGACCGATTGTGACAAAATTTTGCTGACATTGACATAAGACTTCCTTGTGCTTAATTTAGTCTTACTAGCTTTTGTAGTTAAGGAGCTATCATGATTTTATCTGACGGACAGACGGACATAAATCCCCTTTTCTTTTTGAATTTTTGTGTTTTCGTAAGTTTTTTACATGGGAGCTAGGTCAAATGGAGACCGATTGCGACAAAATTTTTCACACTGGCTGGCATTGACATAAGACTTTCTTGTGCCAAATTTAGTGGTTATATCTGTTGTACTTTTAGATTTATTGCCATTTAAGTGTATTCTAAGTGAAATTTAGGAGTGTTTTCGTAAGTTTTTTGTATGGGAGCTATGGCTAAATGTGAACCGATTTTGATACAATTTTACACGCTGCCTAGGGCTAATGTAAAACTTCTATAAACTTCTATATATTTGTCATCATAACTGTTATAATTTGTCATTTATTAGCAAATAAGCGATTAGCCTAGACGAGGTTATACGGGAGCTATGGTCAAATGTGAACCGATTTTGTCCAATTTCAATACCAAAATTTTCTTAGAGATGAAGAATATTTTTACTAAGTTTCAGTGAGCTAGCTCCTTTCGTTTAGGCGTTATCGTGATTTCAACAGACAGACAGACGGACATCGCTCAATCGTCTTAGAATTTCATAAGTATTCAGAATATATATCGTTTTTGAGCCAATATTAAGGAAATTACAAACGGAATGACAATCTCAATATACCCCCCATTCTCTTTGGGTAGAAAAATGTTCAATAATCCTCAGTTTACGCAATTAAGAGCCGCATTTACCCATCGTTGGGATACAGTCTTGAGGAATCATTTTTTAAATCTGCCTTCGGGAAATCTGTTTTCTACCCCCTTGTTTTTAATTATAATAGGATTTGTCAGAATTTTTCGAATTTCTACCGTTTTAGAAAAATATTTGCACAAATAAATTGTTTTCGTTAATGTTCGATTTTTTCCATTTACCGCAAATTACTATCTATTTACTAGTACTTAAATTAATTATATAGCTATTTTTCATTAAGTACCTTTTTTAGAACTTTTTGTTTTATTTCTGATAATTAAATATAAAGAAATTTTCTGTTATTTTTATGGCCGATTTTTATTCAATCGTTAAATTTTTTTTTTTTTTAGAACATCACACACTTTTTAATAAATAAATAAAATTCGATCAGAACGATCAATGACGTTTTATTCCGCACAAAACAACAACAACAATATCACAACTAATAATTTTCGAAAAGAACAACAAATCCAGTAAATTTTAACTTTTGTTGTCTTAAGATAACGATATCAGCTGCATTACGGCCATTGAATTTCATATATTTTTCTAATTGAATGATTCAAAATATGACGAAACTAACAAACGATTGTTAAAATTACTTTTTTAGTTTAAAATTAGTAAAAAATTAATTATCATATAATTTTGTTATTTTTAAATAATCATGATCACTAAATCACACAATTATCCGATTTTTCACACATTAAGTGGCGATTTTAGGAACGATCGTTTTGTTTCTCTTTCGTATTTACTTTTTATACAAAACAAAATATTCATATTCGAAATAATTTCATTTAAACTAAATAAATAAACAAATTGAAGATTTAATTGTTCTTTTCTTTTCAGATGCTTATGGCAATGGCTGCGCTGGTGGTGATGAATCCAACAAGTCCAAACAATTGTTACACAAGAATTCAAAACAAACAATCACACACTTATTGAAGGAATTTGTTTTAGATTTGTTTAAATTCAAAAAAAAAAATCGTTACTATTTTTCTTACACTCGATTAAAAATCGTCCGCTCCGTCCGAGTTCTCTTTATTGACTGATTGTTTGTGAGTTTTGCAGAAGTGTTAAAGTGCTAAATTTTTTGTTTTTGTATCGGCTCCCAACGTTTGAGTGTGTCCAGTGAATCTGCTCTCCAGCACATTTGTTTACATTTGCATGCCCTACACCAATATGGAGAGGGGAAAATGTTATTTATTACTAGTGTTTGTAACGCGGAGAACTATATCGACTAGGAATCTTTTCCTAAGTCAATCCCACGATGTCCGTATGTAAAGCTGTGTAAAGTTTAACTCCCTAAATCATGAACGAATATAACAATTATGAAAGGATTATACTGGGAATTTTGTATGGAAAATTGCATTTATAAGCTTGTCATATCTTTATTTTTCGTTTAAGAATAATAAGTCCTATTTATTAAAGTCCTATTTATTTAGTAATTTTTTTGCTTATACGATAAATGCCAGGTCGTAGACCCTCACTTACTTAAATGGCCTATATTACAACCTGTTTAGGTCAAAGGTAGAGCATATTTTAGAATTCCATGTGATTCGATCTTGTGAGCATATTCTCCAATTTCGTAGACCAAGATTTGATGATATGTGTCTATTTGTTTCTTAGGTCTTCTCCAGAAATTGACGTAGTGTAAGGTCCCAATTATTTCGTAACTTTTGGGCTTAAGCCTTTCACACAGTATGGTTGATAGGATCTTATATGCAATTAAAAGGAGGCTTATATTTACCTCTATATTATATTTGGCACATACGGTTTTCAACTTGGCAAGGAACATTGAGGCTCCAATCAACTGGCACGTGTTCTTCTGACCATATGGTTTCTATAAGTTGGGACATACGCCTTATCAACTCACCATATTCGGCCTTAAAAAGCTCTGCTGGCAAATCATCGGCACCCGCAGCTTTGTTATTTTTTAGTTGAGATATTGCAAATTTAACATTATCTTGGTTTGGCGTTGGACATATAACTCCGTCCGTAACGGGGAAGGAGCCATCCCCTGCTCCGATCCTTTTAATTTTTTTCTGTAGTGAGGCCATTGGTAATGAATTTACTTTTGTTAAGTTTGAAGTTTCTAAATTTTAAGGTTTATCAAATTCAATGATAAATATTAAATTTTGCACCATTTGGTGCACTCTTTACCCTATTGGGCCCCTGGACCAAGTTTTGAAACAAAACATATCCTGTATATATCCACTTTAAACGAATGTTTTATCTAATTTTAAAATTTCATCAAAATCGGTCGAGCCGTTTAGGAGTGATCCTTTTTTAAACAAACAAACAAATAAACAAACTTACAAACACATTTATAATATTCGATTTTTTTTAGATTTGGGAACAGGTAAAAGTCACTCGAAGCTAAATCAGGAGAATAAGGTGGGTGGTCAAGCAACTCGTACTTGAATTCGTTGATTTTAGCCATCGTTAAAACACTCTTGTGCGCTGGTGCATTATCTTGATGAAAAATTATTTTTTTGTGTTGTAAGCCAGGACGTTTTTCTCGAATTTGTACATTTAATTGATCCAAAAGGTTGCAATAGTACTCTGAATTTATTGTTTTACTCTTTTGCAGAAAGTCAAACAATAAAATACCTGAGTCTGTTAAAATATGTTCGTCAGGACTGGTTGGCTAGCAGTCCATGTAGGTCGCAACTTTAATAGATAATTTTATGAATTATCTTTATTCTTTGGTTCAATAATTGTTCCTATACTTTCGAGATCGTTTTTGGTTAGGCACAAGTTTATTTGTATTTTAAGAAAACTCAATGTTGCTTGGAATCGGACCATATTTAAATTGGAAGGTATACAAGACAAATTATCAAAAGTCATTTAACTACCAACAAATAACAAAAACTCTTATGATTTTAAAGATAACACAGCACAACAAAATAAAAAAAATTTCATGTGCTCTTAAAACCACTATACAATTTTGATGTATCATGACTACCTTTGTACAAAAATGGCAAAATTTTTTTTTTCAATTGCAATTTTTTTTAGACGTTTCTTCAAATAATTAATGATAACTCAAAAACTACTAGTCCGATATTATTAAAATGAAATCAGAAAAATTAAGATTTACATAGCCTTTAATTCGTCTACATATCGCGTTTCAATCGGATCAATAGTATCGGAGTTATAATAAAAAACTCAAGAAAAAAATATATTTTTTACGTAAAAATGGCAAAAATTTTCGTTTTTAAAAAATCAAAAACGGCAAAAAACTTCCAGATTTATTATTTTATCGCATAGCGACGTATAATAGCAACAAAATGAGATATCGACCATAAAAATCGATTGATTTTTTTTTAGTTAATTCACAATTTAGTGAACTCGCTCATTTTCACAAAATTTTAGTTTTTTGCTTGATATACGCATTATAGCGGGTTTTCAAATGTATGAAAAAAATAAATTTTCCAGTTTCAAGGGGTGCATGTCGGATTATTGTGAGATTTGGTGAGAAACTTCCACCCACAAAATTTTAGTCGAATTGGACAACGTTAACACGTAGCGCCAAATCTGAAAAAAGCGTTTAAATCGAAAAATATTGAAAAATTTTCAGATTTTGCAAAATTAAAGCTATTTATTCCCCCTTTTGCAAAAAAGTGGATTCTGGTTCTTATAAGGAAACACTGGATCCAGGTATGCCGAATGTTATAAATGTACCTCTAGTGCCCCGAGATCGCATCATATTACTCCCTCTTCACATTAAACTTGGTCTGATGAAACAATTTGTTAAAACACTTAACAAAGATGGTGAATGTTTCCAGTATATTTCAAGGAAGTTTCCAAATTTGAGTATGGAAAAGCTGAGAGCAGGAATATTTGACGGCCCACAAATTCGCAAATTGGTCAAAGATACCGATTTTCTCAGTTCAATGCCAGAAATTGAGAAAAATGCATGGGATTCGTTTGTATGGGTTATTTAACATTTCTTAGGAAATAACAAGGATGATGATTATATTGCGCACGTTGAAGAGAATCTTGGATGCAACATGAGCATCAAGTTACATTACCTTCACAGTCTCTTGAATCGTTTTCCTGAAAATCTAGGAGACTTAAGTGAGGGACAGGGGGAACGATTTCACCAAGATATTCGGACAATGGAGGAAAGATACCAGGGTCGCTGTGATGCACACATGATGGCAGATTTTTGCTGGAGTATTCAGAGCAACACTTCGTTATTCAATAATAGAAAATGTCATAAAAGAAAATTCCAAAGTTTGTAGTTTATAATATTTATTTATTTACTTCCTTATTTTATATGTTGTAATAAATTTAAATAATAAAATATAAAATAAAAGAAAATACATGAATAAAACAATGAAATGCATTTTCGATCTATTCCATCGATTTGACTTAGTCACATTTTTTGGTCAATAGCCTTTGGCAAGTCCTCAAGTAGATGTAATAGCCAGTGCAAATTGTAGTAACTCGAAAACTGTTTAACCGATTTTAAAGATATGTAGCTTATTGGAAATCTCATTGTGTTTGCCCTAAATACCAGGATCCACTTTTTTTGCAAAGGGGGGAATAAATAGCGTTAATTTTGCAGAAACTTAAAAATTATAAAAATTTTTCCGATATAAACTTGATTTGTCAGCTTTAGGACCTGGGCGACACGTGTTAGCGTTGTCCAATTTGGCTAAAATTTTGAGGGTGAAAGTTCCTCACCAAATCTCACAATAATACGACCGGCACTCCTTGAAATTCTAAAATCTATTTTTTCACACATTTGAAGTGAATTCACTTGTGAATAAATTCGAAAATAATCAATCGATTTTTATGGTCGATATCTCGTTTTGTTGCTCATATTTGTGACTTTGCGACAGACTAATGAATCTGAACATTTTTTGCCGTTTTCTATTTTTCATGATTTTTTTAAAACAAAATTTTTTGCCATTTTTACATAAAAAATATATTTTTTTCTTAAATTTTTTATTATAACTCTGATACTGTTGATCCGATTGAAACGCGATATATAGACGAAGCAAAGGCTATGTAAATCTTTCTCTGATTTTATTTTAATAATATCGGACTAGTAATTTTTGAGTAACCATTAATTATTTAAAGAAAAGTCTAAAAAAAATTGCAATTATTTAAAAAAAAAAAATTTAAAAAAATCTTGCCATAGAATTTAAAAATTTTACCATTTTTGTACTAAGGTAGCCATGATACATCAAATGTATATAGTGGCAACTCGCTGTTGCCCTGTGTAATCGAAGTTCTTGTACATATCGTTACTTTAATATAGAAAGCCCTAAGTCGTTTTCAATTCAAATTGCTTTTTAAAGCTTTATCTAATATAATTTTATAAAAATCTTTTAATTTTAAAAAACATTATTATAATATTAAATTCTTTAGAGACTTTAGTAAAAAACTGCGTTTAAAAAATTTCTGTATTTTCAAAACTTAAGATTTTATTTAGTTTTATTCCCCCTCTCCTGTAATGTAAGAAAAATACTAGTTAGTGCTTTTCAATATTAAAGTAACGATATAAGTCTTTTGTAAACATAAATAGATTTAATATAAATTTGGTAACATTCAGTTCACATTTGACCCTAGCTTTTATATCAGTCCATCCGTCAGTGATGACATAAATATGCTTAAATCTCGAAATTTTTAATACATCAAATATTTAATAAAATAAAGAAAAACTTGAAAAGTTGTTGATCCATATTTGACCTTAGTAGTAGGGCTTGATAGGCTATAGCATTTGCTTATTTGTTTAATTTTACTTAAATATAAATATGTAAATAATTCACATGTTGATTATGTAGTGTGTCATAGGGTCGAACTTAATCGACTCATAATATTAACTTGTTAAATTGTTATGTTTTCATTCATAACAATTCAACAGAGCGAAACAACAATTCTCAATTAACAAAGTATTTCCGGTTTACACACACACACACACACATTATAAAAGGGAACGTATAAGTAATATCCAAATATACTCACTCGGGGATTTCTAACTACTTCGTTTTTCTTCATAGATACGAATATGAAGAGAAACGATTCCATATTTAGTTAAAGGTGTCGAAATAAGGACAAATAGCGCACACGCTTAGTTGTCTAAAAGGTCGTTAAAAAGTGCATTTTATTTAAATGAAATTAAATTCATTTCTTATTGCATTTTAATTAAATTTATTTAACGGTTTTATCTCCTTCGAAGTTCTAATCATTTTCAAAACTAATGTAGGTCACGAATGTACCATTTTTATTATATAAAAAAATATTATTAAATATATTATTATTAAAAATTATTAATCTAATTTAAAAATCATAAAAATTATTAAAATTAAAAAAATAAAAATTTATGATATGAACCTGAGCCCGGATTCGAACCCACAACCTCTTAACATAAATTCATGGTTCAACTAAAAATTAATTTCTTTCATAAAAAAATATAACGATTCCCTTTTCAAAACTGGCTCAAGCATTTAAATCGGTTCAGCCATTCTATTTTTATAGAACTTTTTATAACAGTATTACGTTACAAGTGAACCTCCACGACCCTTCGAATCTTTAAAATTGATTTTCTTAAAATTCTGACGTGATACAGCAAAATGCCGTCACTATCACTAGAGTCATTTCAATATCACTAGAAAATTTGTAGCGCAAAGTACGATGTGAGATAACTTTGGTGCCCTAAATAAAAAACTTACCTTTTAATTACAAACGAATTTATGTTTAAATGCCACTTATAAGTTTTTATATAGTATTCAAAAAAAAGTTAGATTACCTAAAGGTTAAAAGACAGAATTATTTACGAAGTTATTAAAGAAAAACTAAGATTGGGGGATCTAAGGTTAAATTAGAGTTAAAATTAAAGTTAAATTAGTTAAATTAGAGTTAAAATATTAAAAAAATTAGTTCCAAAAATACCGCAGAGGAACCCATATAGAGAATGAATTCTATTGGATAAACCAGAAAACTCTTCTGGTAAATGTCATTACCATACACAAGGCTTGTTCATAAGATATTTATTCATCAATTTGTAGTTTGTCTCCTTCAAAGTAGTCCGCCTCAGATATAACTTGTGCCAGCGTTTTTTCCAATCTTTGAAGCAGTTCTATTATGCATCGTCTCAAAACGCCGTTTTTCATGGGTCTCTTCAATCTTGGAAACAGAAAAGGAATGATCACGCTGTTGTTTTTGGCCAAAAAAAGCCATGATGAGTGAGCAGAACATAATACAAAGCCATGCATTATTTTTCCACAATTCCTGCTTCTCGCAAATGGCACTTGAGCTTCAAAATATTACTACTTATTGACAATACGACATGTCGTTGTTGTTGTAATATAAAAAAATAAGTCACTAATATTCTCTGACTCCTCTAACACCAGTTCCAGCTGACGCGCTGCTTCAATAGGGTGAGTCCATAGGAAATCTGGAGTTAGGGGGTCAGGTTCTCTCCACAAACTGGGCATGTATTGGGTATTGTAGGACTAATGTTGGACCAGTACATATATATTAAGTCTGCTACAATATCTTGATCTTAATTGTGGCTGTAATGCTATAGTAGTTCTCGGTAGGCTTATCTCTTCCTCTGCAATAGTACAATATGTTTCCGATAAGTAGTTATATTTAAGGTTACCATGTTGTTATAGATATCTTCTAGAGGTGCTTTGTATGAGATGACATTGAGTGGCTGGATGGTATGCTGTCTGATATCACTTTCATAGCAACGAAGGTCCTTTCTGACACGTCTCGGCGGAGTATCTTATTCCTTTAGATGGTGGTTCGGTTGACCCCTCCAATGAAATCCCAGAAGAAACTGACTTGTTAGCATTTGTCAATATTCTTTAAGTGGTAGGACTTTCGTCTGCCCATGATGTCATTTTTAGGCAGCCTGACAGCTCTAACGATTTTTCCACTGCGTTTTGCTCATCACACGCTCATCACGGTGGCCACAAGGGTGCAGCATGATTTGCCACTGACCGAAAAATTGCTTTATAGGTCACGAGTGACGACTTGAGGACCTTGTTTCTACTGCATAGTTTAAGGCAAGTTGCGGTTATATGTGCTCAAGATGAGTATAGGCTGTCCGATATCACTCCCAAGATTTTGGTGGCTTTTGGAACAAAAATAGCCGAGAACGTAAAACACTAACTTGATTCTAACAAGCAAAGTAAATGTGATATATAGCTGTTCGAGACGAGAGTACCAAAATAGCAAAATATATCGATAATCGAATGTACGTAGCGCCCGAAATTTGAAAGTTTACCTTATTATACTCTTCACTACCATAGGTGGAAAGGGTATTATAAGTTTGTGCTGATGTATGTAACGCATAGAAATATTTGTCTTAGACCCACCTTTTAGAGTACCAATAGGCTTAGAATCATTTTCTGAGTCGATTTAGCGACGTTCGTCCGTCCGTCTGACTGGCTGGACCCCCATATAAACCTTGTAATCAAACTACAGGTCGCAATTCTATTTTATTTTATGTTTATTAAAACTCGTCAAAATCGGTCCATTATTTATGGTACCTCCCATAGGTCCCACTTCCCGGAATTGATATATTTACCACAAATATAAATATTTTTTCATGAAATTTAAAACTAATACTGCTTATGTAAACTAAAATCTCTGTACCAAATTTCGTTAAAACTCTTCTCTAAAAACGCACTAAATGAGACAAAAATCACTAAAACGTTCGTAAATCTAAAGATAATGAGAATTTTGAGTTTATTTTTTTGCACATATAATTTTTGTTAAAACTGTAATCAATTTGCCAAATTTCGAGATAATCGGTCCACATTTGACCCTAGCTCTCATGTAAGTCCAAATGACGGAAACATCTTAAATATTTATATGATATGATGGCAAAATTAATATATTTGTCTTTATACAGGAAAAATAAGAAAAATAAGGTATCTTGTGGTCGGGCTTGACCGACTATAGTACTTTCTTACTTGTTTTTTAAATAGACCTAGTATGTCGCGAATGATGTTTTCTATAACTATTAAAATTTTAATGTGCTTTCCTCCAAGAAGATAATATTTAAATTCTCAATTTGTATTAAGTAAGTCTAGGTAGTACCACTAATCAGGTTTAAAATGTATAAAAATAGATTGTACTTGTTTGTCATTCCAACGAAATAACTACATTCGGTAGTAAAGGGTAATCCATTTCATGTTTTATAAATTATAAGTTGTTGAACCAATTTTTTTCTTTTCAGTTGAAAGTCTGACATTGACGAAAATGGATCGCTTAAGTATCATACAACGCATATAAACGTTGATATCAACTGGTCACCAAGATCATGCGATTTGTCATCATTAGACTTTTTTTGTTGGTCTACGCGAATGACGGTGTTTGTGCAGATAAACCTTTAACTCTTGAGCACTTAAAAATCAACATTCGTCAAGTTATGACTGAAATACTTATATGGCTGAAATTACTTATATCATTTCAATATTTTCACATTCTTAAATTCTCGGCAAATAAAAAATAGTAATAGTTTTCCATTAATCTTTTAAGAAATGCTTTTGTTTTAAGATTTAAAAAAATGTATAACTAGTCAGCTTAAATATTCAAAATTATTTTCATAACGGTTCACTAATTTCTCTGCTATCGTTATAATATCACCACTAACATACAATAATTTTGACTCACCCTGTTCTTACAATAATATTGTCAGCTGTTGTTGACACACAGACGGACAGACACAATCAAGTGAAACGTCAATATATTTTTTTTTATAAAAATTTCTTTCGCTTGTTCACGTGTTTGTTTATGTCTCTTAATTGAAATTAGTTTTTTTTGTAAATAAAAATTAATTGGACAACTCCAGCCGCTTGAAAATGGAGTCCAAATACACCTTACCAAGTAAATCACCCTTAAAAACGTTCGGTTCTAACGTGCGCAGTGGTATAATACCTTTGAAAAGAAAATTACAAAGTCCAGGTGCTGAAAATGGTTCTGGAAAAATTTTCAAAGCAGCCAATACAAATGGCCAATCAGTTCCAAATAATAAAACAAACGGTGCAACGAGTCAACAACAACAAACACCTACAAAATTAACACCAACCAAAGTACAATTGGAACAACAGCGTCAAGCTTTACCTGTAACCAGTTGTCGCAAACGTCTAGTGCAAGAGATTCACAAATCAGATATTCTCCTGATAATGGGTGAGACAGGTTCGGGAAAAACTACACAAATACCACAGTTTCTGTTAGCTGCTGGTTTTGGTAATAAGGGTATGATTGCGGTAACACAGCCACGTCGTGTAGCTGCCATTACAGTGGCCAAGCGAGTGGCTCAAGAGCAACACTGCCAGCTGGGAGAATTAGTGGGTTATACAGTGCGTTTTGAGGATTGCACTTCGCAGAAGACACGCATACGTTTTATGACTGATGGCTTTCTTATGCGTGAAGCCTTAGCTGATCGCTTGCTGCGCAATTATACAGTTATCATGTTGGACGAAGCCCACGAACGTACTGTCAGCACAGATGTTTTATTTGGTGTAGTCAAGGAGGCCCAGCGACAACGTAGATTGCGTAGCTTGACACCCCTAAAGGTTGTTGTCACTTCGGCCACTATGGATATTGATCATTTTAGCCGTTATTTTGGGGTTAAGGGCATGTATTTGGAAGGTCGTACACATCCAGTTAAGGTCATGCATGCCAAGGAATCACAATCTGACTATTTGCATGCTACTCTAGTTACTCTATTCGATGTTCATCGTAATACACCGGCTAAGTAGGCGAATGATAATTTATATTTTGATGGTATTTATACTTTTATATTATTGCAGTCATGATGTATTGATTTTCCTAACGGGCCAAGAAGAAATCGAAGCTATGGCTCAACAAATTAGACAAATTGCAAAGGTAAGTTAATGAATTAAAGGAAATCAAAGCTTTTCAAGCAATTTTTGATAAATTATTATTAGATGGGAATTGTAATAGTTCTTAAATATTTCAATGTTAACGTTTTACAGTTACTTATTTTATTATATGTATACCCAAGGTAGATTATAATAATAATATAATAATAATAATAATATATATGCCTTGTGTATACCTATATGATAACACTACAATTTAAAAACGACTATAAAGATATACAGCCGAACTTCTCTAATTTTAACTTCTATTACTTGAATACTCCACAAGTTGAAGCATTTCGTTTTTAAATTTGATTCCCATTAAACTATATGGGATTTTAGAAAATTATGAATTCTTTGAAGTCCTGATTCATTAAAATGTGTCAGGACTTCAAAGAAAGTTTTTTTCGCTTAAACTTATTTAGATAAATGCTTTACTGATTATTCCTTTTTAAATATTCGTGATAATCTAAAAAATAATTACAATTATATAATTACATGAACTTTTTATAAAGTCAGATTTACCAAACTTTTTACAACTATTTAATGCCCTTCACCACTTATATTAAATATACCCCAATTTTTAACAAATTACAATTATGTTCTTAATTTTGTTAACACAGTAACAATTAAAATAAAAGAAATTTAAGATGTAAAGGAACAAAATATATATTGGGAATTCCAAAGTTATCATCCTTGTATCCTTTGCCAAATTTATCAAAGTACACTATGGTACATTTTGAGGGTGATGGTCTGAAAAAATTCAATGCCAAAGGAAAGCACTAGACTTGTTTATTGAAACTCCAAAAGCGTTTAGCGCTGGCAGGTGGAACTTTGGAGTTATCGCCTTTTGAAAGTTTAAATTTTTTGTTTAGGTGTAAAATCAAAAACTTTCGAACGTACTGAACGACATCATCTCCGATTTCAACGAAATTTTGTATAAACATTCTCCTAGCTCATACAATTTAAGATTCTTCAACATTTTAAGTTTTGCTTTAGTTCAAAATTTCGCTTTCGTTCTTTAAATATTTTTTCAATTATTTTCAGTACAAATTTGTATATATAATTTCTTTTTATGTAGTTCTAAATTTAAAGGCAACAAAATTATAAAAAAAATTTAAATTTCAACTGAAATAACGTAGTTAAATCGAGTCAGTTATTCTGATTCGATCATTATACTTAAATTTGGTTGTTCAACTGTTGTTAAGCATTATAATAGATACGATAAGATACTGTTATAAATGCTAACATTATCTTAAATTTCTTTTCCGTTTTTCGATGGGGTGTAAAACTATAAAAGTTGATTACTTTCCAATGAAGCAGATTTTAGTGGGTATAAACAACATTAATAAATGTCCTTATATTTTACAATACAGGTATTCCTTTAATAAGAACTTTTGCGTACATAAACACACGAAAATCTGTAGCCACCAATAACCAATTATTTATTGTTTATTTTACTATAAAATATTATTTCTTTCAGACTAATCTTAGCAATATTGCTGGCGTTAGAGTTTTTCCACTCTATTCACAATTACCACAAAATAAACAACTCGAATGTTTCCTACCGGCTCCAGCCAATGCACGTAAAATAATCTTAGCCACAAATATTGCAGAAACTTCTGTCACAATACCCGGAGTACGCGTTGTCATCGATGCTGGTTTTGTTAAGAGACGCATTTATACCCCCAGTACAGGTCTAGATGTACTACGAGTAGTACGAATATCCCAGGCACAAGCATGGCAGCGTTGTGGTCGTGCTGGTCGCGATTCTCCCGGTACTTGTTATCGCACCTACACACAAAAGGAACTTAATGGGTTTGAGAAAATGCCGAAACCAGAAATATTACGCAGCAATATTTGCTCCACAGTTTTGAATCTTTTGGCTTTGGGTATCGATTGCAAAAGTTTTGATTTCTTAGATAGACCCTCTCCGGAAGCTATGGATGCAGCCTATAAGAAATTGGAGTCTTTAGGAGCAGTACGAAATGCAGCCTCTGTACCCGAACTAACACCTTTGGGTAGACAAATGGCTCAATTTCCTTTAGATCCTCAATACAGTAAACTATTATTGGCTGCTCCGCAGTTTGGCTGTATGGAAGAAATGTTAAGCCTGGTGGCCGTATTATCCGGGGAAAATGTTTTTATTTCTAGTGCTGAAAAACGCGAACAAGCCGCTTTGGCTCATGCCAAATTTCAGTCAAAACATGGAGATCACTTAACGCTGCTAAATGTTTTCAGTGCTTTTCAAAAGACTGAAAAAATTAAGGTGACTTTATATTTGTAAAATTTATTATATGAAATATAATAACGAAAATTCTCTGTTTCTTAACAGCTATGGTGTCACGACAATTTCCTCAACACTCGTAATCTAATGTACGCCCGTGAAGTACGCAGTCAACTTTTAGAAATAGTCGAACGTTTGGCTTTACAAGTCAACAGCTGTGGCAACAATTTTGATCAGGTGCGAAAATGTTTACTGGTTGGACTTTTCGATAATATTGCCGAATTGCAGCGTGATAACTTCTACTTGACCATAACTGGTCGTCAACGTGCCAAAATTCATCCCTCTAGTATATTTCATGGTAAATATCGTCCAGAATATATAATATTCTCGGAAATCTTGCTCACCGAACGTAATTTCTTACGTCAAATAACTGAAATTTCACCAGAATGGGTAGCCGAGGTTGTACCTCACTTTGCCCACCTTAGTCGCATTAAAGTTTCGTCGTAATCAAAGTTAGAAAACTCAAATTGATTTACACATGTTTCACTTTTATATTTTTTATTAAATTAATAACTCTAAGGTCTCATTTACTGTGCTCCTATACATTTAGTAGATATCTGCCAATTTTTAAATAAAATCTATTTGTATGTAAGTAAAAAAAACTATAGGTGGTTCATATTATGAAAAACTTAGATGTTTACAAACGTAAATACACAAACATTTACAGAGATTCTTTTCAAATTTATATAATTCAAATATATGAGGTTTTAGCGTCTTAACTTTACCCATAAGTTGTTTCTCTTGTCTGTATCTTAGGGACTTGGTGGTTCTGTTTATGTATACATGACTTTTAAGAATACTCTCAGGAAGGACAGAAATGCAAAAGACCTGCTTTTCTGATGGTTTTGAATCTCTAGAGCTGGGGGGTTACTGCGTATTTCGATTCGAAAGAAAATATTTTCAAAACACAATGCTTTAACAAATTCGAACAGTTTTTCTTTCAAATCGAGATACGCAGTAACCCCCCCTGTCCACAGAAAACGATTGGTCGATGAGAGGAGTAGATATGCAGTAGTTTACGTTGTGGTGAATATTGTCCAGTTTATCCAGAATATAATTAGTTACTGACATTGACGTGGATAATGTATGACACCAAAAAATCCTAAGAGTCACGCTTGAAAGCCTTTTTACTTCGTCAGCACATGCCACAAAGCAATAGCCGGCAGTACTTGTAAAATGGGCAAAGAAATCTTGATGTCTAATTAGTCCTGAGGATACTTAGTCCAGATATCCTCAGGACTAAGTAAAGTAAGGTTGGCGGTTCAGTAAAATATGTAGGGGTATCATAAAGACGATGAATACTTGCTGGCATGGTCAATGAGGGACCAAAAGATGCTTAATCTGTTGTGCCTAAGAAACTCTTGTTTTTTGCTGCAAATTCTTTTCTTCTATGAATGTTGCTCAACACTGCCACGTACGATAAGTCACAAATTCTTGCCCTGGATCACCAAACAATAATCTACCTGAATCATGGGCACTTGCATAGCGACATCGAATGAATTATAAGCTGTATGAGTTACGCTGACATCGACGTTGGCGTCATCGTAAAAGAGGACTCCGAAACTTCTATAGAAAGACCAAGTATAGGAAAATTTTCCAAAGCTTGGCCTACGAAATTGGAGAATTTGCGCACAAGATCGAAACGCATGGAATTCCAAAATAAGCTGGGCCTTTGACCATAAGGGCCATTTACCCGGCTGATAAAGCTGACCTTTTAGCTAAACTATTTGCATACAATTCCTGCTTGCCGGAAAGCTTTCAGTGTGACTATGCCAAATATATTCTTTCGCGTCCGTGCGGTAAAAAAGGTTTTAGCGAGTTTCAACATAAATAAGTCCCCAAGGCCGGATGGCATTCCAGCACTGGGCTTGCAGCAGTGCTGTTCGACGATTGCGCGTCCATTAACTAAACTTTTCAGCACCTTATACCATGCCGGTGAATTTCCTCGGTGTTGAAAGGTTGCTAATGTTACTCCAATCCCTAAAAAGGGAGCGGCTAACAACCTTAAAAATTACCGTCCAATAGCAATTTATTCTGCACTCTCCAAGGTCTTCGAAAGTATGGTGAATCACCATCTTGTTAATTATCTGGAATCTAACAACCTACTTAGCGACCGCCAGTACCTATTTCGTAGGGGACACTCTAATCACATTTTCCAAGTGTCTAAAGAAGCTATACAACTCTCTTGTATGGGCCGGTGCTTCAAAGTCTCAAAGTAGCTTTGAGAGGGCGAAGGTGCTTATTGGTGACAGTAGGGTATCCAACTCTATTGACCCACTTGAACACCGTCGCAGTGTTTGTTGTGTTTCACTGTTCTATCGTTACTACTTTGGAATGTGCTCTAACCAAATCAGGGAACTTGTTCCCGAAACTCGAATTTTCATACGAGCTCATCCCTTCATGGTCGATTGGCCAGTATATGAATAGTAAGAAATTAATTTACCAAAACGCATCAACTCTTGTAATTAGCGTTTTAAACGGTAGGATTTTGAGTCGTTTTAAAGCGAAATATTACTGGTGATGAAATTTAGATAATTTGCAAATAACGTCAATCGAAAACAGTCATGGTCAAAGCATGGTGAGCCACCACCAACAACCTCAAAAGCGGAAATGCAATAAGAAGAGATAATGGTGTCAGTTTGGTGGAGTTGGAAGGGTGTAGTATATTTCAAGATTCTTCTAAGGAGCCGAACGATTAATTCGGATGTCTACTATCAACAACTAGGCAAATTAAATGCAGCTATCAATGAAAAACAGCCTGAATAGGTGATAGCAAAGGTTTCATATTCCACCAGGTATGTAGGTATGACTTCCTTATCGCAGGTTTAAACTATGGACAAATTCTGAAATTAAAACTACGCAATATACATTTTTAAAAGATTATTATTTTTCGAATTTATCACCTATTTATTAAATAGTTTTGCTATTGATTTGATTTAAAAAATGTTTTATTCACTATAAACCCAAAAAGTAGCTTTTAAGCGAACGTGAAATACTTTCCGCTGTATACAGTTTCAAGCAAATTTGCCATGACTGTTGATTCACCGCATACTCAATAATTTGTTCTTTATTATCACTCAGCACTGAACTTAAATCAAAAAAGCTCTCAGAATTCGAATTCGACGATTCGGTGGATCGGGCTCCTAAATGACGTGGCGATTTAGATTCGTAAGCCTGTTTATAGTCATCCTCATCTGAATGAGAAATTTCATTTTGTTCCATATTAAAATCTGGTTCGAATACAGGCAATTCAGTTGATGAATTCTCAGGCTCCGCAGAAGCAGCTACGCTCGCATACATTTCCGACAACATAATAAAGGGATATTCATAGAAGGAACGATCAGGATATGTTGTAACTAAATAATTTCCAACACATTTGCCAAAGAGTACTTCCGGTAAGTAGCGATTGTAGAGATGAAGCAGATGTACAGCCAGAGCCCTTATTTGGCCGAACCACATTTTCATGGAGCTGATGATATCATTGACAAAGTTAGTAGCATTTTTTCTGAAATTTACAATAATATTAAGCCGAATTATAAAAATTTGTTTTTAATATCTTACAATTGTTGCAGCTGTTTGATGTGATCCGTTTTGAAGCTTTGCTCAAATGTCATCGCAACTTCTCGAATACCTACCAATAAATGGCGGATTCCCATTAAAAAGGTTATGCGGGTATTTTCCGTAAATGATCTAATATAAAAATGTGGGTTACATTAATATCTAAAATATTAAGGCATAAGACTTACTTTGTTTTTGGATCAGTTTTCGTAACATTCGGCAGCATTTTTTCCATTGTGCCTGCAATGTTACTGATTCCCCGAAAGAACCATTTTACGTCATCGGTTAAGACAGTATAATTATCTGCCAAAGATCTAAGGAACACATAATTATTAGTGGATTTGTTTATTTTGGACCTCCTAAAAGTTTTTCTTACTTTGTTTGTATTTTATTTGGTGCACATTGACATATTTGTAAACTATTATATAGTATCCAGGAAATTGTTAATATTTTAAATATTGAAAGTTTCATATTTTATGTCTTTATCTCCTCAAACTTAGAAATAAACTAAATTATTTTGATACGATGAACATCCTTATATAAGTCGAAAACCTTTTACCTGTGGAAAACTGTCGACGAATTAGCACGTCTTAATTATTTTTTTACCTGTAGTACCGCTCATTAAATGGAAATTAACATGAATTCGTGAAAATATCCTTATTTAGGGAATTTTCTGGAAGGTTTACAGATGATAAATTATAACGGCTGTATAGAAGAAATAATGCCTTAAACATTTTGCATACCCATCGGCCCAGAATTTTCGCTACGATAAGAAATTGAAATAAGTTTTTTTAAATGTAATTTTATATCGGGTGGTTTAATTTCAAGGGCCGATGTTGATTTTGAATAAAACACAAACTATTTAGGAAATTATTGTAATTTTATTTTATTATGATATATTGGTATTACTCAATTATGTATGGAACAAAATATCGGCCAAATAGGCGCCGCGACCACGGCGGCACACCTCCATCCGATGGTCCAAATTTTCGATGACCCTGAGGCATAATAGAGATTCTATGCCGTTAATGTGCCGAATTATCTCATCCTTTAGCTCTTGAATTGTTGCTGGCTTATCGACGTACACCTTTTCTTTCAAATAATCCCAAAGAAAAAAGTCCAGCGGTGATCTTGGCGGCCAATTGACATCGCCATTACGTGAGATAACGCGGCCATTGAATTTGTTGCACAAAAGAGCCATTGTTTCGTTAGCTGTGTTGAAAGTGGCACCGTCCTGCTGAAACCACATATCGTCCACATTCATATCTTCCAATTCGGGCCATAAAAAGTTCGTTATCATCTCACGATAGCGAACACCATTCACAGTAATTGCCTGACCGGCCTCATTTTGGAAAAAATACGGCCCGATGATGCCGCCAGCCCATAAACCGCACCAAACAGTCACTCTTTGTGGGTGCATTGGTTTTTCGACAATCACTCTTGGATTCTCATTCGCCCAAATGCGGCAATTCTGTTTATTGACGAATCCACTGAGATGAAAATATGCCTCATAACTGAAGATGATTTTCTTCGAAAATTGATCATCCACTATTGCCATTTCTTGCCACCATTCTGTCCATTCACGACGTTTGGAATGGTCAAGAGGCTTTAGTTCTTAAGCCAATTGCACCTTGTTAGCGTGTAAATGCAAGTCTTTATGCATAATTTTCATCAACGACGAGCGTGAGAGGTGCAATTGTTGGGCACGACGACGATTTGACGTGGACGACTCTTCAGCCACACTATCGCGAACAGCAGCAATATTTTCTGCAGTACGAGCATGCACTGGTTTTCTCACATCTTCTACAGACCCGGTTTGCTCGAATTTTTCCACGATTTTTGCGATTGTACGCACATTTGGACGATCAAATTGACCAAAAAAATTACGAAGTGCACGATATTCATTTTGATTTGAACGCCCATTTTCATAATAAGTCTGGATAACTTTTACACGTTGTTGAATTATGTATCATTCTATGGTTCAAATTGAGTAAGTCTGAAATAGAGAAATGTCAAATAAAATTCGGAAAAAAAACTTGGCGTTTAGGTGTGGCTCACATTCAACATCGGCCCTTACAATTTAACCACCCTTTATAAGTTTGTCCTTCAGTTTGCATTTTAATCATTTTTCGTCGTAGACCCCATAAAAATTACATCGATCGAGTCAGAATCGCCAGCCATGTCCGTCTGTCTGTTGAAATCAAGGTTGTGGAGCTCCTGGTGGGTGTACGCAGATGAATTTTACACCAGAAATTTCACTACAAAGCTCACCAAGATATGGCTAAAATACTAAACTTCGATGACGAATTTTAATTTTTTTTTTTTAAATATAATTAAAAAAAAATTGTTTAAATTCTCATCGAATTTTGAACTTTGGCGATATTATCTGGTGTTTATAGACCGATTTTGATAAAATTTAATAGCATGTTGCGTTGGAGTATTTTCTAAAATCTGATATATAATTAAAACAATTTTTTTTAAATATTGTTTTTAAAAAAAATAATTTTAAGATTTGTCAATTTGCGTAAATCGATAACTTTTGCTTTGTCGATATCTCAGTTATTGATCTACCGATTTTGATGAAATTCAGTAGTGTGTTGCATTGAATGATTTCCTAAAATTTGATATACAGTTCAAAAAACAAAAAAAAAACACAATTTTTTTACAAAATTTATTTTTTTTTTGAAAAATAAGTTTTTTTTTAATTCTAATCGAATTTTGAATTTTGGCGATATCTCTGGTGTTTATAGACCGATTTTGATGAAATTTAATAGCATGTAGCATTGGAGTATTTTCTAAAACTTGATACATAATTCGAATTTTTTTAAATATTGTTTTTTAAAAAGTTTTTTTTTAATTTGTCAATTTGCGTACATCGATAACTTTTGCTTTGGTGATATCTCGATTATTGATCCACCGATTTTGATGAAATTTAATAGTGTGCTGCGTTGAATGATTTCCTAAAATTTGAAATACAGTTAAAAAAAACACAGTTTTTTTTTGGCGAAATTAAATTTTTTTAATGAAAAATACAGTTTTTTAAATAAAATGTTTTTAAATTCTCATCGAATCTTGAATTTTAGCGATATCTCTGGTGTTTATAGACCGATTTTGAAATTTAATAACATGAAGCAATGGAGTATTTTCTAAAATCTGATATATAATTCTATTTTTTTTTAAATATTGTTTTTAAAAAAATGTTTCCTAAAATATATCGATGCGTACATCGATATACATATTTTGCTTTGGCGATATCTCAGTTATTGATCTACCAATTTTGATGAAATGCAATAGTGTGTTACGTTGAATGACTTCCAAAAATTTGATATACAGTTCAAAAAACTTAAAGAAAAAACATAGTTATTTTAAAAATACAGTTATTAAAAAAATTTTTTAATTCTCATCGAATTTTGATTTTTGGCGATATCTCTGGTGTTTATAGGAAATAAAAAAATTGTAATTTAGCATCGAATTTCGAGTTTTGGCTATATCTCAGTTGTAAGTAGAGCTATATGTTGCAATTAAATAGTGTATTTCGTAGAACACTATTAACTTCTAATATCTATACATATAAGTTAGGTCGGTATGCCATCTAGAAGCTCATCAAACTTGATTTCAGCATACCGAAATATGCCTTAAATAATTGACTTTTGAACATTATGATGGCCTTTATTCATATCTTACGTAAGTGTTGTAGCCAAAAGTCAAATCTAAATAGGTCCGCTAAATATTCTCATTAAAGCAACCATTTAATCGGTCCTCTAATTTTAAAGATATATGCATTTAAATACGACCCCTTTCAAGGTGCGAAATATTACAATGTTGTGTAATTTCTGAAATTATTTGTATTTCAATCTACCTCCCAATATAAAACAAGGTTGTTCACTTATTAAAGTAAATATTATTCATATATCGCCTAAAAATTAAATGTATGAGGACATACATACATTTAAAAGGCGTGTTAATTATCGAGATATGAAACCTTTTCAGATTTGAAAATCAATATACATATATTAGTATTTTCGTAGGATTCACCTAAATCAGTCTTCAGAAACATACACACTTGTAATTGACCAAAAACTCTTTCCACTCTGTACTTTACTTTTGTAACACCATTGGTGAAGGGTATTTAAGGTTCGGCATAGCCGAACATAGCACTCTTACTTGTTTGTATCTATTATAATATGATCAACAAAAATATTGCAAAATACAAATTATATTGTACAATATGGAAATAAAAGTTTCTTAAAATTATATTGTAATACTTTTAATTTGATCAGCGAGATTCTGGCACCCATTTGTGCGTGAAATATGGAAAGAGGAAGCTCTGTCAACCTCCCGTAATGAAGATATACTAGTCAAAATAACAAAGGCTTCAACAGCTATAGGAGAAAAACACTTTTCCAATACCGAGCATATACTAAGTCGAGTTATTTTGAACAGGGGGTTACGGCGTAACTCGATTCGAAACGAAAAATTTTCGAGTTCGTACAAATGGTACTGTATATTTAATACGATCTTCGTATGTTTTGTTTCGAAAGTGCGGACAAGTTTTTTCGCTTTCGACAAATAAATTTCCCTTTCGTAAATGCAACTGTGTATTACGAAAACGGACTTTTTTGTCGTTTAAAATGATAGGAAATTGTTCGAAAGCTATTTAGGTAGTGACAGTTGAGAAAAATGTAAGTATTTATAGAAATTATACTTTTTTTAAATAAAAATCCATTTTTATAAAGTGTTTCAAATAATAGATTTGTATTGTTAACATTTTTAAGGAATATTCCGAAAAAATATATATACACACAAACAAAAAACAATATGAGGAAATGGTGGAATATATGACAAGGCATCATGGCTTGGCAAAGGGACATTTAAATGTCCTTGATGCCAAAAACAAACTAAGTCATATGAGGAAAAAGTTGCAGTGATTTCAATACACTTGGACCGCCTGATCGTGATGTCAAGGGCTGGAAAAAAGTAATTTATTTTTAGGTTTGGGCTTTCTACAAAAATAACGGAAAAGCAAATGTCATAGGAGCCGTAGCAGCATTTCTGGGACTGGAGGTGGACCAAGCAGATTAGAACAGCAAACGTCCAATTTTCTTTCGATAGAGGAAGCTATAAGAGTTTGGATCAAAAAGCTAATCACACAATGTGCCAACATTAATACGAAGATGTAGTCTAGAAAATAATTTAAATGAAAATTTCAATTCCTCCACTCCAAATGTTTCCGTCATTTGAGAGCTAGGGTCAAATGTGGACCGATTATCTCGAAATTTGGCAAATTGATTACAGTTGTTACAAAAATTATGTATGCAAAAAATAAACTCAAAATTTTCATTATCTTTAGATTTACAAGCGTATTAGTGATTTTTTTGTCTCATTTAGTGCGTTTTTAAAGAAGAGTTTGTATGGGAGATATGGTCAAATGTGGACCGAAACGAAATTTGGTACAGTGATTTTAGTTTACATAAGCAGTATTTGTTTTAAATTTCATGAAAAAATATTGATATTTGTCGCCAATATGTCAATTCCGCGAAGTGGGGCCTATGGGAGGTATCATAAATAATGGACTGATTTTGACTAATTTCAATAGCCATGGTCCCATTATCAAAAAAATGATCTGTGCCAAATTTCATTAAATTATCTTTAGAATTGCGACCTGTAGTTTGATTACAAGGTTTACATGGGGGTCCAGCCAGCCAGACGGACGGACAGACATCGCTAAATCGACTCAGAAAGTGATTCTAAGCCTATTGGTATATTGTCTCCGATTCTAAACTGTTTTGCGCTGTGTAGACAAAACTGCGTCTGGTGTTCTGGGCCCTTACCGCGTAACTCGATTCGAAAAGTAAAATCTTTCGAAAGAAATTTCCGAATTGAAAGGTTAACCGTACTGTGTAAATCGTTCGAAACGAACACAGTGTTGTATTCACAAACATAAGGGAAAATTTGTGGAAATGTTGGTAGCACTGCTGTTTGACACACAAATTTCCCAAAACAAAACATATTAATAGCAATTACAAGTAATTTTTAAATAATTGTATAATATAGATTGCGTTTCCTTATGGTTCGATGATGAAAATGATACGGTGCCTGAAAGAGTCCAAAGAAAATTAATTAGAGTCTCTTCAAACATAATGGATCTTTCTAATAAAATGTGAATGACCATATACACCCGCAATTAAATTGGCAATTAGAACAATTTAATAAATTAGCACAATTAAATTAGAGTATATTGTTTAACAATTTCCAATTCATGGTTTAGAATAGCTTTCTTCATTTCCAATTGTTGAACCTTTCTTTTGGATTTTTCCAACTCCGTCACTTTTTTGAAATCGAATTTTTCTTTTAGTCGTTTAATTTTTCTTTTTCAAGTTGAATTTTTTCTTTTTAAAGTTAAATTTCTAAATTTAATTTAGGAGTTCGAGCTTATACATGCTATGTTGTACATTATAACTTCGTCTTAAATATTTTTGAAACCCTTCATTAAATTCTTTCAAAACAGTTATTGAACTCCCTAGGTACGCTATTTATACCCTTCACCACCATAGGTGGAAAGGGCATTATAAGTTTGTGCTGATGTATGTAACACATAGAAATATTTGTCTTAGACCCACCTTTTAGTATACCAATAGGCTTAGAATCACTTTCTGAGTCGATTTAGCGATGTCCGTCCGTCCGTCTGGCTGGCTGGACCCCCATGTAAACCTTGTAATCAAACTACAGGTCGCAATTCTAAAGATAATTTAATGAAATTTGCCACAGATCATTTTTTTGATAATGGGACCATGGCTATTGAAATTAATCAAAATCAGTCCATTATTTATGGTACCTCCCATAGGCCCCACTTCGCGGAATTGACATATTGGCCACAAATATCAATATTTTTTCATGAAATTTAAAACAAATTCTGCTTATGTAAACTAAAATCACTGTACCAAATTTCGTTGAAATCGGTCCACATTTGACCATATCTCCCATACAAACTCTTCTTTAAAAACGCACTAAATGAGACAAAAAAATCACTAATACGCTTGTAAATCTAAAGATAATGAAAATTTTGAGTTTATTTTTTGCATACATAATTTTTGTAACAACTGTAATCAATTTGCCAAATTTCGAGATAATCGGTCCACATTTGACCCTAGCTCTCATATAAGTCCAAATGACGGAAACATTTGGAGTGGAGGAATTGAAATTTTCATTTAAATTATTTTCAATTAGCTTTTTGATCCAAACTCTTATAGCTTCCTCTATCGAAAGAAAATTGGACGTTTGCTGTTCTAACCTGCTTGGTCCACCTCCAGTCCCAGAAATGCTGCTACGGCTCCTATGACATTTGCTTTTACGTTATTTTTGTAGAAAGCCCAAACCTAAAAATAAATTACTTTTTTCCAGCCCTTGACATCACGATCAGGCGGTCCAAGTGTATTGAAATCACTGCAACTTTTTCCACATATGACTTAATTTGTTTTTGGCATCAAGGACATTTAAATGTCCCTTTCCAAGACATGATGCCTTGTCATATATTCCACCATTTCCTCATATTGTTTTTTGTTTGTGTGTATATATATTTTTTCGGAATATTCCTTAAAAATGTTAACAATACATGTTAACAATCTATTATTTGAATCACTTTATAAAAATGGATTTTTATTTAAAAAAAAGTATAATTTCTATAAATACTTACATTTTTCTCAACTGTCACTACCTAAATAGCTTTCGAACAATTTCCCATCATTTTAAACGACAAAAATGTCCGTTTTCGTAATACACAGTTGCATTTACGAAAGGGAAATTTATTTGTCGAAAGCGAAAAAACTTGTCCGCACTTTCGAAACAAAACATACGAAGATCGTATTAGACAGTACCATTTGTACGAACTCGAAAATTTTCCGTTTCGAATCGAGTTACGCGGTAACCCCCCTGAAATAAAAATTCTGCGACCTATTTAAAAATCAATCCATTTTGAAATAACAACTAAATATGTTACGATTAAACAGCTCGAATGTCAAGTTCATGGGTGTTATACGGTTGCGAAACTTGGAAACGCACAAATGCTACCGATGTACTACAAACTTATATCACATTTCATTTATCATTTATTATCATTTAACATTAATTTCAATGTATATTTTTCATACTCATAATATCCAAGAGCCTTATAATGTTGGAATTCTTTAAGATTTATCGATGCCAATCAAAGTGGCAATGATGGTATGTACACGAAGTAATATTCAAATTGTTATTATTCAAACTAATGAGCTAATCAAGGTTAAATGAAAATTATTTTAGATTAGTTTAGCTAAGTAATATTTTAATATTTTTTTACGAGTACAATAAATATTTTTTATATTGTATAACTGGTTTTTATGGAGAATGTGTACTCATAAGTACTTAAACATACAATTATTAGACTCGTAGAAGCAATGACCCAAAGTTCCATTAAGATTAATTGTATTTTATTAATTAAAATTAATATTGTATTTATTATAGTGAAAATAATAAAAACTACATAATAACAAAACATTTTAAGCTTTTTAGCATATTTAGCTGAATTTTCGTTATAAAGAATCAAAAATTATGCAAAGCCTATACATATAAACTTAACGAAATAACCAAAAAAAAATGTTTAAATTTTATGCAAAAAATAACAAAATGAAAGAAATGAAAATAAGTATTTCTCAATAAAAATAGTCAACAAAATTCACATTTTTGCGTTACATACATTTTATCACCACTATATTGTAATTATTCGTTATGATCTTCTGGGGTCTTACTCGATTCGAAAGAAAAAGCTTTCGATACCTTACACATTGTGATTCGAAAAGTTTTCTTTTGAATCGAATTACAGAGTAAGTCCCATGGCAAAAAAATTGTAAGGTATAACCATGATAAAAGAAATTAGTAAGGTATAACCGTTCTCTCTTTTGTCAGCCATATTAACTTTCTGACGTTTGATCGAATTATTATTTTCTTTTCTCAAATTATGCTACCATACTACTTTTGAAAATCCCAGTTTCTGTTTGCTATTATACTATAAACACAATCACGACTGCAGGCTACGGGCTACAACCTGTTAAAATTAGAATACATTCATTCAAAAAGAAATCATTTTTTTAAGCGTCGACATAGCCACACGACTACCGACTACCGTTGTAGTGTAGACAAAAAATATATACATTTTATATAAAATGTATATTTATATAACTCTAACTCAATAAAAGTAAAATTTTGCGCTGTTATAACTAACACGCTACATATGCTAGAGCTAAGTAGTTTATGATATATAAAAGCCCAGTATATCCTGTATAAAATTCATTATATAAAAGACCATACTTATGTCAATATTATTTTAAGATATGCTCATTTTTATAAACAAAGTCGGTTGTAAAAATAAGTTTTGAGTATATGAGCTCTTAATCTTTATAAATCGGAAGAATGTATATCATTTGAATGATACTTTCAGTAGTTTTTTTGTTTGATATACCAGTTTATATCGGATATAAACTTCTAAAGTTATGCCGTATAATTTTTGAAATTTAAAAAGCCCATAATTCTCATACTATAAAAGATTACACCAAAATCTATCCATAAGAACATATTTGAAGATAAGTTTTTTAAATAAAATTTTGGTGAAAATAAAATTTTCAATCCCAAAAAGAAGCTGAAGAAACTTTAAAATAAATTATAAAAAAAAAAATATGTTACACAAAAATACTTTAAATATATTATGACAAAATTGAATTTCCTGTTTACAACACATTACACATTAAACGTTCAAAATTTCCTGATAATAATATTCCCATTTCTCACATGTGGCAACGACTTTTATAATTGTTTACAAAAAACATATTTCAAATATTTCGCATTTACTTCAAAAATTTTTTTTTTTGTAAGAGAGAACGGTTATACCTTACAATTTTTTTGCCATGGGTATAACCGTTCTCTCTTACAAAAAAAAAATTTTGAAGTAAATGCGAAATATTTGAAATTTGTTTTTTGTAAACAATTATAAATGTCGTTGCCACATGTGAGAAATGGGAATATTATTATCAGCAAATTTTGAACGTATAATGTGTAATGTGTTGTAAACATTTCGTTAAAACTTATTTTATAAAGTTTAGCGGATCCTGCACAAGGAAAAAAAGACTTGAGACAATTCAATTTTGACATAATATATTTAAAGTATTTTTGTGTAACATATTTTTTTATAATTTATGACACAGTTTCTTCAGCTTCTTTTTGAGATTGAAAATTTTATTTTCACCAAAATTTTATTTAAAAAACGTATCTTTAAATATGTTCTTATAGATAGATTTTGGTGTGATCTTTCATAGTATGAGAATTATGGGCTTTTTAAATTTTAAAAATTATACGGCATAACTTTAGAAGTTTATATCCGATATAAACTGGTATATCAAACAAAAGCTACTGAAAGTATCATTCAAATGATATACATTCTTCCGATTTATAAAGATTAAGAGCTCATATACTCAAAACTTATTTTTACAACCGACTTTGTTTATAAAAATGTGCATATCTTAAAATAATATAGATGTAAGTATGGTCTTTTATATAATGAATTTTATATAATGAATAACATAAACTACTTAGTTCTGGCGTGATAGTTATGACAGCGTAAAATTTTACTTCTATTGAGTTAGAGTTACATAAATATACATTTTTATATTATATGTATATAAAATGTATATATTTTTTTTCTCTACATCTACAACGGTAGTCGGTAGTCGTGTGGCTATGTCGACGCTTAAAAAAATAATTTCTATTTGAATGAATGTATTCTAATTGTAACAGGTTGTAGTCCGTAGCCTGCAGTCGTGATTGTGTTTATAGTATAATAGCAAACAGAAACTGGGATTTTCAAAAGTAGTATGGTAGCATAATTTGAGAAAAAAAAAATAATAATTCGATCAAACGTCAGAAAGTTAATATGGCTGACAAAAGAGAGAACGGTTATACCTTACTAATTTCTTTTATCATGGTAAGTCCCCTGCTTATAATTTTTTTTTGTTGTTGATTTTTTATTTTTAAAAATTTGATATTTTTTAATAGACTGATCATAATATGTAACTTTGTATCTTTTTTATTCGATTCTATTGAAAGTCAGAGAATAAATACATACAGTAAAAATACAATAATCTTTCGTTGACTTAAAACAATATTTTATACATTTGCACTTATAATAAATTTTAAATTTTTTACATATGGGCAAATCCGAAAAACATTAAACCAAGCACAAAATTTTAAAACTGTCAAAATCACGTATTTGTGTTTAGGAAAAAAATTTACCATATATTAATCCTTTAGAATATATCGGGTGGTTAAATTTTAAGGGCCGATGTTGATTTTGAATAAAACACAAACTATTTAGGAAATTATTGTAATTTTATTTTATTATGATATATTGGTATTACTCAATTATGTATGGAACAAAATATCGGCCAAATGGGCGCCGCGACCACGGCGGCACACCTCCATCCGATGGTCCAAATTTTCGATGACCCTGAGGCATAATGGAGGTTCTATGCCGTTAATGTGCCGAATTATCTCATCATTTAGCTCTTGAATTGTTGCTGGCTTATCGACGTACACCTTTTCTTTCAAATAACCCCAAAGAAAAAAGTACAACAGTGTCAAATCACATGATCTTGGCGGCCAATTGACATCGCCATTACGTGAGATAACACGGCCATTGAATTTGTTGCGCAAAAGAGCCATTGTTTCGTTAGCTGTGTGGCAAGTGGCACCGTCCCACAGTGGACGAATCAAGCAATTTAGCGGCATTTTATTAATAACTTTTTAAGTTTTAAAGATTTTTTAATGAAACTTAGTATATGTATTATATATTGAATGAAGAATAAGTGGACTAAATATAATTGGAATTGGACCGTTATTTCTGGTACCTCCCGCACAAATGTTTTTTTTTTTTCGAAATAGGGGTTGACACCCAATATATTAAAAATAATATCACATTTGGCAAAAATAAATTTATTTCCAACAAAAGTTGTGAATAATTTTGTTTTATCAATTTTTGCGTTTCTACGAATTTCAAAATCCTCAAACGTTGTTGGATTTATTTGAAGTATTTGCTGTTTTATGTTTTCAAATTCTTTAGTAACCAACTCCGATGTTTCTTTTTTATAAATCAGCTTTATTGGTCTACAAAACCGAGTCGAAGAAGGTCGCGAATTCTCCCACAAAATTGCATTTTCCGTTTTTACTTGTAATGGCACAATACATATTAAAAATGAATTTTCGTCCGTTTTATCCAATTCTGGATCAGAAAAGCTTTGGCAGTAAGTTGAATGGCCACTACTAACATCGCAACCCCATTTGTATATAGCAGTAATTTGTTTTTCACTAAGGTTTTTAAAAACTTCTTTTTGCGATTCAACAATCCTTGATACTGTATGGTCAACCAAGTTCTGTAAGGGTACCACAGCAGACGTCTCAGTCACTTGAACTCCAGTTGGATAGAACTTTTTTTTAGCTAATTGAAGCGCATCGTACGATGGATATATGTTCGCATTCCTAATTTTTGTTCCAGATTGCATCAGTTTGTACGAATGCTTCGTATAGTCTCCATCCACATAGAGTGCTAAAGCTTCATCAGCGCTATATGGGGTAACATTGTTATTTTTAGAAACAGTATTTTCTTTAATCTTGTTTGCAATATTTGAATCGGATTCTAACAAGGATACAACTTTCGATGCGCTTCTTTTTCCAGCCTTTTGCAAACTAACACGTGCGGCAACTACAAGTTCATCACAAGAACTTTTACTCACAAGTTGTGAAACCTTATTGACTTTGGTTTAAGAGGAGCATTCAGCAAAATTTTTTACATGTCGACCCACATTATTGTTATCTTCCGGAGCCAATAATACAATTTTGCTATCTAACCAACCTCTATTACGCTGTTCAAAATTCAACAACGTGTAGTTGCACTTCTTCCATTTTTTTCCGAGATTGCTCAATATTTTTTTGATGTTTCGGCACTGTTCCACGTTATATTTTGTTTTGTCTATTATATTATTAAATACATAATTTTCGACAGCCAACAATTTTTTAGTAGATGTTTTTTCATCATACCATATTGAAAAAAGTGCACGCTTAGAAACTTCCATCATACCTAAAATTGCATTTATTAATAAACGGGGACGAACGGGGATTTTATTTTTAACGTTTCACAACAACAATAGTCCAAGCTAATAAATAAAATAAGAATTTGAATAACACCTAGTAACTCCAAAGAGATGCACTCTTCGAAACTTACGTATATTAGATTACAAATATGTTAATACACTTAGTAAATACTACTTAGAATTTCTATTAAACTGGATAATCACAGGTCACAAAAATAATTATTTAAATAAGAACATACTTTCCACTTACCATAAAAAAAATTATTAAACTAATTTATGAACAACTGATCATTTGCTGATACAAGAAACGCACTTAATAATTTCACGCCAAATTCTGATAATTCATCAGCTGAAAAATTAATCAAGTTTGACAACTAATAGCAGAGCGAATATTGGGAGCAAAAGAAAATTAAAAACACCAACTTGCTCAGTGGAGTAACGGTAATCGAAATAATGAAAAACATTTGTTGATTTAAAAGTTTTAAAAATGCAATTAAATGACGCTAAATCAATGGATTCGTCCACTGTGCGTCCTGCTGAAACCACATATTGTCCACATCCATATCTTCCGATTCGGGCCATAAAAAGTTCGTTATCATCTCACGGTAGCGAACACCATTCACAGTAACTGCCGGCCTCATTTTGGAAAAAATACGGCCCGATGATGCCGCCAGCCCATAAACCGCACCAAACAGTCACTCTTTGTGGGTGCATTGGTTTTTCGACAATCACTCTTGGATTCTCATTCGCCCAAATGCGGCAATTCTGTTTATTGACGAATCCACTGAGGTGAAAATGTGCCTCATCACTGAAGATGATTTTCTTCGAAAATTGATCATCCACTGTTGCCATTTCTTGCCACCATTCTGCCCATTCACGACGTTTGGAATGGTCAAGAGGCTTTAGTTCTTGAGCCAATTGCACCTTGTAAGCGTGTAAATGCAAGTCTGTTCATCAATGACGAGCGTGAGAGGTGCAATTGTTGGGCACGACGACGAGTTGAGGTAAACGGCTCTTCAGCCACACTATCGCCAACAGCAGCAATATTTTCTGCAGTACGAGCTGTACGAGCATGCGCTGGTGTTCTCACATCTTCTACAGACCCGGTTTGCTCGAATTTTTATACATGTTTGCGATTGTACGCACATTTGGACGATCAAATTGAACAAAAAAATCACGAAGTGCACGATATGCATTTTGATTTGAACTCCCATTTTCATAATAAGTCTGGAGTAAGTCTGAAATAGAGAAATGTCAAATAAAATTCGGAAAAAAAACTTGGCGTTTAGGTGTGGTTCACATTCAACATCGGCCCTTACAATTTAACCACCCTTTATAATGGATACAATTTTTGAATGCTCTCTTTGTGAATGGCAGGTCTTGTTTTGCACCAATCTCGAATTTTTATAAATTTTTTAAAATGAAAGGTTTTTAAAAGTTAATAAAAATCGCAAACACATCCATTTAGTTATCAAGTTTCAGTAGGGGCTCAAAGATTGGTTAATTTTATACAGTTAGATGTAAAAGACCCCATCAAAAGTAATTGCAGTGATATAAATAACGTCAAGTAAAAAAGGGATCACAGTGTGTAGCGTCCGTCACAGAAATAAAGGTTTTTTTTTTAATTTGACTAGTGCAATTTTTATTTTTCTCCAATTAAACTTGGTTGGTAAAGAGAACATATAATATGCTTCACATTAGGCTAAAAGTATATAGATGTTACAGAATAATATGTATCGGAAAGTGTGTAGCGTCCGTCACAGTTTATATTTTTACAAAATAATATTTATAAAATACAAAATTTATGAACACATCTCCGTCTTATTCATAAAGTTAAAACACTGTCTATATCCACAGAATAAATTTAAGGTACGGGACGCTTTTGAAAAAATTTTTTTTTGATTTTTGGGACACTCTAACAGCTAGCCGCAGCATTCTTGGGACGAAAAATAAGATATAAAAAGTGTAAAACTTTAAAAAATATATGTGTATGTAGCCGTTTTGTGAAATATTAAATTGTGCCCAAAAATCAATTTTAACCGCGAAAATGAAGACAAAGTAGAAGAAATTTGGAAACAAATAAAACAATTATTTTCACTGATTTACAAAAACTTGAAAAAAATATGAAAAATGAATTTTTCCTAATAAAAAACATTAAAGTAAAAACTGTATCGTCCGACACGTAGCGTCCGCAACAGTTCATTTTTGGATTTTTTGGTGAAACTGGAAGCTTTAAAATATTTTATAAAAACTGTTTGTAATCCTCTGGTTTTCCTCTATCATTAATGTATTTACAATTTTTTCATCATATGACCGATTTGATGAAAATTACAGAAACACGTGTTGAAAAAAGTCACTTTTTGTAGCGTCCGTCACAGCACTTTAAAAGCGAATATCTTTTTTCTCCAAAACAAGTTGAAAATTAACAAATGCCATTCGATAGCACAATCGATGGGCTAATATCCTCTGAAATCTGTGCAAAGATATCTCGTGTAAAACGACAATGGGATTCATTTAAGTACAACAAAATTCGTACAAATGTATCGTACGTTACACAGGATTTGCCCATATTAAAAAAAAACAAAAATGGCAAAAACTTAAAATTTTTATTACATGATCGTAAAACTGAATGTTCTTGAAAAAAATAATCTTATTTGAAATCAAGAAACAAATAGTGACTTTATTAACAATAAAGAAAATGTGATGAAGGAATCCAATTTTTATTTAACCCGGTATTGCCCAGAACTTTTTTTGTTTCATATTTTGTTCAAAAGAAGTATACTTATGAATTTTGCCCTTCTGAGCACGAAAATGAGTTAAATTTTTCAATAAATTGTTTGGTTTTTCCGGAAAATGTGAAAAACTTGCGTTACCATATGGTAATCCTGGGTCGTCTAGGGTACAGGATTTTTTTGGAAATAAAACACATAAAATGTTTATTTTATATTATTTTTGACTGTATGGCAACTTGCAAAACACTTTACGCAAAGCCTAACATTGCATTTTACACATGCTGTTCTTCCGTTAACTTTGCATCGATCACCAGCACAGTATCTACGATTTGATGGTACTACAAGATGACCAATTTGATCATAAATTTGATCAACTCGACCTGGCTGTTGTGCATATCTGTATGAGGTCATAGGACCGGGTGTTTTTGCTTTTGTGTCATAATGCTTGCAGTAGTACACCGCTAATTGTTTTCGAAACTTAAGCTGAGCCATTGTCGGTTGTTCTTTTCGATAAAGTTGCCAAGCATTTTGAATACAAGCATCTTGAGCCAAGTAAAAATACTAAAGAAGTGGTGGCACTTCTTTTTTCTATATGCGATGCTATATTGAGCCAAATTTTGGTCGAATCGATCTACTCCGCACATATATTTGTTGTATTCCGTGATTGCAAGAGGACGGGGTATATTTATTTTAACTCCACTTTCTTTAGAATAACGTTGTGCCATGGACTTAGGGTTTTCACCAAAGCAAGTGGATAACATGCAGACAACACTGTTATTTCTACATTACCAAACGAATACCTTTGCTTTTCATCTCTTTCGATTCGGAGTAACCTCTTTCTATCAACTTGAATGTTTTTTTATGCGGTATTGGATAGCTTGCTGGAATACGGTTTTCTCGAATTGTTCCCGTAGCATTATATCCGCATGATTTCAAATAGGCCAACAAAGGATAGCTAGTAAATAGATTGTTGTTGACTAATGGAGCCGCGCATTTTCCAAACTTATTTTCGTATTCAGCATTTGAACGAGGATTCTTTCCCTGATAAATTTCGAAGTTCACTAGATAGCCCGATGGAGTGCAAAGAGACCAAACTTTATATCCAAACCGCAATGGCTTGCCTTTAATGAACAGCTTACAACCATGTCTACTAAAGTAGGCAATCATGCTTTCATCGAAGGAAAGGTTTTGTTCAATATGATAATGCTCTATCATTTTTGCTTTTAAGTGGTCTGTAAGGGGGAGCAGTTTCCACATTTTATCGATATTTGCTCCCTCTTTCGAAGGGGCTTTGGAATTATATCACTAAGGACCGCAAAATTTGTGAAAATACAACAAAATATAATAACTATACAAAAAATTTGAAAAAACAGCATAGAAATTCATATAAAACGTGAAAAATTAAACCTGTACCCTAGACGACCCACGATTACCATATGGTAACGTCTTGTAAAAAATATAAAAAAATAATATAAGGAAATATATTTTCTTAATAAATGAAATCACGTTTCATAGATTATTTCATTCTCTACTAGCAGATATATTTTTTATTAATTCTGCATTGAAAATATATTATTTAAAATGAGTACTTACCGACGTGCCATGTCTTAAAACGGGAAATTTTAACTTTTTTTCGGGACCACAATTTGAGATGCTATAACTTCAATAACTTAACTCAGAATTACAAAAAGTACACTTGTTAGGCAAGCAACAACTGTTTAACACTACCTTGAATGTCTTTCTTTCAGTTTTGTTATTCCTCTTTGGATTTATTTTTGAAAATATAACGGCATATTTTGGATTACCATATGGTAACCGTGGGTTATTTCGGGTTAAGCCATTTCTGTTATTGAATCTTTTATGGGATCTACCATTACGTTTGCAACAAACATTAAATTTTCATAATCTTCAGATATGTAAATTTTGACGCATTTAAGTGGTTTTTGTCATAGTCCTTTATGATAGCTAGGCCATGGACGGGTTTTAACCAAATTTGGTAAAGTATTTTTTGTATATATAAGCAATATTTCTTTTAAATTAAATAAAAATATACTGAGGCCAGAATCCGAATTCCGTAATGTAAAACCCATGGGAGGTATCCGAATAGAAATGTGACAAAAAATTTTATAAGCATAAAAGCAAACTTATCGCATTTTTTATGCGATACAAATAAATTCAAAACCGTTGATCACACAGAAATGTTGTGTTTACAGGTCTTAAGGTATGAACATAGTTGGGACGAACGACTATTTTTTCGGAACGAAAATTCGACATTACAAATAAGTCATATCGGTTTATATGAAAGTGCTGACAATAGTTGCGTACGACGAAATTCGTCGTTCGTATCGAACAGTGTGATAGGTTTATTTCTATTTCGTTAGCAGTTAAACGACGACTAAACTGGTTAAAAATGACTGTATTGCTTGTTCAGTTGTAAAATATTAGAAAGTGCTCGATATGTAAATTATGCAAATCGAAAGCCACCAAAATGGCGTCTACATTATTTGTCGCAAATGTGTTTAATATACGAATGTATATAACGAGTTTTTAAAGACGAATTCGATATGCTGGACGAACTAAATCGTTGGTCCCAATTGTATTTATGCCTTTAGAGACAATTTGGTTCTAAATTCATTGATGTATTATGTATTTCAATAAAATTTGGAATAGTCGTTTCAAGATAATACAAGATAGACTAGGAAACCAATTCCAAATTTTGGAAAATAGAATTAAACAAAATATCCATGGAAAAATTTAAAAATTCTGGTGATTTTGTATTAAGTGAATGATAACACAAAAAAAATATAGTTTCACTTAAACGTAATGTTGGCTGTTGACCAGTGTATACTCTAGCTCCTAAACCAGGACACCTTGGACATTGAAATTTTTTCAGTTGATCTTGTGGTCAACTCTGTTTTATATGTCTACTCAAAAACAAAAATAAGAAAAGTATCTTTTTATTAAACAACAAAAAAACAAGTAAATCTGCACTACTAAGCTAAAATGTGATCCAATGCATTGAGACATATTGTTACGTTTTTCCTTTAAAAACTCGGAAGGAATTCTTTTTGCAAACAACCGAAAACAAAATTAAAACATTTTATGTCATTTTACAAAGCTATATCTTTAATAACTTTAGAGTTAGTCACTTTAACACACTTCACAAAACTGCTTTACAAATATTCTTAGTCTTACTGTTCTCTTATACGCGTCTCAATTAAAACTCTATAGTAGAGAAGAGAGTTTCTAGCATTTTCCGCAGATGTAAGCAAAGAGCTGCTGTCGTCGACTATATTAACAATGCGGCTTAGAAACGTTCATGCGTGTTCCAATACATTCTTACTTGATCAAGAACACACTCACACATACGTTGCACAAATGGATTATTTGAAGTTAACAGCAACAGAGAGAGAGAGTGTAGATAAAGAGAAAAATGTTGCTCTACTCTTACAGCAAAACGTAAAGAGAAAAATGTTGTTCTGCTTATAGACACAAACAGAACAACAACTACACCAACAGAAACATTCTAGAAAACTGGGGGAAGAATTATAAGTAGTGAACTTTGCACAATGGGGCGGATAACTTAAAAACTCGTGACAATATGTTAAATTTTGTCATTATATAAAAATGTCAGTGATTTTGAGAGCATTACGCAAATCATTATATCGTTTCTTCGATGGTCTAGATATCTTACCTTTAAAGAACCAGGTCTCAGGCAACACCTTGACAGGCTCATAAAAATGCTTTAAGTCAATAAATCTAACAGATTGATATGACAAGTACGCACCATGTGAATCATACTTTAATGACATGTGGTCAGAGTTGTAGATTTGGATTTACAATAATCAAAACAAAAACGTAAAAAATGTATACAAGTAATCAAGGCATATATATATTCGGGTATGTTCTGCAAATCACTTCCACATGATTTTGAAATCACATGAAATTCAAAAAGGCTGTAATTTCTATTATTTTTGAAATTTTCAGAGCATTTATCAATAACCCTCTAGACCTTTTTCATCTTAAGTGCACTGAGTTATAAAATTGTCAAAAAAATTTGTGAACAATGAATAATTGGACTTAGAAAATTAATGTGATTTCAAAATCATGTGAAAGTGATTTGCAGAACATACCCGATTGAAGGTAATTTCACTTGCTTTCATTAAATTTTAATAAGGGTTTTTGAAGTTTGTTTTTCTACGTCATATCAAATATAACGTTACCACATTATACAAAAGTATTTTCTTTTTTTTGGATTTTTTTTTATAAAATGTGTAATGTGTACAATATAAATTATATAGAACAAAAGCTACTAAAAGAAAAACCGCGTACTTTCTCCTGAAGAATTGTATTATCGAAATTTGTTGTTTTAACCAATAAAGTACTAAATTACAACTGAAATATGCAAACAAAAATAAAAATGCATCAGATACAAACTGAATCAAAGTGGAAAAACGAAGCCAAGCAGACTCATAGGAGAAATCTTTTTCGCTGCGAGGGAAGGGTATTTGCATTTATAGCAAAACATAAATTATTTTATTGTCTCTAGTTAATTGTCATTTTAATTAAAGAGCCAATTACATATTATTTAAATGAATTATATAATTTAGTTTATAATAAAATGATAAATTAGCGATATTTAATTTAGTCACTTTTACTTGACAAAGTTTGGATTTTTCTTTAGAAAAAAAGCATTCCATAATTGGTGTTAATGCTATATGTTCTTCTGAAGCCAATTCGGCACTTTCTCGCATAGCCAAAAGTGCGGGTGTTGTATGTATTTAGAAACCGGTAATAGTCTTGGGTTTTCCAGCATGTCCCACAATATCAATGACTATACCCACGCGCACCGGCACTTGCACTTGCGCAACAGGATGCCAAACGAACGGTAAGCCATCTAAGCACCAATAGACACAGATATCTACCATGAATGTAGCCATTGAACTGTAAGTGTCTTCCAAAACCGCTTAAGTGAGCATAATAGCTTTTGTGGCCATTTGACGACAGAAATATAGCAGACCAAATCCAAAAAATAGAAAACAGGCAAAAGTGTCCTTCAAGTCTGTTTTAGCTAGGAACACAATAGTTGGCAGCAAAAATTCTGTAATTTCTGAACATGCAAGAACATATACCAATGAGATCCAATGATAATGCAGTTATACCCATAATTTCTAAGCTTGGAGTTGACTTGTCATTGTGAGAGAATACTGTTTTCAAGGTATCAAAAATAATGACATGATTCGAGTCGGCATATGGAGCAGTATTCTTAACTGCTAAGGCGAACGTATTCTTTCGGCACTTTAAACCAGTACACTTATTTAACTGCCCAAATAGGCCAACTGATTTGCGTCCATTTGATATATTGATATATTCTCCAGCTTCAAACCTCATATAAATCCCACTAATTCATATTTATTTTACTAAAAAAGAACTTTCATCAGCAGCAGAACTGTTACAACAACTTTTCTGTAAAAATATAAAATCTTATTTATATTTTTTCTATTTTAATAATTTTTTACCTTTATATTTATAAAATTATATTTGTATTTTCAAAATTTCAAAATTAATATATACAACTTCAAATGTCCCTGCGACTACAATATCAGCTATGTGTTTTTTTCCTAAATACCTAGAACATCAACGTAGCTAATCAAAATTGTATTTAATGTGTATAGTTATTATATACTATCCCGCTTAATTCTCCATTAACTAGTAAAATATAGTTTATCTATTAGATATGAAGATATACATGCAATAAAATGTATTTACATTTTTACACATAACTCATATTGTCGGCGTAGCGACAGAAAAAAAGGGAAAACTTAACATAATATGGTAGCTTTATTTCTATTGAAATGTCAGAACCCTTAAAATTGTCAGAAAGTGAAATTAAATTTAGTAACCTTAAGTGAAATTACCTTCATTATAATCTACCTTGCAAGTAATTAATTAATCTTTTTTGTCCACATGTTCGTCATGGTTACCAGATTTTTAATGGTAAAGCTAACATGTAGAGTTTCCAGCTACAATTTTTAATATGATCTTATAACGGTCGATTACAGCCTATTCAAATGCATCAAATAAAACGAAACGTAAAGAAATTAATTTTTATCATACCCAATAGTTACAATGGTACTGGTTTCATATTTGTACTAATAGCAGCACCTCCGCCATAGACACAAATGTTGGTACGAACGTTGAAAGGAAAGTCGATCGATTGGCCAATACAAGTTGGCTTTTTTTCAAAAAAAGCCTTGGTGGCTATAAAGCAATTACCAAATATGCTATTCGAATTAGAGTGTCTTTGCAGTTGATACAGTTAACAGCGGCTGATTGGAATAAAATTGTGTTTTTTTTTTTCTTTTTAAATTATTTCAATAATTTCAAGATTAAATAAATGAATATCTTAAGTTTTTGTTTAATATTATGTGGTTTTTATATTGTGAGTGTGCAGTCATATAGAGCTCATTACGATCATTATAGTCATCATCAACATCATGACGAACCGCTAGAGCAACAATACACACTTTATGATCCATATTATTATGGAGTTGTTGAACAAAAAGCTGGAGGTGCCTTAAAGCCCTCGAATAATAAGCAATTCGAAATTGTCAACGAGTGGAAATATTTAGATTTTGAATATTTGACCTATGAGCAAAGAAAAAAAGCTATTGAAAATAGGTAAATTGTGTTAATAATATTTGTGTGAATTTTAAAAAGGAATTTATTTAATATAAAATTTCCAAGAAAACTAATTGCTAATAAAAAAAAAAAAAAAACATGAAAGTATTGCAAAATATATTCAAACGACTATTTTTCACAAATTAAAATTAAGTAATATTCAAATCCCAACAGAGACTAGCAGAACAACTTTTTGGGGCTTTACCAAAGTAATTAAAAAATCTAAAAGTTAAGCAATTTTTAACACATGTGGAGCAAATCAAATTCTTATTAAACAATTTAAAAAAAAAACTTACATTTATAAAAACGAGTTTAAAAAAAACCTACGGAAATAAATTGCGATCTTTCTTTTACGCAAAAGATTTTACTGGATTAACAAGTTGTGATTTTGAAAAGAAATATTTAAGAGAAACATTAATAACTAAGAGAGATATAGAGAAGAAAACAGTATTTAGTGAAAGAGTATTAATAATTTTTACTAGAAAAACCAGCAAATGTAAACAAAAGAAAAAGCCTTGAGGAGTAAAATTGAAAATATTAAAAACAAAATTACCCAAATAATAAATAAATTTTAATTGTGTAATATGCAAGACATGTTAATGAAGTACACTATGGAGCAAAAGCAGAGCTTCGAAAGGCCTAATTAAATATTAGCTTAATTCCTAGGAATTCAAAAATGATTTAACAATACCTTAAGTTTAATTCCCAGTACCTGGTAGACC
This sequence comes from Stomorhina lunata, assembly GCA_933228675.1. Classification (NCBI taxonomy): domain Eukaryota; kingdom Metazoa; phylum Arthropoda; class Insecta; order Diptera; family Rhiniidae; genus Stomorhina; species Stomorhina lunata. Next base: position 44,158,482 of record OW121741.1, on the reverse strand, counting down.
GAGCCTTGCTCGGAGCTTTATGATAAGCATTTTGAGGAAAATTTTAAAGTTTTTATATATTTTATATTATAAAGTGCTAAAATAAATTTAGAGGAAAGACATTGTAGAAATATTCAGTTAATTTTGAATTATTTGATTTATTTTGTCCGACCAACACATAGTTTGCACAGTTTACAGTTTAACTCATTTTGAATAATTTTGGAAATTATTCATATCAACAGAAACCTCTGTCGACTCATACGCAACACCTTTGCTAAAGATTATAGTCTGATCAAATGCACAGTTTACGATTTAATTCATTTTGAGTAGTTTTCTGTGGCGCCACCTGTCGGACTTTGCTTATTCCAATTCATAAACCTTCTTCGGCTTATCCGTAACAACTTTGCTGAAGATTATAGCATGATTAAATGTACAGATTACGATTAAATTGACTTTGAGTAAGTTTCTGTAGCGCCACCTGTCGGAAATTATTCATACCAACTAAAAAGCCTTCGTCGGCTCATGCGCTACAACTTTGCTAAAGATCATAGCATGATCAAATGTAAAGTTTACGATTTAATTAATTTTTAGTAATTTTCAGTGGCGCCATCTGTCGGAAATTAGTCTTATCAACTTTAAAACCTTCGCCGGCTTATCCGCAACATCTTCGCTAAAGAGCATAACACAATCAAATTCACAGTTTACTATTCTATAAAGAACATACATACAGACAAACATTCATTTGTTTAAAATAATACTAATTTTTCCTCCTTTTTATTCCCTAATTTCTAAAAGTTCCATATATATATTTGGTACTTTTTTGGTGCCAATTGAATTCGGTACATTTTTTTAAAACGCATTTAACATAATGTATAATGTTCCTATTCATATTACTTTGGAGATGTTAAGTTATCATTTTATCCCTTTTTTACCCATTTTGGCTCCAAAATCAAAAAAGTACCAAATACGTGTTTCATGTTTTTTTTACATCTATTGATTGCAGTACCAAGTTTCTTTCTATACTCTTTAGTTTAAAATATAAGAGTGGGTTAAAAAGGTGCCAAAAAAACTATTTTCATCCTTTTTTACCCCCTATCGGACATAGTTTCTAAAAAGTACCAAACACCTGTCCGCTTATTTTCAAAGCTGTTTAAAACGTAATTTTAATTTTGTTTCTATACCTATTACTTTAGGAGACATAGCGTTTTCGATTTTTTTTCCCCTTTTTACCCTCTTAGAGGTAAAAGTTCCAAAAGTCCCTTCTTCTTCGACCTATACATCAAAAAAGATACCCATTGTCCAAATTTTATCAAAATCGTTAGAGCCGTTTTCGAGATAGTCATTCTATATATATATATATATATATATATATATATATATATATATATATATATATATATATATATATATATATATATATATATATATATATATATATATATACAATTATTGCTCGTTTAAGAATATAAGATAATATAAAACAATTAAAAAAAATGTGTTGATTTTAAATTCTTAGTGAATTGATTCACATGGGAATTTAAAATCAACTTGAATGATTAAAATGTTTCTTCATTCTTCTACTCCAATTTGAATTAACATTTTTTATTCTTAATTAAAACCAGTCCAAATTGAATTAAAATATTTTTTGGTAATTCATTTTGTGCAAATCATTAGGGTGGATATAAACTAAAGATACTTGATTTTAAATCAAAAAGTTAAATTCTGACTTTATCGAGGGAAAAGTTTTTTAAACCACTCATTGAATAAAAGTATATCAAACCAAAAAACGAAAATTGAAGTTTTAATTTATAGGGTATTATTGGATCAAGTGCGATATACATACATTGTTTGTAAAAACCCTAGATATAAAATAGAACAAAATTTATCATAACCTATTAAAATATTCTTAGGTTTTATCAGAAAGCATACACATTTATTAAAAGTATGCATGTATTCTTTAATGTTCGTTCAAAAAAACGGAACTACCCTAATGTGGCTATTTCACCGCAAACTTGTGTATATTTTGCATTTATTTGTTAAACTATAACTTTTAAAAGATATTTAGATATGCAGGAATATAGTAATGTTAATGGTCTTTCGTTTATAATGACCTAATCTTTACCAGAAATTCAATCAGTGAAGGAATCTGCTTAATTAAAAATTTTTTCTAAAAAAATTTATAAAAATAATTTGTTTTTTGTGACATTAGTTATTGTAAATACATATATATATATATGTAAAATGTGCTAATATGTAAGAGTATATTATCTCTGGTTTTGTTGTATTGCTGCGAAATAATGGATTTTATATGTTTTCGAATCTGGATGAGATTATAGATTATGTGTACAAAAAAATCTTTAGTTTTATGTGTATCTATATTTTATTTTAAATAGTTTTTCTGATCTTATGACCAATAACAAAGAATATTTTTATTTTTTTAAATTTCGCCTAAGTCAACTTAATAAACTTTTGAATTTTTCCACAAAAAGGTTATTTGTATATGCCCTACAGGTCTAAAAAACATTAGTCCCTAAGCAGGAAGATATATTACATAGCTGAGATACATACGCAATTATGATGGAATTAGAATAAAATTACAAAATTTAGTACAATTAGAAAATGTAAATATACATATGTATATATGTCGATAATGAATAAATCACATTTTAATTATATACATGTTTTTAGACAAACCAAGTCCACGGTTTTGTTAAAATCGAGATGGAAATCATCTCTGCTTAAAAACCCTTTTTTAACCCAATAACTTAAGAAAGAGTCATTTCTTTATCCTCTAAAATGGGGATTTTTTTTCATGGGTATTAAATGATATTTAATCCCTAATGCAATCCTGAAACTTATTTTATGGTTAAGGACTTGTTTCGTTGAGATTTATTTTATTCCGCTCTTTTATAGGTATTATATATTTTTGAACTGTAGGGTTCGTTTGAATACATTTATTTTTGTATGCCTTTACAAAATGATTTGTTTATAAAATTTTTAATTATTTTTGTATAAGATTAAGAATTGAAATAATTTAAATTAAATCTAACTGATTTTAAATTCCCTAAGAATTAATTCTTAAAAGTTAAGGCTTATGACTTGATTCAGGTGAATGTATTATGGGAATGATATAAACACTAAAATAAATTTGATTTTAAAATATGGAATTAGGAATTGAGCCTTTCGAAACTCTGAGCAAAAGTGAACCATTTTTTCTATGACTGCCTTTATGGAACCGTAACTTTAAAACAACGAATGAAAACAAAATAAAATACTTACCTAACATTAAAAATTAAAATTACATTTAATTTTTTACAACAAAAAATACTTATTTGAAGAAAACTAAAAAACTCAGATTTGCACCCTTTTTAAAAAATTAAGAAAAACTATATTAATAACGGGTTATATTTCCTTTTTTGCGATTAACTTCCTTGATGCGACGTGACACACTTTCCACAAGATTTTCGCAGAATTTAAGATCAATTTCACCCCACATTTCATATATTTTTTCTCCGAGTTCCTTAATACTTCCAGGTTGTTGTTCAAGAGCCCCTAGTTTTCATTTAAGGATGGCCCACAAATGTTCGATGGGGTTCAAGTCCGGACTTTGTGAAGGCCATTCCATCACTTGAAATTTTTGACTTTTCAACCAAGTTTGAACCAGTTTCGACTTGTGTTTTGGATCATTATCTTGTTGGAATATAATGTCATCCTCACTATATTCCTCAAGATTTTCGCAGAATTTAAGATAAATTTCACCCCACATTTCATATATTTTTCCCCGAGTTCCTTAATACTTCCAGGTTGTTGTTCAAGAGCCCCTAGTTTTCATTTAAGGATGGCCCAGAAATTTTCGATGGGGTTCAAGTCCGGACTTTGTGAAGGCCATTCCATCACTTGAAATTTTTTACTTTTCAATCAAGTTTGAACCAGTTTCGATTTGTGTTTTGGATCATTATCTATATTCCACAAGATTTTCGCAAAATTTAAGATAAATTTCACCCCACATTTCATATATAATTTCTCCGAGTTCCTTAATACTTCCAGGTTGTTGTTCAAGAGCCCCTAGTTTTCATTTAAGGATGGCCCACAAATTTTCGATGGGGTTCAAGTCCGGACTTTGTGAAGGCCATTCCATCACTTGAAATTTTTGACTTTTCAACCAAGTTTGAACCAGTTTCGACTTGTGTTTTGGATCATTATCTTGTTGGAATATAATGTCATCCTCACTATATTTCTCAAGATTTTCGCAGAATTTAAGATAAATTTCACCCCACATTTCATATATTTTTCCCCGAGTTCCTTAATACTTCCAGGTTGTTGTTCAAGAGCCCCTAGTTTTCATTTAAGGATGGCCCAGAAATTTTCGATGGGGTTCAAGTCCGGACTTTGTGAAGGCCATTCCATCACTTGAAATTTTTTACTTTTCAATCAAGTTTGAACCAGTTTCGATTTGTGTTTTGGATCATTATCTATATTCCACAAGATTTTCGCAAAATTTAAGATAAATTTCACCCCACATTTCATATATTTTTTCCCCGAGTTCCTTAATACTTCCAGGTTGTTGTTCAAGAGCCCCTAGTTTTCATTTAAGGATGGCCCACAAATTTTCGATGGGGTTCAAGTCCTGACTTTGTGAAGGCCATTCCATCACTTGAAATTTTTTACTTTTCAATCAAGTTTGAACCAGTTTCGATTTGTGTTTTGGATCATTATCTTGTTGGAATATAATGTCATCCTAACTATATTCCACAAGATTTTCGCAGAATTTAAGATCAATTTCACCCCACATTTCATATATTTTTTCTCCGAGTTCCTTAATACTTCCAGGTTGTTGTTCAAGAGCCCCTATTTTTCATTTAAGGATGGCCCACAAATTTTCGATGGGGTTCAAGTCCGGACTTTGTGAAGGCCATTCCATCACTTGAAATTTTTTACTTTTCAATCAAGTTTGAACCAGTTTCGATTTGTGTTTTGGATCATTATCTTGTTGGAATATAATGTCATCCTAACTATATTCCACAAGATTTTCGCAGAATTTAAGATCAATTTCACCCCACATTTCATATATTTTTTCTCCGAGTTCCTTAATACTTCCAGGTTGTTGTTCAAGAGCCCCTAGTTTTCATTTAAGGATGGCCCACAAATTTTCGATGGGGTTCAAGTCCGGACTTTGTGAAGGCCATTCCATCACTTGAAATTTTTGACTTTTCAACCAAGTTTGAACCAGTTTCGACTTGTGTTTTGGATCATTATCTTGTTGGAATATAATGTCATCCTCACTGTATTCCTCAAGATTTTCGCAGAATTTAAGATAAATTTCACCCCACATTTCATATATTTTTCCCCGAGTACCTTAATACTTCCAGGTTGTTGTTCAAGAGCCCCTAGTTTTCATCACTTGAAATTTTTTACTTTTCAATCAAGTTTGAACCAGTTTTGATTTGTGTTTTGGATCATTATCTTGTTGGAATATAATGTCATCCTAACTATATTCCACAAGATTTTCGCAGAATTTAAGATCAATTTCACCCCACATTTCATATATTTTTTCCCCGAGTTCCTTAATACTTCCAGGTTGTTGTTCAAGAGCCCCTAGTTTTCATTTAAGGATGGCCCACAAATTTTCGATGGGGTTTAAGTCTGGACTTTGTGAAGGTCATTCCATCACTTGAAATTTTTGACTTTTCAACCAAGTTTGAACCAGTTTCGACTTGTGTTTTGGATCATTATCTTGTTAGAATATAATGTCATCCTAACTATATTCCAACTGACCTAAAGCTACTGGTAAATTTTCATACAATAGTTCTAAGTAGTTTTCTTTACGCATTATTCCATTTATTTGGACAAGTGGACCCACTCCGAAATGAGTAAAACAACCCCAAACCATAAGAGAACCGCCAACATGTTTTACGGTCTCAATGGCCTGGTACGATTGGGTGGCTTCGCCTGTCTTAGACCAAAAATATTGAATTCGATCTGAGTTCAGTCGATTAATTTTCGTCTCATCTGAATACAAAACTCTTTTCCAGTCGTCTACTGTCCAGGACTCATGAGACTTAGCAAAGTATAGACGGGCCTTTTTTTGCTTTTTTTAAGGATCTTCGCGCTGTCCATACACCAGCATTCTTCTGTATAATATTAGCAGCCATCCTGGGGCTTTTGGCTTTTCCTGATGTCAGCATTCTTCCAATTTGCCGTGCATCTCAATCAGCCAACTTACATGGTAGCCCATTTTTAGAGGAAGTATGAATGTTTTCACTATTTTTTACTCTCATGCATGAAGATTGTAATATTTAATAGCAATTTGGTGATTGTTGACGATAATATCAGCAAAATGAGTCTTTTTACAATAATTTTTGTCATTTTGCTTAAATTTTGTTTTAATTTGCTAAAAAGACGTCACAATTTTGCGCCAAATAATTATTTTGTTGATGAAATATAAAACCCGTTACAAATGCACAGTTATTTATTTTTATACACTTAAAAAAAATTTAGTAACAACATTTTTCTTAGTAACTATTTTACTATTTTTTAATATGAAGTACATTGTCAAAAAAATATTTTAATAAATATTAACTAAGAGCCCCTGTACATATTGATGTTATAATATTTTAATTTGACACTTTTGTTAATGAGCTAAAACATAAAAGAGCCAATAATCATAAAAAATATGTTCAATTTTGCTCCATAGTGTATTATTCATCGGTACCCAGCTAGCGATTTGGTGATTGTTGACGATAATATCAGCAAAATGAGTCTTTTAGGATTCGTATAAATGATCGAAAACTGATTAATTAGCTTGGTGATCTAAAAAACATTCCACAAATACTCCTTAAAACGCTTGGAAAACGACTAGTTTACAAAAGCACAAACAATTCTTGCAGAATGTGTGCAGTCAAAATCTTATCGTGCAAACGATCCTAATACGACTGTTCTTTTGTCATTTTAATCAGTTTGGTGATCAAAAAAGACCACAAAATGACTCAGAAAATACCTGAAAGCGAAGATTAGAAACCAAAATGTGTGAAATCAGTTTGGTGATCAAAAAGACCCATAGACGCTAAACAAGCGACTAGTTAAAAATAGCGCAAAAAAATCTTGTAAAATGTGCGTAATATAAATATTTTTAGATGATAAAAAATGCCACAAATCTCACGTGTGATGTGGCTTAGTTGGTTAGCACGTCGACTTCTAAGCATAACATATCATAGTCAGCAGCCCAGGTTCGATCCTCGGTCTCGGCAACATCAATTTCTGTAATTATTAACGCAACTTCACTGTTCTAAAAATAGATTGAAGTATTCTAAAAATAGATATACTGTGTTGAGTAATAAAAAGCTTTATTCTTTTTTTTTATAAATCTAGCAAAATATTCTAATCAGCAAAACAAGTCATTAAAGACTCGTTTTGAAGAGTCACATGGGATTTCCTAACCCTTTGACGGATATGGGACACCGGTGTCCCTAAAGTTTTACAAACAAATTGTTCCTAATGAAAAATAATTACACATTCCTGGACATTTTCTCACACAAAAAGGTCATTTTTGACTCATAAGTAATATTATAAATGATCATTTTAATCGTGCAGTGAAGTCAAAAAAGACTCATATTTGATTAAAATTTTCCAAAAATGCTAACTGGGTAAGTTTAGTTTGGAAGTCTGGTAATCAGACTCACTAAAACTATGAAGTATATCATATTACCGCGAAAGCTATAAAAAATTTTTTTTGAGTGGAACGAGAAAGAGCTTTTGAAATTTTGGTTCGTAAATGAAATGTATGGACGAAAGTAAATGTCAAATCAGGCAATTAAAAAATTCTAATCGACTGGGAAAGAAAAAAACGGTTATTTAATTTTTCTTGTTTAGGACCTGAACACAATACAATGCATTGTGTTGAAACTAGGAAAAGGTTGTGGGAGGGGGAAAAGGTTGTAGGAGGGGGAATAGATAGTGTTTTTGGACATTTGATTTAAATTTCCCTTTATTGCAACTGGTTGGAAAAACTTCTGCGGGAATCAAATTCTACATACGAACTGTACGGCTAACTACTGGTCAATCGACTACGAAAGGATGAGCTCTAACAGATAGGCGTGTATTGCGTAAGAAAGTTCATGTATCGAGAACGAGTTTCCTGATTTCGTTAGAGCACATTCCAAAGTAATAACAATAGAGTTGGATAACCTACTGTTACGGATGAGCACTTTTGCTCTCTCCTGTACTCGGTCAAGAAGTTCCAAAATAAACTTTAAAGCTCCGGCCCATATACATATAAGAGTTGTATTTTACCGGTACGCAATACATGTTTCGGAATAGGGTCTATGTAAGAGTGCAAGAGAGGGCGAAAGTGCTCATTGATGTCAGCATGGTATCCAACTCTATTGAACCAGTGTCACACTTTTCTATCGTTTTTACTATGGAATGTGCCCTAACGAAATTAGGGAACTCGTTCCCAAACTCAAATCTTCTTACGCAATACATGTCTCAGAATAGGGTCTTTGTAAGAGCTACTCGACAGAGTGTAGGAAAGGGTGAACATGCTCGTCGCTATGCAACTCTATTGAGCCACTGGAGTGTTACAATGCTCTATAGTTATCTAGTTACTTTGGAATCTGGTCTATCGAAATCAGGGAACTTGTTCCTTGTCTTTCTCGTACCCAGAACGTCACTGAAAAAATGTTTAATTTAATTTTGAAAAAAATGTTAAATTTTTTTATTTAATTTTGATTTTATTTAATTTTAGGGTTAACATCATTTTACAAAAGTCTTAAGTTTTACAGGAAAAGCTTTCAGAAAAGTAATAAAATATTTCATGGCAATACTATTATTTGATATATCATTACGAAGCTTTTACTTCCAAACGAAAAAAGAAAATGAACTCAATTTAGAGCTTAATCGTTAGGCTAGTATTCGATTGCCTTCTAACGATAGTTTTGTGAACAGGCTGTAAGTCTGCTAATAGGTCTCTGATGAAATAACAGTCCAGAGTTAAATCCCTTTTATACGATAGGGCGGCACAAGTACAGGGAAAATTTTTTGTGGACTCCTCTACCTTCTCGGATTTAGTTACAATTTGTAATATTTAATAGTTTACTTGAAGTAGAATTAACCCCGGAGGTCTCATTACAGTAGTTCCAGAAAATGAGAATCTAGGAGCGATTATAGTAATTCTTTCCTGGTTACTGTCCAAACAACTTGGGATTTCCTAACCCTTTGACGCATATGGGACAACGGTGTCCCTAAAGTTTTACAAACAATTTGTTCAAAATGGAAAACAATTACGCATTCCTGGATACACCAATCGGTCACATGTAAACAACTGCTTATTTTATTTAAAAGTTTTTATGATTTAAATGGAAAATTTAACATTTAAACGTAATTTTCGTGTGGGTATAATTTAAATTTTTTCAAAACTGTTTCCCGATACGATTTTGCATTTTTCAAACCTGATTTCGATACATTGCAATATGTATGAATGATAAGTATTCCCTTCTATCCGGCAGTTCAGGACAAGTATAGATAAGATGTTTTACGTTCTCCTCTACCTTCTCGTCACCACAGCTTCTGTATATACCAGACCTCGCAATGTTTAGCCTAACCTCATGATTTTGAATTAGACAGTGTCCTGTGATGACATACACAAGTTAGGATGCTGGGGTCTTAAGAATGACAGTCACCCCTTTCTCAAATATCATCTCACATGGGAATCGTTTTTCCAAAACTTCTTTCTTGTATGTTTTACAGTGAAAAAAAGTTTTGGGAACACGATTTCCATGTGAGATGATATTCGCGGTATGAGTAATTCGAGAGAATGTTTCTCATCAATGCAGGTCCATATCCTCTCATATGCTTGATTTTATGATCTCTTTCGCTGTACAAGTTTGCAAGTGGTTAGAGGCATGTCAAACAATGCTAGTTTATTTGGAATTTGTAAAGAAGCTCTACTCAGAACGACAGAATCCAATGTATGACCACCCTAAGAAGTGGTCATATTTGACCACGTGACAGATTTGACATGCTCTCTTCGAGTATCTTGCAGTTGCACACATATATGCAACTTCTGCCTTGTAGCCCAGTCTATGATGCTTAGTCCGAAATTTAGCTTCTTGTCCAGTAATTCTCTAATACACTTGGCATAGTCTACGAAATGTATTTTAGTTCTCACTAATTTTGTTGGATTCTTGTCCTCTTATATCTAAAAAAGCTCTTATATCTAAAAATGGGGAGTAGACATTCAATGAATCCCAACATTGGGAAGGGAATAAAGACCACTATGGTCTTCCTCCACTTATACGTGATACATGTTTAGTCGGTATAAGAGATGTGAGGCTTACTGAACCGTGGATTCAGACTATTATAAACCAGGAGATATATCATGTCTGGTTATATATTATATATATCGCACTTGTTCTACAAGAGGGTATTAACTCAAAATTTTTAAATTTTCACTTTTTAGAAGAAATTGATGTGTAGTGGTCTTATCTACCCATTGTAAAAATCTGACATCATTTTCACTATAATTTCGCCAAAAATCTACAGTTTTACCCCTCTTCTTTATATGAAAATAGTAGTAAAATAAACTAGTTTTTTTTTTAAATTTTGAGTTAATACCCTCTTGCTGATCAAGTGCGATATAATTCCCCGACAACATTCCAATTGGAACAAGGGGTACTTCTCTCAGACAATGAGCTGCATCCGACCTACGTTTTATCGCCGGCTCCGAACGGCAAATGCATTAGTTGGAGACGTTTTACATAGCCTAATACTCAATAACCAGTGGCTAGCTGAGTTATGAGGTGAATCGCAGCTTTTTCTTTTGAAAATTTATTTTTTTCAAGTGAGTCTGGCTGGGGATCGAACTTGGGACCTCTGGTATGCTAGGCGGATGACTAACCTGCTATACCACGGCAGTTCACATCATGTCTGGTTATCGTGAATAAAAAGGTTTATAGCTTCTAATAGCCTATGTATTATTGAATTCGGTTACGGTTTCCCTTGCAACATCCAATAGCTTACTTGGAACAGTGTTGTCAGCAGAGGTCCCATTACAGTAGTTGTTAGAAAAGTAAAAATCCTGGATCTAGGTTAGTGGTTTTTTACTGGATACTGTCCAATCCACTTTGTATTTCATGAGTTAACCTAATCTCTTCCAGACACTCTCCTGACACTTGCGTTGAATTACTTTGACTATAACGTTATAGAACTTTATTTTGATTTATTAATTAGCACTTGAGTTTGAAGAGATTAGATTGGGACTTGGCATTCATAATAAATCTGCCTCATCTAAGTAACCAACTTGATGTATTGGAAACTGAGGATTACAGTTGTTGTTGTTGTTGTAACTGCGATATCGCAGAAGTGGCAGTCCTTGGTCGGAATCTTAGGATTTCCGAGTCGTTCCGGTACGAAGAACCGACTGCCGTGGGAACGTAGGATTACAGTCATTGAGCCTGCTGATTATGGGTTTCGCGTTCTGTAGAATCCCCACGATAGCACTAAAGAGAACTCTTGCCCCTAAAGGCGATTGGTTTGATTCGGTCCTGGAACCGGCCAGCACAAAGATGCCTTTCGGTCAGGTTGCAATTGTCATCGTTACAATTTGAAATGTATTTTACTGATTCATAGCTATTCCAAAGATAACTGTTAGAGAATTTAGAGATCTATTTCCCATAATTTTAAAGGCTTTATAAATCCTATAATCTTCTTTAAGTTCGGAAATTGTTGGCATGCCATTATTTACTTTTTTATGTTACATAATAATAATAATAACAAGTAATTTTAATTTCTTACAGAGAATTCGTACCTGAAAACAATTTACCATTGGGCATTGACTATTACGAAGATCGTATATTTATTACAACTCCCCGTTGGAAAGATGGTGTCCCAGCAAGTTTCGGTTATTTAAGTTATCCACCCACCGAAAGGAGTCCTGCCATTAAACCTTATCCCAATTGGGAAGCACATGGTGATCCCTACAATCCCGATTGTTCGAAATTGATCTCTGTATATCGGACCTTTATTGACAGTTGCAAACGCATCTGGTTAATAGATTCGGGTATTGTCAATGCCACGGTATCACTCAATCAAATATGTCCGCCAAAAATAGTGGCCTATGATTTGCCTACAAATGAACTGCTAGTCCAATATGAATTTCCGGCTAGTCAAGTAAAGGAGGATAATTTGCATTCGAATATTGTGGTGGATGTAACTGCTGATAGTTGTGATGATGCTCATGCTTATGTTACGGATGTTTGGCGTTTTGGAATTGTCGTGTATAGTTTGAAGAAAAATCGCAGTTGGAGAGTAACCAACTATAACTTTAATCCCGATCCTGTGGCTTCTGATTTTAATGTTTACGGTTTAAATTTCCAATGGTTGGATGGTGTATTCGGAATGAGCTTGTCGCTGCCACAAACTTCATCAAAAGATCGTGTATTGTACTTCCATCCAATGGCTAGTTTTAAGGTAAAATTATTTTATTTTTTAGAAGTCAAGGACAGTTTTTACTAAGATTTCAAAATTTTACAGGAATTTACCGTATCTACAAGTTTACTTAATGATGAAAGTGTATGGTCGGATGCCCAAAAGGTGGCCAAATATTTTGTAGCCATAGGTGAACGTGGACAAAATGGTCAGTCTTCTACATCTGGTATAGCACAAAATGGAGTCATGTTCTTTACACAAGTCCATCGGGATGATGTCGGTTGTTGGGATACCTCAAAGTCCTATGGTCAAAATAATATTTATAGATTTTTTGAAAATGCTAATATCAATGGAAAAAATTCTTCGGAATCCTTAATTCAATTTCCAAATGATCTTAAAGTAGATCACGAACCAAATCAAAGCGTTTGGGTAATAAGTAATCGTTTGCCGATCTATTTATATAGCCAATTGAATTACGAGGAAATCAATTTCCGTATTTTGAAAGCGAATGTTGCCAATCTTATATCGAACACAGTTTGCGATCCACAAGTAGGCCCAGGTCCTATTCTACCTTCAACTCAATGTCAATGATTACTACAGATGTCACTTACTTATGGGAATTTTAGTGCTACAATTCTCAAATGTAGAAATTTTTGTTTTTAAGTTTAGTACTGTGATTTCAATTTTTACAAATAATATTGGGCTTATTTAACATAAGTAATTGTTTTTTACATATTTCATTTTATATATTTCATATCGGTTCTACAGAATCTAAAATTTAAGTGAACTTACATAAATAAATGCTTTGCTTTCTCAATGATATAATAAAGAAGATATAAAAATGTTTACATTGCAAATTTTATTATGTAATTTAAGATTTGTTATTGGAGTGTCCAAAAAAAGTCAATGTTTTCAAACGCATACCCTTTTTTATATATCCTTCACCACCATACGAGGAAAGGGTATACGAGCCCTAACCCTTATTTATTCGTACACCAGTTATTTCTTGATAATTTATGTAATTTTGATAGGCCAAGGCAAAGTCATTGCTTACCGCGCATCAAATGAAAAACGCCTATTATGGACTAAAGAGAAGCGCTCTTGGGTTTAACGACAATGGGACAACATTACCATTAGCGGCGAAACCAAGTTTGATGTATGTGTTGGTGATTCAAGAAAATGGTTAATACATAAAAGCACATACAACAATGGCTGATTCCAGATAACGTTAGGGTATGGGGATGTGCGTAGTAAAAAGGTGTCGGTCATCTCCATTTCATATTTGGAATCGTAAAAGGAAAATCTGATACCATCGATATCAAAATTATCAGACTGCATGGACAACACATTCCAACAGAATGGTGCTTCTTTCCATATCGCAGAAAAAAATGAAAAAGTGGCTTGAAGAAAATAGAATCGAAAGATTATCAATCCATGACGGTCATCTTCTAGTCCAGACCTTATTCCGATAGAAAATTTGTGGGCTATTATGAAAACAAAACTCCGAAATGAACCCAAAGGACTTTTGACGGGTTAAAGTCCAAAATCCAGGAAACTCGGGACTCGAGGACCTTACCAAAGCAAGTCGAAACCGTTTTAATAAACAAAGGTGGCGTAACACAACTCTAACTATAACAAGTAAGAAAGCGCTATAGTCGGTCAAACCCGACCATACGATACCCTTCACCACTAAAGTCAAAGGTGTTATTTTTCCTGTATAAAGACAAATATTTGCTAAATTTTGCCATCATACAAACATTTTCTTAAAACTTAAATATTTAAGCTGTTTCCGTCATTTGGACTTATATGAGAGCTAGGGTCAAATGTGGACCGATTATCTCGAAATTTGGCAAATTGATTACAGTTGTTACAAAAATTATGTATGCAAAAAATAAACTCAAAATTTTCATTATCTTTAGATTTACGAGCGTTTTACTGATTTTTTGTCTCATTTAGTGCGTTTTCAAAGAAGAGTTTGTATGGGAGCTATGGTCAAATATGGACCGATTTGGACCGAAATTTGGTACAAAATATTGATATTTGTGGCCAATATATCAATTCCGAGAAGTGGGACCTATGGGAGGTACCAAAAATAATGGACCGATTTCAATAGCCATGGTCCCATTATCAAAAAAATGATCCGTGCCAAATTTCATCAAATTATCTTTAGAATTGCGACCTGTAGTTTGATTACAAGGTTTACATGGGGGTTCAGCCAGCCAGCCAGCCAGACGGACGGACGGAAATTGCTAAATCGACTCAGAAAGTGATTCTAAGCCTATTGGTATACTAAAAGGTGGGTCTAAGACAAATATTTCTATGCGTTACATACATCAGCACAAACTTATAATACCCTTTCCACCTATGGTGGTGAAGGGTATAAAAATTGGCGACTGTTCGAATTAATAGTGGTCACAACATTTGAGTTTAAAATAATGAGCTTTTGTTTTTGTTTGTTTTTTAAAAAGTGCTTTTTTTAGTATGTATTTTTTTTAATGCATGTCTAAAGAGAATAAAATTATCTTCAAGAAAAGTATACATTTTTTTGTGTGGTCATTATAGTTCCGGAAATATACACATTTTAATAGCACATTTGTGAAAAATGCTCCGTGTACGAATTTATAGTGGTTAGGGCTCGTATTGGGTTTGTACTGATATTTCTAACGCATAGAAATATTGGTCTGAGATCCACCTTTTAGTATACCGATCGACTCAGAATCACTCCCTTAGTTGTTTTAACGATGTCCGTCCGGGTGACTGGATATTAGGGTTATAAATTCGCTTAATTTCGCTAAAATTTAATTTTTTGTTCATAATTTGAGGGGACACTTGGTAAATTGTACTTGTGTTTTATTTTAATAAAACTATTGATAAATTATTGCCCAGTCTATGAAGAATGTACAATTAATTTTTATTTTAGATGAGAATAAAAATTTCTACCCAGAGGTCAAAGGTCAAAACTTTTATTTTTTTTTTTTAATATTAGTACAAAATTACGGAATTTTATGAATTTATTTGCGATTTTTATCAAAATTTTATGCATTTCAAAAATTGTTATTTAACCCTTAAAATATTTTGGTCATTTTAGACCTATGTATGTATGTCTGCATAGGATTAAAATCCATTTTACAAAATAAGTGTTGTTTTACAAAAATCAGCTTTACTTAATCAGTTTTTCGTTAAATTTCTTTTGAATTGCATTCATGTTCACACACGAACATTTTCTTCATCAGTTTTCATTTTATTTTCCTTAAATTTTATACAAATTTTCAAAATTTTCGTAAACTTGATGGCACGTTTAGGGTTGTTTCAATTTCAATTATGTCAGCTCTTTCTCATACAAACTCAGGCTTTAGGAGTAAAACCTGAGTAATGTGAAAGTAGACTAATTTAATCTTGGTACAAAATTTTAGTCGAAACTTGCTAAAATCATAAAATGTATATTCTGGCATGTGATGGAAATCAATCATTTACAAAGCGATCGATTTCTGATATATGTATTTTTGAGATAATTTTCGGTTATTTTTCCAAAAAAAAAAAATAAAAAATAAATAAATTCGGGTATGTGATAAGAATCAATCGATTTTTAACGTAAATCGGATATTTATCCTTACCCTACTTGGCGACGGCAACACAATACCGTTTTTGTCTTTTGTGGCATACCGATATGCCACAAAAGACAACATTGCCATTTATCGATAGCTGTCGACATATGATTGGTATTTTATAAGCAAAATTGACGTCGCTGTTGTCTTTAATTGAAAAGAATCCACCACTAGCTGGAGGATTTCGCAGAGGCTGTACCAGTGGGATAGTATTGCGCCTGTTTAAATTCGCTTGGACCACCAATAAAGAGCATGTTTTAAAGTTATGTTTTTTGACAAATGTGATTATTTTACAGATTTGGAGGGACTTAAAATTCAAGAAATTCATGAAAAACAAATAAATCCTGAGGGTGCAGTTCAAGGAGTTCAAAATACTGAAGAGTCTGTTAATTTTTATTTATTGGATTGTCTCGAAATGGTAAGTCAATTTTCTTCAATACGTTTATTTATTTACGGTCCATTAATTTATTACTGCTTACAGGAAAGACCATCCACCACCAGTAGCAATGCTGTTGCACCGTTTTCATCAGCTCCATCATCCTCGATAATACTGTCAACACCATCAGCAAAACCAACATCACAATCCACCAACGAACAAACCTCTTTAAAAAAAAGAATTGAATCTCCCACCAAAGACAACGTATGGACCAGGCTAGGATATTAACAGAAAAATCCAACTCTATCATATCATTGAAACATAGCCAAAGGGACATGAAGGATATAGAGGCGAAAATACTGAAAACAGAAATAGAGAGAAGCAAAATATTAGAAGAATTGAGCCTTCAATAAGAGAAAAGGAGCTTGAATTACTTAAACTTTACCTAGCAACCATGAGCCACATCATTTGACTCATGTTCCAAATTAGCGAATCACGACAAGAACCTAGTGTTAGGGTTATGACTTTTTGCAATATTTGCGAATATCAAATTCTTCATACCATAGCCGCATAGACAATGAAAAAATATAAAGAAATGGTGTATTTGTTTTGCGATCGTAAACCCCTTGCGACACGATTTAATTTCGAAGAAACATTTTAATTTACTACTACTGCTTTTGAAACATTTAAATATGCGGTGGGCATAGCCCGTCAATTTAGAATTTGGCACAGAAAATGTTTGCGGGCAACACTCGTCATTTCTCCTTAAGGGGTTAAAAAAGTTTTCGCACCAAACGCGATAAAGTTTTGAAGTTCAATTTTTCTCCTAAGTATACAAAATCGCAAATTATGGAAATTAAAAAAAATAAATTTTTTGAGGAGCATTTGGTGCGGAAGCTTTTTTGACCAAAATGGTCTAAAAAAATTATTTTTACTATCAGTACTAAATTGCCAATCGCGTGGTGGGATGATGAAATTTTGTGCAAAAAATTTTGTGCATTCAAAAATTGAATTCACGTTTTGCGATCACAAATCTGTTAAAACAAAGTAGTTATGTATAAATATAAAATAGAGATAAAATAAATTAGAAACTTACATTTAGCATTTAAGCCAAAATATCCTTTGCTTTTGAAGTATATATACCGGTCTTTACTTGGGGCTCAGATTTTAATGTGAGTCCCGTTCACACACCCGATAACACCTGGAAAATGTGCTTTTTGCACAAAATGCAGTTTAGCTTCATTCTTTTCCGATTCTGTCATGTCAAATTTTATCCCTTGTTGACAAAGTTCCTTCTCAAAGACTTCCAGAGTTTCTGTTCAAATCTTTAATATGACGGGCTGCGATAGTCCCAGGTTAAAATAATTTCCAACGCTGAGCATGAATCTTGAGCCAAATTCGCAATGTTGCAACAAATCTATTTTCTTTTGTTTCTATTTCTTCAGTTTTATTTAAATGGTTCTTCAACATTTCTTGAATATTTTAAAAAGTCTCTCGCTGCTCAATTTTCTTTTCTGCAGCAAATTTTATAATTTTAATTTTTTCTTCCTTGTACAAATTATCCGATTTCCGTTTGCGTTCTTGTGGTTTGGAATTATGCGGTAATTCAGTATCTGCAGACTTTTCGTGGACTTGTGGCGCCTTGGCCTCCAAAGGCTTTGTTTGCCCTCGATCCAATTGAATTGTATGGATATATAAAGTAATTGGCTTGTCACCAAATATTTTCGCCATTTCTGTCATAAATGGTGGCAAATATGGGTTTGCTCCAGTGACACTGGAGTTGTCTTTTGCAGATCTTACGCACCAGTGCCAATGGTGTGGTATTTTCATCCTAGAATATAAAATTCAAATATTCAAAATAAAATTATTGTAAAGATAAAATCTTACCGTTAGACCTTTGGCGAGCATGTCTTCTAAAACGTGCTCATATGCCATTTTTTCCTTGTGTGGGTAAAATCATCCTTGCATGCATTGTAGCACTCCAGAAAACCCGGAGAATACACAATCAATCATACGTAGTGATGTTCGATCAAACTCAATGAAGTTAAATTGATGATTATCACCACAATTTGACAACTCGGCTGTGGTCTAGGGCGCTAAGTGCTGATGAAGTCCTGTGGCGGGACAAAAATTGCAATCCACTGAGCTGCGTCAAAAATGATAATTTTCAGTATTCTCCACAAATATTACTATTACAATAATTAGAAATAATAATAATAATAATAACTCAAGCCTGATATAACATAATTTCCATCAATTTTTAATAAAAAAGTTTGAATAATTAATTCCCAAAAAAGTATTTAATGATTTTGTTTTCCTTAGAAGCAAAGGTTTTTTAAAATTTTGGTTTTACCAAGTGTAGAGTAGAAACTCCATATAACTTATCCAGCAGTGAAGTGTACTTAGACCAAATTTGTAATTGCTTTATTTGGAATTATTGTTTTGCTGAATATTATTTAGATCTTTTGGTTTTGTGTAGCAAATATAAGATAACCCCGAAGAATTTTGCTCTGTTAAAATATTAACAACTTTACCATCCACATTTTAAGTTTTAATTTTTTTTATTAAATTTTAAAAAGGTGTCACATTTTTTATTTAACTAGGGTAATTTTATTTCATTCCTCTATTAAGCAGCTTTTCAGTCATTTTTGTTTGAAATTTCTGGTTTTCGGATCTCAACTTCCATAAATGTTCAATTATATTAAGATCCGATGATTGGGGAGGCCTTTTGATTACTCTGGAACAATAAAACAAGCCATTCCTTAACAGCTGTATGTTTCGGATCATTATCCTGATAAAATTGAAAGTTTCACCTATTCTTAGTTTCTTCACATTTTGTTTTAAAAATGCTCATATATTACATTTTTTCCATATTCCCTTCAATAAAGTGGAGTTCACTAACACCTGCAGCAGAACATGCTCCCCAAACTATCATATTACCAACATGTTTAGCTGGGTGCAAATTCTTTGGGTTCATCTCCTTTTTCTTTGTTTTCCTCCACACGTTTACTCTTCCATCTGACCCAAAACGGTTATATTTGCTCCCATATGTAAGTAAGACTTTCTGCAGAATGAAAAATTGTTCTCAGTTTTTTTATTCTTACAAAGAGCTTTTTATGCGCTTTTCTGCCAAGTAGTCCATTTCTACTCAGACTTCTTTGAATCGTTTCGCTGCAATAGCTAATACTGAAGTGTGTTCGGGGCTAATATTGAAGTGTGTTCTTGGAGATATTTTCATTTGATTCACTATCCACTTATCTCAACGTTCGGTGAATATCTTAGGTAACAAATTCCTTTTATAATGTTTAAATTCTAAATTTCGAAGATCAATTGTTGTATGTCATCCCATCTTTATAAACAGTTAAAGGAATCGATGAAAATTTGTCAGTTTTAATAAATGACAGTAAACTATAGCAAGTCAAAAAAGCAACGCAAGAAAATGATCAGTTATTTACAGTGGTTTCATATTTTTTTACTCTGACCTTAATTATAAACTTCACCACCATAGGTGGAAAGGGTATTATAAAATTGTGCTGATGTATGTAACGAATAGAAATATTTGTCTTAGACCCACCTTTTAATATGCCAATAGGCTTAGAATCACTTTCTAAGTCGATTTAGCGATGTCAGTCCGTCCGTCCGTCTGGACCCCCCATGTAAACCATGTAATCAAAGAACAGGTCGCAATTCAAAAGATAATTTGAAGAAATTTGACACAGATCATTTTTTCCATAGTGAGACCGTGGCTATTGAAATTCGTCAATCGGTCCATTATTTATGGTACCTCCCATAGGTCCCACTTCCCGGAATTGATATATTGGCCACTTAAATCACTGTACCATATTTCGTTGAAATCGGTTCACATTTGACCATAGCTCCCATACAAACTCTTCTTTAAAAACGCACTAAATGAGACAAAAATCACTCAAACGCTCTTAAAAAAAATCAATTTGCCAAATTTCGAGATAATCGGTACACATTTGACCCTACCTCTCATATAAGTCCAAATGACGGAAACAGCTTAAATATATAAGTTTTGAGAATATGTTTGTGATGGCAAAATTTAGCAAATATTTGTCTTCATACAAGAAAAAGAACACCTTTGACCTAAGTGGTGAGGGGTATCGTATGGTCAGGCTTGACCGACTATAGCACTTTCTTACCTGTTTTTTTGTTCAATCGATTTTTAAAACTTTTTTTTATATTCTAATACAAGGTTGACGTTTTGACTGTGACTAACTGTAAATTTTATTGGTCTACAAAACCTAATTAACGATGGCCTTTCGTCTTTGCTAATCATCTGGTTTATTTTCTTAATTATTTACTGTAGGGGAACAAAAGATGTCATAAAAATTGATTTTTCGTGCACTTTTTTACGCTATTCTTATTTTCCCATTTTTGATTAAAAATATGTTGTCACGTCGATTTAGTTAAGTTTTTCTATCGATTGAAAAATTCGCGTTGAGTTATGTTTGTTCTAAAATACTTTATATACGCACGATTATGCTTCTGGATAGCACTCTTTTTTCCTTTACAAAATTAAATTAAGTACGAAACACAATTGGAACGAACGACCAATTTTTCGGAACGAATATTCGTCGGTAGAAATAGAACATATGTGTTTATATGAAAGTGCTCACAGTAGATGCGTACGACGAAATACGTCGTGCATATCGAACAGTTCGATAGGTTTATTTATATTTCATAAGTAGACGAACGACGACTGTAGCTGTATTTCCTTTTTGCTGTAAATATTATATATTGTATGAGAACTTGTTACATGTGGTCTGCCTATAAATTATAAACCAAAAATTACCAAGATGGGAAACACCTGATTACAAATACAACGTCCTACAACAAATAACATTTTTGTTGTCTCACAACAATTTGTATCCGGATTTTTTGAATAAAATCACGGCCGTCCACACTTTTTCCGCAAATATATACAAATGTTAATGTTTTAAAATACTTTTTCACTTTTTTAACCCAAATTTTTTTTTTTAATTTATATGACACAATTTTTTTAGGGATGGAATTAAATTAGAGATGGCAAAGTTACAAAATGTTTGTGCAGAAACTAAACTGAATTTAGAATTATTTTGAAAAATAATGAATTAAAAGCAGAAATAAAACTTTATTGGATATTGTTTGACCAACAGTGATACAAATAATCTAGTAAATATTGAAATATGTGTTTCTTAAAAGTTTTAAAATACTTTTATTTACTCTGGGAACACTGGGACAATTTCTTCCGCAATTTTTCTGATTTGTGTTTTTTCTTTTATTTTCTTAAATTTGACATTTGCTTGTTTAGACGCAAAGAAAAATGAATTCAAAAGAAAAAAAAACGAAGTAAAAAAATCCATAATTGGATTTATAGGAGAAACAATTGATTTGGATTCTGGAGACAGTGACAAGGAGGACATATTGATTGGATTGTATAATGTGTTTTATAAAAAATAATATTAATTTGAAAAAAATGATCTAATTTGTGTGAAACAGCATCGTTCCTGCCTGTAAAAAAAATAAAGATGCAATGGATAAAACCGTGAAGAAAAGCAAAAGTAGATCGAGGCTCATATTCCTTTTTAAGAAAGGAATTATTGTTGACGGACACAAAATCGTATAAAAACTACTTACAATGTCTGAGGAACAGTTTAATTTTGTGTTTGCATTAGGATATAAGTCGCGCTGACACTGATAGAAAAAAGAAATCCTATATCCCCTGCTGAAAAATTTACGCTTTGGATGGAAAGCATATAAGATATCGGCCTTTACGAAAAGACGGTGCCTTTTACCACAATTATAACTAACTAATATTTATTGTCAATTCAAATTATAATCACTTTGTTCACACACCAAATGACTTATTAATATGCTCCAATATTAATTGTTAGCAGTGTTGCCACCAACCAAATGTTAAATTACACATGGATCGTGCCAAAATTACACATGAAATTTGGAATTACACATGATATTTTTGGCAAAATAACATGTTTTGAATTTAATTTAATTAATATTTTTTTTTTGTTAAAAATTAAAAAAAAATGATTTGTAGTTTTTAAATTAATATTCATTTTTTTTATTTCATAACGCTTGAAAAGAAAACAATTAATGTATACTATTTCAAATCGATTTCAAAAAATGAAATACATAAAAACTATATTGAAAATCTTCCACTTCTTGTTTAACATTTTTTATGTAGTTTCAAAAATTGGTCCACCATTAATAAATTTTTGCAAAGTAGGAAACAATCTATCTCCAAGGAATTCTTTGAATCAAAAACTTTTATCTAAAAATTCTAATAATCTTCTGGCTCCAAAGCCCAAAAGTTTCAAAATCAAAAGGTGCATGTCAAGAGTTTGCAAATCGACATTGAAGAATTAAAATCTTTTTGTTAAACATATAGTCACCTTCTCCGAGAAAAGGGACCTAGTGTATGAAAATAAAGTTTTGAGAAAAACTAAAAAAATAAATTTTAATGTTATTTAAATTTTTATCGATTTTCCCAAGTTCTTTTTGTATGTTTTTATGGCAAATAAATTTTTATCAGAAATCTAACTCATTTCATCTTATTCTAAACCCTTTTAGGTACCAGAATCCACTACTAAACCCGTTTTTTGATACACTAGGTTCCTTTACTCGGAAAAGGTCACATATAATGATTGAAAAGTTTGGGCAATTTTGTGATCAACAATTCAATAAATATCCGCAATTGAATAAATATCGTCACTTAAATTAAATATTGTTTTAATTTAACCAGAGACCGGAGATCGTTTTATTTTTTAAATCCATCAAGTATAAATATCATTGCCGATGAAAATTTATTTTCATTTCGATCGAAAAATAAAAAAAGAGGGATTTATATTTGAAATATAAATATCCCTCATGATGAAAATTTTAAATATCTATAACGATAAATATCCGAACAGAAAAATATTTTATTGATTGTTTTATTTTTGAACTTCTGTTTTGACTTTGAAAAAATAAAATGTTTATGAAATTTCAAAATTTTCAACAATGAATGTATGAATGTTTTCAATTTATTGCAATGTTTTAGGACATCGAAGTTAAAGATAATAGTTCTAATGGGAACTATTGGTGGTTTCTTTGATTCGCGTCGCTATTTCTAAAAAAATTTAACTTTTAAACGTTTTAAACGCACTTAGACAACGACCATTTGTGGCCCAAACCCATTTCGATATAAAATTTGCAACAATAATTGAATTTATTGCTATTTAAACGTCCTAAAGGTGCTTTATAACCGGACAAATACAGAAATAAAATTTGAATTTTTTCTATCAAAATTTATTTTCATCGGATGAAAAAAGATGAAAATTATTTTGAACTGTACTGATAAATATCCCAAACGATTTTTTTTATATTTTATTTTCATCGGATTGAAAAAAGAAACAAAATTTTTGAACAAATAAAAATCATGAGGTATTTTTAATATTTTTTTAAACTTCAATGATTGTTTTTTTTATGGATTTAAACATGAAAATAATGTTTTAAAAGTATTAAAATCCGGTCTCTGAATTTAACTAATATAAAATTATCGAAAATCATGAAGTATAATTTTTTCCCGAATTAGAGATTGTGGTCAAAGATTCATGAGCAGCAATACCAATATATCATATTATTTAATAAACATATATATTTTAATCTGAATGGTTGATTTCCCATAAGCACTGGGATTTTAAAACATACATTTTTATGTAGTTGGAATAAAAAGTTTGCATTATATGCGCTATTTCGATTTCGAATGGGACGCACATAAATTTATTTTTTAAAATGCAAGTTTTGAAAACTGTTAGTACTCAAAAATGACAAAAATTGAAATTACACATGAATTACACATGCAGCCAATTACACATCGGCAACACATAAAAATAAAAATTACACATGATATGTGTAATTACACCTGAAGTGGCAACACTGATTGTTAGCCAAGTACTCAGCCAGCTCGTCTCTTAATTCAAAAGCATCTATTGATGAATGGTTTGCATTAGAGATACCAGAATTGCAATCTTCTGGCAGAATTGCCATCTTCTGGTTCATATGGTTCTCTCCACGTTCCAGGTATAAATATTCCATTTTTATCATGATCAACCGCTGCTGACATTAAATAATTGTGTAGTACTACCGTAGCCAATACTTTTTTATCTACGTTTCTTGGGGATGTGCATTTTTTGTATGGAGAAAATTATCCACCTGTTAGATAAAATGTCAAAAGAGTTTTTCATATGTACACTTGAACTACTTATTTTTATACCCTTCACCAATAGGTGAAAGGGTATTATAAGTTTGTGATTCCGTTTGTAATTTTTTTATTAGTGATCGTAGACCCCATAAAAATTATACCGATCGACTCAGAATCGGGAGGAGAATCGATTAAGCGATGTCCGTCTGTCTGTCTGTCTGTCTGTCCGTCCGTCTGTCTGTCTGTCTGTCTGTCTCCCGCAATGAACGCTATTAAATTTCATTAAAATCGGTTTATAAACACCGAAAATATCGAAAAAATACCAAAAATTAGACGAAAATTTTAAAATTTTTGATTGAAACACACTTTTAAATAACAAGAGAAAAAAGATACTCCTGGTGTACATGTGATAATATATTATATATCAGATTGTAGGAAATAGTTTCCCAAAGCACTCTGTAAAATTTTATCAAAATCAGTTCATAAACAACTGAGATATCGCCAAAACACTGAATTTGATGTATCGCAAATTGCCCAAAGTTCGCATTAGAGAATGTTTGTTGAAAAAATGAAACGCAGAAATAGGAAAAACCATCCTCCTTTAGCACGGACCTACATAAATTTTATATCAGATTTTAGGAAATTCCCCCACCAAGCACGTTATTAAATTTTATCAAAAGCGGTCCATAAACAATTGAGATATCGCAATAACACTACATTTGATGTACAGCAAATTGCCCAAGGTACGTGTCTAAGAAATTTTGTTTACATTTCGTAAGTATTGTTTCAGCGATATCTCAGGTGTTTATGGACCGATTGTGATAAAATTTGACATCGTTCTTTGTGTGAGGATTTTCTAAAATCTATACTCCACAAATCTGATTACGAATACCATTCAAACTGTACCGATCAACTTTGAATCGGCAGGAAAATCGATTTCGCGACCTCCGTCCGTCTGTTTGTCTGTCTGTCTGTCCGTCTGTTTGTTTGTCCGTCCGTCCGTCTGTTTTTTTTTGTCCGTCCGTCTACCTGTCTGTAATTTTTTCTGTTGTAGTCAAGTTTTTGGAGTTCCTGTTTTGTCGATATCTCAGGTGTTTATTTTGATGAATTTTAATAGCGTCCTTCGCAGGAGATTACCTAAATCCTGATGCATTCGGTAATTTGTGGTAGATATAATTTAGCGTTTAAGCGATGGTGTTTTGATCGACAATGATAAAATTCAGGGTGGGACAATATCCTAAAATTTTGTGTAAAATCCAGGAGCTCCACAAATCTGATTTTAGCAGACAGACACTCAGCATTAATCTTAATTTTGTGTCTGACTTTTCAACATTATGATAACATTTGAGAATGTATTATATATCAAATTATAGGTAATCTTCCTAGGAAGTACAAAAATGCAATGATATCCGTTCAAAACCTACATATGTATGTAAGTATCTCACATATCAACGACAATTTAAATTTTTTAAATGCAATTGGGAGAAATCCATTCACGTTTGACAATTGATCCCGTATAACTTCGGCTAAGATACGATGATGACATTTAGTATAAAGACGTTGTACAATATTGATATTCAGGGCGATAGCGTCTAAAATAAACTTTTTAGAGGGACAACATTTGACAAAAGTATTTCTGATCTCTTGAAAAGTTCGATATTGAAAATGGGGGAGCTCTATTCACATTTAGTGAAATCTCCCATATAACCCCGACCGGGAATCGATTTAATGCTGATAAATTAAATCACATTAAAATTGCACAAGGAACTAGAGCAAAACTTTCCAAACATCCATCGGACAGATCGAAAGAACAATACATCCCAAATATTATTGATGAAGTGTTCATTTTAATTAATTAACTAACTTCAGATTAATAAGTAAATCTTTAATAACTTTTCCGACAAAGCTGATATCCATCCATTCAAAAGCTATATATTTCACGTATTTTTTTTAATTTTGCTTTATTTCTACCAAGCGTCACCCAGGATATGGGAGCATAAGATTGCGTTTCAAAAGAATTTAAATCTTTTTTATCAGGGTGGTTTTCATCTGGAGAAATACCAATGTTATTTCTTAGAACTATGTTTCCAAAGGCACTCCGTCGCTGTGACTTCCCAATGTCAACGAAAACAAATTTATATTCTGCATCACAAAATGCCATTAGTACAATGCTAAATGTTTTTTTATAATTGTAAAAAAGAGATATACTTTTTCGGGGCAAACTATACTAATATTATTCCCGTTTTGATACAATTTTTTTTTTAAATGCTCTAGATTTATATTTGTTTGCTATATTTTATTTTGCTAACCTGTTTGCAATATGTTTGCATTGATTACATCACATGTTTCATAAATAGTATTTCTAACAGTCGAGGCACCCATTTTGTAAGACCAAGCCAAAAATTGCGGGCTACAACCATGAGCGATTTAAATTAAATAATAAATTAAAACTGCGCCAAAATTTTAAATTTCTCGTATGCAAGTTAAGGTTTTATTTTAATTAAAATAAAATGCCAAGGGGATAGATATATGTTACAAATGTTGAAAAAGGAACCATTTTGGACTTTTTAGAAAATAGACTAAATTTTCGAGAGATCGGTAGAAAACTAAATCGGTCAGACCGAGTGGTAAGAAATTTTGTCAAAAACCAAAGTCAGCAAGACAAAAATAAAACCGGAGATGCAAAAACAAAGTTATCCGAAAAAGATCGGCTCAGAATTGTAAAAGCCACAAGCAATTCTATGAAAAGCCTTTCGTAAATTTCTGCCGAATTTGGCATAAAAGTGTCAAATTCCACAATAAGTACAATACTAAATAAGTCTGGAACATTAACTAGACAATCGCTAATGACTGTCCCAGGATTACTAATGCAGTACAAGGAAGCCCATATGGAATTCGCAAAGAAAGTCTTGCAAACAACAGGTAAGAAAATTATTTTTTTTATGTATTAAAATTCTTCTTTTCTTCTCTTTTAGGCGATTTTTTCAGATGAGAAAAAATTTAATCTTGACGGTCCCACGATATTTCTCAAAACGAAATTTTGGTGGCTTTTCCTTAATGGTATGGGGAGCTTTTTGCAGCGATGCATAGCTTGATTTGGCCTTTCCAAGCACTCTAATGAATTCCGGAGAATACATAAGCATTCTTAATAAAAAACTGTTGCCTTTCTTGGAAGCCCAGGCTGAAAAACTTTAGTCTTTAGCGAGAAAACACTAGAGTCGTCAGAATATTGAATGGCTTAAATTAAAATACATTGAAATTATTGAGTGACCTGTCTGTTCTTCGTATCAAAACCTGCCTGTTCTTCGGATTAAACCCCATTAGAAAATATTTGGGGAATATTGGCCCGAAGTGTTTATGCCCAAAATATACAATACAAAGATGTTTTCGAACTAAAAGTATCAATGATCGATGAATGGCGAGCACTTACAGAAGATATGAGGACAAAACTTATCCAAAGTATGACAGATCGAATTTTTGAGCTTATTCAGAACAAAGGAGACCCCACCCATTATTAAAAATATTTTTTAGTTTAATTGATAATTTAAGTAAAGAATTTTGTTAAATTTTTTAAAGTGCGGTTATAGTTATGAAACAGCTGTTTGTATTGAAATTATTTATATTTATTAAACTAAAGTAAATAAATAATATATTTTTATTACAAAATGTAAGTTTTCGTCTATTTTCTCTTATACTAAAATATTTAATTCCTTTTATTGTCAAAAGCTGAAATATTTACAATAATAGGGGTGCGGCTATAGTTGTGACGGGCAGTGTAGTATAATAACCTCCTGGAATTTAAAAATAAATTTTGACTTACATAAGAGTTATGGCCAAACGTGTTTCCTCATCAATAGCTTGTCTTTTAGAAAATTTATGGATTTTTTCTTTTGTTAAACTCAAAAGAATCTTAAAAACCCAAACAGTCATTAGTGTGCCTTTAAAAAGTGCTGCTCATCCTTTAGCTTCAGTTGTGTGAGGCTAATTCTATGGAATCCGAGATTATTTCTTGATGTGTTAAGTGGTCGCTCCTGCCACCGTCTTTTTAAGCGTTTAAAATGGAAACAATTTGCACTATTCGTAAAATACGTTTATTTAGTTTTCTTAATAAATTTTTGGATTTTTTTTTTAAATTAAATGAAAAAAAATGTCCACGTATTATTCGTTCTTACTGTGTTCATTCCACGAATTTATGCAATGAATTTTTGAAAACGTGTTCGTCGTTCTGGACGAAATTCGCCGTTCGTCCCAATTGTGTTTCTACTTTTGTTTTAAATATACATATTGGATAATATTTTGCACCCAATAATACTTGGTTATAATTCTTTGACATCTCATACTAAGCTTTCGAAAGATTAAGGTCTTAAACATGGCTAAAGAGTGCTCTAAATAAAATTTGTAGTTGGATTTTCTTAAATAAAAATCAAACCTTTTAATATAAAAACTCTACAAAATACGCAAATATAATGACATATTATACAAAATCATTTAGCATTAAAATGTTTACTTAGTATTCGGGTTTTCGGAAACCCTCCCATTAAAGATTTTACAGTTGCTTCTGATACCTTTTTGGAGCATGTGTTCCACCTGCGCTTAAAATCGGACATGTTCTTGGAAATCTTTCCTGTGTTCTTCAATTCCTTTTTTACCAGAGCCCAATAGCTTTCCACAGGCCGAAGTTCTGGACAGTTAGGTGGATTTGCCTCTCGTGGTACAAAAATGACATTATTCTTTGAGTACCACTCAAGTGCCTTTTTTCCATAATGGCATGATGCCAAATCGGGCCAAAAAAATGTAGTCACTCTGTGCTCTCTTATAAAGGGTAACAACCGTTTTTGTAGGCACTCCTTTATATAAATTTCTGTGTTTATTGTGCCAGATGCCACAAATACTTAACTTCTTTTGCCACAACTGCAAATAGCTTGCCACACGAGAAACTTCTTAGGGAATTTTGTTTGTTTTTTTGTGCGAAACTCTTGCCGAACATTGCCCCGTTTATCAGCAACATAAAAATCTTGACCAGGAAGTTGAGAAAAGTCTGCCAGTACGTATGTTTCATCATCCATCACACAACAGGTGTATTTTTTTATAAAATCAGACTTCAATTTTTTCGCTCGTTTTTTTGCTTCTAAGTTCTTTATAGCATTGCGATCTGGAACCTTTTGGACTTTGTATGTCTTCAGTCCAGCATAAGCTTTGACTCTATGTGCAAAATTCGTAGAACATTTCACCGTACGAGCTGCTTTTCTTAAAGAAGTGTTAGGCGCTCTTCGAAAGAGTCGCTCGACTTCTTTTGCCTTACCAATATCTGTAGGACCTTTTTTCCTCCCTGATCCAGGTTTTCTTTCAATGCTCAGGTTTTCCTTATACAGACTGATGCCATTAGAAACCGTTCGAGGGTCAACTTTCAAATTTTTAGCTATTTTTTTAAAAGTCCATGACGGATTTTGTTGAAAAGTTTTAATTATATTTTCACTAACTTTTTTTTCGCAGTCCATTTTGCTTGAAATAACTATTGAAAATTAATAATTTCTAAAATAATAGTATATCTATATAATATAATTTCTAAAATAATAGTATATCTATAGATATATAGAAACTAACTTGATCAAAAAATAAATTATTTCTTGCACTATGGATAAATTTTGTCTAAAATAGTAAATGCATATTTTTTTAGAACACTCTTTAAAGCCCATCTTATATTTAAAACTCTGCATTTAACTTTAGAAAAGTCTTTCAGAAGTTTTACGAACTTTCTCCGGATCAAGTTTATTGCAAAGAGCATTTATTTTATGCCGCTTACTTCTATTTGAACCAAACACTAAATTGCAGTTCCGGGAGTTAATACCTACTGTAGAGTCCCTATAGTAGGTATTGAAAAGTTTTTTATAACCATTTAGATTCTTTTCGTTCGAAATAACTTGATCATAGTTTCATTTTTGTCATTTCGTCTTGGCAGTAGAAATGTACCCGATAATTTTGAATCTCATCACATTCCTTTTAAAAATGTCATTTCATATTTTCTCGATAATTTGTATTATACTTGCAACTATTAATTGAAATTTATAGAACTTACTTTTAAACCCATATTATGGCGTAAAAAGATCGGCGTCTTAACAGAAATTGTATTTTTTTTTTTCTTTTAAAATTTTGTTAGTTTTAATCTTAGTTCTTTGTTGCTCTGTCTGACTCACCTAACCTAGACAATTTCGTCTGATCTATGTTATTATACGAAAAAAAGAACAATGTCGGTAAAGATGTCTCACGTCATAATCATACTACAAGTACTTACGTATTCAAAATATTTATAAAACATCGCTGCTGCTCGTTTTACAAATAGAACTAAATAAATCAAATTTATGTTTCTTTTCCTAATTTGTTGTACAAAATATTTATTTCCAAATAAATAAGATTAAAATTAAAAAAAAAAAAAAATAAAACAATATTTATACGAATTTCTTCTTGATTTACACAATTTTAGAGCAAAGAAGATAATGAAACTTTGTGCAAACACCTTTCGAAAGCGAGATACGATTCAGATTCTTAAACTGTCGTAGCTGGATGCAAGAAAACATAATTTTATATTTATTTGCTCACAGATTATTTGCATTCTTATAATTTAATTTCACTTTAAAACTTTTTAAGTTAATAAATATTTGTTATTTAGTGTTATCAAATATAGGTGATTTAAAATTATAAATTTTACCTTAACTACCGACACCGAAATCTTTACTTTTTTAGTATTTAGTAAAAAAAACATTCACTTCATGATCGTCGAAATTTAAATGCAACCCATTTTACTTTCCAAATAATATGGGATACAGAGATTAAGGCCTTTATACCTTTAAGAGACGACTGGAATTTTATAAACCATAACTTTGTTGAAAATAGAGTTATACACAGATGGTTCACAAAAGGAACATGGTACTGGTAGTGGAATTTTTTGCGTAAAACTAGGAATAAGTAGTAGTTTTGGATTAAACAAAAGCAGCTCGAATAATATACAGTGGTGGGCATATTTATTTTGACATAGCATTTATTTTCCTTGTTTTATTACTTCTGGGGGTATTAAAGCCTTAAATAATAACCCGTTTTCATCTATACCCAATTAGTGTTTGGCAGTTTTCCCGATTGGTATTTTGGAAATCCGAGCTGTATAATCGATTATCCGTCAACCGATTAATATTTATAAACACCGAATGTTGTTACCTACCAGATCCCGACAGCTATAATAATACCCGAATTATATGTATTAAGAAAACCCGAAATTAATAAATTAAGAACTATATTGCTAAACCAAAATAAATCAATACGAATCTTTATTTCAACCCCCGGAAAGGGTAAATGACTTGTGTTCTTATTATTTCAGATTCGTTGATCCGAAAGACTAAGCTATCTCAGCCCGACGACAAAACCACGTTACAAGATTAGAATAGAGAGGATTTCTGAAGAGCAGGACGCACTATCTACTTCTAAAAAATCTACTAAAAGATAACGATCGTCTGATTGATGTGTTCTTAAGTCTGCAAGACCGAATTAAACTCATTGCACTCGCTTGGTTTTATTTAATTCTACCATACGATTCGGAGGAAATATGTCGATTTATTGTCAGGAGCTGCTCTGGATGTTATCATTAATATGTCGGCACCCCAAACAAACAGCCACAGGGATCTCGTCATTTCCGGGGAACGGTGAATCTATTAAGCAAAATAAGTAACAGGCTCAAGTAGTTTAATTCGATCGTTCCAATTCACAGATAGATGTCGTGTAATCTAATCCAAGAGCTTGCAAATGTATGGATTTTAAAACATCCAAAGTAAGGGGGCCAATTCTGGTTCTATGAAACGATGAAATGAAAAGTTTTTTCATGTTTTTATAGAAGTAGCGATTCTAATTTAGTAAAAAAATGAAAACAAACGTCAAATCATTATCATATGAAAAAAATCACTGAAACGAAACGAGATTTTCTCATCGTTTCATAACAATTGTGATTCTTGTTTTGTGAAACAGTGCAACCAACTGTCAAAATTTTTTCATATGAAAAGAATTTTTTCACTGAAAAATTTTAAGTGAAAAATCAAAAATAAGACAAAATATTATTTAATTAACTTCTTGGAAGAAATATAATTATTAAAAAACTGGTCACTAATCTATAAATGTATGACAGAAAAAAAATTCTAGACAAAAAGTGGAACTGACGACGAGGCTTACCGCTTTAGGCGGTACTAATGGTAATAATTTAGGTATATATATTTTTTTAAGAGAAGTAACACTCAGGCAAATACTGCCTATACAATTGTATAAAGAGTATATACGAATTGGGTTACCTTCTTTGGAAAGGGGATAGTAGAGAAGCAAAAGGTGGTGAAAAGAAGAGTAAGATATAGCTTTGTATTATTCAACGCTGTAAGTGCTATTGTATATAGTCAAGCCCTTTGTTTAAGCTTTTTTGTTTAATAGCCAATTTTATTTATTTTTCGTTGACGGCGTGTTATTGCTATAGGATTACCGCCGACGGAAGATGCTGTGGTAATTAATAATTTTAATCGAAATTAATAATTACAAAAATTGAAATCGGTAATTAATAATTTTAATAAAAATTAATAATTAAGCAAATTGATGTTGCCGAGACCAACATTATTTGTTTATCATAAAACAGTTGATAAAGTTTCATAGCAACGAATAGAATGAAACACTTTTTATACCCTTCACCAATAGGTGAAAGGGTATTATAAGTTTGTGATTCCGTTTGTAATTTTTTATTAGTGATCGTAGACCCCATAAAAATTATACCGATCAACTCAGAATCGGGAGGAGAATCGATTAAGCGATGTCCGTCTGTCTGTCTGTCTGTCCGTCTGTCTGTCTGTTGAAATCAAGTTTCTGAAGCCCCTGGAGGATGTTCTTACATAAATTATATATCAGATTTTAGGAAATTCTCCCGCAATGAACGCTATTAAATTTCATTAAAATCGGTTTATAAACACCGAAAATATCGAAAAAATACCAAAAATTAGACAAAAATTTTAAAATTTTTGATTGAAACACACTTTAAAATAACAAGAGAAAAAAGATACTCCTGGTGTACATGTGATAATATGTTATATATCAGATTGTAGGAAATAGTTTCCCAAAGCAATCTGTAAAATTTTATCAAAATCGGTCCATAAACAACTGAGATATCGCCAAAACACTGAATTTGATGTATCGCAAATTGCCCAAAGTTCGCATTAGAGAATGTTTGTTGAAAAAATGAAATGCAGAAATAGGAAAAACCATCCTCCTTTAGCACGGACCTAAATAAATTTTATATCAGATTTTAGGAAATTCCCCCGCCAAGCACGTTATTAAATTTTATCAAAAGCGGTCCATAAACAATTGAGATATCGCAATAACACTACATTTGATGTACAGCAAATTGCCCAAAGTACGTGTCTAAGAAATTTTGTTTACATTTCGTAAGTATTGTTTCAGTGATATCTCAGGTGTTTATGGACCGATTGTGATGAAATTTGGCATCGTTCTTTGTGTGAGGATTTTCTAAAATCTATACTCCACAAATCTGATTACGAATACCATTCAAATTGTACCGATCAACTTAGAATCGGCAGGAGAATCGATTTCGCGACCTCCGTCCGTCCGTCCGTCTGTTTGTCTGTCCGTCCGTCTGTTTGTTTGTCCGTCCGTCTGTTTTTTGTCCGTCCGTCTACCTGTCTGTAATTTTTTCCGTTGTAGTCAAGTTTTTGGAGTTCCTGTTTTGTCTATATCTCAGGTGTTTATTTTGATGAATTTTAATAGCGTCCTTCGCAGGAGATTACCTAAATCCTGATGCATTCGGTAATTTGTGGTAGATGTAATTTAGCGTTTAAGCAATGGTGTTTTGATCAACAATGATAAAATTCAGGGTGGCCCAATATCCTAAAATTTTGTGTAAAATCCAGGAGCTCCACAAATCTGATTTTAGCAGACAGACACTCTGCATTAATCTTAATTTTGTGTCTGACTTTTGAACATTATGATAACATTTGAGAATGTATTATATATCAAATTATAGGTAATCTTCCTAGGAAGTACAAAAATGTAGCTAACTACATGATATCCGTTCAAAACCTACATATGTATGTAAGTATCTCACATATCAACGAAAATTTAAATTTTTTAATTGCAATTGGGAGAAATCCGTTCACGTTTGACAATTGATCCCTTATAACTTCGCCTAAGATACGATGATGACATTTAGTATAAAGACGTTGTACAATATTGATATTCAGGGCGATAGCGCCTAAAATAAACTTTCTAGAGGGACAATATTTGACAAAAGTATTTCTGATCTCTTGAAAAGTTCGATATTGAAAATGGGCGAGCTCTATTCACATTTAGTGAAATCTCCCATATAATTCCGACCGGGAATCGATTTAATGCTGATAAATTAAATCACATTAAAATTGCACAAGGAACTAGAGCAAAACTTTCCAAACATCCATCGGACAGATCGAAAGAACAATACATCCCAAATATTATTGATGAAGTGTTCATTTTAATTAATTAACTAACTTCAGATTAATAAGTAAATCTTTAATAACTTTTCCGACAAAGCTAATATCCATCCATTCAAAAGCTATATATTTCACGTATGTATCTAAAACTAAGAGTGTATACCCTATAATTTTAAGGCTTATCATTATTAAAGCTTTGACCTAAATCAGTCCGCTAACTTCAGAGTTTTACATAACTAATCATAAACTTTTAATAGTTGGACAATTCGTATGAATTAAAGTACACAACCCTCACTGGGCACTGTGTTCTTGGGTTGCATGCCAGAATACTTAAACTTCATCAAATCGATGTGCTATTGCAAATGTAAGGGCATCTACATTTTGAAGCATCTTTTCTGCATGGTTTATCTGGTCTATCGAACTTTATTAAATGTTCGTAAAATATGTGTCTATTTTATTTCGAAGCTACTGGCTGGCTTATATATGCATTCTCTACTTGTAGTCTAGTAATCATTATCTTTCACAAAGGGACCACTTTAGAACCCAAGTGAAGCTTCCCTAGACATCAGCCACCTGCCCAACCTAACCTTCGGGTGCATAACTATTCTAGATGATGACGCCACCGAAAAGCTTTTCTTTTTCCGACTCTTAATTTTAAAGACTCTTTGCATATAATACTAGTATAACCAAATTTTGCTTGGAATTACATTAAGTACTTTTGGAACACCATTGGTGAAGGGTATCCAAGATTCGGCAAAGCCGAATATACCACTTTTACTTGTTTCATAATACAAACGAGAATCAGAAAATAAGTGTTGGTGAAAAAGTATTATGAAAACTAGTTGTGAAAACTTAAATGAAAACTTTTTTTCATTTCATCGTTTCATAGAACCAGAATTGGCCCCCTGGTGCAATGTTATTACAAAAAATAAGTAAAAACAGTTAAAATTGCAACAAATGTTGTAATTTATTAGAACACAAACGCTTTTCACATTTTTAATTTTTTTGTAATTTTTCACAAAAGCTTGGAAATATATTTCTATGAAGTTTTTTCAACCTTTGATGAATTCCGTTCCAAATCGCCTCCAAAAAGTTTAAAATACTAAAGGTGGATACATTTTATATTAATCCAAATAATTATTCTTAATTTTTGTTGACCTTGAAGTTCCCAATTTGTTGATATGCAATGCAAAATCTTCGACTTTTTAGTTT
This sequence comes from Stomorhina lunata, assembly GCA_933228675.1. Lineage (NCBI taxonomy): Eukaryota > Metazoa > Arthropoda > Insecta > Diptera > Rhiniidae > Stomorhina > Stomorhina lunata. Next base: position 44,122,188 of record OW121741.1, on the reverse strand, counting down.
CAATTAAAAAAAAATATATTACAAAAACATTAAAAATGTGAAAAGTGTTTTGTGTTCTAATAAATAACAATATATGTTGCAGTTTAACCTATTTTTAATTGTAATGGAACGAAAATAAAAAAGAAGAAAAACAAATAATATGTCAAAATAAATATGCCGACCACTGTATGTATATGATGCCAACATTTAAAAGCTATTTACAATATATGTAGATATTAGGGTTGCCAGACACAAATCCTGAAAAAGCTGGACGTAAGAAAAAAAGCTTGACAACCCAAAAATTAGCTGGACATTAATAGTAAAAAACTTACTTTAATAATTTGCTTCGATAAATCTTTAAATTTTTGATAAAGCCAATTTCGAATACCATAATTTACCGCTGCGTTATCAAGACAAAATGAAATCGTCCGAGATCTGAAACAACAGAAAACACATGCTACTCGGGTTTGTAGATGACATTGATATCATGGGACGCCTTTTAAAAGTATCGAGAAGGAAAAATGAGCTGTCTGTATGGAGAATATGCGCACATGATTGAAGCGCATGGAATTCTAAAATATCCTTGGCCTTTGACCTTATCAGGTTTTTGATTTAGGACATGTAAGTAAAGTACAATGTACAATGGGGAAAATTTATAATTTTATTACAAAATAAACTTGATGCAATCATGCAAAAAAAATACACTTTTACAAAAGTTTTTATCTTATCCTTTTCATAAAAATAGTTTTTCTTTGAAAATATTCATAAAATTTCAATTCTTCACCTTTCATCTGGACAAATTTAATTTTAGCTTGGCACTGGACAAGCACTAAAAATGCTGGACAATCCAGTCGAATACAGTATGACTGGCAACCCTAGTAGATATTGAAGCTGCAATTAAAGCAATATACAATATAATTATTAGGTCGTAGAAAGCAAGGCTCATATATACAGGTTAACGCATGGCTACAACAAATACAACAAGCCAAAAACAACATAGATTTTGTTGTTAGGTATAAAGTTTTGTAATGTCAAAATTGACAACAATATTTGAGCATTCAAAGACAGTTGTTGATAAACAAACAAAAAAATAAAATAAATTGAATTTGAATTTTTTTTTTAGATGTAAAAAGGGGATGTTATATATATAAGAACTGTAGCCAAATCTTGACCATTGTCTCAAAAAGTAATGGCTGGTATTTATATAAAGCTTATTTATGCAAAATTTAGTGGCCATAGCTGTAATAGCTTATAATCTAATAGCTTTTAACTGGCGTTTGTGGCATTTAAGTGGTTTCCGGGAGTGGTTTTTATATGAAAGCTATGTTCATATATGGACCGATTCCTATAAAATTTGATATACTGACCAATAGTTGCATAAAACTTGATTCCCGGGGCGGGGTTATACCTATGGGAGCTCTAACTAAATGTGAACCGATTGCCCATTTTCAGTACACAACTTTTTCAAGATATCGAAAATAGTTTTGTAAACTGTTGTCCCTATAGCTCTTTTTTTGAAGGCGCAATCGTGCTTTTATTTGGTGGACAGACGAACACAAACCCCTATCTTTTTGGTATTTTTGTGTTTCCGTAAGTTTTTATAGATATGAGATATGTTCAAATGGTGACCGATTGTAACAAAATTTTGCACACTGGCTATTATTGACATAAGAAAAATTTAGGGGACATAGCTAGTATAGTTATCATTTATAAGCGTTTAAGTGAATTTTAGGTGGAATTAGACTATTTCCGTAAGTGTTTTGTATAAGAGGTATGATTTAATGTGAACCGCTTTTGATGAAATTTAATACGCTGAATAACGATCATGTAAAACTTCTCTGTGCTAAATTTTATCATCATATCTGTTATAATTTGTCATTTATAAGCGAATAAGCGATTTGTCTATGTGAGGTTATACGGGAGCTATGGTCAAATGTAATCGGATTTCGCCCAATTTCAATACCAAAGAATATTTGTGCCAAATTTCAGTAACCTACATCCTTTCGTTAAGGTTTTACGTGCCGACAACAGACAGACGGACATCGCTCAATCGTATAAGATTTTTATAAGGTTCAGAATATACATCAATTTTGGATTTGAGCCAATATTAAGAAAATATTGATGGTGGGTAAAAAAAATGATTATAAAAGTACAAAAGTAATTGTAGATATATTTTGTAATTGTAGATTTATTTAAATTGGTGGGCAAAATATGTGGATAACATGACTTAAAAAGGACAACAAATGGAAGATTACAAGTTAAAGTTTAATAGTAACGAATTTTTTATTTCCCATTACTTTTTGTTTTTTCTTTTGAATTTTTAGCCGTTGATTTAGGTGTCGGACCCGAAAGTAAATACGGCACTTAAAGAAAAAGTGTTTTACCTTATCAGGCAATTGGACGTGTCTGCTGTTTTCAGCGAGCTGCTGGTTAAGTTTGGGACTATGAATTATTTCTCTCCCATTTATTTTATTAAAAATGGTTTCCAATTGCTTTATTTTGGAAAGAAAACTCGTGGAAGGTTTTTTTAACGAACCCTTAGAGATTTGATCAACCCATGTGAACGAAATTTCATGAGACTCCTCTTCTGTAAGAATAAGCCTTTTGATAACATAGCCCGCTATATATTCTAACGCATCCTCTTGAAGAAAACCAATATCGTCAAATTGCGATTCATCTAGGCAATCCTCTAAGGGTCTGGGCAATTGTAGTGGATCTATATATCCACTGTTATCCAGAGTATGCTTAAGAGCATTACCTGGATCTTCGGTAATTTCTTTTACAGCTTCAGAAGTCTCCGGAGTTTTATTTGGCTCTTCAACAAGATCCGTAATACGTGCATTAGGATTTGAATCTGGAGATGCTAGCCACTCAGTTTGATCTATCGGCACATTTCCTTGCTCACTTAAACATTCTGTGTTTCTTGCTAAAAATCAACATTTTTAATTAATATATGTACATAAATATGTATATTAAAAATAATTGTAAAATATACCTAGTATATATTTTCGTATCCTATATTTAAATTGTTGCGGAGATGGATGGTCATGAAGTCCCCCTCTACTGCGCATACAGGCAAAGAAGTTTTCTACTATGTTTTGGTTTAAACGACCACTTAAAATGTATTGCATCCCATACTTTTCCTTAAGTTCTTCATACAGCATATCTAGAGACTTGTTGGATATTAAAATTCCTTTTTGGAATGGGAACGAACAACTTTTTCCAGCCACTACATGGGTTTTCATTAGTTCATCCATTTTTTTCAATGTTTGTTTTTGGTTTTCAAGCGCTAGGCCGTATGGCTCCTAGATGTTTAACATATTAATTTAATCTTTAAATACTGCGTGACAAAAATACTTACTTTGCTAGGATAACCAAATGTCCCTAAGCACGAGTTATGGACGTCAAACCAATCGCTGATTAGTTGGAAACAATCGGCCGTTTCTATGGCATTGTACAGGTCAATACCCATTGAGTAGCAGCGTTTAATCGCATTAGCGGTAGTATGAGAAAAGAGCTGCGCTGCTGGTTTAACCTTTTGTCTTCCTGCGCCTTTCACTGACAAGTGTTCCTCGCTTAACTTAAAAGTTATTGAGGTATCAGCTTTATTAGTTTTTAACATCATGTCAGAAATGGTTCTTGCTGTTATAATTTTGCCATTGTACACGAGACCAGAGTCCAGAAAATGGTTTCTAACAAGTTTTAGCAAATGCGGAACATCGGAAAATACAAAAATTTTTTCCTCTTTATTCATCGGATTTTCAAAGTATGGTTTTGCTAAACAGGAAACAATTGGTAAATGTATTTAATATACAACACAATATACCACTATAAATGTAAGTTTAAATTACTTGTATTAATGTAGTTTAGTGTAAGAAAATCTTGCGATGAATTCACTGAAGAAATCCCGTTGAACATTTTAAAGAAGGTGAAATAATTGTTGTTGTACGTATGTGTTGTTTGATTTTGTTTGTGGCATGAATACTTACTGGGCGATACATTTAACAATCTCCACAATTTACTATTTGTGGACCCCAAATCGCTTACAACAGCAACAACTGGAAAACCCACCTTGTTTAGTTCAATAATTATTTGATTTAAAATCTCAACAGTCATTGAACAATCAAAATCATAAAAAATTGGTTGTTTGCACGATTTTTTTAAGCCGCGAGCAATGACGACTTGCACGTAATTGGAAGGTTTTCTCACGATATCGTTCACAGCATCATATTCAAATGTTTCCATAATTTTCATTTCGTCGAACGCCAAAACACAAATCTTGTCTTCTTCCGAGGTTCCAGAAACTTGTCGCATAAAATCGAGTGAAGTCTGCAGAATACCTTCACGGACGTCGATTTTAGCGCACCAACGCTGCAAAGTACTTTCGTGGGGCAACGGAAATCCTTTATTATAAAGATGCCTGTAAGCCCTTGGTCCAGATGCATGTAGACAAATAGCATTGGAAATATCTGGCCATCTCCATTGAATTTTTCCGGGACTCATTATTTTTCTTTTTTGACCCTCAGTAAATAGTTCCTCAACTGCATCAACAACTCTCTTAGCTTTTTGTAATTCTAAAGATAATTCCTTGACTTCGTTTTCCAGCATACGGATTTTATTAACGTAGCTATCTTTAGCAAATAAAACAGGTCTAGGATTAAAAATTAATGAAAAAGAAGCCTAAAACCACTATTAAACTAAAGCTTACACTGTTTGAGTTTCTTTATCGACAAAGTTGTTTGTTATTGGTCTAGGATTAAAAATTAATGAATAAGAATAAACTAAAACTTTTATCAAAAAACTATTTATTACAATAAATAATTGTAATGAATTGGGATCTTAGTGCAATACACTATAGTAAAACTTTTTAATTAAAACTTACTCTGTTTGAGTTTCTTTATTGAAAAAGTTGTTTGTTATGGGATATTGCTGCAAAGAACCAAATCCACAGTTTACAACTGGAATATTTAGACTTTCTGTCACAAGACAACTACTCTCACTGGTCCCGACAGGCATTTGCGTAGGATCCATTACAAATTGTTCATCAATGGACATTGGCACAGCAGCTATATCATTAGTCCCTAAGACACAATCATCATCCGGAATATCAGCTAGAGGCTCTTCTTCAAGAATATGAGCAAAGGGCTCAGCCCTGGGCATAAGCATCCACTTTCGTCCAGATTTTATGATATCTGCAGATCGAAAGTGATCGCAACATAAAAACGCAGTCGCACAAAACCTTTTGCGAAGAATATTGCTCCACCTAATTCTTCGTCCATCATTGGGAACTTTGAAGAAAGTTAAGTCAGCATCCTTTTTTTTATTGCATACCGCACAACGCATCTTTTTTTGAAAACTATTTTCCGTTCTATTGTATAATTTTCCGTTATATTGTATTTTATTTTTTTAAATTTTAATAAATTTAACAATTTGAAATTTTCGACAATTCAGAATAAAACGTTTGACAATTTAAAATAATAACAATAATTTGACATTACAAAACGAAAACAAACCTTGTTATTGAAAAACAGCTGATGAGTTGCAATCACTTGTTATTATTACACTATGGTAGAAAGTAAGCAATGTTTTCAAACGAAAGCTCTTTGGCGGATAAGAGATATTAATATACAGAAAATAAAATTAAATATAAATAAAAATGGCCTAAGAATACATACATACATACATACATATATAATTCCCACTAAATTCTAGTTGGAACAAGGGGCACTTGCCTTAGACAATGACCTGCATCCGATTCCATTTTTAGACTCATTGAAAGGGACCCACATTTTAACTCCGTCTCCGAACGGCAAATGCATTAGTTAGAAAAGTTTTACATAACCTAATACTCAATAACCAGTGGCTGAGTTATAAGGTGAACCGCATTTTTTTTTTTTTTTTTTTAAATTTATGTTTTCAAGTGGGTCTGGCCGGGGATCGAACTTGGAACCTCTGGTATGATTGGCGGATGACTAACCTGCTATAGCACGGCGATTCAACAAAAATTTAAGAAATTGCTTTTATAAACTTTCCTTGTGATTATTTTTAATTTGGGTCATTTTAGTCCGCATGTCTGTTGAGGGTTATCTGCTTATAATAAAACAATTAAACATTTCTAAAATATAATTATTTTTATAATTTTGATGAAAATTCGCTACTAAATTCATAAAATTAAGCAATTTAGCCATGAAATTTCAAAATTTTGACCTTTGACCCCGATGAAAAAAGGCTTAATATCAAAAAAAGTTTCAGTAAACATTCTTCATAGACTGAGAAAAACCAAAAGGGATATAAAGGGTGGTTTAATTGTAAGGGCCGATGTTGAATGTGAACCACACCTAAACGCCAAGTTTTTTTCCGAATTTTATTTGACATTTCTCTATTTCAGACCTACTCAATTTGAACCATGGAGAGATACACAATCCAACAAACGTGTTAAAGTTATCCAGACTTATTATGAAAATGGGCGTTCAAATCAAAATTCATATCGTGCGCTTCGTGATTTTTTTGGTCAATTTGATCGCCCAAATGTGCGTACAAGTGCAAAAATCGTGGAAAAATTCGAGCAAACCGGGTCTGTAGAAGATGTGAGAACACCAGTGCATGCTCGTACAGCTCGTACTGTAGAAAATATTGCTGCTGTTCGCGATAGTGTGGCTGAAGAGCCGTCCACCTCAACTCGTCGTCGTGCCCAACAATTGCACCTCTCACGCTCGTCGTTGATGAACATTATGCATAAAGACTTGCATTTACACGCTTACAAGGTGCAATTGGCTCAAGAACTAAAGCCTATTGACCATTCCAAACGTCGTGAATGGGCAGAATGGTGGCAAGAAATGGCAACAGTGGATGATAAATTTTCGAAGAAAATCATCTTCCGTGATGAGGCACATTTTCATCTCAGTGGATTCGTCAATAAACAGAATTGCCGCATTTGGGCGAATGAGAATCCAAGAGTGATTGTAGAAAAACCAATGTACCCACAAAGAGTGACTGTTTGGTGCGGTTTATGGGCTGGCGGCATCATCGGGCCGTATTTTTTGCAAAATGTGGCCGGTCAGGCAGTTACTGTGAATGATATTCGCTATCGTGAGATGATAACGAACTTTTTATGGCCCGAATTGGAAGATATGGATGTGGACGATACGTGGTTTCAGCAGGACGATGCCACTTGCCACACAGCTAACGAGACAATGGCTCTTTTGCGCAACAAATTCAATGACCTTGTTATCTCACGTAATGGCGATGTCAATTGGCCGCCAAGATCATGTGATTTGACACCGTTGGACTTTTTTCTTTGGGGTTATTTGAAAGAAAAGGTGTACGTCGATAAGCCAGCAACAATTCAAGAGCTAAAGGATGAGATAATTCGGCCCATTAACGGCATAGAACCTCCATTATGCCTCAGGGTCATCGAAATTTTGGACCATCGGGTGGGGGTGTGCCGCCGTGGTCGCGGCGCCAATTTGGCCGATATTTTGTTCCATACATAATTGAGTAATACCAATATATCATAATAAAATAAAATTACAATAATTTCCTAAATAGTTTGTGTTTTATTCAAAATCAACATCGGCCCTTGAAATTTAACCACCCGATACATATATTCTGAATCTTTATGAAATTCTAATATATTGAGCGACAGACAGGTAGTCTGTCTGTTGACAGACAGATAGAAACGAAAGGAGCTTGGTCACTGATACTTGGCAAAGATATTCCTTATTTCTTGGAATATTTTGGTAGTGATATTTGGCGAAATCGGTTTACATTTGACCATAGCTCCCGTATAACCTCGCCTTAGTGCTAATCGCTTATTTGCTAATAAATGGCAAATTATAACAGATATGATACAATTTGGTGTATAGAAGTTTTACATAAGCACTAGGCAGCATATAAAATTCATCGAAATCGGATTACATTTAACCCATACAAAATTCTTATGGAAACAGTATTAAATAATTCCATGTAAAATACACTTAAATGCCAATAAATGATAAACTGTAACTGCTATTATCTCTAAATTTAGCGCAAGGAAATTGCTAAATTTGTGTGAAAATTCTGTCACAATCGGTCACCATTTGATCATAGCTCCTCTATAAAAAAAAAAATACAAAAAAGAAATGAAAGCGCCACAGCGCCTTAACGAAAAAAAGCTAGAGGGACAAAGTTCGACAAAAGTATTTTCGATATCTTCAGAAAGTTGTATGTTAAAAATGGTCGAAATTGGCATCCATACCGTCGTGCGGGAGTTTATGTGCTCTATCCGCCATTTTACACATTTTGAGTTAATAATGCCACTTTAGGTTTACGACCCTAAATTTTTCAAATCTCCAATCCGTTTTCGGCTATCTAGCTATTTTTTGTGATAAATAATGTCTGTTTTGTTCTAAATCCTTCAAAATAGTTTTTTTGTGATATTTTGCTCTATACGCCAAATATATGGTGTAAAAATTTAAAAAAGTTTTTTAGAAAAAAATTAAGTTAAAACTTCAAGACCGATTTTCTTAAAATGCATTATTGGCGTATCGAGCACATACACTGCCGCACGACGATATACAGTGGTTCAAACGTATAATCGGACATCGGTATAACACTTAGTTTAAGTGCTTTTATAACAATATCGTTTTTAACAAAAAAATTCTTTTCGATGTATTTCGCTATAAAAATTATTTTATTTGTCTATAAAACCAAAAAAGAGAAAAAACAACAATTTATTTCATAAAAAAACAAAAAATAACAAAAATAATTCATATTTTAAGATCAAACGAATAATCGGACATAATAATAAATACAGACTTTTAAACAACTTAGAAATAAAAAAAATATTTCGTAGCATATCCTTTGGATTCAGTAACATTTCTGAGTCTATTTTACATCGAATTGACCAAATTGGCGCCCACTTCCGACGTAATATTGTTCCACTCATGTAGATACGCTGATTTTAGTTCCATTATATTGTTGTAGTTGTTTTTATACACTCTACGACCTAGTTCATCACATAAATGCTCTATAACATTTAAGTCTGAGGATTGTGGGGGAGGACCCAACAGCTTAGGGCAGTGGTGGATCAGCCAGAGCTTCGCAATAGCAAATGTTTGCTTAGGGTCATTGTCTTGGTAGAAAGCAAACTTGTTTAAAATTCCAAGTTTTTCTGCGCTCAGCTTAACATTTTGCTTTAAAATATGTACATAGACAAATTTGTCCATTTTTTCATCTATGAAATGCAAACTTCCAACACCAGCACTTGACATACAGCCCCAAACCATCACAGACCCATGTTTTAGTGCCGCACGAGTATTTGTTGGTTTAAATTCTGTGTTAGGTTTACACCAAACGAAGGTCCTTCCATGTGATCCGTGAAGATTAAATTTACTCTCATCGGTAAAAAGGACCTGTATAAGGTATAAAAATTACTTAATTTTTATAAAATATGCCGTAAATTAATAATTTACCGTATCACTTAACTCTTTATTGTGTAAAGTGCGACAGTTATGGGGAGGGTCTGTAATGGTTTGGGGCTGTATGTCAAGTGCTGGTGTTGGAAATTTGCATTTAATAGATAGAAAAATGGACAAGTTTGTCTATTATAAAGCAAAATGTTAAGCAGAGCGCAGAAAAACTTGGTTTTTAAACAAGTTTGCTTTCTACCAATACAATGACCCTAAGCACACATCTACCGTTGTGAAGCTCTGGCTGATGCACCATTGCCCTAAGCTATTGAGTCCTCCCCCACAATTCTCAGACTTAAATGTCATAGAGAATTTATGGGATGAACTAGGTCGTAGAGTGTATAAAAACAGCTATAAGAATATAAATGAACTAAAATCAGCGTTGTTACATGAGTGGAACAATATTCCGTCGGAAGTGTGCGCCAATTTGGTCAATTCGATGCAAAACAGACTCAGAAATGTTATTGAATCCAAAGGTTGTGCTACGAAATAATAATTTTTTTTCTAAGTTGTTTAAAAGTCTGTATTTATTATTATGTCCGATTATTCGTTTGATCTCAAAATATGAATTATTTTTGATATTTTTTGTTTTTATAGACAAATAAAATAATTTTTATAGCGAAATTCATCAAAAAGAATGTTTTATTGAAAAAGATCTTGTTATAAAAGCACTTAAACTAAGTGTTATACCGATGTCCGATTATACGTTTGAACCACTGTATGTAGTTAGAGCTTCCATATAACCCCGTACGGGAATCACATTGATGCTGATAAATTAAATCCAATTTTAATAGATATGGCAACTTTATGTAGAACATCGAAATTTTATATAACTTTTTGTCAGCGTATCAAATTTTACAGGAATAGGTCCATATTTGACTATAGCTTTCATATAAAAACCACTACCGGAAATCATAAAATGTCTAAAAATCATTTTTTAGTTTTATGTTATATAAAGCTGGATTTTTATAAAATTGAAGCAGATCGTTTTGCCATTTTCATAGATACGCTTTGATAAACAAAGTTCTACTGCAAAGAACATATGGACGACAACAAAAACTTCACAAAAAAACGCACTTTTATACAAAACATTATTTACCACATCTGACTTTTTTTCATTTTAATGTGATTTTAATTACATACTTTTACAAGTGTTTTCCATTTTACAAAATTTGTATGACTTTACAAGTTTTTGTATAGCGGCCGAAACTCCTTTGTTATTTGTTAAATAATAAAATATCAGGAAATGAAGCAAAGCCAAATATGATAACTTTGACAGCTCGGCATGTCGTCACGAGTTGCCACCTGACTTTTGTTTTTAGTATTTGATTGTTTTAAAGTGTTAAATATAAAATTAAGTTATTATTTTTTTTTTAAATAATTAACTTGAAAAATTTACTTTTTATCTCATAAACCTGACATTGGCTCCATAGTGCAATCTAGGGGTTTGACACCAAACAAATTCTAACTTCGAAAAGTAACTGGAACCCTTATGTAAAGGGTTATCCATTTCGTGGTTTCAAAAGTATAGGACTGGAGTTCGACATCTGTCAAACTAAGTTGTTAAACCAATTTTTTTCTTTTCAGTTGAAAGTCTGACATTGACGAAAATGGATCGCATAAAAATTATCAAAAAATACTACAAAAATGGTGATTTGCAACAGCCACATATCGTGCTTTAAGAGGAGATTATAGTTTACATAATCGTCCAACTACCCATGCAATTGGCAAAATTGTAAAGAAATTTTAAGAGACTAGGCGGTTACAAATATTGTAAGGCCTGTGCATCATCGTTTCGCTCGTTCCGCTGAAAATATCGCTGTTGTAAGTGAAAGTGTTGCCTCGTCATTCTCTGGAACTAGGCACATTATGGTGTATTTTTCATTTAAATCTACACCTACATCCATATAAAGTCCAGCTCACACAACAACTGAAGCCAGCTGACCATTCACAACGTCGTAGACACTTGGAATGGGTGCTTGAACAACAGGCGGTGGACGGCGATTTTCGAATAAGATTTTCTTCAGTGGGTATGTTAATAAACAAAATTGTCGTATTTGGGGTTCTTAAAGTAATTGAATAGAGCCATTATGTCCAGAAAAAGTCACTGTTTGGTGCGCTATTTGGTCCGAAGGTATGATTAGAACTTACTTCTTCGAAAACGACGACGGAACGACTGTCACCGCGAATTCGGAGCGTAATGGTCAGTTGATAACCGATTTTTTTTGCCTGTTATTGAAGATTAAGACTTGAAGAATATGTGGTTTCAACAAGACGGTGCCACATGTCGTATGTAGAACTCGAGCGAATATGGCTTTATTGCAAGAGACATTTTCTGGCCACCAAGATCATGCGATTTGACCGTGGGGCTACGCGAAAGACCGTTTTTATGCAGATAAACATTTAACCGTTGGGCACTTTAAAACCAATATTCGTCAAGTTATAGCTGAAATATATATATATTATATATATATATATATATATATATATATATATATATATATATATATATATATATATATATATATATCTCGAAAACGGCTCTAACGATTTTGATAAAATTTGGGCAGTGGGTATCTTTTTTGATGTATAGGTCGAAGAAGAAAGGGGAAAAAATCCAAAACGCTATATCTCTTAAAGTAATAGGTATAGAAACAAATTTAACAAAATTACGTTTTAAACAGCTATAGAAATAAACGGACAGGTGTTTGGTACTTTTTTGAAACTATGTCCGATAGGGGGTAAAAAAGGGTGAAAATAGTTTTTTTGGTACCTTTTTAACCCACTCTTATATTTTAAACTAAAGAATATAGAAAGAAACTTTGAACTGCAATCAATAGATATGAAAGAGACATTAAACACGTATTTGGTACTTTTTTAATTTTGGGGCCAAAATGGGTAAAAAAGGGATAAAATGATAACTTAACATCTCAAAAAGTAATATGAATAGGCACATTATGTTAACTGCGTTTTAATAAAATGTACCGAATTCAATTGGTACCAAAGAAGTACCAAATATGCATATGGAACTTTTTGATAAAGAGGAAAAAATTAGTAATGTTATACCTTTTAAACAAATGAATGTTTGTCTGTATGTATGTTCTTTTAATAATAGTAAACTTTAAATTTGATCGTATTACGTTCTTTAGCGAAGATCTTGCGGATAAGCCGGCGAAGGTTTTTAAGTTGATAAGACTAATCTCCGACAGATGGCGCCACTGAATTACTAAAAATGAATTAAATCGTAAACTGTACATTTGATCATACTATGATCTTTAGCAAAGTTGTAGCGCATTAGCCGGCGAAGGCTTTTTAGTTGGTATGAATAATTTCCTACAGGTGGCGCTACTGAAACTCAAAGTCAATTTAATCGTAAGCAGTACATTTAATCATGCTACAATCTTTAGCAAAGTTGTTGCACATGAGCCGACGAAGGTTTCTTAGTTTGTATGAAGAAATTTCGACAGGTGGCGCCATTGAAATTTACTCAAAGTCAATTTAATCGCAAGCTGTACATTTAATCATGCTATAATCTTCAGCAAAGTTGTTGCGGATAAGCCGACGAAGGTTTATGAATTGGAATGAGCAAAGTCCGACAGGTGGCGCCACAGAAAATTACTCAAAGTGAATGAAATCGTAAACTGTGAATTTGATCTTGTTATAATCATAAGCAAAGTTGTTACGATTTGGCAGACGAAGGTTACTTAGTTGGTATGAACAACTTCAGGTGGCGCCACTACTATTCAAAATTAATTAAATCGTAAACTGTGCATTTGATCAGACTATAATTTTTAGCAAAATTGTTGCGCATAGTATGACCAATTTCCAAAATTATTAAAATTAGTTTAACTGTAAACTATGCAAACTATGTGTTGGTCGGACAAAATAAATAAAATAATTCAAAATTAACTGAATATTTGTACAATGTCTTTCCTCTAAATTTATTTTAGTACTTTATAAAATAAATATATAAAATCTTTAAAATTTTACTCAAAATGCTTATCATAAAGCTCCGAGGCTCGGCTAAAGGCTCGGTCAACCAGGTACTATATATATATATATATATATATATATATATATATATATATATATATATATATATATATATATATATATATATATATATATATATATATATATATATATATATATATATATATATATATATACATATATATATATATATATTTAAATTGATGTGTGTATGTATGTAACATATGGACTAAAATGGCTAAGCCGATTTTGATGAAATTTTATATGTGTTTTGTTTACTTTTAAAACTTTTTAAACCGCAAAATGGATAACCCTGTACTTATATGTATTGACAGTACCTTTTAAATATACATATCGGACTCATAGTGTAATAATGAAAGTGATATCAAGAGCCCAGCTGATGAATTCGCCTGGAAATTTAACGAACAAAAATTTGACAAAATGTAAGCAAACCTACAAAAACAACATGGGGTTTCATTTTGTCATGTTGTATTTGTTGTATTCTTGCCACCACCTGTAATGAATTCGCCTTGATCGGGCTTTAAATCAGAGACCGGAGATCGTTTTATTTTTAAAATCCATCAAGTATAAATATCATTGCCGATGAAAATTTATTTTCATTTCGATCGAAAAATAAAAAAAGAGGGATTTATATTTGAAATATAAATATCCCTCATGATGAAAATTTTAAATATCTATAACGATAAATATCCGAACAGAAAAATATTTTATTGATTGTTTTATTTTTGAACTTCTGTTTTGATAATAATGTTAATGAAATTTCAAAATTTTCAACAATGAATGTATGAATGTTTTCAATTTTTTACAATGTTTTAGGACATCGAAGTTAAAGATAATAGTTCTAATGGGAACTATTGGTGGTTTCTTTGATTCGCGTAGCTATTTCTAAAAAAAAAATTAACTTTTAAACGTTTTAAACGCACTTAGACAACGACCATTTGTTGCCCAAACCCATTTCGATATAAAATTTGCAACAATAATTGAATTTATTGCTATTTAAACGTCCTAAAGGTGCTTTATACCCGGACAAATACAGAAATAAAATTTGAATTTTTTCTATCAAAATTTATTTTCATCGGATGAAAAAAGATGAAAATTATTTTGAACTGTACTGATAAATATCATAAACGATTTTTATATATTTTATTTTCATCGGATTGAAAAAAGAAACAAAATTTTTGAACAAATAAAAATCATGAGGGATTTTTAATATTTTTTTAAACTTCAATGATTGTTTTTTTATGGATTTAAACATGAAAATATTGTTTTAAAAGTATTAAAATCCGGTCTCTGCTTTAAATTTAATTTTTGAAGTTTAAAATTAACAAGTCTCATTTGGTATTCTTAGGAAATGGAAAATATACAGAATTTTTCTTCCGAAAAAACTTTTATTTTGATATGTTCCAGTTATAAATTATATGGAATTTAAAGAGATTTATACTTATTCATAGCATAAAGATATAAAAATATTTATTCTTAACAGAAATTTTTACGAAATCTTTGTATAAATTAATATATGCAAACATGCTTAAATTATCAGGAACGAAAGATGCTGTACGAATATAAGAGCGAAGAGCAAAATTATAGGTCGAAATAATTTAAAAAAAGGTAAATTGTAAACCGCCGTGGTATAGTCATCCACCTTGCATACCAGAGGTCCCAAGTTCGATCCCTGGCCAGACCCACTTGAAAAATAATACATTTTCAAAAAAAAAAGCAGTTTACCTCATAACTCAGCTAGCCACTGGATATTGAGTAATAGGCTATGTAAAACTTCTCTAACTAACGCATTTGCCTTTCGGAGCCGGAGTTAAAAAGTATATCTCCTTCAATGGCTCTAAAAATAGAATCGGATGCAGCTCATTGCCTGAGAGAAGTACCCCTTCTTTTGATTTAAACGTCAGAAAATCCCTATGTTGTACGTTTAACACGGAGACGTTGCTAGTACAAAGCTTTCCTCTTTGAATTTGACGTATTTTTCCAAATCGCTTTTTCGACCATTTCTAAAATGGTTAAAACGATCGTTGATCTCAGCTCAACAAGCTTTTGCACAGTGCCACAGTCCCAGCTATTATTCTATTAATTTATTTAATTCTTCCTTGAGAATAAATTAAAGACAAACTGATAAAGAATTTAAATAATAAAAATTACAAATGTTCTATAAAACGAAACAATATTTATCAACATTTATTATACAATAATTAATTCATTTACAGGCAGATAAAGTAATAAAGAAAATTAAGCACATCATGATCACTATTTCTCGTTAATAATTGCACAGAGACAAATAAATTCGTTTAGAATCTTTTGCAGAAAAATCTAAAAAAAAAATATATTTTTTACAATTTTGTAGTTAAGAGAGTTATTGTGCTATTGTTTACAAAATGTATTATTGTTTCTATTTATTTAGTTTAATATTTATAAACTATTGTTGTTATTTTAGGGTTTTTGTTATTCCATTTAAAAATTATAATTGTTGTCGTTGTTTTCTTAAGTCGGTAATTCAACAATTTATTTTTAAATAAATCAAAATTAAATTGTTCTGCAGTTATGTTACTCAGAATTATATAGATCCAGCCCGCCCCAAAAAAATTCCTAGAGATGCTGTTTTTATCAGATCCCTTTTATAAATTAGATAAAATCCAGTAGTTTTTAAGATTTTTAGTCTTAGTTCTAACAAATGTAGTATGTACTAATTTTTGTTTAATATTTGGTTACTTTGAAATGAGAAATAGATAACAATTAAGTTTAAAAAAAACTTAGGTATTTTACGATACTTCAGAGCCTTACAATGTTAAATGAAAAGAAATGCTCTTGTTTTCTGTGGGCAATGTTAGCTTTTGGCGGATATATCGAAATCATTTACTTGAATTCTTAGAATTATATGGGGCACCCTGTTTTTCCGAAACGCCTCTCTCATTTCAAAGACTCTCTCTACTTGGCAGTTAGAGTTTTCGAATCTTCTTTTTCTGTCATCCTTGACTTCCAGTGGAGCGTAGGTTCTCAACCATCCTTTTATATCCATCTCTATTGTGAGATGCTAGGGCTTGCTGCTTGCAACTCCGCATCTACTAAACTTCTCCACGTTCTAGCAGGTGCACCAATACGACCGTCGCTGCCCTGTGAATTTCCTTTGACATACCTCTTCAGAAGTAGGGATTTGGTTTGTCGCGTTAAGTAGATCTTCATTTCTTATGCGATTCGGCCACCATATATAAAGAATTTGCCGCAAGAATTTGTTTGCAAAGGTTTGTAGGCGCTTATCGATGGCATTTGTGCGTATTAGGTAAGAACTGTATCTTATTCCTACTCTTACCTCCTGTAACCTGAGCAACCTAGTTGAAGATGTGTTAAACAACCCGTGTGAGGTTCTAGGTTCAAGGCTAATGTGAGAGGGTGTAATCTTAGAGCCATTCCAACGTATTTGGTCTAAGGGTCTAAGATAAGTTCAAGTGTCTAGGTTTTTTAAAACGGTGTAAGACATACTTCACTCCATCTTATCTCCATACTATTTATACCACCTTTATCCGACCAAAAATGTAATACAACTCTCATGTATGGAAAGGGCGTGTACAGGAAAGGGCGAAGGTGCTTATTGGTGACAGTAGGGTAGCCAGCTCTATTGACTCACTAGAGCATCGTCGCAATGTGGGTTGTGTTTCACTGTTCTATCGATATTACAATGGAATGTGTTCTAATGAAGTCAGGGACCTTGTTCCCGAAACCCGAACTTTTGCACATAGTACTCGTATGTCCTCAAGGACTCATCCATTTGTTGTCGATTGGCCAATGGATCGCACAACGCATTATAGATTAAACTCGTTCTTTAGCCGCACTGTCCGTAAGTGTAATAAACTTCCCTCAAAAATCTTTCCGCTTATTTATAGTATCAAAAAATTTAAATCAAATGTCCACAAACACTACTCCCCCTTTCCTTCTTCCCATGGTTATGCATAACCTATTTCCATCACAATGCAAAGCATACTTAGGGGTCATCCCCTGAGTGTTGGTCAAATTAAAAAAAAAAAAAGTGGCTCGTGTCTTTGGACTCAACACCCATCCACTCAGCACTTACGATGTTTTAAACATGGAAAGCAATAACATTACAGAATATACTACTCCCTGCTACGGCAGCTACCACAAGGTAGCCAAATCTATGCAACTTGTGAACCGCCGTGGTATAGCAGGTTAGTCATCCGCCTAGCATACCAGAGGTCCCAAGTTCGATCCCCGGCCAGACCTACTTGAAAAAAATACATTTAAAAAAAAGCGGCGGTTCACCTCATAATTCAGCTAGCCATTGATTATTGAGTATTTGGCTATGTAAAACTTCTCTGACTAAGGCATTTGCCGTTCGGAGCCGGAGTTAAAACATTAGTCCTTTTCAATGAGTCTAAAAATAGAATCGGATGCTGCTCATTGTCTTAGAGATCTATGCAATAACATTATGATGAATGAAGTTTTGGAATCAATTTTATCAAATTTATCAATAATACTACGAAAATTTCGCCGTTTACTATACGTCTTTTTCGAAAGTCTTGAATATTTACCATAAAAGACAAAGGTACCGGTTTCAGAAAAAGAGGCGAATCACGTTCTTGGTTCCGGGTTTGCTCCAACGTATTAATATATTTCGAATCAAAATATGTATGTATTGCTCCTATGATGGTTCAAACCAAACAAGATCTAAACCAGATATAATTTTCTTGGTAGAATGATCAGCGCACATTCGTCAAATTTTAGGACAGCATTCGAGCTACCCAGAACATTAACAATCAACGGGCAAATCTATAGTTCATAATAATTCAGGCATGTGCTATTAGAACTAAACTTCGGTCCTAAAGTCTACTTCATTATACTTATTTGATACTTAGAATAATTTGGAGATAAAGGGGATCTTTAGTAATAAGCAACGGCTCTGATTGGTTTTAACATCTTCCCAATTGCACACATACCTCCTCGTGGTATCTCTGGGAAGCTACCTAAAACAATTATTGAGGTGAGATAACATGTGCTGCGTGTGCTTTACCTGGATTATTCGCACTTTTTATACAGAAGGTGGGAGTATGCATTTTTGGATGTACTTAAAAAGTACAAATCGAATATTACCGGCTTTCAGGAAATGCGATGGAATGAAGAGGCTTCACAACAACACCAAAAGGTGACGCGCTGTATTATTGCTAGAATGAAACGAGACATGAGTTTAATTGCAGGTTCGTGGTTAGCAGTGGGCTAAAACATCTTGTCTCCAGATTCACTCCGGTTGATGAGAGGCTAGCTACAACTCTCATGAAGGCCAAATTCCTTAACATCAGTCTAATCTGTGCCCATTCCCTGACAGAAGACAAAGATGAACAGACCAAAAATGCTTTTAACAAACGCCTAGACAAACCATATAACAGCTGTCCTGACCATGACATTTAGATTGTTCTAGAGGACTTTAATGCAAAAGTAGAAAAGGGAAGCTATCTTTGGTCAAACAGTCGGAAAATTTAGCCTTCACGAAACTACATCCGATAACGGAATAAAGCTAATAGACTTCGCCACTGCAAAAAACATGGTAGTAAGTAGCACCAAATTTCAACATCTCGACACGTGGCTATCACCAGATCAATTGACTAAAAATCA
The DNA here is from genome assembly GCA_933228675.1 of Stomorhina lunata. NCBI lineage: Eukaryota > Metazoa > Arthropoda > Insecta > Diptera > Rhiniidae > Stomorhina > Stomorhina lunata. The sequence goes on along the minus strand of OW121741.1, from coordinate 44,103,118 downwards.
AATTGATCATGTTGTGATAGATGGAAGGCATTCTTCCAGTGTATTAGACGTACGATCGATCCTAGAAGCAATACAGTTCAGAAGTTTGAAAACAGCACAAGCAGCATCGGCATACTCCGCTCGAATAACACAATTGCTTTAAGAAAGCGCTCATTGTCCCAATGATTTTGCATTGCAATGGCAAAATATTTCTTTATAGAAAATGCCGGGAAATCCATACTTGGATACCAAAAGCGCCCACCAAAAAACCCATTGTATGACCATTAATGTCGCAGTGCTACTGATGCGAAGAACGCGGCATACAGTGCAATTCTGCATTCAGTAGCAACACGTGTTCAGGAGAAACGTATATTCCAAAAAAAAGAAAGAAATGGAAAGACGTTAGTGTAAATTTTACTAAGGAGTAAAAAATCAAACTGAGGGCTTTAGTACGGGCACCTATTGTAAAGAAAATGAAGATAACCTGGTGACTGAAAGTGTGTTGAAGATATGGAAAAAATATTTTTTTCAACTGTTAGTATTCGATAGCAGCGACAACGAGGACAACACAGATCCAATCCTAAATGACGGTATAGAAATTATAAAACCCAGCCATAGCGAGGTCAAAACCCATTTGAAAAATAACGAAGCAGTAGGAGCCAACGGGTTATCAGCTAAACTTTTTAAGACCGGATTCGACACGCTATTAAATAGCAAGAAAGGAGAAAAAATATTTTGCGCCAACTACATAGGAATAAGTCTTCTTTCCATTACAAAATGTTGTCGAACGAATTATGTGAAAGTAAGTAAGATAATTAGCCCTATCAGTGTGGCTTTAGACCAGATATTCGCATTACGACAAATCCAGAAGAATACCCATCTATTGTTTAATTACAAGGCTTGATATCCCTGCAAAGCTAAAACGTCTCTGCAGGATGACTTTAACTGATACTCGGTCTGCAGTTAAAATAGGGAAAAAAACCTCTCGGAGCCATTCAATACCATACAAGGTTTCAGACTAGGAGATAGTCTATCGTGTGATCTTTTTATCATGGGTCGAACTGCAACTTTTGAGAAAATTGAAAAGAATCTGGGTCATGTTGTAAGAATGGATGAAAATGCTCCAGTTAAAAAATTATTTGAGTATGAACCTGCTGATTTTTCACACAGAAGGACAGACCAAAGCTCCGATGGAAAGACCAGGTAGAGGAGGACATCTCGAAACTTGGTGTTAGAAATTTGTGAAGAAGCGCTGAAGATCGAGTTGCTTGAAATTCTAAGTTCGACTTTTGGAACAAAATATCTGTAATAGCCATTAAAAGTAAAGAAAGTAATTTTGGATTCCAAAGGTTACAAAAATGATGACAATAAAAATATACCAACCTGCTCGAAATCGGTTAAACTATAACAAATAAGAGGAGTGTAGCGATGACATTCTGTAGTATTTATCAGATACACAATTTGTCGTAAGATTATCTGCTTAAACTGTGATAACACAGAACTTGAAAAGTTAAACAAATAATCGTAGACTTGTTCTTCGGCGAATAGACTTAAATTCTGCTAAATGTCAGTTAAAACAAGCAAAAAATCACGAAAACTCACGAAAAATTGCGAGGATTTTGGAGCCATATATTATTTCTATAATTATAAAGTTAATGGCGAAATTTTAATCAAACGCTCGAGTTCATTCAAAGTAAACGGTTAAAAAAACTTTATTAACGGAAAATTAAGGAAAAATAAACTTATTCAAAAACCCGAAAAATGTTTTTAAATACTTTAAAATTTTTGGCTGTTCTAATAGCTTTGGTCGTCACGACTTGCACGGCCAGTCAGCCCTCGTATCAAGTTTCACTTTATGTACATTTACATCCCCGTGGTCCTCCATTGCATTTATGCAATGGCGTCATTGTTCAAAGTCGTTTAATTATGACCACAGCCTCGTGTGTGCATTATAAATTTTCATCTGGGAATAGTCCTGCCATCTCTATAGATCCCAGCATGATCACAGTTCTCAGTGGTAGTACTTCCGAGTTAACGGACGAATTATCGCTACAGGTTTCCGAGATTTTTGTAGCCGACAATTTTAATTATACTACAGGTGCTAATGATCTCGCTTTGCTGCGCTTAAATGGAATATTACCTTTGGATGCTCGAAAAGATATGAGTTGGATTACATTGGCCGATGACGACGAGTTCGATGGCCCCTGCCTGGCAAATTTTTATGTGAGAAATGTAAGTTCAAGTTGTTTTATATCTTTATTGCTCGAGATAATTTATGACTTTGTAAATAGAATGTTACAAAGTTTGTTATGAAATTGAAATTGTTACATTTTTGTTTTAAGACAACGAAATTCGTTTTAAGGTCAAATGGGTCAAGAATTATATTTTATTTTTAAAAAATGTTAACTTTAAAACATCGAAAAGTAAATCCTTACAAAAACTTGATTACATAACATGCGAGGGTAAACTTTTCTTTTTGATAATATAAGAACATACTCAGAGCGATCTGATGTACGAACGTTATTACTGTTAGTTAGGTTAGGTTAGGTCACTTGAGTCCTAGAAAGTGGTCCATTTGTATTACCTGCAGAGGAATGAGAAGATTAAATTTGGGACTACTAAATATATCAAGGCTCTGTTAGAGCCAGCCAGGCTCTGTTAGAGCCAGCCAGCAACAATGAATGAGCCTGTTTACGAATATTAAAATTCGAGACCTCTGATAAATCGTGCAGAAACGGGTGGGGTGTCGCAAGGCCATAAGACATAAAGCCATAATGGCTTTATGTCTTAATCCAAACGGACATAAAGCCATAATTATGATATGGCCTTAAGACTCATATCAATTTTAGTGAAATGGGACATAAAGCCATTATGGCTATATGTCCCATTAGATGATTTAAAAAAATCCAAAATTTCTAGGCTTCAGGAATTACATCTTCAAACATTTTGTGAAAGAAAAAATCCTTAGCTATTATTGGAAAACATTTTTTTATTCTTCTGATGCACGCAGGAAAACTTTATTCAGCGAAGCCACCTGCCGCGTCCTACTGGAGGAAAAAACCCCTAAGCGCTGCCGCAGGCCGCCACGCAGGAAAACTTTATTCAGCGAAGCCACCTGCCGCGTCCCACTGGAGGAAAAAACCCAAAAGCGCGGCCGCAGGCCGCCAAGCAAAAAAACTTTAGTATGGGAAGCCAGGGTGGCATGAAACAACAATGTATTTTTTACATGAAATAGGGTGACATGCTATCATTATTAAAAATAAGGTGACATGCAATCATTATTAAAAATATGGCTTTATTTATGTCTCATTTTCGAAAAAAATGTATGGCTTATGTCCTATGGCCTTGCGACACCCCACCAGGTATCCCAGATGTTGAGTCCTAAAATCAGAAAGGCTGGGCAAAGACACAGAAGATTGAGTCTTCTAGTATGTAATCCTATTATGCATTGCGCTGTGAGGATTGATATTAGAGTACATAGTATATGACGCGGAAGGTATACCAAGACAGCAGAACGCTTACTGTACAGGTTAGTCTTGAGACTAAACAGGATTTTTTCTGTGCTTAATGAGCAATTTATAGGCCTCCTGATCGAGAAGAGCACCGAGTTTTGCTAAAATATCCGCAATAGTATTACCTATTAGTTACAGCAACAGAATTGAATTGATAACTGCTTCGTGCGATTAGTTCTTGGACAATTTGCCGTGGACCAAATCAACAACAGTACATCGATGAAACTCCACCAGGAACCCGTGCTTAAGATGGATTACTCAATTCAACCGAGACCGTAGTTTGCTCAGGATAGAGTTTCATAAAGGTCGCACAAAAACGCTTATCCCGGAAAACATTGATGCTGTGCATGACTGATATTTCAAATTCGTCATGTAACTTATAATGAGACTAAACGGCTGGTGTGAAATGGTTCTTTCTCGAGACAAATGGTCTCCTACTTTTTTAAAAAACTTGACCTGTCACAATCGCAATATTGTTGGAACGAAAAACGGTCAATTTTGAATAGAAAACAATCACAAAATAGTTTTAGATGACCGTAAAGTGAAGTTGATGAAACTCAAAAGGTATCACAGGAACATGTTGGAGATGTCATGCAGCATGGGAATAATATATAATAGACCAAAGACAAGGTTATGGCACCAGTAATTTGGGATATGCATGGTTAATAATCATCGATAATCTTGGAAAGAAAAAAAAAACCCTAACATTACGAGTGCGGTTCGGAAACTTCTTAGCCTACCAATGAAAGAGAATAGTTAGTTTTTCAAAAATATATTTTTATTTTTCAATATAGTCTCCTGAAACTTCAATACACTTAGTCCAACGCTTTTCTAGCAATTCTATCCCTTGATTAAAATAGTTTTCTTCAAGGTCTTCAAAATAGTGGTTTACAGCTGTAATTGCATCTTCATTTGAGGTAAAACGCTTGCCAGCAAGGATTTTTTTTAGATTTGGGAACAAGTAAAAGTCACTGGGAGCTAAATCAGGAGAATAAGGTTGGTGGTCAAGCCACTCGTGCTTTAATTCGTTGATTTTAGCCATCGTTAAAACACTCTTGTGCGCTGGTGCGTTATCTTGATGAAAAATTATTTTTTTGTGTTGTAAGCCAGGACGTTTTTCTCGAATTTGTTCATTTAATTGATTGGATTGATCCAAAGGGATAGTGCAGATAGTCAATCAATAAAATACCTGTGAAATCCTAAAAAACCGTTGCCATAACCTTAACAGCCGATTGAATTGCTTTTGTCTTCTTTGGGGCGCTTCCTCCAGCTTCAGTCCATTGTTTGGATTGTTTCTTTGTCTCTGGAGTATAGTGGTGGATCCGAGTCTCATCAACAGTTATGAAACGACGCGTCGTTTCATAATTCATAAGCGTCGAGACGCTTAAAATCCATTTTATTTTGCTTAAAACGATCCAAACAAGCTTGAGAAATGTTCATTCTTATGCGTTTTTGGTCGACTGTTAGCAAATGCGGCACCCATCTTGCAGAAAGCTTTTTCATCTGTAGTTCTTCATGCAAAATGAAATAGACTCGATAATTTGAGATGCCCATGATATTAGCTATTTCCGCACTTTTATTCGTCGATCATTTAATACTATCATGCACTTTGGCTACAATTTCTGTTGTTGTTGCTGTTTTTGGACGTCCACTACGTGGTTCATCTTCAAGACAAGTTAAAACAATTTATAATTCATGAAGACGCAGTATCTTACTTTTTTCATACCAAGCATATTTTAGAAATCCATGCGCCTTGTTCTATTGCGCATATTCTCCAATTTCGTAGTTCAAGCTTTGAAAGATTTTTCTCTACTTGGTCTTTCCATCGAAGTTTTTAACCTCCTCTTCTAACATTACTCCAATTTTAACTTTTTTATAGTTATTGTATTGTTCCAGGAGTGGGTTACTAGTTCGATGTCCTAACCCACATTTTTTATAGTTCTTATGGGAGTACTCGCGGCACATGTTAGCTTACTACATTAACGATACCTACATCGTGGGTATCAGGGTATCGTAGGTGGTCAGTGTTGACTGTTGAGAAGAATTAAAACCAAGATAAGTCTGGACTTACCAAGTCAAGACCAATCAGAAGCGTTGCTTGGTATCCAACATCACCTACTAAACAATGAAAACAATAGCAAATTTTGCAAGATTTGGTCTTCGAACTACTGCCGCTTTCATCGAATTCTTCAGATCTGTTTTTATTTGTTTTCTCTAATGTTGAAACGTGATTTGGAAATATTAGGAATTCCAACGGCAGTGGTTGTCTGTCTAGTTAAGGGCTCTTCAGAAATTTACTTACCGCAAGATACTCGAAAAAGTCCAGCAAATGGCAAGTCTGGTCATCAATAATACGTCTTTGGATTCTGTTTTCTGAATCAGCCTTGGGTTGCAGCAGATCTTTCAGTGAGATATCACTGCAGTTCGGTATTTATGTGGGTGCCGGACCACGGGGTCATACCAGGAAATTGTAAAGCTGGCGAATTAGCAGGACTATAATATTTTGCCATTTTTAAGCTCCTACAGCGAGCATCTTATGAACCGCCGTGGTAGGTCCCTTTCAATGAGTCTAAAAATTGAATCGGATGCAGCTCATTGTCTGAGAGAAGTACCCCTTGTTCCAATAGGAATGTTGTCGGGGAATTATATGTACGTAGTTGTCCGTCACAGAATGTATTCATTCCAGATGAACGAGTTTCTGTTTAGGTATAAAACATTCCCAGATACTCCTATCGCTATTGAAACCCGATGTCTTCGTACTTGTGTCCGTCATGATAGGACATGCGTTAAGGCTAAAATTCTCGATGACTGACTTTTACGGAAGCTGTGGTAACGAGCAGTTTACAAAATATCTTCCCTGCACTTGACATGCTTTGTCGAACAGAGGAGAACTAATTCTGGGCTCTTTTTTCTTAGAAGATAGGTCTAACTTAGATATCGGCCAAATTAAAAGCTTTTAATAAGCTTTTAATTTGGCTATCAGGAAGAAGTGGTAACACAATGACTTTAAAGTCTAAGTGAGTTTGATTACCCAAACTACACACTAACCTAACCTTATCTCGAAACGTAAACTGTCATGTCGTAATACCGATTAATTCATTTACAGAATAAAATAATTTTCTTTTTAGGAGTAAAATATCTACTCGAGGGACTGTAAAAACATAATTGTTCGGTTTTCTTTACTTTGGGAAGCTAAAACGCAGTTTGAAGCTACTGTAGAATAGAATGCGTACATTCTAATACGCAATGCTTTTTATCAGTACTCATTATCTCCATCCATTATCTCTTATCCAGAATCCAAAAATCTTAAATAAGATTTTAGACATTTTTTAGATATGAATTCATTATATTTTTTATATGAACAATTTTTTTTAACTAAAAATTTCTTTACATACATACATACACCCATACGTATATACAGGGTTATCCATTTTGCGGTTTCAAAAGTGAACGTAAATAAGACACATATAAAATATTTTTGTTTTCATGATATTTATTTTTTATTATAAAGTTTGAGCGTTGACATTTTGCGTGAAACACTACATCATTTAAATGACCACCACGCGAAATTTTGCAAGCATTGATTCTTTTGAGGTAATTTCCGACCACTTTTTGACACATACGAGTATTAGGCGGTATTTTAGTCATAACTTGACGAATGTTGGTTTTTAAGTGTTCAAGAGTTAAAGGTTTTTTCTGCATAAACACGGTCTTTCACGTAGCACCACAAAAAATGTATAATGGTGTCAAATTGCATGATCTTGGTGGCCAGTTGATATCGCTACAACGATAAATTAAGCAGCCAGGAAATGTCTATTGAAAGCCATGTTTTCTCAAATTGTGTGGCATGTCTTGGCCCGGTCTTTTGAAACCACATATTCTCCAAGCCGTATTCTTTAATAATATGCCGTAAGACAGTCCTAATTCCTGAGAACGAATCGACACATTCGGGTCTTCAATTACAGCAGCGATATTTTCAGCGGAACGATCGAAATGATGATGCACAGGCCTTATAATATTTGTAACCGCTCCAGTCTCTTCACAATTTTGCCAATTGCTTGCGTAGTTGGACGATTATGTAAACCATAATCTCCTCTTAAAGCACGATATGTGGCTGTTGCTGAATCACAATTTTATGCTTTGATCATTTTTATGCGTTGTGTGATCCATTTTCGTCAATTTCGGACTTTCAACTGAAAAGACAAGTAAGAAAGTGCTATAGTAAGGCGTTTTCACAAGGCCTATCGTGAAGCTTGTTCTCCTACCCAATTCAGAAACCCACTGATTTTTTTTCTCTCTTCTACGTCTTTTTCTTTTCCGTTCTGCAGTTATAATGGCATCCCGTCGTTTAGAGGTCCATCGTAAACCCGAGGAATCCTCAGCTGAGAATAAGCGCCCACCCCGTGACGAGAGCCTTAGGAACTGTCGCTTGTGTAAGAGTGAGCACGCATTGAGGCTTTGCCCCAAGTTTCGCAGAATGCCGGTGGGAGAGCTGTGGGAAACTGTTAAACGGTTTCAATACTGCTTTAACTGCTTGGCACACACTCACATGGTGTCTAAATGCAAGAGCCGTGAAAGGTGCATGGAGTGTTGTGCCGAGCACCACACGCTTCTCCACCGCCATAAAAGGCAAAGAAATACCCAGAAACCCGTGCAAAACAGTGTCACTCAAGCGGCAGTTCCAAGGCTCAGAAGAAGAAGAGGAACAAGAGAGGGAAGAAGGCCGCCAAGAAATCCGGCGCCAATAACCAGGGCTGTTCCTGCTCCTGTCAGCAGCACCACCAACAACAACCACAACGCCAACTGCAGTCACAAAACTCTACCCCGGCTACAATAATAATTAACGTCATGTCCGGGCATATCGCACCCTAGTTTTTTAATTATTTTATTTTTAATATAAAAAATATATATATAAATGAATTTTAAACATAAGAAGAAAGATCTACTCTTTTTATTTTTTTTCTATTTACCCCAAGATTTTATTCCCTCAGTCACCCGAAGCGTCATCTGAAGACTACACCGAGCCCGAAGTCCATGGTCATCCTGAGCGAGAGCCTAATCCAGTGCCACATCAGAGTTTCTACCCCGGATCAACGCAGAACCCATCATCCTATTCTATTTTATTTATCTAAAAAAAATTGTTACAAATCGTAAACTCTGTTTTCAGCTCACGTTTGACCCGCGTTTTTTCTTAGCCTTCCTTGTTGCAGTATTGCAAGGGGGGCGGGATGTTTACGCGCATAATGTAAAAGGCCACCTGTCAAATTATTGTTCAGTGGCCTTTTCTATGTTTTCCTTTGGCGCAAATTAATCCGCTCTTTTTCTATTGCTATATCATACAAACATTTTCTCAAAACTTATATATTTAAGCTGTTTTCGTCATTTGGACTTATATGAGAACTAGAGTCAAATGTGGAACGATTATCTCATTATCTTCAGATTTACAAGCGTTTTAGTGATTTTTGTCTCATTTAGTGCGTTTTGACAGAAGAGTTTGTATGGGAGCTATGATCAAATGTGAACCGAAATTTGGTACAGTAATTTACGTTTACATAAGCAGTATTTGTTTTAAGTTTCATGAAAAAAGATTGATATTTGTGGCCAATATATCAATTCCGGGAAGTGGGGCCTATGGGAGGTACCATAAATAATGGATCGATTTTGACCGATTTCAATAGCCATGGTCCCACTATCAAAAAAAAAATTATCTGTGCCAAATTTCATCAAATTATCTTTAGAATTGCGACCTTTACTTTGATTACATGGTTTACATGGGTTAGTTTGACAGATGTCGAATTCCAGTCCTGTACTTTTAAAACCACAAAATGGATAACCCGATATTCCCAAAATTCTTTATAAATCTAATCAGTAATTTAATGTTTATAATTTCAGTCCCAAAATGGTGGCCCAAACTATATCCAAAGCGAACAATTGCCTTTATTGGAACCCGAGGTATGTGGGGCAAATTTCGAATATGGCAATGAACGTGAAAATGATGTATGTTCCCTATACTATCTACCAGCTGGTTTTAATTGTAATGTAAGTATTTTAAAAGATCCTTAAATTCATATTTTCAAAATTTAAACTTATATACTTTTCTATTGAAACAGGCAATTGATAATCTCCAAAACTTTAATGGTGATCGGGGTACAGGATTGATTTGTGGCAACAAATTAATGGGTTTGCTTTCCACGATATTGCCCTTAAATAATAAAAACGATTGTATAGAGAAGCCTATTAAGGCCTACTATACAGGCTTGGCTGCACATTTATCTTGGCTTTTTGAGAAAATCGGTATAGAAGATTTGGATATGTATGAAAATGGCGAATATATAGCATCGGCAGCCTATGACGGTGAAACAAATGCATTTGTCAGGCCACAAGGTAATGATATATATAGAATTGAAGTGTAAAAGCTTTACTAATTCTTTAAACAATTTCATTTTAGAATCCTCTTCGATCCCAACTTTAAATAACAGCGAAACTGAATCCACTGCCACTCCCATATCATCAGCTCAACATAATGCAGCTTTTCTGACTAATGGAAATTTAAAGTTATTAACTTTTATTTTTGCTTTTAAATTTTTAGTTGAAATCATGAACTAATCTTTGTTTTAACTTATAATAGTAAATTATTATAGTGTTTAATAACAAAATTAAACTCTTAATTAAATTTTAATTTTTACGCATGAAAAGCAATTCTACAAGGCTGTAATATTTACTCTTAGTTTAAGTAGTTACATATATATACAAATATAGTATTTTATAAATATTTAATAGTAAATCGATTTTTGAAATATTTTTAATCTTTTGATAACAATCAATTTTACATTGTGATAAAACAATGTATCATGTACAGAAGCCATATTTTATCATTAGTTCAATGAATTTGTATAATTCTGTTAATTGGACAGTTATCATAAACATTAGGTCAAGATGGCCTATTTCAAAAGATAAAGGAATTCCTTAGATGAGACTTAAAAACAGACGCCAAATCACCGCATTCCATATCGATGAAAATGTAAGATATTTTAGAAACGTTTGTGTAGCATACTTTTAGGATAATCTAAATAATAAAATACATAAAAAGTTCACTACATTGTATCTTATTTGTAAAAAGCTCCCTGATAGTAAATAATTCCATTTCAACTAAATTTTTCGACAAACAAATGAATATCTTAAGATATTAAATTTTTTAAACGTTTTGCAAACTAATTATTTTGAAAATCCCTAAGATATGTTATACGATATTTGCCGACAAATCTGAGCTTTCGATCGGTACCGAATGCGGCAATTGATTGAAGCTTTCTTTCATATAAGCTTTAAAGATATCTAGAATAAAAAAATATTGTAACGTAAATAATTTGTTCCTCAAAATCATTCCTATTTTTCCAAAACTTTCTTCTTCTTCTGTTATCCTTGACTCCCAGTGGAGCATAGGACCTCAACCATCCTTTTATATCGAACTCTATTGCGAGATGTTAGGCACACATCATTCCATGAATAGTTTGCTGCTGGTAACTCCGCATCAATTGACCTTCTCCACGTTCTAGCTGGTGCACCAACACGACGGCCGCTTCCTTGTGGATTCCAACGAAGTGCTTGTCGAGCAATGTTGGTATTTGGCCTTCGTAGTGTGTGGCCTATCCATCGCCATTTGCGTTGACATACCTCTATAGAAGAAGGGATTTGGTTTGTAGCGTTTAGTAGATCTTCATTTCTTATGCGATTTGGCAACCATATATTAAGGATTTGCCGCAAGCATTTGTTTGCAAAGGTTTGTAGGCGCTTATCGATGACATTCGTGCGTTTCCAAGTTTCGCAGCCGTAATACAAGATGGACTTGACATTCGAGTTATATATTCGTAACTTAGTTGTTGTTGATATTTGCCGAGATTTCCAAATAGTTCGGAGAATGCCGAATGCTGATTTTGCCTTATTAATACGCGATTCAATATCCTCGTCGGCGCCACCTTTTGTAGATACCAAACTACCAAGATAATTAAAGGTACCTACACATCCAATGACCTCGTTATCCACATTGATGTGTGGCGACGGGTTTGCGCCATAGCCTCCAGGCATAATCTTTGTCTTGGAAATATTGATTTCCAGCCCAGCTGCCCGAGATTCAACAGTAATAGCGCTAGTGTTTTCTTGAAGGTGGCCTGAGCTTTGGCTTAGAAGACATACGTCATCGGCGTATTCCAAGTCCTCGAGTTGTTTAAAGGGTGTCCATTGGATACCACGTCTACCATTCAGTGCCGCGCGCATTATATTGTCGATGACAAGGATAAAAAGTATGGGTGATAAGATACATCCTTGTCTTACTCCAGTAGTAACTTCGAACGGATTAGACAATTTACCTTTATGTTGAACCCGACATTTAAAGTCCACGTACATTGCCTGAATTAAGTTCAGAATTTGCGTTGCCATGTTACTTTAGTCGTGAATATTTAATGGGGAAAACCATGCACAAAAAATTTGAGTTCTTGTTAACGAATTTATCAGAAAGTTATTCCCACCATCAAAAATACCACCATTACATTGAGATTGTCATTTTTTAATTTACTCAATATTGGCTTAAAACCAAATGTATAGTATATATTTAGTCCTTTAATTCCTGGTGGAATAAAGGGCTTATATAGGTTTATCGGTAGTAATCATTTTCATCTCGTTTCATGATACACCAAACACCCTCAGCTCGTTGTCAGTTTGTCGCCTCCACGTATTTGCGGGTCTACCAGACCTTCTGGAACCTTGAGGATTATATTCGTTATGCCGAGTAATATCAGTGGCTGCTTCTATCAATGTGTGCCCTAACCAACCATATTTTCTAGTGCGTAAACTTGTTTGAAGCGGTTTTTGAGCGGTGCGCAAGAACCGCTTTTGATTAGAGATTGTACAGGGCACCGATTAACAAAGGCTTGCAGACTTTTTATCTCACGGCTCGAGATACTCCAAGTTACAGAGCCGTATAAAAGCGCGGCTTTAACATACCCCTCCAGTTCGAGCAGTCATGCAAATTTTCTTTTTTGCAATTTTTATAATAAGAGCTTCTCTTATGACATCTGGGAGTCTTTCGCCAGAACAGTATTTTGTTATCAACGGCTTTAAAAGCTTTGTGGATAGTATTGTGTCAGCTTTTTATATTTCAGGTGATATTCCGTCCGTACCTGCAGATTTTTCAGACATAAGGCGTTTAATTGCAGCAGTTATTTCTAGAGATTTTGGCGTTGATATATCAAACTCGTTATTTGTGGGATGCTTAGGATCGCAATCACATATTTTACAGCACTCAGCCGGATTTACTGATAGTAGCTTTCCCACAATTCCATCTGTTGATGTTTGGCGTAGACCAAGTTGCCCTGCTCTTTCATCAGTGGCTTTGAATTGCAGTAATTATGGCAAACAATTTCCCTTGTGATTCGATATAGATCCTTGGATCGACCCATATCGCTAGCTATTTGGGCTCCTATGACTAAATTTTCAGTCCATCTCCGCTTATCTACCCTTGCGCTTCGTTTGACGTCATGATTTAGATGTTGATATTCGCGCTGTCTTTGTTGTTTGATCTGCAAGGTTGTGGCATCATTTAATTTACCTTTGGCTAGTCTTATATCTTCAATCAGCTGCCACGTTTTACTAAAAATCCAAGGCTTATTAGACTTTCTTTGATACCCTATTTCACTGTCAGCAGTTTTAATAAAGGCTGTTTTAATATCATTCCAGTAGGTGTCTGCATTCTGGAAACCTGAAATCACTTCTGGTTATCGGTGACGTTTACAAGATTTATAAAATCTGACATGTTTTCATCTATTTTATTTATTTGAGTATCGTTTTCTTCTATTTCATCTAAATAACTTATGTCAAACCTTGACTATTGCTATCCGTAAGTAATAATCTTTTCTAAGTCTTTCTTTTAAGCATTTTCATTACTTAAGTATTCCATGTGGCGTAGCTGAGTTCAATTTATACTATTTGTAGTTTAGTTTTGAAAATTCATCTAGTTCTGCTAAAAAAATCTAAATGATTTTTGGGTGCGTGAATTGTTGTCTCGCAGGTATACCAATATTTTAAATACACAGTTATTAAGTGAATTAACATGGCTTCAAATTTTTCCGCCAACTCTTCAGGTATTTTAAAATGGTTTTTATACAACCTTGGACTATCATGATGGTCTGCCCCACACAGTTTTACCTTATAATCAGGGTTTGCATTTAAATGTGCTAGGACAAGTTGTACCACTTCCAAATGATCTGTTCTCCAATGGTTGATTTTAGTCTGCTTTTTATAAAAATCAATTGATGATTCTCTTTAACTTTTAACTATTGGGTTGAGTTTTTCAGATAAGTAAGGTGTTCAGAATTTCTATCAACCATTTACGAAATTCGGCATATATTGCGGTTCCAGCTCCAACGGTTTTGATTACTATTTATTTAAAATGGTTAGCCACATACAGTTCTTTTTCATGTAGTCGACAAGGTCTACTATTCAACTTTTTTTTCACTAGAAATTGATATTTCAATGAGCGTTGCCGCACCTTCCTTGTATCCGGAATTAACAGCTGTTGTATTGTAAAAAACGCAAACAATATTATCCGTTATTTTAAGTGTGTCACACTGCTTCCTTAGGTTAGGTTAGGCAGGATGCAGCCCATATGGTCCGCGTCACTTGGGTCCAGAGAGGTCCCTTTGTAATTCCTGCAAATGGATAGAAGAGAAAGATAAAGGTTTCTAAACTACCCCAAAAGATATAAGAGACTTAGTTAGAGCCATCCTGTTGCACCAATGAATGAGCAAATTTTGCGAATACTGAGGTCCGCGATCTCTGAAAGATCATGCAAAAAAGGGAAACCCAAGTGGATTTTCCTAATATCAGCAAGGGCTGGGCAATGGCAGATGAAGTGAGTGACCGTTTCCTCTTCCTCTACGTTGTGGCAGCTTCTGCAATAATCATTACTATGAAGATTAAGTCTTCTAGCATGAGTACCTATCACCCAGTGTCCTGTGAGTACTGAGATGAGGTTGCGAAGTCTTTGGCGCGGAAGGCTAACCAAGATTGCAGAACGCTTACAGTCGTAAGTTGGCCATGTAAGTCTAGATATCGAACAGGTCAATTCTGTGGACCAGTTGCTTCCCTGCTTCCTTAACTTAAATGCAATCGATTTCGAAGATCCGTCTTCAAGGAAATTACAGGAAATTTATTTTTTTTAACCATTCGGCACCATTCGGCGAAGAAACACTTATAACGAGGCTTTCCACCATTTCACGATTATTATTTTGCATTTCTTTTCCATCCCAGTACAGGACTAGAATTGTTGGAAAATCAAAATCTTCAATTCAATTTCTAGTGTAACTGCTGATGCTGGCCTGATACTGGCCACAGAGATCATGCGACTTGACGCCATTAGACTTTTTTGTGAGACTACGCGAAAGGCCGAAAAAAATATATATTTTATGCGTTTTATTTACGTTCACTTTTGAAACTGCAAAATGTATAACCCGATACAATTAAAAATAAAATTACATACTCTAATAATTTACAATATTTAAGTTATCAAAAATACTTGATCATAAATGATTCGGTATCATTTTTTAAATTGTTTCTTATGATTTTTGCAAATAACAATGAAAAAATATACGAAATTTTTTTTGAGCCACTGTTTCAACCAAATAAATTCGTGTGACACTTGATTAGTTCACAGCAGTTTGACTTTGTTTAGTTGTGATAGCACTGCACGGTAGCAAAGACGCACGTCATCCACAACATGTAAAAGTTGTTCATACTTGTCTTGTCGTTTGGCAAAACCACAATAGATACATGTGTAAATGGTGTTTGATCTTCGAGTATGAATTGAATGAAGCACTCCACACAATTGATCTGTAAGACTGTTATCAACAAGATCCAAGATACATTTTCACATACAAAGTTACGCATAAATACTTGATTGAATACCACAGCATAAATAGAAAGATCGCAAGTAATTTTCACTTGATATACTTATACAGTGGATTAATGACAGAATGGAACAGCTAAAATGTTTAACTTTCTGTCAAAATAACTATACCTTTAACATTTAAACGTTTTTATAAGCAACTTTAAACTAAGTATATTGAAATAATTGTTATTTTTTACTGTTCAAAAAGTTAATTCACATTTTTTTTTATACTTTTAGCATTAGATTGTGAACACCATTATTGTTTCTAATAATGTTTTAGACCAATTTGTGTTTCTTCAGAAAGTTAAAAATCTTAGATGGTCCATTATGTTATTGAGTCACTGTAGACAGATAAGTGGTATGTATAAATGTATATATATTATGTTTGTATGTAAGTATATTTGTAAACAGTTACATGGGAGTACTTGTTTCTATAAGATTTATAAGCTTTCTCGCCTTAAACAACTGCCATAAAGTCAATTGAGTTTGAAATGAAAAATTCATGAAAATTATGTAAATAGATCTTGAAAAAAAAATGTCAATAGGAAATTATTGGATGATTACTGCTGGTTCGGAAGTTTTGAATTGGTGGCTTTAGTGTCTCTCAGTTATCTTGCGAGTTTTCAGGTTTATCAACGATATAGTACATAAATAGAAAAATGTAGATCTTAATTATTTGTATACCCTTCAACACCATAAGTTTGTGCTGATGTATGTAAAGCAAAGAAATATTTGTCCTACCTTTTAGTATACCAATAGACTTAGAATCAGTCCGTGCGTCCGTCCATCTTGCTGGCTGGACCCCCATGTAATCTAACTACAGGTCGCATTTCTAAAGATAATTTGATGAAATTTGGCACAGATAATTATTTTTCTGATAGTGGGACCATGGCTATTGAAATTCGTCAAAATCGGTCCATTATTAATTGTACCTCCCATAGGTCACACTTTCCGGAATTGACATTTCGGCCAAAAAAATCCATATTTTTTATGAAAATTAAAACAGATACTGCTTATGCAAACCAAAATTACTGTATCAAATTTCGTTGAATTCGGTCCACATTTGACCATAGATCCCATACAAGCTCTTCTGTCAAAACGTACTAAAAATCATTAAAACGCTCATAAATCTGAAGATAATGAGAATTTTTTGCACACATAATTATTTTGAAAACTATAATCAATTTGCCAAATTTCGAGATAATCGGTCCACATTTGACCCTAGCTCTCATATAAGTCCAAATGACGGAAACAGCTTAAATATATAAATTTTAAGAAAATGTTTGTATGAAGGCATAATTTAGCAAATATTTGTCTTTATACAAGAAAAAGAGCATCTTTGACCTTAGTGGTATAGTTGGGCTTGACCGACTATAGCACTTGCTTGCTTGTTTAATACAACTTTCAATAATGTCAAACAAATATGTTTCAAACATTTTAAATAAGCTTTTCTATTTCGCCTGTATCCCTAAAACTACTTCTAAAGGGTTTTCCATGTCCGCCTACCACGACGGTTCACTTTCATATCATGTGCTACCTCAAGTACACACAAACTCTTGAAAAGTTATTTGTCCAATCGAACATTTCGAGTTCGATCCAAAGATGAATATTCTATACCTAGAAAAATCGCTGCTGGAGTTCCACAGGGTAGTACTTTGGGTCCGTTGTAATATATTATCTTTACAGCATCTACTTTCGCAGATGATGCAGCATTTATTAGTATCAATTCCGATCCTAAAATTGCTTCTGCACCATTACAATCTCATATCCACGAGCTTGAAATATGGCTGAACAAATGGAAAATTAAGCTAAATCCGACAAAGTGTGTTCATGTAACGTTTACTTTGCGAAGAGATAACTGTCCTGCAATCATGATCAACAACGTGACGATTCCCGAGTGTTCACACATTAGGTACCTTGGTAGAGATGGGTTTAGAACTGGGTATTTACCTAACGCTGGGTATTTACCTATTTACACCCACTTTCATACCCGGGTATTTTTCTAATTTCGGATAAATACTCATTTAAATAACAAATACTCGTTGTTACGTAGAGCAAAAGATTTTGAACATTTTCGAATTTATCTGAGGTATCTCCTGCTTTGGAATTCATTTACACAATGTCACAGGCGCTCTTCTTGGACTGCACCTTGTACCAAGCTGGTACATTTCCTCGGTGTTGGAAGGTTGCTAATGTAACGCCAATCCCTAAAAAGGGTGAGGCTACCAACCCTGAAAATTACCGCCCAATAGCAATTTGTTCTGCACTCTCCAAAGTTTTGGAGAGTATGGTAAACCACCATCTTGTGAAATATCTGGAATCTAACAACCTACTAAGCGACCGCCAGTATGGATTTCGTAGGGGACGCTCTACGGGAGACCTGCTAGCCTTCCTTTCGGAAAAATGGTGTCATTCAATACACCGTTTTGGCGAAAGTAAAGTTGTGGCTCTGGATATTTCCAAGGCGTTTGATAGAGTGTGGCACGGAGCACTTCTATCAAAACTTATTGCTTTTGGTGTCGGTAATATCTTCTCTCGATTTATATCGAGCTTCCTCAGAGATCGCACTATAAGAGTTGTTGTAGATGGGATCTCATCAAACGAGTTCAAGCTAAATTCAGGGGTACCGCAAGGCTCCGTTCTTTCTCCTACTCTATTTCTTATCTTTATAAACGACCTTCTACGTCAAACTTCCAATCCTATCTACTCTTTTGCAGATGATAGTAACATTTGCCATTCGTATTCATTCAATCATAGACCAAACCCTTTAGAGATTGGTACTATGAGGCAAAACATGAATGAATCATTAAACCGCGATTTAGAAGCAATCTCAGAATGGGGTCGTGCGAATAGAGTCGATTTTAATGCGCGGAAAACTCAATGTTGTATGCTCACGCATAAACGCACGGCGGATCATGTTACTTCATCTGTATTAATGGGTGGTGAAAATATCGAGGAATCAGATACTCTTGATGTTCTGGGCATGAGAATTCAATGTGATGTCCGGTGGACTGAACACATTTTTCAAGTGTCGAAAGAAGCATTCAAGTGTCTCGGTTTTCTAAAACGGTGCAAGACATACTTCACTTCATCTGATCTCCTTACTATTTATACCACCTATATCCGACCGAAAATGGAATACAACTCTCATGTATGGGCCGGTGCTTCAAAGTCTATTTTGGAGCTTCTTGACCGAGTACAGGAGAGGGCGAAGGTGCTTATTGGTGACAGTAGGGTATCCAACTCTATTGATTCACTGGAGCACCGTCGCAATGTGGGTTGTGTCACACTGTTCTATCGTTACTACTTTGGAATGTGCTCTAATGAAATCAGGGAACTCGTTCCCGAAACTAGAATTTTTTTACGCAATACACGTCTATCTGTTAGAGCTCATCCCTTCGTAGTCGATTGGCCAGTAGACAGAACAACACACTACAGAGAAAATTCATTCTTTAGCCGTACAGTTC
Source organism: Stomorhina lunata (assembly GCA_933228675.1). Lineage (NCBI taxonomy): Eukaryota > Metazoa > Arthropoda > Insecta > Diptera > Rhiniidae > Stomorhina > Stomorhina lunata. The sequence goes on along the minus strand of OW121741.1, from coordinate 44,084,222 downwards.
GTATGTGGAATTTACTTCCCGCAGAAATTTTTCCTGCCAGTTGCAATATAGGAAAGTTCAAATCAAATGTCCATAAACACTACTCCATCTATCCACCCTCCCATAACCTATTTTCCTAGTTCCAACACAATGCATTGCATAAGTAGGGGTCATCCCCTGAGTGCTGGTCCTAAAAAAAAAAAAAAAAAAAAAAAAAAAAAAAAAAATATCCATAGAGATTTACAAGGGGGACAGTCCAAGAAGAGATTAGAAGGTTCTGTGCAAAATATATTTCCAAGCTGCATGATCACCCAAGTAATCTTGCAAGGCAGCTTTTGCAATTTGAAGGTCACCAACGATTAAGAAGGATGGATACCTTGGACCTAGCCACTCACTAATTTCCTTTTAATTCGAATAAATTGATTACTTATTGTTATTTTCTTTTCAGAAAGATTCAATAATAAAATAAAGGGTGGTTAAATTGTAAGGGCCGATGTTGAATGTGAACTACACCTAAACGCCAAGTTTTTTTCCGAATTTTATTTGACATTTCTCTATTTCAGACTTATTCAATTTGAGCCATGGAGAGATACACAATCTAACAACGTGTTAAAGTTATCCAGACTTATTATGAAAATAGGCGTTCAAATCAAAATTCATATCGTGCACTTCGTGATTTTTTTGCAATCGCAAAAATCGTGGAAAAATTCGAGCAAACCGGGTCTGTAGAAGATGTGAGAACACCAGTGCATGCTCGTACAGCTCGTAGTGCAGAAAATATTGCTGCTGTTCGCGATAGTGTGGCTGAAGAGCCGTCCACCTTAACTCGTCGTCGTGCCCAACAATTGCACCTCTCACGCTCGTCGTTGATGAACATTATGCATAAAGACTTGCATTTACACGCTTACAAGGTGCAATTGGCTCAAAAACTAAAGCCACTTGAGCATTCCAAACGTCGTGAATGGGCAGAATGGTGGCAAGAAATGGCAACAGTGGATGATCAATTTTCGAAGAAAATCATCTTCAGTGATGAGGCACATTTTCATCTCAGTGGATTCGTCAATAAACAGAATTGCCGCATTTGGGCGAATGAGAATCCAAGAGTGATTGTCGAAAAACCAATGCACCCACAAAGAGTGACTGTTTGGTGCGGTTTATGGGCTGGCGGCATCATCGGGCCGTATTTTTTCCAAAATGAGGCCGGTCAGGCAGTTACTGTGAATGGTGTTCGCTATCGTGAGATGATAACGAACTTTTTATGGCCCGAATTGGAAGATATGGATGTGGACAATATGTGGTTTCAGCAGGACGGTGCCACTTGCCACACAGCTAACGAAACATTGGCTCTTTTGCGCAACAAATTTAATGGCCGTGTTATCTCACGTAATGGCGATGTCAATTGGCCGCCAAGATCATGTGATTTGACACCGTTGAACTTTTTTCTTTGGGGTTATTTGAAAGAAAAGGTGTACGTCGATAAGCCAGCAACAATTCAAGTGCTAAAGGATGAGATAATTCGGCACATTAACGGCATAGAACCTCCATTATGGCTCAGGGTCATCGAAAATTTGGACCATCGGATGGAGGTGTGCCGCCGTGATCGCGGCGTCCTTTTGGCCGATACTTTGTTTCATACATAATTGAGTAATGCCAATATATCATAATAAAATAAAATTACAATAGTTTCCTATATAGTTTGTGTTTTATTCAAAATCAACATCGGCCCTTGAAATTGAACCACCCGATACAAGCATATAAAAAAAATTATTATTCTTTTTCATTACTGCAATCCATATGCTAAATAAATAATACCTACTAGCATTTTTATCATATTTCATATTTATCCAATTTTATACATTTTTCCAGGTTGGTATTACTTGGCTTCCACAAAGTTTTAGTTTGATTGTAGCCTTGTGACCCATACCACAATGTATCGGTCTCATAGATATTAATCTTGCTGCTTCAGACACCACAAAGACTTCGGCTTTAATTATGCTGTATCGTATGTCTAATTTTTAACAGAAGGTCCCACTATTTGTCCCAGTTTTTTTGTTAATCTATATTTGCATACTTTGCAAATTTTTGCAAAACTTTAACAAATTGTCAGCTGGTAATGAAGACAAGGATTTTTGGTTTTTAACTTCTAAATTTTGGTCCAAGAGTGTAGCGTTCCAAGGTTAACATTTTTGCTTAACATAATGCCAGCTCAATTCTTAAGATTTCATCATTTGATAGACAGTTTACTTATATATATATATGATTCCCCGACAACATTCCAATTGGAACAAGGGGTACTTATCTCAGACAATGAGCTTCATCCGATTCTATTTTTTTAGACTCATTAAAAGGGACCTACGTTTTAACTCCAGCTCCGAACGGCAAATGCATTAGTTAGAGAAGTTTTTCATAGCCTAATACTCAATAACAAGTGGCTAGCTGAGTTATGAGGTGAACCGCCGCTTTTTTGAAAATTCCGGGGATTGAACTTGGACCTCTGGTATGCTAGGCGGATGACTTACCTGCTATACCAGGCAGTTTACTTACTAACCTATAATTGCAGGAGCTTTCTAGAAATTTTCCTGCTCAAAAATCTTTAATCGTAATTTTCTAGTTTAGAAAAATTGATTTACATTTCACAGATTTTTTTATTATCTGGATTGTAGATTTTTGGTAAAGATCTATTTTTGTTATCTCCATTTCCCATCGGGTAATTTGAAATTACAATTAATTTCATAGCAAGTGGCGATATTTCTCATCGCAAAAGCTCATTTCTCGGGAGCGTAATAATACAAGGTACAAATACCTTGATACATCTCGGTTCACACTATCTGAATAGCAATAAATGACAACAACAAATTGTAAAGAAACAATAAATGAAAAAAAGGTGTGCGAGCGTTATACCACATCGATACCGAACGCCGCCGCGATTGTATGAACGAATGTAGCAACGAACACGCAAACCAACAAACAAGCAAGCGAACGAACGAACGAATGAATGAACAAATTAATAAAGAGACATCAAATATGAAGAAAAAAGTTATTGTTGTTTTATAGCTCATCGGCCATTCATTTGTTGTTGGCAATTGAATTTCTGAGCAAATTTTCTACACCGATATTTTTTCTAGACAATCAGTTCTAGTCTGAGACTCGTTGAGCGAGTTTCTTTATTTTAAAAGAAAGATACAAAAATTAAGTTGAAACGAAAATTAAACGAAAAAAAAATTTACTTAAGTGTAAATATTCCAAAGAATCTTTTGGGTAAAATAATTTGAAACAAAATAAAGCGATTACTACTCCCATTGATCGATCGACCGATCGGTGGCCTCGTGTTCGTGAATTTTTTGCGTTTGTGTAAATGTTTAACTGAGTCTCCTTAAGACTACGGTTTGTTGTTGTTATTGTTGTTTTCTTTAATTTTCATCATCATTATCACAATTTTCTTAATCATCATCGTCATCATCATTAACAAATAATAGCCACAAAAAATCGCCTTTTAAATTATTTCTTAATGTTCTTGGCTGGTGTCGTCGCTGAGAAATGATCGAGGCTGATGTCAATTCAAAAAATAAATAAAGTGAAATAATTATAAGAATGAAAATAATAATAATAACAAATAATATACAAAATTATTAAGATTCGTATCTAAATGCCTGATTTTAAATAAAAAATAAAATTTCTATAAAATAAATGCATTTAAAAACACAAAAATATAAAATAGCTAATAAACTTATAAATAAATTATTAATCAAAACACAAAAAGAAATTCAAATAATTTCGTTAAAATGTGAATAACATTTTGTTGTGAAATTACGTGATTAAGTTTGAAATTATAAATTAAAAAAAAAATATATATTTGCAAAACTTAAAAATAATAATAATTTTTCGATATTTAACTTTCCTTAATTATTTCTAAGTGCAATAAATATTTAAAGCCTTAAAGAATTACGTGTTATTTTCTTTTAATTTATTTCATTTTGTAAAATTACAGTGAAAACAAAAGTGTTCTTTTTGCTCCAAAGAAATTCCCCTAGAATTTAACAGATACATCAAATCTTGAATATTCAATCGTGTAATAAAACTTAAGGTTGAACCTTCTACGCTCTTTTTCTTCTCACTCTTATAAAAGTGGGTGAATGTCTACATTTTTGGAATATCATAATTCTACAGGTAGGTCTATTTACACTACAAACAAATTTATTCTTACGTCTCTGTTTACACTATGATAACGATAAGCTTTTTATATAGAAATATTTTAATTTGAAATTGTTTTTAATTAGCAATTTTTATAATGAAGTTCTTTATAATTTAATTTTATTAAGATATAAAACTTATTTTGTTACTTTGGACCATACTAATTCGCAAAAGGGTAGCCCAAATGAAATTAATCGGTTTTAAATAATTTATATTGGGTATAAAGTTAATAATGTCGATCATTATATGTATATGTGACAGCGCATATAGAAAGGGACCTAAAGGGTATTTTGCGAGCATAGAAAAAGAGACCTAAGGATAAAAACGGTTTTGTTCAGGAGAGCCATTTTAAAGATTTAAATATTATTATAACCTTCACCAACAGATGAAAGGATATTATAAGTTTGTCATTCAGTTTGTAATTTTTTCATTATTTGTCGCAGACCCCACAAAATTTATACCGATCGATTCAAAATCGGCAGGAGAATCGATTAAGCGATGTCCGTCTGTCTGTTGAAATCAAGTTTATGAAGCTGCAAGAGAGTGTATCGACATAAATTGTATATCATATTTTATGAAATTTTACGCAGTAAGCTATTAAATTTGATCAAAATCGGTTGAAAAACGCCTGAGATATCGCCAAAATAGCAAAATTTATATTTGACATATACAATTTTTCATTGAAAAGTACATTTCAAAAAAAAAAAAGAAAAACCATACTCATGATGTAATAGTCTTTATAAATTATATATCATATTATAGGAAATCCTCCCGTGAAGTTCTCACCAAAATCGGTCCATAAACACCTGAAATATAGCCAAAACACTACATTTGATGTTCCCAAATTGCCGAAAGTGCTCATTTGTTTAAAAAATACAATCGAAAAGTAAGAAAAACAATTTTCCTGGATGATGAACCTAAATAAATTATATATCAGACTTAAGGAAATTCTTCCGCAAAGCACGCTATTGCAATTTCATGAATACTGGTTAATAAATAACTAAGATATGGTTAAAATAGTAAAATCGATGTATTGCAAATTGCCAAATTCAAAAGTTTTTAGCAATTTCCCAGGTGTTTATGGACCGATTTTAATGAAATTTGATAGTGTGTATTGAGGGAGTACATCCTAAAGCCTGATATATAATTCATGTCGGTGTATTTCTGAGAAGGTTCACAATCCTGATTTCAGTAGCCGGATATACTTTATACGCGTATATCTTAAATCAAGCAATTTCCTCCAGGAGCTCTACAAACTGCATATGACATGAATTTGTGGTCTGACATACTAACATTGTGAAACCATTATATCATACATATATTAAAATATTATATATCAAATTGTAGGTAATCTTCTTCTTACATTAAATACATCTCAGTGCAGTTCTGATATAACTCATTACAATAGAGATATCGCGAAGAGACCAGAATCAAGATAACATTTTTTAACAAAATACGATAGAACTTTTGTGACTTTTTGTATTGAATTGTTGTATATCGAATGAGGATTATCTTTCTAGGACTTACACAGAAAATAATTTAGTCAAATTGCCTAAAATCTTTTTAAACATTTATTTTGCACATAAATGTGAACCTAATAAACTCTGAAATGGTTCAATAAAAGATAACTTTTAAATATTGTTCAGGAAGAACCCATCAAAATCGGTCTACTTACTTGGGAAATGGACTTGGTTAACCACTGACCTTTTAATATAGTTCTGATATATTCACATTAAAAATCCATGTATGAAATATAGTTTGGGTATTATTCTCAAATGTTATCGTTTACGTATTCATTTTAATAACTCCATTAACTTTAAAATTATAACTACTTTTCCGATATAGACATTTCACGTTAGTAACCATAAGTTTTCCTAGTATAGGTCTGATATTCATTTTAAAGCTTTATATCTCACTAGTTCCGTATACCCTAACATTCTAATGCTTGTATACAATCACTCCCAAATATTATTGCCAAAGGTAAGATCTAAATCGGTCCGCTTAGAGTTTTGAATTAATGAATTCAATAATATAAAAAAAAATATTTATACCGATGCATAGCGATGTAGTTTATACATCGGCCTGAAAAATATCAGAATATATCTACACTTAAAAAGCTGTGTTAATTGCAACGACCTTGAACTGATCAGCAAATCCATATATTAACCATTTCATTAGGATTCACCATAAAATCATATGATTATGTACATAAGTTTTGAAACACTATTGGTGAAGGGTATCTAAGATTCGGCAAAGCCGAATATAACACTCTTACTTGTTTTTTACCTTATTTTCTACCCTTATTTTTCAACTTAGGTTCCTTTCTCTATGCGCTCAAAATATCCTAAGGTGCCTTTCTCTATGCTCTGTCACATACATATATTGTAAATATAAACATTAGGATGCACCTTATATTATGAAAGTGTGAAATTGAACCGTAACTCCCCCTAGAAATGTTTTATGTAACATAAAAATATGCTGTGCAATTTTTTTTTTCAAAATTGCATGAGAAGAACACGTGCCGCACCCACCCACGAAGTGCTACAATTTTTTGTATTGGAAAAATTAGGAGTATTATCGGGTTTGCCCAAATTTTAACCACTTAGAATTAAACGATTTAAAACAATGTACTGGCATATAAAAGATAACTTAAGTAGCTCTATTTTAAGTGATTTCCTGGCAGCATGCATGGTAATGTATTTGTATTATACCCAAAATTAGATCACCTTTTTTAGGAGGCCGTTTGAAACACTAAAAATGTTTCATATATAAATTTGCATCACGAAAACGTTCAAATCAATTACGCGAGGTACGATTACTTACATCATTCTCGCCCTAAAAAGCACTAACTTATCAGCTGTTTTTGACGCGTTGTAGTCACTTCTATAGTGAAAAAGTATTTCTTCGAAAATTCTAAAAATTTTCGAACGTTTGAAAGTTTTAACCTAAACAATGAGTAACAAAACTGCTGAAATAAGAAACAAAGCATCACATTACTTAACTGATATTTAGTTACCGATATCGGGCTATCGGTATTATACTTTAAACAAAAATTTTATCTAAAGCTATCTAAAAGTTGAACATTAGGGTTATAACTTTTTTTATACAAACTTTCTTCATCCCAAAACGTGATGGGCAATTTAGTGCTGATAGTAAAAACAATTTTTTAAACCATTTTGACCAAAAAAGTTTCCGCACCAAATGCGTTTTCTAAAGCTCCTTAAACATTTTTTTTAATTTCCATAATATCGCGATTTTTTTCGTCCATTATTCGTACAAATGGAAAGATCTTGTTATATTCATGAAATTATTAGAAAAAAATAATATTTTTTTTGTTACATGGCAATTTTTTTTACATAGGAGAAAAATTAAAATTCGTTTGGTGCGGAAACTTTTCTAGCGATCGCGAAAAAGCAATGCATTATTTCTTAACATTTTTTTATTGTCTATGCGGCTATGCGATTAAGAATTTGATAATCACAAAAATTGCAAAAAGTTTTAACCCTATTAAATATATATGGGCAAAAATCAAACAGTTTTTATTCCTTTGAAACCGACTTTTAACTCGAATAATTTTTGTAGCCTTAAGAGTTCCGAAGATCTAATAACAGATATTTAACTCGCAAGTCTTCAGGTATACTGACCACAATATCTTAGTAGCGCAAGTTTGCGCTTCTAAGCGTAATTGGCATGCAAATTTATAAAAATGTTAAAAAATCGATTGAAGCATTCAAGTTTTTCTTCATAAATACATGTCAACAATAAAATATAAAATTTCGCTAAAATTGACGGATACCTTCCTATTACACAACGAAACAAAATAAAAAAAATTCGATGCTTTTGAAACCATACAATATCCAGGTACTGCCAAAGTGTTTTGGATGAATGAGAAATGTATGGCAAAACAAGTACGCGAAATACTGTTTTGGGCAAAACACGTATTTCTGTGGGACACGCGTTACTGTGGAAATACAGTATTGAAGGCTGAGAGCAGGAATATTTGACGGCCCACAAATTCGCAAATTGGTCAAAGATACCGATTTTCTCAGTTCAATGTCAGAAATTGAGAAAAATGCATGGGATTCGTTTGTATAGGTTATTCAACATTTCTTAGGAAATAACAAGGATGATGGTTATGTTGCGCACGTTGAAGAGATGTTAACTCACTTCCAGAATCTTGGATGCAACATGAGCATCAAGTTACATTACCTTGACAGTCACTTAGATCGTTTTCCTGAAAAGCTAGGAGACTTAAGTGAGGAACAGGGCGAACGATTTCACCAAGATATTTGGACAATGGAGGAAAGATACCAGGGTCGCTGGGATGCACACATGATGGCAGATTTTTTGCCGGAGTATTCAGAACAACACTTCGTTATTCAATAATAGAAAATGTCAGAAAAGAAAATTCCAAAGTTTGTAGTTTATAATATTTATTTATTTATTTATTTCCTTATTTTATACACGAATAAAACAATGAAATACATTTTTGATCTATTCCATCGATTTGACTTAGTCACATTTTTTGGTCAATTGCCCTCGGCAAGTCCTCAAGGACATGTAATGGCCAGTGCAAATTGTAGTAACTCGAAAACTGTTTGAACGATTTTAAAGATATGTAGCTTATTGGAAATCTCATTGAGTTTGCCCTAAGGACCAGGATCCACTTTTTTGCAAAAGGGGGAATAAATAGCTTTAATTTTGCAAAAACTGAAAATTTGACAATTTTTTTCGATTTAAACTCTATTTTTCAGATTTGGGGCCTATGCACTACGTGTTAACGTTGTCCAATTCGACTAAAATTTTGTGGGTGGAAGTTTCTACCAAATCTCACAATAATCCGACATGCACCCCTTAAAATTGGAAAATTTATTTTTTACATACATTTGAAAACCCGCTATAATGCGTATATCAAGCAAAAAACTAAAATTTTGTGAAAATGAGCGAATTCACTAAATTGTGAATAAATTCGAAAAAAATCAATCGATTTTTATGGTCGATATCTCATTTTGTTGTTATTATATGTCGCTGTGCGATAAAATAATAAATCTGGAAGTTTTTTGCCGTTTTCGATTTTTCATGATTTTTTTAAAACGGAAATTTTTGCCATTTTTACGTAAAAAATATATATTTTTTTTTAAGTTTTTTATTATAACTCCGATACTATTGATCCGATTGAAACGATATATGATATATAGACGAATTAAAGGCTATGTAAATCTTCATTTTTCTGATTTTATTTTAATAATATCGGACTAGTAGTTTTTGAGTTATCATTAATTCTTTGAAGAAACGTCTAAAAAAAATTGCAATTTAAAAAAAAAAAATTTTTAAAAAAATCTTGCCATAGAATTCAAAAATTTTACCATTTTTGTACTATCCCAGTAAAACTTTTCATTACCAAATAATGAGTTAAACAGTTAAACTATTGAACACGAACTACTTACTCATTCGCTGTTTAAGTCATTACATTAACATGGGGATGTCATTGGAGGCAAGTACTTACCAATTGCAGGAAAGTAATGACTTGGGTAAGCAATTTAAAAGCAACAACAACAACAGCAACAACTTTTTTGTTGTTGTTTTATTAAAAACATATATTTTTAAACGAAATACAAAATTTTTTTATGATCCCATGGGGGCTCGAACCCAGACCCTCCGACTGCTAGGCAGAGACTCTTCCATTGAGCTACTTCATATGTTGAAAACTTAGCAGCTTATAATTAATATAAACAATTTTTATTTTTAGATCCAAAATCATGTGAAAATAACTTTGTTTTTCCCTGCTTTTTTGTTTTGTTGTAATTTTTGGAATAATATTTTTATACGATTTTTTGTAATTATTTTAAAACTTTTTTTAAATTATTTTAAAACTTAAACAATTTAAATCTTCTTTTTTGTATAAGTTTTTACATAAGATTGACTCTTACTTACTTAAATGTTACAACCTGTTAAGGTCAAAGTCCGAGCATATTTTAGAATTCCATGGATTTCGATCTTGTGCGAATATTCTCCAATTTTATAGGCCAAGCTTTGAAAAATGTTCCTCTACTTGGTCTTTCTATCGAAATTTCGGACATCCTCCTCTAATATTAGGTAGTAGGACATTTCAATTCTTATTTTATCCTCTTCATTGTATTTTTTTTCAAGAGAGGGCTACTAGCCCGTAATTCTAACCCATTTTTATCGATCTTATGGGACAACTCTCGGAACATGTTAACTCACAATATTAATGGGTGTTAAGCTAGCTCCCCGGGTGATACCATGAGGAGGTGTGTGTTCACAGTTGAGATGAAGGATGACCCAGATAAGTTGGGCTTACCAAGTTAAGACCAATTAGAATCGTGTTTGGTATTCAACATCCCCTACATAATCAAAATTGACTCATGATGGTATTTTTTTTATTAAAGTGAGTTAGTTTTACAAATTTTTTTTACAGAATATAATATTTAAGTTCGAAAAATTCAAAAATCATTTAAAAAGACTCTTTTAATAAAAAAAACTAAAAAAATTGTTGCCCTTGGTGGGATTTGAACCGGGGCCATTCAGTTTAAATTACCATCTTAATTACAAATAAGTACTTCTGTAATAACTTATTATTTATTCGGATGGTATGTTGTAGTCGTTACAAGGTAACCAGTTATCTGAGTACTTGCCATTACCAAAGTTTTGCTGGGATGGTAGCCATGATACATCAAATGTATATAGTGGTTAGTCTAGCACATTTTTGCTGTTGACCTATGTTATTGTTAATACAGATAAAACAAAAATTTTGCATGTTTCCTACCAAAAGTATTATTTCCTTTTTTTTATTTCTTCGTCTTTTATACTATTTTTGTACGGAGATCACAATTTCCTTTAGATTGATTATAATATGTCTATATTCCCAACTAAAATGTATGTATAATGTAAGTTAATTTTAAATTCGGCTGATTTTATCATATCGTTTTTCCTACTTGTGTTGCTATTGTGGCGCTAAAATAATACAAGAGGAAAACACAAAACTAGTAAACAATGCTTTGTATCTTTTTACTCTACAGAATTTTCTTTAATAAGGTTTCAAAACTAACTGTTAGAATTCAACGCAGATACTATTTGATATGTTGCCATATCTTCTAAAGATTTACAAGTAAATAGGTCACGGTTGTCTTTTATTTTTGATGTTTTCTCTAAATTTTTCGATTCAAATTATAAAAGCAAAAATCTATTAAATAGTACAAACATTTGAATTTTTCAAAATTTTATATTGGCATTGAAACAAAATTCCCAATCTGTTTCTAAATTTTATTTGGCAAAAACCACATAAACTTATATCGCGTGTTTTGAATTTACGAGGTAACATCTGGGAAATGCAAAAATTACTATTACTACATGATCTATAATATAATTTTATTTGCGATATGCAAAATTTAAGAATTAGTCATACTAATACGAGTAATATAAAAAAACCTAGTCAATCAGTTTGGTAAAAATAATCCGAGATTCTCTCAAAAAAAAAAAACTAGACGGTCTTGAGGGTATGTCCATAATCAAATCAGTCTAACATATACATATTTACATACATACATATGTATATGTAAAAGTCGTCTCGATAGCCGTAGCCTTTGATCTTGACTATTTTAGGGGGGTTATATAGATAAACATATTCATCACGAAAATTTTAAAAATTATACAAAAATTTTAAATATTCTTAGTATTAAAATAACTCGTTTTATACTAATAAATAATTTAATGTTTAAGGTTAGTACTTATAATTTTGTTACTATCCTCTTTTTAGGTGCTTGTGTACTTAATACCTTTTTACTTTCATTGCAAAAGTATGCAAAAATTTGAAATTCTTTTATAAATTTCGTTATCAATTTTCATAATATCGATAACGTCATATGGACTCAAATAACGATATTAATAATATTTTACACCCAGCTAACATACACATGTAAAAACATCCATATATACGAGTATATATTTATTTTGAGATTTGTCAGTTAAATGTGATTTCATTTTGAATTGAAGTTTAGTTTGTCCAATATTTGCAACAGTGGAAATTCAGAAATGCATTTTTATATAATAGTATTCATTATTTATATTCTACACCTCCTCCCAATACCAATATAAAACTAAATTATAATGAAAACTGGTGCTGTGACTTGGTTGATTACCACGTCGACTACTAAGTATAACATCAAATTCTGCCTGGGTTCGAGCCCCAGTTACGGGAACATCGATTTCTGTAATAAATTATTTCTATTAAATTATTAATTTCTATGAAAAATTACCTTATTATCCTCCATCAGCGATAATCCATACAAGATCAACACGCCGTCGACGCACAGTGGTTCAGAATCGTTTTTTATTGGCCAAAACTTTGTAACTTTTTAACTATTAAAGATTTGTTAGTAGTTCTTTTTCTAATCAATAGATAACATCTGTAGCTTTTTCGAGTGTAGGTTTTATTAAGATCGGTACAGTGGTTCTTACGAAATTTAAGCTTGAAATTCAATTTTCGATGTTTTTCGTTTTTATTTTGTTTCAAATCTGCCAACTCATTTTTGACCCATTTCCTCTTAACCGATTTGGCTCAAATTTGGGCCACAAGTCGACCTTGGATAGCAATTTAATATTTTGTTATCCTTATCGTGCCCCCTTTCCCGTTGAGGTATTTACAGTGTTTTTATTAGGGTGGCCCAAATTTTAATTTATGCTTAATAATACTTACATATTACCTAGTTTTTTTTTAAATAAAAGAGTGTAACATAATTTTTCTTTAAATATATATTTATTTGTAGTCATAAATAGATTGTAGATAAATAAAATAATATTTAATATTAATATTTGTATACTTTATTGCACTCAAATGTTAAATGCAAATTATAATTATTGTTTATTTGGCTGGAATATTTCTTGTAAATATTTTATATTCTGCTCTGGATTACTGCTGTCCTGTAGCAGTGCTTTAACTTTTGCACTTAGGTCCGAAGGATTTACTTTCCATTGACTTCGAATGCTAGAGATGAATGGATCTGACGTTGCTAATAATATGTGAAATAAGTCTTCATTTGTAGAACTTCGTGACGTTTTTCTGGTATTATTGTATGTTCTCTGTAAAATCTGTAATCATTATTTCTTTTTTCCTGGGCTTCCTCTGATAAATCTCCAATTGGTAATAAATGGTGCTTAATGACATCTTCTCCATGATAAAGAACTTTGTGCACTGTTGCTGACATATTTCTATAATTGAAGCATAGCCGCGAATAACGTTTTAAAAGCCGATTTTTACAAAACCTGTTTTTTTGCAGATTACAGTTAACTTGACTCTTTTACATTGCTCAATCACCAAATCAGCCAAAATTATGCACCTTATCGCTATCAAAATACAATTAGAAAAACAAATTATCTATATATTGCCTGCTACTTTAAAAACGTTTTTTACGAATTGCGAACAATTTTAATTTTGTCGCTTACAACGTTATTCGCGGCTATGCTTCAATTGTATTTGGATGTATATATAGCAACAGTTTCCTTGGCATAATCACCAAATTTTTTAACATTAATTTGTTCATTGCACGCAAGTACCTCAGTAATTGTTTTAAATCTTGAAATAAGATCTATATAAACACCTGTTATATCAGATGTAGTTTCGGGATCCAAAAAGAATCTTCTTGCTGTATTGTCATCGTTTGTATTGCCTGATCCTTGTTTTGGTTGATCTATAATTAACCCGTGTTTGAGAAATGCATCATGAACTTGTTTCTTTTTCAATTTTCTTTTCTCTTTGTTGGTGTCATTATTTCTTACTGATCCTGAAGATCCGAAGTCCAAATCATAGCTAATTTTCAGTATGTGTTCCATAAATCTTATTCTCGTATGTAGCGGTGATAATCCAAATTCAAATGCATCAATACTATCTAGTGACTTTGTAGGTTCTTGGTTTAACTGACTTGATGTTGCTTTACATATAATACAGCTGGATGAAGCTTTTGTATCAGTCAAAGCCTGGGCAGCTTTTTCGTCTATCATTGAAAGTATTAATTGATAATTCAATTTAATATCATCTATCTCTAACTCTAATAGCTTTAGTGTTGAAATTTGAGCTCTGATGTCACTTATTTCATTCTTAATGGTATCATGAGTTTCCTTTTTAAATTCAAATTTTATTGGTCTGCAGTACTTCGTGGACGATGGAGTATGATTTTTCCATTTTTAGCAGGTAATTGAAATATCTGTGCAAAATGAAATATTTTCAAAATTCTTTGAAAAATTCCCTAAAAAATTCAGGGAAGTTTTTTTTAAGATAGCAACCATTTGAATAAAAATTTAAACCACTAATAACTTTCCTCTTATTGAAATAACTATCTGCAATTTGTATTTATGACAGTGAATGATTTCTAAAATAAATTTACTAGTAATTTTGATAGAATTTTGCTTGTAAAAATGTTGAGTATTTTCATTAAAATAAAAAAAGTGTTCTACGGGCTGGTCCGGGCGGGTGCAAAAGTATATATAGGCTTATAGGGAACACTCTTGGCTTTCTTTGGGTGGTTTCGATTTTTGTTTCCATTTGTTTCTTTAAAAGTTATACACTACTAAACTTGAAATTTTATGAGTATATGGTGATTTTAAATTTTTTACATAACACCTTAACTACAAATTATACAGTGTGCGCAAATACCATTTGCCAAAACCAACAGTCCACCTAACATAACAAAAAAACCGCAGCCCATTAGCATTAATAGTTTTCAAGAAATCGTAATTAATATGAGATCAAAAATTACAATTTTTCTTTCATTTCTAAATTAACTAAAATTCCTTGTCTTTAGCAGCATGCCACGCCCACTACAGCGATAATTTTGACCAAATTTTTTGGCCACCTTAGTTTTGATATGTTTTCTGTCTGATGGTATAAAAATTTTAAAAATCTATGTCAACAAAAAATATAGGTTTTGGCCAATGAAATGTGATTCTGAACCACCGTGCGACGTAAAATAAATAAAAAATTTTGTAGAATACAAATCTTAACAAGTAAGAGTGCTATATTCGGCTGTGCCGAATCTTATATGCCCACCATCAAGTTGTGTTCAATTTAGAAACATATCGAGCCATTACCGCCAAAAGGGCTTAAGAGACATGATGGACGATTTTCATTTTATTATTAAAATGTATTATTCATGATCATCTCACAAGATATCAGGGCAGTAGAATTTACCGTTATGATTTTTCAGCAAAAACAATAAAGACTTAAGTCCAAAGATATTTTAAAAAATGCTTCTCCTGTAAATTTTAGTTTTTGGCACTTGAGTCTTTTTGACGGTAATGGCTTGATATGTGGACCAAATTCGTTGGTATTGTTGGTAAAATATTTGGACTAAATTCGGTTGCAGTAGCTTTATAGTTCAACATTTAAAAGTATCTTAGTGATGCTTATAAAATTGTATATACTGACAAATAAAATAAAATAAAATTTTCCTATTCTTAATATAGATATTACAATTGTATTCAATTTATCAGCATTAATGTGTTTCCCGGGGCGGGGTTATATGAGAGCTCTAAATAAATGTGAACCGATTTGGTCCATTCTCAATACACAACTTTCTCAAAATATCAAAAATACTTTTGCAAAATTCGCAAAAAATCGCGTTTTTTCTGACGGACATAAACCCCCTTTTCTTTTTTTTGTGTTTCCGTAAGATTTTTTATATGGGAGCTATGGTCAAATGGAGACCGATTGTGACAAAATTTTGCACACTGGCTGGCATTGTCATAAGACTTCCTTGTGATACATTTAGTGGCCAAAGCTATTATAGTTTAACATAGGGTTTGCAGTTCGGTTTTAACCGAAACCGAAACCTCGGTTTTTTATGCCTTAAAACCGAAACCGAAAACCATAGAAAAAACCGCGGGTTTAGCTATTTATTTTTTATAATTTTTTGGTTGGTATTATTTAGAAAAAACATTATCTTATCATAAATCTGCACATAATTTGTCTATGAAATAAAGCAGAAGAAAGAAAAAAACAAAAGGTGCCTTACAATGGACAAGTGCAAGGGGAGGACGGTATGTGACGGTATATTTTATAACCTGGGACTCAGCAGTATTTTTGGAACTTGTAATTCAAAGCAAACGCAAGAAACCATTAGACAAAAGCTAATTGAGTTTAATATTTCACTTGATACAAACATCGTGCCATGTACTATAGATATCAAATTTGGATCTGAAAATCAAACACTGCTTTAGTTATGGTTGGCACACGGAATTCAGCTTTCAGTCACTGATGTTTTTATGAAAATTTCTTATAAATCCAGATGTGGATGAATTTCAAACCGACGAAAGCTAAGACAATTTTGAAGATGGCGACGATGAAACTTTGAATCATTTAAAACCGATTGCCCATATAAATTTGAACCTAGAGGCTGTAAGAAAAGCTGTTCGGTATTCAATAATTCGTCAGTTCGTAATACTATTTTACAAACAAGCGTTAAAAAGCATCATAATCGTTAAAAAAAAACCGAAAACCGAACCGAAACCGGCCGGTTTTGGGTGTTTTAAAACCGAAACCGCGGTTTCTCATTTTCACGGTTTTTTGCAAACTCTAGTTTAACATTTATTGGCGTTTAAGTGTATTTTAGGTGAAATTTAGGCTGTTTCCGTAAGTTTTTTGTATGGGAGCAATGGTTAAATGTGAACCGATTTCGATGAAATTTTACATGCTGCCTAGTACTTATGTAAGACTTAAATATACCAAATTTGATCATCATAGTTATTATAATTTGTTATTTATTAGCAAATAAGCGATTAGCCTAGACGAGGTTATACGGGAGCTATGGTCAAATGTATACCGATTTTGCCCGATTTCAATACCAAAATTTTCCAAGAAATAAAGAATATTTATGCCAAATTTCAGTGACCTATATCCTTTCATTAAGGTTTTATCGTACCGACAACAGACAGACAGACGGACATCACTCTTTCATAAGGATTCAGAATATGCTTCAATTTTGATTTTTGAGCCAATATTAAGGAAATTACAAACGGAATGACAATCTCAATATACCCCCATTCTTTTTGATGGTGGGTATAAAAATGAACATGTCTTCATGTCATTTCACCCTCTCCCCTATTCCCTTTCCAATTAAGGTAACCCTAAACACATTATATACAATTGTAAATACCGCCTATTTGCCTTGAAAAAAAAATTAGTAAGAAAGTGCTAAAGTCGGTCAAGCCCGACCATATGATACCCTTCACCTATATTATAGCTCTTGCATAGTTGTTTGCTATTAAGAGTGGCTTAATGAAACTTTGTATGCTAGTAATGGAAAATAGTTCATTAACCTCTTTTATATTGTAAAAGTGAAAGAGTGTGTCGTACTATGAATGAATAAAAGCAAACAAGACTTAAATGTGTTTATCCGAATAATATATTTTCTGCTGAGTTTTTAAAAATGTTAAATTACACTGTTCAACACCAAAAACTGCAATCAAGTTAAACTATGTTTTTTATATGTGTCCCGAATAAAAATTATGCATTTTTGAAGAGTTTACCATACCTTGTCTAATTTCATTGAATGCTACATCTATGAATTAAGCATAAAATCGCCCTTAACATGTGCTTACACAAGTGTTTTGTGTCATCAATAGGTTTTACATTGCGATGTGCAATGTAAAAAAAATCAAGTGAAAATACCCATTAGAGCGTCTCGACTTATATGGGGAAAAAATAAAGTTCGCCGTACACCACCGAATATAAAGCATTGCTATGAGGTAGTTTCGAAGAATTTTTTTTAATTTTTTTCGTTGCACATTGGGGTCGCCAAAATACATTTTTCGTTATATCTTCGGCATTTACAGTCGGATCTCAAAGTGTGATATATCGATGTTTTTGTTTCGAGGAGGCCAACATTTTTCTTTAATAGTCATTATTCTCAGGTATCCGGTTCTAGTATTTATCTATCAGATCCCTGTCCCTACCACCCTAATGTACCACCCTAATATCAGAAAATTAAAGCTCTTAAAAAATCGTTAAACTTTTACTAAGGAAGTTTTTCGATTTTTCAAACCGATCTATTACAAACAAGGAATTTCTTATTTTGCCAATGATTAATCATTGAACTTAAATACATTCTTCTACATAGTACCTACCCAAGATATCTTAACTCATACAACAAGAATTATAAAAATTTTAAATCTTTTAATCAATTATGTTTTGAAAAGACTCAAGTTTGCTGTATTTTTGAGGGCTCTCAAGTTCTGAAAAAATGTGGCCCATGCGTTGCTCACCAGTGACAGCCATGGCAGATTAATGTACTACATGAACAAAACGTTCAGTGTTTTGTTAAAGGCATCGAGACAAAAACATCGATATATCACACTTCGAGATCCGACTGTAAATGCCGAAGATATAACGAAAAATGTATTTTGGCGACCCCAATGTGCAACGAAAAAAATTAAAAATTTTTTTTCGAAACTACCTCATAGCAATGCCTTATATTCGATGGTGTACGGCGAACTTTATTTTTTCGAGACGCCCTAATACCCATGTTTCAAAAATATGTCATTTAAATTAAATAAAGGTACAATTTGCAAAAAACAAACATTTACAAACATTTTATTAAAAAACAAGTAAGAGTGGTATATTCGGCTTTGCCGAATCTTGGATACCCTTCACCAATGGTGTTCCAAAAGTACTTAATGTAATTCGTAGCAATATTTGGTTATACTAGTATTATATGCAAAGAGTCTTCAAAGTTAAGAGTCGGAAAACGAAAACCTTTTCGGTGGCGTCCTCATCTAGAATAGTTATGCACCCAAAGGTTAGGTTGGGCAGGTGGCTGATGTCTAGGGAAGCTTCACTTGGGTTCTAAAGTGGTCCCTTTGTGAAAGATAATGATTACTAGACTACAAGTAGAGAATGCATATTTAAGCCAGCCAGTAGCTTCGAAATAAAATAGACACATATTTTACGAACATTTAATAAAGTTCGATAGACCAGATAAACCATGCAGAAAAGATGCTTCAAAATGTAGATGCCCTTACATTTGCAATAGCACATCGATTTGATGAAGTTTAAGTATTCTGACATGCAACCCAAAAACGCTGTGCCCAGTGAGGGTTGTGCACTTTAATTCGTACGAATTATCCAACTAGTAAAAGTTCTTGATTAGTTATGTAAAACTCTGAAGTTAGCGGACTGATTTAGGTCAAAGCTTTAACAATGATTGTCAATGTATACAAGCCTTCAAATTATAGGGTATACACTCTTAGTTTTAGATACATACGTGAAATATATAGCTTTTGAATGGATGGTTATCAGCTTTGTCGGAAAAGTTTACTTATTAATTTGAAGTTAGTTAATTAATTAAAATGAACACTTCATCAATAATATTTGGGATGTTTAGTTCTTTCGATCTGTCCGATGGATGTTTGGAAAGTTTTGCTCTAGTTCTTTGTGCAATTTTATTATGATTTAATTTATCAGCATTAAATCGATTCCCGGTCTGGTTTATGTGGGAGATTTCACTAAATGTGAATAGAGCTCGCCCATTTTCAATATCGAACTTTTCAAGAGATCAGAAATACTTTTGTCAAATGTTGTACCTCTAGAAAGTTTATTTTAGGCGCTATTGTCCTGAATATCAATATTGTACAACGTCTTTATACTAAATGTCATCATCGTATCTATTATAATTTGTCACTTATTAGCTACTAAGAGATTGCCTTAGGCGAAGTTATACGGAATCAATTATCAAACGTGAACGGATTTCTCCCAATTGCAATTAAAAAATTTAAATTTTTGTTGATATGTGAGATACTTACATACATATGTAGGTTTTGAATGGATATCATGTAATCAGCTGCATTTTTGTACTTCCTAGGAAGATTACCTATAATTTGATATATAATACATTCTCAAATGTTATCATAATGTTCAAAAGTCAGACACAAAATTAAGATAAATGCAGTGTGCCTGTCTGCTAAATAAAACCAGATTTGTGGAGCTCCTGAATTGTCCCACCCTGAATTTCATTTCATTGTCGTTCAAAACACCATCGCTTAAACGCTAAATTATATCTACCACAAATTACAGAATGCATCAGGATTTAGATAATCCCCTGCGAAGGATACTATTAAACTTCATCAAAATAAACATCTGAGATATCGACAAAACAGGAGCTCCAAAAACTTGACTACAACAGAAAAAAGGACAGACAGGTAGACGGACGGACATGTAGACGGACGGACAAACAAACAGACGGACGGACGGGCAAACAAACAGACGGACGGACAGACGGACGGAGGTCGCGAAATCGATTCTTGTGCCGATTCAGAGTTGATCGGTACAATTTGAATGGTATTCATAATCAGATTTGTGGAGTATATATATCAGATTTTAGAAAATCCTCCCATAAAGAACGATGTCAAATTTCATCACAATCGGTCCATAAACACCTGAGATATCGCTGAAACAATACTTACAAAATGTAAACAAAATTTCTTAGACACGTACTTTGGGCAATTTGCTGTACATCAAATGTAGTGTTATTGCGATATCTCAATTGTTTATGGACCGCTTTTGATAAAATTTAATAACGTGCTTGGTGGGGGAATTTCCTAAAATCTGATATAAAATGTACGTATGTCCGTGCTAAAGGAGGATGGTTTTTTCCTATTTCTGCATTTCATTTTTTCAACAAACATTCCCTAATGCGTACTTTGGGCAATTTGCGATACATAAAATTTAGTGTTTTGGCAATATCTCAGTTGTTTATGGACCGATTTTGATAAAATTTTACAGAGTGCTTTGGGAAAATATTTCCTACAATCTGATATATAACATATTATCACATGTACACCAGGAGTATCTTTTTTCTCTTGTTATTTAAAAGTGTGTTTCAATCAAAAATTTTAAAATTTTCGTCTAATTTTTGGTATTTTTTCGATATTTTCGGTGTTTATAAACCGATTTTAATGAAATTTAATAGCGTTCATTGCGGGAGAATTTCCTAAAATCTGATATATAATTTATGTAAGTCCATCCTCCAGGGGCTTCAGAAACTTGATTTCAACAGACAGACAGACAGACGGACGGACAGACAGACAGACAGACAGACAGACGGACATCGCTTAATCGATTCTCCTCCCGATTCTGAGTCGATCGGTATAATTTTTATGGGGTCTACGATCACTAATAAAAAAATTACAAACGGAATCACAAACTTATAATACCCTTTCACCTATTGGTGAAGGGTATAAAAATATCACATTCGAGTCATTTATGACTCCTCTGCACTATTAAAATAGGCATATCTATATGCTCATTTTTTGATCTTAAGTGATTGTTTTCTCGGGAAAAAAATGGTACCCTACCCGTGACTCTTCTTTTGGAGTCTTTTATTACTATATATATATCTATTATTTTCTGATCAGTTTCGAGTCATTTTTTAATGATTTGCGAGTCTTTATCGAGTAATTTTTTAGTCGTATTTCTAATTGTTTGCAAGTCTTTTTCGACCCATTTTTATACCCTTCACTACCATAGGTGGAAAGGGTATTATGATATATGTAACGCATAGAAATATTTGTCTTAGACCCATCTTTTAGTATACCAATAGGCTTTCTAAGTCGATTTAGCGTTAGCGATTTACCGTTTGGTTGGCTGGACCCCCATGTAAACCTTTTAATCAAAGTACAGGTCGCAATTCTAAAGATAATTTGATGAAATTTGGTACAGATCATTTTTCTTTGATGGTGGGACCATGGCTATTGAAATTCGTATGGTACCTCCCATAGGTAACACTTCCCGGAATTGATATATTGGCTACAAATATCAATATTTTTTCATGAAATTTAAAACAAATACTGCTTATGTAAACTAAAATCACTGTACGGTCTACATTTAACCATAGCCCCCATACAAACTTATGCATTAAACACATAGACAACAGCAGGCTACACGAACACCGACTACAAAAGTCGTTGGCTGCAATCGTCGCCTCGTAGTCAGCTACTTAATTATTTTGGGGACGGCAGCAACATTTAAGACGGCAGCTACATTTCGAAACACCTGTTTATGAGTGGTGCCAATATCGCGTTTATAAGATGGACAAAATAACAATTTAAATTTTGATAAAAACGACATAAATTCATTTTATTAATTAACCTCCGAAATCAGCGGTTTTCCTGTACCTGATGGTATGTCTATATCAAAAAAAAAAAAAAATTAAAGAAAGATTTTGGTGTGATCTCTAACAGTTTAAGAGTTATGGGCTTTTTAAATTTCAAGAATAATACGGTATAACTTTAGAAGTTTATATCCGATATTACCTTTTTTGGTATCAAACAAAAGCTACTGAAATTATCTTTTATATTCTTAGATATTCTATATAATATTCTTTATAATGGATTAAGAGCTAATATACTATAAACTTATTTTTGCAACCGACTTTTTTTTTATAAAAATTCGTATATCTTAAAACAATATAGATATAAGTATGCTCTTTTATATAATGAATTTTATAAAGGACATACTGGGCTTTTATATAACATGAACTATGTAGCTCTAGCACACGTAGCGTGTGAGTTAGGCAGTTTAAAAGATAACTTTTTAAAATTTCACTTCTATTGAGTTAGGGTTATATAAATATAAATTTTTACATAATATTTTATTAGATATTATTATATACATTAAATATATAAATATTTTATAAGTATGTAAATTGTTTACATAAATTCTCCCCATTGTATTTGTGGTAAATAAATTCAAGTGGTTTAAATCGCTAATTTTTTTTCAATATTGTATGGTGTTGACAGCACTAAATCTTTTATTGTCGCCAACAAAAATAGAAAATAGTTTAATTTTGGCTACAGCTACAGCGGTGGTCGGTAGTCGTGTAGCCGTGTCGACTCTAAAAAATTTATTTCTATTTGAATGCATGTATTCTAATTTTGACAGGTTGTAGCCCGTAGCCTGCTGTTGTCTATGTGTTTAATGCATAATGTGTCAAAGCTAGGGTTGCCAGTCAGGCTGGATTCGACTGGATTGTCCAGCTTTTTTAGCGCTTGTCCAGTGTCCAGCTAAAATTAAATTTGTCGAGCTGAAAGGTGAAAAATTGAAATTTTTTAATATTTTTAAAGAAAAATTATTTTTATGAAAAAGAACGCAATAAAAACTTTTGCAAAAGTGTATTTTTTCCTTTTTTAGTGATTTATGCGTTGATTAATTGATTGCATGATCTAGTTCATTTTGTAATAATATTATCCTCTATAAAATGTTCCCATTGTACTTACTTTACTTTTATGGCCTATATCAAAAACCTTTTAAGGTCAAAAGCCGAGCATATTTTAGAATTCCATGCGCTTTAATCATGTGCTCATATCCTCAAGTTCGTAGGTCAAGCTCTGAAAAGTTGTCCTCTACTTGACTTTTTCGAATTGTTTTCGGACGTCCTCTTTTACGAGTTCATTCGGAATCGTTTTCGAATACTTTTGTTGCTGGTGTATTTTCATACATTTAGCTCATTGTTCATTCAATGTCGATATTCATTGTTTATGCAAACCGGTCCAAAGATTTTTCGTAGAATCTTCCTCTCAAAAACTCCAAGAATAGCTTCCTCTGCCTGTGCAAGTGTCCATGATTTTACACCATATAATAACACGGGAAGTATAAGCGTTTTGTAGAGCGTAGTTAAAGTTATTACAGAGAGAGCTTTATTCTTTATCTGACATCTTATGCCAAAATAGAATCTGTTGGCAAGTATGATTTCGAAACTTATGTCATTATTTATGTTGAAAGCGGTACAAAGGTAAAAAAATTATTTTACAACCTCGTAGCTATAGTTCTCAATGATTACATGTAGAAACCAGCAGTTTTGATTCATTGACAACTAGACCCATTTTATTAGATTCCTTCTCGATACTTGAAAAGGCGGCAGTCAAATCGCGCAATGTCCGTCTCATGATATCAATGTCATTGACAAACGCGAGTAGCATGTATCTATTTTCTGTTTAAAATTGTTTTAGATCTCGGACAATTTCAATTTCTTTCGGTTTATCAAAAATTAATGATTCATAGAAGCAAATTAATAAAGCAAGTTTTTTATTATTAATGTCCAGCTAATTTTTGGGTTGTAAAGCTTTTTTTTCCTAATGTCCAGCTTTTTGAGGATTTGTGTCTGGCAACCCTAGTCAAAACGCACTAAATGAGGCAAAAATCACTTAAACGCTCTTAATAATGAGAATTCTAAGTTTATTTTTTGCAAACATAATTTTTTTAACAACTGTAATCAATTTGTGGATTGACCCTAGCTCTCATATAAGTCAAAATGACGGAAACAGCTTAAATATATAAGTTTTGAGAAAATGTTTGTATGATGGCAAAATTCAGCAAATATTTGTCTTTATACAGGAAAAACCTTAGTGGTGAAGGGTATCGTATGGTTGGGCTTGGTCGACTATAGCACTTTCCTACTTGTTAGTCGTATTTTTGACTGTGAACTGGGCTAATATGTATGAATATTTAACTCAATATAAACTTGTAAAAATTATAATTTAATATTTTAACTTTAAACCACAAGATTACTGAATTTTATAAAGTAAAATTTTTAATATTTAACGCTTGCTTCAAAGCTAGCTAGACCTAAAATAAGTTTTTTATCATCTAGATGAGCAATATATTACTCATAAATAACGTAAAGATGTCATATTTTAAACACCTGCATGATCAATTTTCGATTATTATATGTTTTGTTATTGTATTTTTAATTAATGACTTATTAAACATGGGCTCAAGTGATTGATCAGTTAATTGTATAAAGCACTTAAGGAAGACTTAGTTAGCTGATTTTTGATTAAACAATCTTATAAATTCTAGTAGGGTTACCACCTTACAAAAGAATTTCGCCTTGGTGGTGTAAATTGTACGGAGATCAGATAAAGTGAAAAGTCTCTTACACCGTTTTAGAAAACCGAGGCACTTGAATGTTTCTTTCGCCACTTGAAAACTGTGATTTCCATTCTCATGCCCAGAACATTAAGAGCATCTGATTCCTCAACATGAACACCACCCGGGAATATAAATGAAGTAACATGGTTCGTACAACATTGAGTTTTCCGAGCATTGAAATCAACTCTATTCGCACGACCTTATTCTAAATTGTTTCTAGATCTTGACCCTCCTGTAGAGGATCCCCTACGGAACCCATACTGGCGGTCGCTTAGTATGTTGTTAGACTCTAGATATTTAACAAAATGGTGGTTAACCATACTCTTTAAAACTTTGGAGAGTGCAGAACAAATTGCAATTAGGCGGTAATTTTCGAGTCCTTGTGTTGAGAATTTTCATTGGAATGTTACGATTTTCTAAAATTCTCCATATATAGCTTCTATTGACTAGAGCTAGGTAAATGCTCTAGTAATATTCTTACTGTGTTGATTAGATCGACACAAGAACGGTTTTTTCTAAACCCAAACTGATTTTCGTGGAGTGTAAAGAAAACTGCGTCGGAAATTTTATTCAAAATTACACGACTTAGAATTTTAGAATTGGGAGAAGTATTGACCAACTTTATTGTACGTTAGTGTTACACACCTAGAAATTCCATTAATACAGGCGCCGTTGTTGTTTATTACATCTGGAAGCCGATTCCTTATGAAAGTAATAAAGGCATTCGATGACTTTCTGATTAAAATTTTCCTGCATCTATTTTCCGATTTGCTTTCGTCGTATCAGACCTCAGAGCAGCAACCTTTATATCTGCTCCGCTCCTCGAGCGTACATCAAGTAAAGATGATCGCCACTTAGAGTTTATTATAATATGGTCGATTTGATTCTTAGTAATGCAATTCGGCGAAATCCAGGTTAATTTATGCAGTAATTTATGAGGGAAAATAGTGCCACCCACAACAAGCTTCTTTTCGCAGTATAGCTCGATCAGCCTTTCTCTATTATAGTTCTTAACTCCGACACCGTGTTTACCAACATAACTTTCCAAACCGCTATTATTGGCGTTAAGGTCGCCAAGTATCATAGTAATATCACAGTTATGTAAATTGCGGTTCATCTAACTGCTAGATACATCATAAAATGAATCTTTATCATTTTCAGATTGGATTTCAGTCGGAGCGTAGACATTGATAATTATCAAATTATTTTTATTGCCACGTTATCATGGACTTAGTCATTTTTTTCGATATTAGAAATCCCACACTCCAACTATGCCCATCGTGTTCCGGGCGGCTGGAGTAAAGGAACACAGTATTTTCATTCCGTATCTTCCCTTGCCCTGTCCATCTTGCACCGCCAACAAATCAATTTTATAATGGAAAATTTCTCGTCTTAGTTGTTCTAATTTCCCCTTTTCGTATAGCTTGCGTACGTTCCATGTAGCAAACTTTATACTTTCTTTGATGCCTATATTAGGTTTTATAGTCCGTTTTCTTCGGATAGAACTGGTTTCATTCATCGGGATGTTCTTGCATAGATTAGGAACCTCCAAAATCCTTGTGCTAGCTGCCGTATCAGGGGGGTTTCTCGCATGATTACCCCTTGGAGTAGTATATTCTGTAATCTTGCTTCTTTTCATGCTTATCTATCTTTGGCATAGTTACAGATATTCTTTCGAGCTCGGGCAAAGGTTAGGTGCTTTCCGGTAAGCGGAAATTACTAGCGAATAATTTTGATAAAAGGTTAGCTTTATCAACCGGGACTGTGTATGTTTGGTCATCCTTTAAAAAAGAAGAAATTGTAGAACTAGCATTATACTTGACTAGTTTAAAGAAATACCAGAAATTCTTGCTGCCTCAGGGAGTGTAAAAATTTTAGTACGAAAGCGTTGGTAGTACAAAGCCTTTTTACGCCTTAATACTTTGGCACACGTACGCCTAGCCTCTTTGCGTTGCAAATCAGTAACCGGATTTTGGTTATTACGCCAGTTACTGAAAGCAACCTCTCTG
The DNA here is from genome assembly GCA_933228675.1 of Stomorhina lunata. NCBI lineage: Eukaryota > Metazoa > Arthropoda > Insecta > Diptera > Rhiniidae > Stomorhina > Stomorhina lunata. Next base: position 44,057,108 of record OW121741.1, on the reverse strand, counting down.
GATATGACTGCATGCTTCCACGTTTTAACTAAGGTTTAAAAAATCAAGGGCTATTACTTGTAGGCACAAAGTTGAATTTTGTTAAATAGTGTAATTTGTAACAATTGTTGCTAAATAGTAATTTATTCGTGTTCTCTAAAAATTGATAAGGATCAATGGAAATGGTAGTATCTACAACTTGTTATTACCTTTCTTTATATCGGGTGGTTAAATTTCAAAGGCCGATGTTGATTTTGAATAAAACACAAACTATTTAGGAAATTACTGTAATTTTTTTAATTATGATATATTGGTATTACTTAATTATGTATGGAACAAAATATCGGCCAAATGGGCGCCGCGACCACGGCAGCACACCTCCATCCGATGGTCCAAGTTTTCGATGACCCTGAGGCATAATGGAGGTTCTATGCCGTTAATGTGCCGAATAATCTCATCCTTTAGCTCTTGAATTGTTGCTGGCTTATCGAAGTACACCTTCTCTTTCAAATAACCCCAAAGAAAAAAGTCCAACGGTGTCAAATCACATGATCTTGGCGGCCAATTGACATTGCCATTACGTGAGATAACACGGCCATTGAATTTGTTGCGCAAAAGAGCCATTGTTTCGTTAGCTGTGTGGCAAGTGGCACCGTCCTGCTGAAACCACATATCGTCCACATCCATATCTTCCAATTCGGGCCATAAAAAGTTCGTTATCATCTCACGATAGCGAACACCATTAACAGTAACTACCTGACCGGCCTCATTTTGGAAAAAATACGGCCCGATGATGCCGCCAGCCCATAAACCGCACCAAACAGTCACTCTTTGTGGGTGCATTGGTTTTTCGACAATCACTCTTGGATTCTCATTCGCCCAAATGCGGCAATTCTGTTTATTGACGAATCCACTGAGATGAAAATGTGCCTCATCACTGAAGATGATTTTCTTCGAAAATTGATCATCCACTGTTGCCATTTCTTGCCACCATTCTGCCCATTTTTTAGTTTTTGAGCCAATTGCACCTTGTAAGCGTGTAAATGCAAGTCTTTATGCATAATGTTCATCAACGACGAGCGTGATAGGTGCAATTGTTGGGCACGACGACGAGTTGAGGTGGACGGCTCTTCAGCCACACTATCGCGAACAGCTGCAATAGTTTCTGCAGTACGAGCATGCACTGGTGTTCTCACATCTTCTACAGACCCGGTTTGCTCGAATTTTTACACGATTTTTGCGATTGTACGCACATTTGGACGATCAAATTGGCCAAAAAAATCACGAAGTGCATTTTGATTTGAACACCCATTTTCATGTGTAAATCTCCATGGTTCAAATTGAGTTAGTCTGAAATAGAGAAATGTCAAATAAAATTCGGAAAAAACTTGGCGTTTAGGTGTGGTTCACATTCAACATCGGCCTTTACAATTTAACCACCCAATATTATATTTCGAAAATCGACTTATATAGATTAACCACTCTCATTCTCTCTCACTACTCATTCCTGTGGTGAACTCCTTAAGCATAACAACTAAAAACCCTGGGCCCAAAGATTTTGAAGTATATAAATACATATGTTTCGGCCCCTATTTCAATATGATACGAATTAATCTAATATACATATTTTTTGGTTAATTTTAAAGTATTATTTTAAACCATTTTAATCTCCTATTCAAATACATACATAATTGGTTTTCTATTGAAGAAAGATCAAATGATTTGAATACCCTAATAATTATGACTATTCAAATAATTAGAAATAAAGCAACTCTTCTTCTACTTAGTAGTAAACAACAAAAGGAATACAAGTAAAACAATGAAAATGCCTTAAAACAGAATAAAATATTAAAAATTTATAAACTTTGTATTGTTTCATTTGGATTACATTAGTCCATCCATCCATCACATTCTAAAAACAAAACAAAGAATAAAAAATGATGGAATAATGCTGACATAACCTCAGAAAAACAACAAAATACTAAGAAACAATAACAAATACAACAGCTACAATAATAAACACATTAAAGCAAAACAAAGACAACAAAAAAAGTGTTAAAGAGCAAAACAACAAAAAAATTAGCAAAGAAATACAAAATTTAGAAAGAAAATACAAATCAAAACAACAATAACTACGAAAACAACGAAAACAAACCTGAAACACACAAAAATATAGTAAATAAATTATTTTTAAACATTTAATCATCAGCACGAGCGAACCACCATGAAATTACCCTCGACCGGCACCAGCAAAAACTCACCGCCACCACCAACTTTATCCAAAAGATACTTATACTCTCAGACATAAAACAATTTGATTTATTTTCTGCGTTTTTGTTTTTTTTTGGAATGAAATACAAAAGTTTTAACAAATTAACAAAGAAAATGAATTCGTTTCATTACAGTTCTATTTAATTTAAATCGAATCTGTCAGATATGACTTCATAGGCATTTTTCGTCATTCTCCTACAACGATGTTGGCCAAATATTGATTTCTAATATAATTTGAGACACGTATTTTTTATTTAAACAATATTGTAAGATTGTTCCATTTCGGCATCTTAAAGACCAAATAACCTATCTGCAAAATTTTAAAAATTGAGTTTTTTATGGATTATTATTCCCTATATCATAACGTATATCTGTGCAAAATTTTAAATATCTAATGTCACAAATGACCAAATTATTACAGTTTTTGTACCTAGAGGACCGTTACGCACTTAAAAAAGATAAAACTAAATCATCAAAAATCGCAATAAAAGTTTAATTTTGTTGCATAGTGTAATTTAAAGAATCATTATGTACTTTCATTTGCCTAAACCAGTAAAAGAAACTATAACTGGTATTATTTAATTTATATAATATTTATATGTATAAGAAAATTTTATTTATTCATACTAATTAGTACTGCAGATAAGTTATTTGGTTTCAGATTTTTGCAATTCCAAATAACCTAAGTGACATAACATAAGCTGTGTTTAGAAAAACAAACTTTTTTCAACCGATATATATATATATATATATATATATATATATATATATATATATATATATATATATATATATATATATTTCTGGTTTAATTTTTATCCAAATACATAATTTTCGTTTCAATATTGCAAATAGTTCCAATTTTATAAAGTTTTTTCCCTCTCCTGTAAACTTTTGAAAACTGTAGATAGGCTATTTCGTCTTTTAAGTGACGATTTAGAAAATTGATATGCATGTCAGTTTGTCGAACTATTTCAACGAATGTTCTTCAGGTCTTGGGTGTGGATCTTCTTGATTCTGCGTTTTGCTATTATTTTCAAAGTCAAGAAAGGGCTACCGCTTCTCTTATGATTGATTGAAGGAGGACGCTTCAAACTGACAGAGTCAAAGGACGGTTGACATAGGAGTTATCTATTATCTCCTTCGTAGATAAACTACTAATCTACAGAAAACGGCCTCTGTAATTTTACGAAAGAACGTTCGAAACTTCAATGGAAAGACCCAGTAGAGGAATCTTTAAAAGCTTGGCCTACAAAATTGGAGAATATGCGTTTAAGATCGAAGCGCATGGAATTTTAAAATATGCAAGGCCTTTGACCATAACAGGTTGTAAATAAAGGCCGTATAAATAAGTAGGTACTCTTAAAAAAATAAAGTTATCGGAAAACTTCCTACTAACTGTTTTTTGTTTGAAATTTAATTTCTTCTTCTTTGTTATCCTTGACTCCCAGTGGAGCATAGGGCCTAATTTAATGTTTATTAATTTTCCCATAGAACAGGTTCGACATAATAATTTCTGAATATATGTATAGGCATAACAAAATCTAATGCATTTCAATACTCAATTACTTAAATTTTCCTAAATGAATTCAATCAATCAATATTCATTCAAACCTAATTGTCATGTAGACCCTAATAAAGTCGTCGTTGTCGGCTAAAAATGCTCCAACAAGATCTATTTCTTTTCAATTTCACAGCAACCGACAAAAGTATTTTTTTTTGTCGTTTCTTATTTTGCTTTTTAAATTTTTGCAATTTCTTTTCTAATATATATTAGCTTGCTAATTGTACTCGAGCACAATTGTATCTATAAGATTGTTTTGTAGTCATTGTTTCTATCATTTTGTTGGTTGTTATTTTATTGATTTACACAATCGCAAAACAATTGAAACGTTTAATTAAATCTGCACCAAAATATCTACATACATATAAAATATTTGTATGGAAGTGTATGTATGTATGTATGTATATATGTACTCAAATAGAGCGTAAATAAGTAGTACGTACAAATAAAGACTTGATGCATTGAGTAGTTCAGATACTAATGTTCGTATGTATGTACTTGTGTGTAGGCTTTTAAGAATTTTTGTAAACTATACATGTGTATCTACAAGATGTTTGTAAATATTTGTTTACACTCGCAGATTTGTACATGGAAAAGTTTAATTATTTACAAAGAATCTTTATTTGGTTATAGTTTTTCTTCGAATGAATTGGGTTACATATTGATCAATTTTACCCAGCAAAATATTGAGATTCGAAAAGGGGTAGTTATAATGAATATAAAACAAGTTAGAAAGTGCTATAGTCGGTCAAGACCGACCATACGATACCCTTCACCACTAAGGTCTATATAAAGACAAATATTTGCTAAATTTTGCCATCATACAAACATTTTCTCAAAACTTATATATTTAACCTGTTTCCGTCATTTGGACTTATATGAGAGCTAGGGTCAAATGTGGACCGATTATCTCGAAATTTAGCAAATTGATTACAGTTATTTGTTCTTTATTCTCTTCTTCAAGATCTGTCACTTAGCTAAATATTAAATATTAAGAGGGTTTATATTCGAAAAGTGCTATCTACAAATTCACAATTTTACAGGAGAGCGAAAAAACTGTTTTTGTCATTAACTATAAGAGAAGTAAATAAACTATGTTTTTTTTTTTTTTTTTTTTTTTTTTTTTTTTTTTTTTATTTAGGACCAGCACTCAGGGGATGACCCCTACTTATGCAATGCATTGTGTTGGAACTAGGAAAATAGGTTATGGGAGGGTGGATAGATGGAGTAGTGTTTATGGACATTTGATTTGAACTTCCCTATATTGCAACTGGCAGGGAAAATTTCTGCGGGAAGTAAATTCCACATACGAACTGTACGAATGAATTTTCTCTGTAGTGTGTTGTTCTGTCTACTGGCCAATCGACTACGAAGGGATGAGCTCTAACAGACAGACGTGTATTGCGTAGAAAAATTCGAGTTTCAGGAACAAGTTCCCTTATTTCATTAGAGCACATTCCAAAGTAGTAACGATAGAACAGTGTGACACAACCCACATTGCGACGGTGCTCTAGTGAATCAATAGAGTTGGATACCCTACTGTCACCAATAAGTACCTTCGCCCTCTCCTGCACTCGGTCGAGAAGCTCCAAAATAGACTTTGAAGCACCGGCCGGAGTTGTATTCCATTTTCGGTCGAATATAGGTGGTGTAAATAGTAAGGAGATCAGATGGAGTGAAGTATCTCTTACACCACATTGAATTCTCATGCCCAGAACATCAAGAGTATCTGATTCCTCGATATTTTCACCACCCATTAATACAGATGAAGTAACATGATCCGCCGTGCGTTTGTGCGTAAGCATACAACACTGAGTTTTCCGCGCATTAAAATCGACTCTATTTATTCGCACGACCCCATTCTGAGATTGTTTCTAAATCGCGGTTTAATGATTCATTCATGTTTTGCCTCATAGTGCCAATCTCTAAAAGGTTTGGTCTATGATTGAATGAATACGAATGGCAAATGTTACTATCATCTGCAAAAGAGTAGATAGGATTAAAAGTTTGACGTAGAAGGTCGTTTATAAAGATAAGAAACAGAGTAGGAGAAAGAACGGAGCCTTGCGGTACCCCTGAATTTAGCTTGAACTCGTTTGATGAGATCCCATCTACAACAACTCTTATAGTGCGATCTCTGAGAAAGCTCGATATAAATCGAGAGAAGTTATTACCGACACCAAAAGCAATAAGTTTTGATAGAAGTGCTACGTGCCACACTCTATCAAACGCCTTGGAAATATCCAGAGCCACAACTTTACTTTCGCCAAAACGGTGTATTGAATGACACCATTTTTCCGAAAGGAAAGCTAGCAGGTCTCCCGTAGAGCGTCCCCTACGAAATCCATACTGGCGGTCGCTTAGTAGGTTGTTAGATTCCAGATATTTAACAAGATGGTGGTTTACCATACTCTCCAATATTTTGGAGAGTGCAGAACAAATTGATATTGGGCGGTAATTTTCAGGGTTGGTAGCCTCACCCTTTTTAGGGATTGGCGTTACATTAGCAACCTTCCAACACCGAGGAAATTTACCAGCATGGTACAAGGTGCTGAAAAGGTTAGCTAATGGACGCGAAAGCGTCGAACAGCACTGCTTCAAGACCAGTGCTGGAATACCATCCGGCCCTGGCGACTTGTTTATGTTGAGATCTGCTAAAACCCTTTTTACAGCACGGGCGCGAAAGAATATCTTTGGCATAGTTACAGATACTCTTTCGAGCTCGGGCGGAGGCTGAGTGCTTTCCGGCAAGCGGGAATTACTTGCAAATACTTCAGCTAAAAGGTTAGCTTTATCAGCCGGGTCAGTGAATGATTGACCATTCCTTAAAAGAGAAGAAATTGTAGAACTAGCATTATTCTTGACTCGTTTAACGAATGACCAAAAACTCTTACTGCCCCGAGAAGCAGCAAGAATTTTAGTACGAAGACGCTGCTCGTACAGAGCTTTCTCACGTCTTAATACTTTGGCACATGTACGCCTCTCACGTTTGCGTTGCGTATCAGTAACTGGATTTTGGTTATTACGCCAGTTTCTGAAAGCTTCCTCTCGGGATCTGACTGCTTGTTTGCACGTCTGATTAAACCAAGTTTTTACTTTTGGTTTAATCGAAATATTTTTCACTGGGATAAACATTTTCATTCCCAGCTTAATAACATTTGAAACCATTTCCGCCGAGGCATTGACATTGCTGTCGAGGAAACAAAGTTTCCAAAATATAACGAAAATTGAGGATTTTATCAAAATATCACGAATTTTAATTAAAATAATAAGTTTTTTGAATAAAACAAGATTTATTATAAATATATTAACAGAATTTAAGGTATTCTCTTTCTTATATGACCTTTATTTACAATCTGTTAAGGTCAAAGGCCGAGTTTATTTTAGAAATCTACTATAAATTAAATTACAATGTATATTTTATAACAATTGTTATTATTTCCACAAATATTTTTCATGTAGATAGCACTATTTGTTGATTATGAGTAGATAGAACAAACACAATTAAAAAAAAAAATGTTTTAGAATTGTTTTTCTTTCTTAAAATTTATATGGCATATGACAGATAAGCCAAGGAACACGTTTTTATAAAAAAAAAACCATTTTGGTCGAAAATGTAGATAGCACTTTTTGAATATAAAGCGTCGATAAAATGTCATTATTAATAAAACTATAAGCATTTAAGCCGCCGTGGTATAGCAGGTTAGTCATCCACCAAAGGACCCAAGTTCGATCCCCGGCCAGACCCACTTGAAAAAATAAATTTTCAAAAAAGCGGCGGTTCACCTCATAACTCAGCTAGCCACTGGTTATTGAGTATTAGGCGATGTAAAACTTCTCTAACTAATGCATTTGCCCCTTGTTCCAATTGAAATGTTGTCGGGGAAATATATATATATATATAAATATATAAGCATTTATATTTTAATTTTTTTCTACAAAACCCTTTACCCATTTAGACAAAACCCTCAATATTTCAAAACACGAAATTTCGACTTAAGCCATTATTATATGTTGCCACAGATATCAACTTTCTCTAAGACAATTTAGGGAGTCGTGGTAAAATCTAATTCATTAACCAAATTTTATAATATCTTTGAATGTTGTTAAAATAACTTCGAAAGACATTCCCAGTGAATGTTTTCTAAATTGTTTGCTGGTTATTTAACTTTTAATCTGTTCCTTCCCCAGTCGTCTCCTCTAATCTTAACAAAGGGTATCTTTATCTGGTTCATGTTAATACAATAGTTTAAAATCTATTGAGACAAACGCATTTTGTCTGGTTGATTAGTCGAGGGCATAACCTCGATTTTTCTTTTCAATATAAGCATTTAGCAAATAACAAAATAGAACATCGTTAGATTATTGTAAGCTAAGACATCCGTCTAGCGTTACGTCCTACTCAAAGATTGAATTGAATAATCGCAGAAGCAAGTATTTTTTGGTTCAATTCAATTTTTTTAATGTAAGATGCAATTTTTCTATTGTAATGAAGTTCCGTTCAATAAATTTTAATTTAAAATTTTGTAACTAAAATGCTTTAAATTGAAAATACGTGGGCACATTTAATTGGAAATATATACCTAACAGTGGGACAATTAGTTTTTTATAGTGATTATTTTAGGAACTTTATTAACAACTTAATTATGTAGTTCATTAATTGTAAACTTTATGATTTGAAAGACAACGCTTATGAAAATCTCATTGGAAGGGGATAAAATTATTAATTTCAATAAAAAATCTACTACACAAGAAATTTCCCGATCTTACTTACTTTAATGTTCTATAGTTACAACCTGTTTAGATCAAAGGCCGAGCATATTTTAAAATTCCATGCGCCTCTACCTTGTGCGCATATTCTCCAATTTCGTAGGCCAAGTTTTAAAAGATTTTTTTATACATAGTCTTTCCATCGAAGTTTTGGACGCCCTCTTTTACGAGTTCCCTCAGGATCATTATCGGACACTTTTCCTGTCGGAGTATTTTCATCCATTCACACAACATGTCCTAGCCAACGCAGTCGCCGTTGCTTAATGCGTTTCACTATGTCTATGTCAGCGTATAGCTCATACAGCTCATGGTTCATTCGATGTCGATACTCATTGTCCAAAGATGTCGATACTCAAAGTCAAAAAATTGTTCGTAGAATTTTCGTCTCAAGCACTCCAAGATTAGTTTCATCATTATTCAGCACCATGCAATAACACAGGTAGTATAAGCGTTTAGATAGTAATTTTACTTCTTACGGAGAATAGTTCATTTCTTAACTGCTTGCTTAGACCAAAATAGCATCGATTGGCAAGCATGATTCTACGTTTGATTTCGAAGCTAATATCATTGTTGATGTTCACAGCGGTACCAAGGTATACAAATTCTTTTACAACTTCGAAGCTATAGTTCTCAACGGACACAAGTGGTCCAAAGTCTAGGGGTCTGTCTGCCTATTGAAACCATTAGTTTTGTTTTTGATTTATTGACAGATAGACCCATTTTGTTTGATTCCTCCTCGATAATTGAAAAAAACGGCAGTCACTTCGCGCAATATGCGTCCAATGACATCAATGTCATCGGCAAACGGTAGTAGCAGTTGTATTAACTGCAGCATCTCGAAAGATTTCCTCGAATATAATATTAATGAGATCGCATGACTAACTATCGCCTTGCCTGAATCCCCGTTTAGCTATGAAGGATTCCGATGGGTACTTACCTATTTAAACTAATGAGATTGTATTACATAGTTAACCTTACCTTATTAGCTTCGTAACGATGCCAAACTCAGACATGGCTTTAAACAACTTCCTTTGCATCGGGCTGTCAAAATCAGCTTTATAGTCAACGAAGAGATGATATGTATCTATTTGTTTCTCTTGAGTCTTCTTCAGGGTTTGACGTAGAGTAAAAATCAAGTCAGTGGTAGATATACCTGGTCTAAAGCCACATTGGTAGATCCCAATTATTTCATTAACTTTAGCTTAAGCCTTTCACACAGCACGGTCGATAGAATATTATATGCAATTGAGTGAAGACTTATTCCTCTATAATTTGCGCATACAGTTTTATCTTCTTTTTTGTGCACTGGACAAAGGACACTGAGACTCAAATAGTTTGTCATGCGATCTTCTGACCATATGGTTTCTAAAAGTTGGGACATTCGCCTTATTAACACCTGCCTTAAAAAGATCTTTTGTTAAGCCATCGGCACCCACGGCTTTGTTATTATACCCACCATCAAAAAGAATGGGGGGTATATTGAGATTGTCATTCCGTTTGTAATTTCCTTAGTATTGGCTCAAAAACCAAAAACGATATATATTCTGAATCCTTATGAAATTCTAAGACGATTGAGCTATGTCCGTCTGTCTGTCTGTCTGTTGAAATCACGATAACGTCTAAACGAAAAGAGCTAGCTAACTGAAACTTAGCAAAAACATTCTTTATCTATGAAAATTTTGGTATTGAAATTGGGCAAAATCGGTTAGCATTTGGCCATAGCTCCCGTATAACCTCGTCTAGGCTAATCGCTTATTTGCTAATAAATGACAAATTATGACAGTTATGAATCTATGGTATCTAGAAGTTTTAGATAAGCACTAGGCAGCATATAAAATTTCATCGAAATCGGTTCACATTTAGCCATAGCTCCCATACAAAAAACTTACGAAAACAGGCTAAATTTCACCCAAAATACACTTAAATGCCAATAAATCTAAAAGTACAACAGATATAACCACTAAATTTGGCACAAGAAAGTCTTATATCAATGCCAGTCAGTGTGCAAAATTTTGTCACAATCGGTCACTATTTGACCTAGCTCCCATATAAAAAACTTACGAAAACACAAAAATTCAAAAAGAAAAGGGGATTTATGTCCGTCTGTCCGTCAGATAAAATCGTGATAGCTCCTTAACTACAAGAGCTAGTAAGACTAAATTAAGCACAAGGAAGGGTTATGTCAATGCCAGCCAGTGTGCAAAATTTCGTCACAATCGGTCACCATTTGACCATAGCTCCCATATAAAAAACTTATGGAAACACAAAAATACATAAAGAAAAGGTTGTTTATGTCCGTCTGTCCGTCAGATAAAAGCACGATAGCGCCTTAACGAAAAGAGCTAGAGGGACAAAATTTTACAAAAGTATTTTGGATATCTTGAAAAAGATGTGTGTTGAAAATGGACAAAATCGGTTCAAATTTAGTTAGAGCTCCCATATAACCCCGCCCCGGGAAACACATTAATGCTGATAAATTGAATACAATTGTAATAGCTATGACGATTAAATTTAAAATAGGGAAGTTTTATGCAATTTTTGATCAGTTTATCAAATTTTATAGGAATCAGTCCATATTTGACTTAAGCTTTCATGTGAAAAACACTCACGGAAACCAAAAATTTTAGCAAAGGCCAGTTAAAAGCCATTAAATTAGAAACTATGATAGCTATGGTCACTAAATAATATAATATAAATAAAGCTCTCTATATATACCAGCCAGTGTGTAAAATTTTGTTATAATCGGTCAACATTTGGCTATAATTCTTATATATATAACATCCCCTTTTTATATCTACAATCAAAAAGATTTGGAGGTACATTCATTATATTAAGATTGCACCTATGAAATTATATAGGCATCAATCAATGTTCAGCCCAGACTTTATATATGATGAATGCATTAGGAACTCATAACGAAAAGTATTTAACAACTTATTAATGTAAAACTATACCTGGTTATGAGACCGAATTTTGATCAAAGTAAATACTGGGGAAACCACTAAAATATTTTTGAATGTTGAACTATAAAGCTACGGAAACCTAATTTAGTCCAAAGGTTTTACCAACAATACCAAATAGCTTAGCGATTTTTTCAGTTTTGGTGCAGATTTTGAATTAGCTGCACCCTTGTAGATATATGAGATATGTTTCTAAATTTAACACAACTTGATGGTGGGTATATAAGATTCGGCACAGCCGAATATAACACTCTTACTTGTTTTTTAGTCGAGTTATTGCAATTCTAAAATCATTTTGGTTTGGTGATGGGCATATAACGCCGTCATCATTGACTTGTTCAAGCGTGTCATCTTGGTCGCTTTCACATGATACCAACAATTTTCAAAAGTGCTCTTCCATAGTTTCAGTACGTTTTCAGCATCTGTTACCGGCCAAACATTTTTGTTATAGCATGAGAGAATTCCCTGTCTAATAATTTCTCGATTTGTCGATATCAATTGACCGCCTCGTTCTTATGATTTAACGCCTCTGAACTATTTTCTCTGGAACTATTTAAAGGACCACAAGCAACTGACACTCTCTATAATAAAATTTGTGAAAGGAGCGGACGTCTGCTGACATGCTAGAGATGGACATTCAACCAAAGTCATACTAAATAATCCTTATCCATCCTATATTACGGCTGCGAACCTTGGAAACGCACAAATGCCATCAATAAGCGCCTACCTTTGCAAACAAATGCTTACTGTAAATCTTTAATATATGATGGTCGTATCGCATGAAGATCTACTAAACGCGACAAAACAAATCCCTTTTTTCTATAGAAGTATGTCAACGGAAATGACGGTGGATGGGCTACTTCGTAGAATAGAGTTCGATATAAAATAATGGTTGAGGCCCTATGATCCAGTGGTAGTCAAGGATAGCAGAAAAAGAAGAAAAAAAATATTCCATAATTAATTCCTATATTTCAACTTTATATATATAATTCCCCGACAACATTCCAATAGGAACAAGGGATAATTCGCTCAGACAATGAGCTGCATCCGATTCTATTTTTAGACTCATTGAAAGGGAACTACGTTTTAACTCCAACTTTACATTGATATAATTTGAACTGAATTTATAAAACAAAAATGTGTTTTAAGCCAATTTACTTCTTAACCTTAAATTAAGCCACACTTTTTATATAGCTACTTTCTTTTCTCGCTTTACATTATATGACTTTATTTGGAGATGTCAATTGGCCGTCTCGTTCTTCTGATTTAACGCCTCTAGATAAGTATCTGTAGGAGATATTGGATAACAAGTAACGTTCCTGATTGGTCTTAAATTGGTAAGCCCAGACTTATCTTGTTTACCATTCATCTCAACTGTGTACACTGGCCTCATCGTGGTATCACCCGGGCAACTACGTTAACATCCGTTGATGTAGTGATCTAACTTGTGCCGCGAGTTCTCCCAAAAGAACGATAAAAATATGGTCTAGGACATCGGGCTAGTAACCCATTCCTGGAAAAAACAATTACTATTGAAAAGCGAAAATTAGAATAAAAATCGCTCCCCTAATATTAGAAGAGGACGTCCGAAACTTCGATGGAAAGACCAAGTACGACCAAGCTTGGCCCACGTTTTTTAAAGCATGGCTTACGGCATTGGAGAATATACGCACAAGATCGAAGCGAATGGTATTCTAAAATATGCTTGGTCTTTAATCTTAACAGGTTGTAAATATAGGCCATTTAAGTTAGCAAAGACTTTTATCTTTGGGGCTATTTGTAAGACCACAAATAACTAAAGCGCTCAAGCATGATAAGGTAAGAAATCATAAAATTTGTCAAAAATTTGAGTTTTTAAGACAATTTACTTCCTAACCTCAAATTTGAAAGTAGGTACTTATTGGTAGCACTAGCAAGATTATTGATATACCCTTAAGTAATCCGATGGACATAAAATCACTTTCTAAATCGATTTAACTGGTTGTGCTGCAGGTTACAGGTCGTAATTTTGAAGAGATTTAAATTTTGGACTGGCATTTGTACGAGAATGATGTCTTTTTAAATCGGAATATTATTTCGGTTGCCATCCATAGGACTTTTTTTTCCTGAAAAAGTGATTTTGGCTTATATAAGATTATACCATACCAGTACCAGGACTAAATTTCAAAAGTCACTTACATACACCGAAAATCACAAAGCGTTTTTAAGATAATTGTAGTTTTTTTCAACAAATTTTCCGCGATATCAGACCCGATAATAACATAAGCACAAATACGTCCTAAGTTCGATCCCTGGTCAGACCCATTTAAAAAAAATACAAAATTTTCAAAAAAGCGGTTCACCTTATAACTCAGTTGGCCACTGGTTATTGAGTATTAGGCTATGTAAAACTTCTCTAACTAATGCATTTGCCTTTCGGAGCGGAGTTAAAACGAAGGTCCCTTTCAATGAGTCTAAAAATAGAATCGGATGCAGCTCATTGTCTGAGAGAAGTACCCCTTGTTTCAATTGGAATGAAGTGGATTAAAAACGTATGTCCCTAAAATATTTATACCCTTCACCACCATCGGTGGAAAGGTATTACAAGTTTGATGTATGTAACCCATAAAAATATAAAATACCTTTAGGCTTAGAATCGATTTAGCGATGTCAGTTTGTCCGTTCGTGGATCCGTCTGGAATGTAGTGGAATTAAAAACGTATGTCCCTAAAATATTTATACCCTTCACCACCATCGGTGGAAAGGGTATTATTTTTTATCATATACCTTTAGGCTTAGAATCACTTTCTGAGTCGATTTAGCGATGTCAGTCCGTCCGTTAGTCGGTCCTTCTGGCTGGACCCCCATGTAAACTATGTAATCAAAGTACAGGTCGCAAATCTAAAATTAATTTTATGAAATTTGGCACAGATAATTTTGATATTGGCACTATCGCTATTAAAATTCTTCAAAATCCCACATCCCGGAATTGATGTTTTGGCCACAAATATCAATATTTTTCATGAAATTTAAAACAAATACTGCTTATGTAATTCAAAATGTCATTAGCATGTCATCCTAACCCACTTGCTCGAAACATATTAAATGGTCGCGGCCATGTCCGTCTCAGAAGGAGGGATACTAGCGACCTTTTCAGCAGAAATTGAAAACGGATTTTTGGAGTAGAAAGGAATAATCCTACCGAAGAAAAGGATTATGTGGTTCATAATTGGACTTTCATGATTTATTTATTTTAGATTTAAGATTTGTAAACTTATTGTTAGTTCATTAGATTCAATGAAGATTCAATAAATAAGAATAGACGAGAAAAAAAAATGTAATTCAAAATCATTGTACCAAATTTCGTTGAAATCGGTCCAAATTTGACCATAGCTCCCATACAAACTCTTCTGTCAAAACGACCTAATTGAGTCAAAAATCACTAAAACACTCATAAATCTAAAGATTATAAGAATTTTGAGTTGATTTTTTGGATACATAATTTTTGTAAAAACTGTAATCAATTTGCCAAATTTCGATATAATCGGTCCACATTTGACCCTGGCTCTCATATAAGTCCAAATGACAGAAACGTCTTAAATTTATAAGTTTTGAGAAAATGTTTGTATGATGGCAAAATTTAGCAAATATTTGTCTTTATACAAGAAAAAGAACACCTTTGACATTAGTGGTGAAGGGTATCGTATGGTCGGGCTTGACCGACTATAACACTTTCTTACTTGTTTTATTTTAATTTTACCTCATCTGTGATAAGTATCAAATAATAAGTCTGACCGACCACAGCACTTTCAGAATTGTTTGCATTGCATACAAACTGCACAGAAACAAGTTTGAGAGGTTATGCTAGTAAATTCTAAATAGCTTTTAGGTATACCCTCGCAATCAAAATTACTATGTCTATAAATATGAAGTAGTTTCTTTACAATACTCGGTATCTGTTTATAACGGAATGTTTTGTTAGAAATTCAAACAAAATTATTAATAAAAACAATTTATTTATTAATACCATAAGAGAATTGATATGAAAATGTTTAAAAATTATAAAATATTGAACAAATAGAATAAACACACATTAAATTCCATGTATGTACGTACGAGTATGAGTAAAAATGTATGAAATAATTTATTAATAAAATTCGTAGCATGACGTCACACTAAGAATATCTTGTCTGTCTATGTAAATTAATTTGTAAGTAAACAATAAATTACAAAAACACGAAATGAGTAAAATTGTGTAAATAGTGTAATCACATATGAATGTAAAAATATAAAAATTTTGTTTAAGATACACTAGTCGGCAGAATTATTTTGACAAACCAGTTGTTTTTCTTCTTTTTTTATTTCCGGTCCTAGCAATTAAAAAACTAAATTAAAAATATTGAAAGTAGTAAAAAATATTGTAATTTATTAGAAAACAAAACCCCTTTCAAATTTTAAAAGTTTTGCATAATTTCTTTTTAATTGAAACTAAAAAAGGAAATTTTAGGATGTGGCATAAGTATTTTGACATATTCTTACAGAGCGTATTTAAATATATTGGAAGCTTCAATTAATCAAAAATATATTCTCTTTTAGCATTTAAAACGATTTGGTGGAGGTTCGGAACAGAATCCACCAAGAACTGCAGAAACTCCATTGAAATCTCTTTCCAAGCATTTACGACCTCAATAAACATTTTATCATTTGTTGTTGCCAAATCTGCAGATCTGTTTTGCTTTCTGTATGACTACACATTTTCTATTACATAAAAAATTACATGTCCTTGAGGACTTGCCGAAGGCAATTGACCAAAAAATGTCACTAAGTCAAATCGATGGAATAGATCGAAAATGTATTTCATTGTTTTATTCATGTATTTTATTTTATATTTTATTTTTTTAAATTTATTACAAAATATAAAATAAGGAAATAAATAAATAAATAAATATTATAAACTACGAACTTTGGAATTTTTTTTTTATGACATTTTCTATTATTGAATAACGAAGTGTTGCTCTGAATACTCTGGCAAAAATCTGCCATCATGTGTGCATCCCAGCGACCCTGGTATCTTTCCTCCATTGTCCGAATATCTTGGTGAAATCGTTCGCCCTGTTCCTGACTTAAGTCTCCTAGATTTTCAGGAAAACGATCTAAGTGACTGTGAAGGTAATGTTACTTGATGCTCATGTTGCATCCAAGATTCTGGAAGTGAGTTTACATCTCTTCAACGTGCGCAACATAATCATCATCATTTTTCTCAATTTCAAATATTCCTGCTCTCAGCCTTCAATACTGTATTTCCACAGTAACACGAGTCCCACAGAAATACGTGTTTTGCCTGGATATTGTATAGTGGATATTGTATAGTGGTTTCAAAAGCATCGAATTTTTTTATTTTGTTGAGTTGTGTAATAGGAAGATATCCGTCAATTTTAGCGAAATTTTATATTTTATTGTTGACATGTATATTGTAAGTTAAAAAAGAAAAAAATAAAAAATTTTAAACTAAGTAAAATGTTTTCGTAAATTGTCTTCGGCAAGTCCTCAAGGACATGTAATGGCCAGTGAAATTTGTAATAACTCGAAAACTGTTTAACCAATTTTAAAGACATGTAGCTTATTGGTAAAATCATTGCGTTTGCACTAAGGACCAGAATGCACTTTTTTGCAAAAAGGGGAATAAATAGCTTTAATTTTGCAAAAACTGAAAATTTTTCAATTTTTTTTTCGATTTAAACGCTATTTTTCAGATTTGGGGCCTGTGCGCTACATGTTAACGTTGTCCAATTCAACTAAAATTTTGTGGGTGGAAGTTTCTCACCAAATCTCACAATAATCCGACATGCACCCCTTGAAACTGGAAAATTTATTTTTTTCATACATTTGAAAACCCGCTATAATGCGTATATCAAGCAAAAAACTAAAATTTTGGGAAAATGAGCGAATTCACTAAATTATGAATAAATTCAAAACAAATCAATAGATTTTTATGGCCGATATCTTATTTTGTTGCTATTATATGTCGCTATGCGATAAAATAACAAATCTGGAAGTTTTTTTGCCGTTTTCGATTTTTCATGATTTTTTTTAAAACGAAAATTTTTGCCATTTTTATGTAAAAAATATAATTTTTTCTTAAGTTTTTTATGATAACTCCGATACTATTGATCCGATTGAAACGTGATATGTAGACGAATTAAAGGCTATGTAAATCTTAATTTTTCTGATTTTATTTTAATAATATCGGACTAGTTGTTTTTGAGTTATCATTAATTATTTAAAGAAACGGCTAAAAAAAATTGCAATTTTAAAAATTTTTTTTTTTTTTTAAATCAGAATTTAAAAATTTTACCATTTTTGTACAAAGGTAGTCATGATACATCAAAATTGTATAGTGGTTTTAAGAGCACATGAAATTTTTTTTATTTTGTTGTGCTGTGTAATTATTATTAATTTTTGTTGACCTTGAAGCTCCCAATTTTTTTAAATACGCTCTGTAAAAATATGTCAAAATACAGGGTGGCCCAAAAAGGCCGAAGGGGGGAAAGCAAACTGCATAAATTAATCGTTCTTGGGAATCTCATGGCTTTAGTTCTTGCACTAACTGCACCTTGTATGTGAAAAGATGTAAAATTCCCTTTAATATTTTGCGTAAAAACCGCCGAGCTCAGCAGAGCGCCTTCGAGTTGATGTTTCAGGATTCTCCTCAACACTCTCCAGAACGCGTTGAATATTTGCTTTACTAATAACAGAATGTGGTCTTCCGCTTCGTGGAAGATTCCTCACTGAGCCTTGTTCCTGAAAACGTGTCACTAAGCGTCGAATCATTGTTTCGGATGGTGAATTCCGCACATTAAAATGACGACGATAGGCTCGTTGAGTTTGAATTATTGATCGTTGATGATGTTCAAAATAAAGTTCTATGATTTTGGTTCGCTGGATAACGTGGTAACCTTTCATAATTAATCTCCCAGATTGATTTTACAAGTCCTTAAAAGAAAAATAATAATAATAATTAAATTAGAGAAGTTATTAATTTTTCAAATCCGTTCGCGACTTTTGGGCCACCCTGTACTTATGCCATGTTCTAAAATTTCCTTTTTTAGTTTCAATTAAAAAAAAAATATACAAAACTTTTAAAATATGAAAGGTTTTGTTTTCTAATAAATTACAATATTTTTTACTATTTTCAATATTTTTAATTTATTTTGTTTAATTGCATAGGACCGGAAATAGAAAAAGAAGAAAAACAGCTGGTATGTCAAAATAATTCTGCCGACTAGTGTACATACGAGTATGAGTATGAGTACGTTTTTAATGACATTAAATTACATTATCATTTCTTTGATAGTCAATTATTGATTGAATTGAATTGTGCTGCTGGTGTTATTAATGTTTTTATTTCTTATCATTAAAATAATAACATTTAGCAATTTGATAGCGAGACGAATACAACTCAGTCATTTTCTCGTTAAAAATGCAATTTACAAGGAGAATAAAGAAATCGTATAAATGGTAGTGTTGCCGTTTTGCTGTTGCATAGGTTTTTAAACACAACTTACGAGGGGTACTATTAAGATTTCGGAAAGTAGCAAAATCTGCCAACACCATAATAAAGTTAGACATTTCTAGCATAAACGTACTTCCAATGTTTCGATGTATGTATGTTATTTGTTTTGTTTATAGTGAAGTGAGTTCGGAAAATCAATTTGTCAAAAAAAAAACAAGTAAGAAAGTGTTATAGTCGGTCAAGCCCGACCATACGATACCCTTCACAACTAAGCTCAATGGTGTTCTTTTTTCTGTAAGACAGATATTTGCTAAATTTTGCCATCATACGAACATTTTCTCAAAACTTATATATTTAAGCTGTTTTCGTCATTTGGACTTATATGAGAGCTAGGGTCAAATGTGGACCGATTATCTTGAAATTTGGCAAATTGATTGCAGTTTTCGCAAAAAATTATGTATGCAAAAAATAAACTCAAAATTCTCATTATCTTTATTATTTTTATTTAATTACGAGAGTTTTAGTGATTTTTTTTTCATTTAGTGCGTTTTGACAGAAGAGTTTGTATGGGAGCTATGGTCAAATCTGGACCGATTTCAACTAAATTTGGTACAGTAGTTTAAGTTTACATAACCATTATTTGTTTTAAGTTTCACGAAAATATATTGATATTTTGGCCAAAATATCAATTCCGGGAAGTGAGACCTATGAGAGGTACCATAAATAATGGAACGATTTTGAAGAATTTCATTAGCCATGATCGCACTATCAAAAATTTCATCAAATTATCTTTAGAATTGCGACCTGTACTTTAATTACATGGTTTACATGGGGGTCCAGCCAGCCGTCCAGACAGACGGAAGAACGGACGAACGGACTGACATCGCTAAATCGACTCCAAAATAGATTCTAAGCCTCTTGGTATACTAAAAGGTGGGTCTAAGACAAAAATTTCTATGCGTTACATACATCAGAACAAACTTATAATACCCTTTCCACCTATGGTGGTGAAGGGTAGGAAAAGTTTTTTGTTCGGTTATTTTTCTCCGATAGAATAGAAGTTCTTCTGTTATCCTTGATTCCCAGTGGATCATAGGGCCTTAACCATCCTTTTATATCGAACTCTATTGCGAGATGTTAGGCATACGTCGTTCCATGAATAGTTTGCTACTTGCAACTCCGCATCAATTGATCTTCTTTACGTTGTAGCAGGTGCTACAACACGACGGACGCTTCCCTGTGGATTCGAACGAAGCGCTTGTCGAGCAATATTGGTATTTGGCCTTCAAAGCGTATGGCCTATCCACCGCCATTTCCGTTGATATACCCCTACAGAAGCTGGGATTTGGTTTGTCGCGTTTAGTAGATCTTCATTTCTTAAGCGATTCGGCCACCGCAAGCATTTGTTTGCAAAGGTTTGTAGGCGCTTATCGATGGCATTTGTGCGTTTCCAAGTTTCGCAACCGTAATACAAGATGGACTTGATATTCGAGT
This sequence comes from Stomorhina lunata, assembly GCA_933228675.1. Taxonomy (NCBI): domain Eukaryota; kingdom Metazoa; phylum Arthropoda; class Insecta; order Diptera; family Rhiniidae; genus Stomorhina; species Stomorhina lunata. The sequence continues at coordinate 44,036,578 of OW121741.1, read as the reverse complement.
TATATGTTCCTGACTTAGTTGTTGTTAATATTTGCCGAGATTTCCAAATATGTAGCTCGGAGAATGCAGATTTTGACTTCGATGGAAAGATCAAGTAAAGGTAAATCTTTCAATCTTGTCCTACGAAATTGGAGAATATGCGCACAAGGCCAAACCGCATGGGTTTCTAATATATGCTCGGCCTTTGACCTTAACAGGTTGTAAATATAGGCCATTTAAGTCAGTAAGTATAAGCAGAGGTAACAATGTCTTACGATAGAAAGCTAGAGACCTATCTAAGCCACTTGAGTCCCATGATAATCCTGAAGTTCCTCATTGAATCTGCTGCCTAAAAATTAAAGTCTCTGACCGATTCTGAGCATAATCTCCAGATATTCTGAATTGCTCCAACCAACCTGCTTATCCTAGAATTAAGGGCACAATGACCGATTAGCATACCCATGCATTTCCCTAGACTAGCAGACCATTAAGCTCTAAATATTCTACGGGTTACTACGTTACGCCAGTTCTTTGTTGTTTCCTGGATGATTCAAGACTAATTAATCATGTTAAAGTGACATATAGGTGAAGCTATTTCTCTCACCGAGTGCATAAATTCTTGGCTCGAATCTTGCCTTCAATTTCGCAGTGACCGGAAACGCAACATAGTCTTTTCTTAAATCTAGTTGATAAGTCAGATATCAGAGCTAATCTACATTTCTTAACTAATTAACTAATTTGGATGTGATACTTTGTCCTTGCAGAGTTTAAAGTGCAGCCTGACTATGGACGTAGATGGTTACCGCACGTTTTGTTTGGCATTAGCTCAGTAGCTTGCGATATTGCAAAGATTTCTGCCTGGAAGATACTACATTTATCCGCAAGCCTAGACGATTACTTAATGTTTTGTTCTTTTAGAAAAAAAAAAAAAAATACAACCCCCGGAGCCGATTTCTATTTTAGAGCCATCTGTGAAGATCATGTTGCCCTGAAAGAGCGATTAACGACCCTCCCATTTAATTCTATCGGAAAAAGAGACTTCCGGCTCTGAACTAAGCAATAACTCCTTGACTAAGTAGTATGTCATTGGTGACACTGACTCGAATGTAGCAAAATTCATCAGCTACCCTTTATTACCACTTAATGCTATAAATACAATCACGGCTACAGGCTACGGGCTACAACTTGTCAAAATTTAGTTTATCTGCAAACACACGATCTTTCGCGTAGCCCCACAAAAAAAGTCTAATGGTGTCAAATCGCATGATCTTGGTGGCCAGTTGTTATCGACACGACAAGAAATTACGCGACCAGGAAATGTCTTTTGCAATAAAGCCATATTCGCTCGAGTTGTGTGGCATGTGGCGCCGGCTTGTTGAAACCACATATTCTCCAAGTCGTTGTCTTTAATAATGTGCCGTAAGACAGTCCTAATTCCTGAGAAAGACGAGGAATCGACACCTTCGGATCTTCGGCAACACATTCACTTACAGCACAGGCCTTACAATATTTGTAACCGCTCCAGTCTCTTCAAATTTCTTCACAATTTTGCCAATTGCTTGCGTAGTTGGACGATTATGTAAACCATAATCTCCTCTTGAAGCACGATATCTTGCTGTTGCAGAATCACAATTTTTGTAGTATGTTTTGATAATTTTTATGCGTTATGTGTTACTTAAGCGATCCATTTTCGTCAATGTCAGACTTTCAACTGAAAAGAAAACAATTGGTTTAACAACTTAGTTTGACAGATATCGAATTCCAGTCCTATACTTTTAAAACCACGAAATAGATAACTCGATATATGTAATTTGTAGTAGCTTTTGTTTGATACCAAAAAAGTTAAAATCGGATATAAACTTCTCAAATTATGCCGTATAATTCTTAAAATTTAAAAAGCCCATAACTCTCAAACTATAAGAGATCACACCTAAATATTTCTTTCAGAATTTTTTGATTTAGACATACTATGAGGTACAGGGAAACCGTTGATATCGGAGGCTAATTACTAAAAGAATTTATGCCATTTCTATCAAAATATAAATTGTTATATGGTCGATCTTATAAAAGCGATATTAGCACCACTTAAAAACAGCTGTTTCGACATTTGTAGTCGGTGTTCATGTAGCCTGCTGTTGTGATTGTGTTTGCAGCATAATTATTTTCTCCGGTATAAAGGTATATTGGAGGAATGAAGCTATAGTGCCGATTGCTCTCAATTTCAATACCAATTTTTTTTTCAATAAATAGAGATTTTTTTCTCAAATTTTATCGTTCTAGCTCTTTTTATATTGGCGCTATCAAGCTTTTTAGAGACGGCCAGAGCTCTTAGATTTTCATAAAGATCCAATATTTATAAACTTTATGGGGTCTTGAGCCATTATTTTACTAATTACAAGTGGATTAAGAAACGGTAATAAAGACATTGGCAAGTGAAGTCTCGCATTATACATCGTAATAATTAAGAAAAACTTTGCTTCGAGTAAAAAGTCTATAAAAGTTTCATCACATATTACATTTGTATCAAATACATTTAATAGCTTATTCACATTGAGCTCGAAAACTAGTTAAAGTAGTTTTCGGCTTAAAACAATATTGAAAACTTAAGTTTTCACATACAAAATGAAAACTCCTTGTGTTTGAGTTTTCAACGAAAACTTATTTGAAAACGTTTAAAATACCGATACAAAACTGAGTTGATCCCATTTATTACAACTCTGATGTAGGAAAATAAGAAAATAACAAAAATAAATGTCAGTTAAAAATGAAAAAAATAAAAAAAACAAACCATTAATTTTAAGAATTTTTTAAAAATAATACTACAATTGTTTTAAACAGAAATATTATTTTAATTCAATAATAAATAATTAAGTGTCTGGTGGTTGTTTTTTGAAGAAAATCGCGAGTGAAAAAATTCATTTTTGCCGAAAACCCAATAATTGTCAAATTCTCAAAATGTGAACGGTAGAGTTTTCGATGGTGTTTTCATTATCGAAAACTCATAAAAATTCATAATGTGAATGGGCTATAAACTATGTATTAAAATTTAAGGTTTTCTGTCGTACTCCACCAAAAATTCAGTAGAAAATGTGCCTTTATTATAATCAAAAACTTTGATTTTGTGAAGTAATATAATTTGTCTATTCAAAAACTTCCGTTTTTGAATTATATTGTTGTTGCGCTAAAAGATCGATATCTACATTGTACAATCTCTATACATGTTATGGTATTTATACCCTTCACCACCATAGGTGGAAAGGGTATTATAAGTTTGTGCTGATGTTTGTAACGCATAGAAATATTTGTCTTAGACTTAGAATCACTTTCTGAGTCGATTTAGCGATGTCCGTCCGTCCGTCCGTCTGCCTGGCTGGACCCCCATGTAAACCTTGTAATCAAACTACAGGTCGCAATTCTAAAGATAATTTGATGAAATTTGGCACAGATCATTTTTTTGATAATGGGACCATGGCTATTGAAATTGGTCAAAATCGGTCCATTATTTATGGTACCTCCCATAGGTCCCACTTCCCGGAATTGCTATATTGGCCACAAATATCAATATTTTTTCATGAAATTTAAAACAAATACTGCTTATGTCAACTTAAATCACTGTACAAAATTTCGTTGAAATCGGTCCACATTTGACCATAGCTCCCATACAAATTCTTCTTTAAAAACGCACTAAATGAGACAAAAAATCACTAAAACGCTCGTAAATCCTAAAGATAATGGAAATTTTGAGTCTATTTTTTGCATACATAATTTTTGTAACAACTGTAATCAATTTGCCAAATTTCGAGATAATCGGTCCACATTTGACCCTTGCTCTCATATAAATCCAAATGTCGGAAGCAGCTTAAATAAATAAGTTTTGAGAAAATGTTTGTATGAGATGGCAAAATTTAGCAAATATTTGTCTTTATACAGGAAAAATAATACCTTTGACCTTAGTGGTGAAGGGTATCGTATGGTCGGGCTTGACCGACTATAGCACTTTCTTACTTGTTTTTGTCTGTCTATATTCCAGAAACTCCACAAACCAGATTTTAACAGACAAACATGACTAATAAGTCGTGTCTCCATTAGATTCGGTGTCGATCGGTATATACAAATTTTTCTGATTTTCTGAAAAAAAAAATTACAAACTGATTGACAAACTTATAATACCGCCTATTAATGAAGAGTATAAAAGGCTATCGCAAGTTGTTTTACGTTTGATAATACTCAAAATCATTAGAACTCCCAAAAAAAAGTTTAGGAATTTAATAATTTCTTTGAAGTTTATACTTTTTATAACCTTCAATATGTAACGCATAGAAATATTTGTTTTAGAGCCACCTTTTAGTATACCAATAGGATTAGAATCACTTTCTGAGTCGATTTAGCGATGTCAGTCCGTCCGTCTGTCTGTACGGCTGGTTGGCTTGACCCCCATGTAAACCTTGTAATCAAACTACAGGTCGCAATTCTAAACCTTTGATGAAATTTGGCACAGATCATATTTTTGATAATGGGATCATGGCTAATGAAATTCGTCTCACTTCCCGGAATTGATATATTGGCCACAAATATCAATATGTTTTCATGAAATTTAAAGCAATAACTGCTTATGTAAAATAAAATCATTGTACCAAATCGATCCACATTTGACCATAGCTCCCAAACAAACTCTTCTTTAAAATCGCGCTAAATGAGACGAAAATCACTTAAACGCTCATAAATCTAAAGATAATGGGAATTTTATGTTTATTTTTTGCATACATAATTTTTGTAAAAACTGTGATCAACTTGCAATTTAGAGATAATCGGTCCACATTTGACCCTAGCTCTCATATAAGTCCAAATGACGGAAACAGCTTTGATGGCAAAATTTAGCAAATATTTGTCTTTTTACAGGAAAAATAACACCTTTGACCTTATTGGTGAAGGGTATCGTATAGTTGGGCTTGACCGACTATACCACTTTCTTACTTGTTAGCTACATATGTATTAAGGAGCGCACAACAAGCCTACAAAAGCTTATGTATAAGTATGTATGTCTTAAAACATGGAACTTCAATCTAAACTAAACAACATGATCTTTCGATCAGTTTTAATTACCAACCATGAAATGAGTAGACATATGTATGTATAGTATGTATTTATGTATAATACTTATGTATGTATGTTGTCAAAATTCTAACGTGTGTTTTATAAATTCTATTCAAAATCTTTTGCACATGACTTCAGGTTTAATGAATGTTTCTTTTTGTCTATTAGACTGAGACTGACGGAATGTTTGTCTATTTTAGTATATAATTTAGAGCTACCCAAATACCCATTATCATTCGCAAGCAATGATCATTTTTTTTTATATTCATTAATATTTTATACATATTTACTAAAAATAAACAATTTCTTACTGATAATAATTATTTTTGTACTTTTATTTTGTATTTTTTTTTTTGCCAACTTAATTACTTCTACTATTTTAAATTAAATTTATCAGTTACTTCTTAGTTGTTTAGCTTGACTAGAGTCAAGCAATTTAGGTTAGGTACACAGATACACTATGAAATACGTTCAGATACTTTTAGTATCTCCAACTACATAAATATCTGTCTGTCCGTCTGTATGTTTATAGCCCAATACACTCCTTATTTTACTTTCTCGTACGTGTGTATGTATGTATGTATGTATTTATATTTTGTTGTTTTTAGTGAAAAAGAAAAAGTGTATTTTATTTTTCTCATACACATTCAGATAAGAATTCAAAATAAGAAATTATTTCCATTGAATGGAATTGAAACTCAAATTAGTTTTCTTTTACTTGTTCCATTCATTGGTTTTAATTGTTGTCTTTTCTGCTCTGGTACTGAAACTGTTCACAATTATCAACATCATCGTCATTACGAGTATTATCATCAGCCTTGATTGTCATTATTGTTTATTTAAATTTAAACAATTAAAATAGCAATATATTTAAATTTACACATCATATTTTTACTTTTTTCCTTATTCTACATTATAATAAATATTTGTGGAATTTTTGTCATAAATAGAATTTTTTAAATGTTTGCACAGTTTTTGGATTATAATAATTCGTAAAAACCAGACTTTTGATTTGCATGGAACGACATACGAAACTAAAACAAAAACAAAAAATAAACAAGTTTAAGGTGTTCCATATTTCCCACCAACTTTAATGCCCTATACAAATACATAGGGTATTATAAGTTTGTCACTCCCCAGCCGAGTTATCGTCAGAACATTAAAGTAGAGACGCCAAAATTTTATTACCTAATTAATTAAAATCGGTAATATTTTCTGAAATTAATTGAAAAACAAGTAAGAAAGTGCTATAGTCGGTCAAGCCCGACTTTACGATACCCTTCACCACTAATGTCAAAGATGCTCTTTTTCCTGTATAAACATGTTAACATTTTATCAAAACTTATATATTTAAGCTGTTTCTGTCATTTGGAATTATATGAGAGCTAGGGTCAAATATGGACCGATTATCTCGAAATTTGGCAAATTGATTACAGTTTATGTAAATTATGTATGCAAAAAATAAACTCAAAATTCCAATTTTTCTGTATCTCTTATCGTTTTGGGGTTATTTAGAAATTAATGGAGAAAAATTTTTTTCGTGCGAAATTCGTAATTTTTCAGGTTAAAAATGTAATTAAAAAAGATAAAGTAAAATTTTAACATTTTAAACATTTTTCTAAGAGCTACATATCTCAAGAATAAAATAAGCTATAAACCATAAAAATCGGTTTAAAAATGTGAATTTACCGCAGGTACCCAATATTGGAATGCAACCAACCTTACATATGTAAGGTTGTATTTTAGCTTCATTACCTAATGAAATCTTAATAAAATTCACATTTTTAAACCGATTTTGAAAATCGGATGAGTCGTTCTTGAGTTAGGACGAAATAGGTGTCCGTACCTGACTAATTTAAGGGGAAAAATTTGACACGCTCATAAAAAATCTAGATCTCATGGAGAAAAACCGAAAACGGATTTGAGTTAAGCGCATCAAGATCTATATAGTCCGCATAGTTTTATTAAAAGGAAAGACAAAAAATGAATTTTTGCAGAGCAGTGTTATCTTCAGGTTTACGAGCGTTTTAGTGATTTTTGCCCCATTTAGTGTGTTTTGATAGAAGAGTTTGTATGGGAGCTATGGTTAAAAGTGGACCGATTTAAATTAAGTTTGGTACAGTTATTTTAGTTTACATAAACAGTATTTGTTTAAAATTTCAAGAAAAACTATTGATATTTGTGGCCAAAATATCAATTCCGGGAAGTGGGACCTATAGATGGTACCATAAATAATGGACCGATTTTGACGAATTTTTTTTTTTTGGTCATGGTCCCACCAAAAAATGATCTGTGCCAAATTTCGAAATGTAGTTTGATTACATGGTTTACATGGGGTCCAGCCAGCCAGCCGTCCAGCCAGACGGACGGACTAACATCGCTAAATCGACTCAGATAGTGATTATAGGTCTTTCCACCTATGGTGGTGAAGGGTATAAAAATTAAACAAGTTTAATGTGTTTCATATTTCCCACAAATTTTAATATCCTTCACAAATACATAGGGAATTATAAGTTTGTCAAGCAGTTTGTATTTTTTTTCGCTTTTCATCTGCAAATTCATATCAAAATATACCGAAAGTCGTCATGGCAAAATTTTATCAAAATCCAGAAACATTTGAGATATCGTCAGAACATCAAAATAAAAATGACAAAAATAAATAACTTAATAAAATTAAATCGTTAAAATTTTCCGAAATTTCAGAAAAATCAGACAATAACCTTGATATCCGTTGGAAACTTTGCAAATATATTTAAAACATAGAAAAACTATGCATACAGCCTTAGAGCCCAAGGCTTGCACAGTTATCGCGTCGTCGGCTTATTCGCCTAAACCATCGACTTCAAAAAACCCCAAAGAAAAAATGTAAAGGTGTTAAATAGCACGATCTAGGCGGCCAGTTCTGGTCTCCAAAACGGGAAATAACACGACTGATGTAGCAATTGAATTGTTTCTCTGGCTATATGACATATGGCGCCGTCTTGTTGAAACCACATGCCCTCCACATTCATTTCTCCAAGGCATAGGCAAGAGAAACTGCTTATCATTTCACGATACCGAACACCATTGACGGTTTGCGCTTGACCTGCCTCATTTTCATAAAAAAGGTCCAATGATTCCTCCAGCCCAAAAACCACACCACACAGTGACGCGTTGAGGATGCATTTGCTTCTTGTGAATCACTCGAGGATTTTCCTCACCCCAAATGCTACAAATCTGCCTATTGACGAAGCCATCAAAATAGAAATGGGCCTCGTCACTGAAGAGGATCATATCGGTAAAATCAACATTTTCATGTTGTCTCTCCAATACCCAATTAACGAACTCCCTTTGCTATCCATGGTCATTTGGCTTCAGTTCCTGAGTTAATTGAACTGTGTATGCATGAAGATGCAAATCTTTCGTCAAAATTCACTGCATAGTTAATTTGGAGACACCAATTTGCTGAGCTCGGTGTCGAATTGAGGTGGATGGAGTTTGAGCGACATCATCACGTACAGCTGCGACATTTTCGGTCGATCGACCTAGTCGAAGGCACGTTGTTGTCTTAATACACTAACAGACCCAGTTTCGGCAAATTTATCCATTAATCTATTTACAGTTGACTCTTTTGGAGCTTTATTGTGACCACAAATTGATCGCAATTTGCGAACTGTAGCCGCAAAACTTTCACCATTTTGGTAAAACAATTTCACAATGAGAATGCGTTGTTCATTCGTGTAGCGCTCCATTTTTTAATAGCGATTTTCGTGAAATTTGACAAAATGTGAGTTTTGGTGAAATTCTGCTGCCTTAACTTATGTACAAGTATAATTTAAAACAATTTTTTATTTAAATATAAGTTTTAATAGGTTAATATCTTTTTAAAATACAAAATTCTTATTTAGTCCATCAAATCGTTAATGCTTATAATATTTTGGTGAGCTTCAGATCTAAGGTAAAGCTTTTTAAAGGAATAGTTTTAAGACCATTGCTGATAAATTTTGGGCTAAATTCGCGATGTGCTTCAGCGAAATGTTTTTAGATAAAACCTTCGCGTTCTTAGCTAACAAAGAGATTTTTGACAAACTTTCATCGCGTTCATGCCTTATGTGATTTATATGCACTTTTTTTTGCACGATTTTCAAAATCTTCATAAAATTTTAACAAAAACAGTTTTTTAGATTTTCCCAAAATGTGATGTCTATTTTTAGAACAATGACTTGGGTCCAAATGTTAAAACGAATGATTTTCTGAACTCTAAGAGTACACAAATTTTCGAGTTTAAAGTCGGTTTCAAAGGAATTAAAACTGTTTGATTTTTGCCCATATAAATTTTATAGGCAGTATATTTCGAAAAGTGTATTCTTTTAGTGTATTGGTCTTCTGCTTGTATCCAGTTTCAATCTATTATAACTGTGATTCTATTTTTAATCCGATTTTAAAGAAGGAAAATAACACTCTTTACTATATTTTCTCGTCTGTGGACGACAACCAAAACATGGCTTGGGAAAATATGCATAAGAAAAAAAAAATACTTTCCTTTAATAGTTTCAAAGTTCTAGTTTTTTAAATGTTTCTGGGGGTTGAGCATTCTTTATGCTTTACTATATTTAAATAATTAAGTTATTCTTCCAATACAAAACTTAATTATATTAAAATTTAAACCTTTGCCTTCATTATTATATCTATCATCATATAAATAATTGGCATTAATTATAATTAATGCTAATTAAAATTCACCTTTAACTGTTCTAATGAGAATTTAAAAAAAATAGAAGAAATCTTTGTTTAATTACTATTTATGTCAAGTATATTTTAAAACAAAAACGCTCCCTTTTAATTACAAAGTTTCTATTTATAACGTATTTCATATGTGCATTAATTGTATTCAAAATTTTTTTTCACACGTAATTTTTTGCGCTAGTTTCAAAGAAGCCGATAAACTCAATAAACCACAACAATTGTTCATTAACTTAAAATAATAGAATTAATTATTAAAAGCATTTCATTGTTGCCTGGTAGCATTCTAACATTTACTTTCACTCTTGAGGACTGAGTTAGAAGAAATTTCTTAAGTTCTTGTCCCTTTTAAGCTACCTCCCTGAAAAATTATAAAGGGTGTCCCAATTAGAACGCAATTTTTAAATTTTAAATAAACAAGGACCGTAACTGTTATAACTTTTATCGTAAAAGTCAGAAAATAAAAGTTATTTTTTGACTTTTATTTTTTCGAGCAGAAATAAAAGTTATTTTTGGACTTTTATTTTTTCGACAAAAAATAACAGTTATTTTTTACTTTTATTTTTTCAAGCAAAAATAAAAGTTATTTTTTAACTTTTATTTTTTCGAGCAAAAATAACAGTTATTTTTGACTTTTATTATTTCGAGCATGAATAAAAGTTATTTTTTGACTTTATTTTTTTCGAGCAGAAATAAAAGTAATTTTTTGACTTTGCTGCGTCTTCAGTGACGAGACCCATTTCTATCTTGATAGCTTCGTCAATAGGCAGAATTGTCGCATTTGTAAAATCCTCGAGTGATTCACGAGAAGCAAATGCGTCCTCAACGTGTCACTGTGTGGTGTGGTTTCTGGGCTGGAGGAATAATTGGACCTTTTTTATGAAAATGAGGCAGGTCAAGCGCAAACAGTCAATAGTGTTCGGTATCGTGAAATGATAACCAGTTTTTTCTTGCCTATAACTGAAGAAATTAATGTCATACAGCCAGAGACATAAGTTTACTGCAGTTTTTACTTGTTTTAAGTAAAAATAAATTATCTTTTAACTAAAATGAAGGAAAATTTTCCTTAATTAAAGCATTGCTAAATATTTATCTGAACTAAATTAAAGGAAATATTTAGTTGTTTTTAAGACGTTTTCAGATAAAATATGAACTAATTGATAGTAATTTTTTTTCCAAGTTTTTAGTTAAATTTTATTTGATTTAAGTTAATATTTGTTTGATATAAGGAATTTTGTCAAAAACTTAAGGAAAATTTTTTCCTGGAATTAAGTAATTTTTTTACTCAATTGTTGTAAAAAACGGCTTTGGCGCCATACGACAACCATTTTTTCCTCAAATTTAGTAAATTTTCCTATATTTTAGTTCATTTTTTTCTGAGTGTACATCAGTCATTTCCCGGTCGTGTTATTTCGCGTTTTGGAGACCAGAATTGGACGCCTAAATCATGCGATTTAACATCTTTAGATTTTTTTCTTTTTTGAAGTCAATGGTTTACGCGAATAAGCCGACGACGACTCAAGCCGTTAAAGAGGAAATTGGACGCTGCATTCTGCGTTTTAGTTGGGACACCCTTTATATTAACCCTCTGCGACTAACGTAACTTTCTGTCTAAAACTTTGACTTTGTTGGTGTTTCCTAGACTACACGTCAGTCGCAGTTAAAAAAGCCAATGCCTTTTTGATTTCTTCAGATACATAAATCTTTATCATTCTAAGGCAGTATATGCAACTTTGACAATTCTTTCCAGACAAGGTAGATTCGAAATATTCTTTATCAAAGATTTTTGTTTGCCCCTTTGTTCGTCTTATTTTGTAAAAAGTACCTAAAACTTCTCTTCTTAGTTTTTAAGCTACTGTGAACGTGATTTGTGATTGATAGCTATTTTATTTCCTTGGTGCAATCTTAATATGCTGAATGTACCTCCTAATCTATTTGATTGTAGACATAAAAGGGGATGTTACATATCTTAAAATTATAGCCAAATGTTGACCGATTATAAGAAAATTTTACACACTGGCTGGTATTAATATAAAGCTTATTCTTGCAGAATTTAGTGGTCCTAGCTATCATACTTTATAATTTAATAGCTTTTAACTGGCCTTTTTAACATTTTTTTTTTGTTTCCGGGAGTGGTTTTTATATGAAAGCTATAGTTAAATATGGACCGATTCCCATAAAATTTGATAAACTGTCCTATAGTTGCACAAAACTTCTCTATTCTAAATTTAGTCCTCATAGCTATTACAATTGTATTCAATTTTTTCAGCATTAATGTGATTCCCGAGGCAGGGTTATATGGGAGCTCCAACTAAATGTGTACCGATTTCGCCCATTTTCAATACACAACTTTAATAACATATCAAAAATACTTTTGTAAAATTTTGTCACTCTTGATCTTTTCGTTAAGGGGTCAGGCGCTTTTATCTGACGGACAGGCAGACATAAACCCCCTTTTCTTTTTGTATTTTTGTGTTTCCGTAAGTTTTTTATATGTGAGCTATGGTCAAATGGTAATCGATTGTAACAAAATTTGGCACACTGGCTTGTATTCATACAAGACTTTCTTGTGCTAAATTTAGTGGCCATAGCTATTACATCATTTATTGGCATTCAAGTGGATTTATGGTGGAATTTAGGCTGCTTCCGTAAGTTTTTTGTATGGGAGCTATGGTTAAATGTGAACCGATTTCGATGAAATTTTATATGCTGCCTAAAGCTTATGAAAAACGTCTACATACCAAATTTTATTATCATAACTATTATAATTTGTCATTTATTAGCAAATAAGCAATTTGCCTAGACGACGTTATACAGGAGCTATGGTCAAATATTAACCAATTTTGCCCAGTTTTAATACCAAAATTTATCTTAATTTCAACAGACATACAGGCAGACATCGCTCAATCGTCTTAGAATTTCATAAAGATTCAGAATATATATCGTTGTTGATTTTTGAGCCAATATTAAGGAAATTACAAACGGATTGACAATCTCAATATACCCCCCATTCTTTTTGATGGTGGGTATACAAATATATCAATTAATCATTAGGATTAAATCTATGGCTTGGTGCTAAAAGGGCCAATGTCAATTTTTTGCAGTTTTGAGTTAATTGTTGCATTAAATTGCTTTCTTTATCCTCTTTTATTCGGCTTTTACAGCTAATCTCTAACTTTACTCAAAACATATCGGGTGTTTTTTATTGAGGTATAGAACTTTAAGTTGGCATCACTTTTTTAACTGGCGGCCATTTTGTCAGCTGCCAAGTGATTAATATTTAGTTTGGTTTGCCATTTCATCATGAACAGGTTGACAAAAGAACAACGCTTGCAAATCGTGCAAATTTATTTCGAAAATAATGGTTCAGTTCGCGAAGTTTACCGCAAGCTCCGTCCATTTTATGGTCGACATAATCGTCCATCAGAGCAATTAATTCGGTTAACCATGGATCGTTTTCGCACTACGTTTACTCTATGTGATAATACGCATCCGCAGCGACGTCGAACAGTGCGCACCGAAGAAACAATTGCCGCTGTAGAGCAAAGTGTTGAAGAGGACCCGAATGAATCGATTCGCCACCGTGCACAGCAATTGGAGCTTTGTCCATTAACTTTATGGAAGATTTTGCGCAAAGATCTTGGCTTGCGACTTTACAAGATCCAGCTTGTGCAAGAATTAAAGCCACGAGACCATGCAATGCGTCGTGATTTCGGTGTATGGGCCGAAAATGAGATTGATCTCGATGCTGATTTTCATCACAAAATTTTGTTCAGTGATGAGGCTCATTTTTGGTTGAATGGCTACGTCAGCAAGCAAAATTGCCGCATTTGGAGTGAAGAGAATCCACATGAGACCCTTGAGACGCCATTACATCCACAAAAACTGACTGTTTGGTGTGCTCTATGGGCTGGTGGAGTCATGGGCCATACTTCTTCCGGAATAATGCTGGAGAGTCAGTTACCATAAATGGAGACCGGTATAGAGCCATGATAACCGACTATTTTGTTCCCCAATTGGATGGCATGAATGTGGATGAGTTGTGGTTTCAACAAGACGGCGATACATGCCACACAGCGCACGTCACAATTGATTTATTAAAGGAAACATTCTATGAGCGCATAATTTCGCGGAATGGACCTGTCAATTGGCCAACAAGATCGTGCGATTTGACACCACTGGATTATTTTCTTTGGGGATATATGAAGTCGCTCGTCTACGCCAACAAACCAGAAACGTTAAGGGACTTGGAAGCCAACATTCGTGGCGTTATTGCCAACATACGGCCCATATGCTCGAAAAAGTAGTTGAAAATTGGACCTGTAGAATTGGCTTTATTCGAGCCAGCCGCGGCGGCCACATGCCCGAAATCATATTTAAACATTAATGGCATAAAATTATCCTTCCAATAAAGCCAAATTGATGGACATTAAAACGATTTTCTTGTGTTTTATTTCAATTCGAATTTCTATACCTCTAAAAAAAATACCCATTATTTATATAGGGGTGTTCTGGGCAATGTTACTATGAGTTTATATGAAAAATAAAAACTTTAAATCAAATTTTTTCAAAACTTATTTTTTTGACATTGGCCCTTTTAGCACCAAGTCATAGAAATAATCCTATATTGTGAAATTAATCAAAATTTGTTATGAGTATAAATTAGAATGCCATTTTTTTTTATTCTTAATTAACCTTTAAATTTGAAATTCTTCGTATTGATATTATGATTTTTTAATTATAAATATTTTTTATTCTCACACATTTCTGATTTAGCCGCTGTTAACAGGTGATGACACGTCATTTGGCGTTTGGGGTATTAATAGAAGAATATCAAAACAATATGAAATCATATTTTACTTATATTTTCCTCAAAGTATAAAAATGTTTTTATATTTTTAGATGATCTATACAGATTTTAATAAACAAACATTGACTTTGCCGTGATATTAGTTGCGGTTTTTAAACTAATTTATTTCATATTGGAAAAAAAGATAAAATAAACAAATTTAGATTACACTCGAATGCATTAAACAAAAATCGGGAAACGACTTAGCTTATACGTATAAGTTTAAGAGTTGTACGCAAAAAACCGATTTTAACGAGGTTTGTCAACATATCGACCATAGCTCAGCCAGTTTGCATCCATGATTTTTTTTAAGTGATTTTTTTAAGTAAAAATATATTAGGTCTTTTGATAAATTTTACGAAAAAAAGCTTCCGAAGTTGAAAAAATCGAAAAAAAAAATAAAATTTTAACTTCTGCGGAAAATATTTTTATGATAAATTGGTCATGTTAAAAAAAGGTCTTTACGAAGTGAAAGCGTATTTTGTTTTCTGTCGAAACACATTTTAAAATTTAAAATCGATGTAAAAATGACTCAGTTAAGCCTTCTTTTCTCTGCTAAGTCCAAAAAAATCGTTTTTTATCGATAACTTTCGATTTTGAGGGTATATCGAAAATTTAAAAAATGGTAAAATGATCTTCTAACCGAGTTCTACTGGTTGAGCTTGGTTTCGTTCCGAGTGTATTTTCACTGTATCAGAGTGTAATTTATTATAAAAATTATTTTGTTTGCAATCGAAAAATTTAACTTTGGAATAAGTTATATAACTTTTGTAAATATAAACCGATATCAATAAGTAATATCTCGTTTAAAATACTTAAATTAAATTGGTAATGTAGTGCAATACAAATTTTATTTGTTACCCCCTTTACAAAATGGATTTGGAAAAAAAGGACAGCCAAACGAAGTGTTATATATATAGTATAAACTTTACAACAAATTCAAATGATTCCGTTAAATAGAAAAAAAAACTATATCAGAAGCTTTAGTAAGTTTAGATTTTTATAATTAAAATAACGTTATGAACTTTCAAAGTAGGACTTCTCATATTTTAAATAACACTGTTCAACACGAAAACAAAATTATGGGCTTCCGATAATTAATTCTGGTAAAGGAGATAAAAGAAAAATATACGTGTGTTTCCGTTTTGAAAGATCACGTCGGAATTTTATTTTATAGGCGGTTAAACTTTTCCATCTCTGGCCAATTCTTGCATTATATCGGTATATAAAACTATTTTTAACTTACATCTGAAGTGTTCAGCAACTTGTAGAAAATATTCAGGTTTTTAAATCGATCGATTTTAAATGTATTTTTGAGGTAATTTTTGACTATTTCCCAAAAAAAATGAAAATTTGGAGTTTCATCCTTTTGACTGATATTTTACCTTTCATTTGGTTTGAATTTTTTTGGAAACTAACCGAAAATTATCTCAAAAATATATCTGGAATAGATAGATTTGAAAACGATCGTTTTCCATCACATACCTGATTCTGACAAATATTTTCGTAAAACATCGATCGATACAAATGGTATTCAGAAGGGGTCAAAACTTACCAATCTCTGTTTTCAAAATATATTTGACCAGTCTTGCAACTTGTGGTCGTGCGTTGTAATGATGAAATATAGTGTCATCTATTCTAGTCGTTTTTCGTAAATTGAAAGCGAATCAATTGTCTCCAATTTCACGAGCACATAACAGGGATGGCAAACATGGTACAATTGTACTTTTTTAATACATTTTGAATCTGGTTGGTACCGTGATACTACCACTTCAAACTTGTTACAATTTGTAAGTCCTAATTTTTCACTGTGTCCGAGCCCATTTTTGAGGATTTAAAAAAAGGTAAGCGTAAGTATGATTCGGGTACTAATAAGACCGGTACATCCACAATTTGTCGGTCTTTTAATAATAAGATGAAGAGCCACTGTAAGTGACTGTATGTAATTTGTTGGATTTGATCCATATTTGAATATACCTCCCATTCAATTTCTGTTTTCACAAATGTCTTCGATACGCCATGAGATCTTTAATTGACCCTCTACAGCTCAATATCTCATATAAGATCTTTCTATCTATATCAGGCGCGACCACCGCGAAGCAAGTGCTTGCCAGAAGTTTTCTTATTCTCATTTATTTAGTCGTCATTCAACCTTTGACGGATGCACATTCGTGGAGGCTGTTATAAGTTTTGTTAATTTTTTTGTATTTTTTGTTATTGTTTTTTTCAGATACACTGTGAGATTGAATGTTAGAATAATTATTTTTACGCTAAACATTCAATCGTTTTTATAGAATATATTTGATTTTTTTTAGTAAAAAATACGTTTATATTTTCTTTATACAAAAATAAACTTAAATTTTTTCTATGTAAAAGCATGTTTTTTAAAGAAAAAAAAAACGTTTTCTAAATAAAAAATACAAATTCTAAGGAAAACAAACTTTTTCTTTAAAAATAAAAACATGATAAACCTTCTTAAAATAAGTTTTTCTATAGAATAAGTAAGTTTTTCTATAGAAAAAGTAAGTTTTTCTATAGAAAAAGTACGTTTTTCTATAGAAAAAGTACGTTTTTCTATAGAAAAAGTACGTTTTTCTATAGAAAAAGTACGTTTTTCTATAGAAAAAGTACGTTTTTCTATAGAAAAAGTACGTTTTTCTATAGAAAAAGTACGTTTTTCTATAGAAAAATTAAGCTTTTCTATAGAAAAAGTAAATTTTTCTATAGAAAAAGTAAATTTTTCTATAGAAAAAGTAAATTTTTCTATAGAAAAAGTAAATTTTTCTATAGAAAAAGTAAATTTTTCTATAGAAAAAGTAAATTTTTCTATAGAAAAAGTAAATTTTTCTATAGAAAAAGTAAATTTTTCTATAGAAAAAGTAAATTTTTCTATAGAAAAAGTAAATTTTTCTATAGAAAAAGTAAATTTTTCTATAGAAAAAGTAAATTTTTCTATAGAAAAAGTAAATTTTTCTATAGAAAAAGTAAATTTTCTATAGAAAAAGTAAATTTTTCTATAGAAAAAGTAAATTTTTCTATACAAAAAGTAAGTTTTTCTATACAAAAAGTAAGTTTTTCTATACAAAAAGTAAGTTTTTCTATACAAAAAGTAAGTTTTTCTACACAAAAAGTAAGTTTTTCTATAGAAAAAGTAAGTTTTTCTATAGAAAAAGTAAGTTTTTCTATAGAAAAAGTAAGTTTTTCTATAGAAAAAGTAAGTTTTTCTATAGAAAAAGTAAGTTTTTCTATAGAAAAAGTAAGTTTTTCTATAGAAAAAGTAAGTTTTTCTATAGAAAAAGTAAGTTTTTCTATAGAAAAAGTAAGTTTTTCTATAGAAAAGTAAGTTTTTTAAATTGTATTTATAAAAATATATACTATGCTGAATATACATTTCTAAAAAGTAATGTTTTCTTAATAGAAGCAAAAGAAAATAATTTTTGTTTACATAAAAACAACAAAAAAAGATCAACACTCCTCCGCATGTTCATTTCACGCTGGTTCAGCGGTAACTGAAATAAAATAGAAATAAACAACCAAATTTATGTCAATTCTTGCTTCTGGCTGTGTATCCTCTCTTTCGCTCACAAATACAATCACATTCCTCTCTTTGGTCATCCCTGATCTATATACGAAATCTTCTAAATTTGTTTAAAATCATTATTCGGACCTTAATTGTATCATCGGTCTACCCCAATTTCGATACTTTCCTAACAGTTATATCGAAAATTTTATAATTTAAATTCAAGTCTGTTTCATTTGTAAATTCAAAAATTCCAATTGTTTGATAAATATTGAAAATGTTAATAAACTTTTGGACAAGGTTCCGACTAACCGTATAATATAATATTCCAATTAGATACAACGGGATCAAATCCATATAGTTTCGAATTTAATACACGTCATATGAGTCATTTTTAAGCCGAATTTTTAGTTTTACATAAAATATGGTACCATTATAGTCTGAAAAGTACATTTCGTTTTTAAAGGTATTTGGTACAAAATCAAGAAAGCAATTTCCAATCCCTGCCACATAATGCAAACCTTAGCGTCATGGATATACATACGGCTTCGACGTTGATTTAGCTGGTTCATCTGGCTTAATATATGACTTTCCGCTTGCGTTTATCGTAATATAACCATTTTTCATTACCAGCAACAGTACGGTGCAAAAATTCCTTCATTTTGTAGTGATAATGTAATAATGCTTTATTTCCGACATGCCTTACAACGTCTCTAGGCTTTAAGTCATATGAGACCTAATTTTCTTGCTTTTGAAGGAATCCCAATGCTTTTCAACAAAAGGAAATGTCTTGTTGTGTGACTCGCAATAATAATGTAAGTTCTTCTTGCGTTTACTAAAAATCTTCGTCAAGTAATGCTTTCAAATCCTTATCTTCAAACTTTTTCGGCTGAATAGGCCTCTCTATAACTTCTTTGCCGAAATCATCACTTTTGTCTTCTTTGTCGAAATCACCACCACTTTTGAATCGTTTATAGGTTTTTTGATTTAGAGAATGAAAGAAGGTAATCAGACTTCCCAGGAAAATTAGGTCAAACAGGTTGACAATAGTTAAAAAAAGACTCCGACTTTAGGCTTAATAATTTAATCTCTTCCTCCTAAAATTGAGATCTTATGTTCGAAAGTCAAATAATCTACACCCTTGAGTTAGAGATATAGTGAACCGAGACCAAAGACTCTATAATACAAAGATATTGCACTTCATACATCTGTCAAAAGTGAAATTAAAGTGGATAAAGAACAATGAAAAACACATAACGCACAAACAAACATACATTTCATGAGCACTTGTGTGCGCCTTAACTTTCTCTCACTGGATAAACGTCTCCATTAGTTGTTTCCGAACTAGAGTAAAAGCGGTATACTCTATTTTTTATAGAACTTATCGAAGATAAGTTCAAATCAATGTATGGAAGTGCAACATCTTTAAATTATAGAGTCTTGTTAAGACTTGTTCTAAAAGTTCTAAAACTCTTATGAGTAAGAGCATATCAGAACTAAAAGATGCGATGCCCAAACGATATAACCTTGTGGAAGCAAAGATTGTCAAAGGCAACCTGATTACACTGCTCTAGTACTATTCTTACGGTGTTGATTAGATCAACACAAGGACGGTTCCCTCTGAAACTGCGTCGGATATTCGATTCAAAGTTACTTGACTTAGTATTTTGCTCGGAATTGAAAGAAGCGTTTTTGAGTCTTTCCCAATAAATTTTAAGATTGAGACAGTGGTTGTTAAAAAATCATCCTGCAGTAACTTTTGAATAATTTTAATAGAAATTAATAATTATAGAAATTTAAGTTGCTGTGACCGGGGATCTAACTCAGGCTGAAAGTGATATATAATGCTCAGTAGTTGGCGTGCTAACCCACTAAGCCACAGCCCTTACTATCTATGCGCGTTAAATATTATTTCAAAAACAACACTATAGGAGTAACCATTTTATGAACTAACTGTGCAAAATCTGATTGCAAAATAGCGTTACAAACTATCGAATGTTAATCACCTAAATGCTTGATTTTTTCAATTGATATGCTTTTTGTTATTGTATTTTTAAATAAGCGCAGACAAATCATTTTTTGGTCTTCCAAATGATTGGTGATTTTTCAAAAAATAATCTAAATGCTGACTGGGAATACATACATAAATACATATATATGTATGTAGGAATCATACCCGATCATAAAAAAAAACTAATATTAAAATCTTCTTAAATATTTTCTATTTGTTTATTTATTCCACTTCTTATTAGGTATTAACATTTATTGAAAATATTTGTTTTATATTAATTATTCGCATAATTTATCTCCAACAGATGTTGAATAGTTAGTTATAAGTTGCATTAGAATAAATTATTAAATAATTGATTGATAGGTATTTTTTTTTTCAAATTTCATTTGCAGAATTGTAAATAGCGATAATGGGAAGTCTGAACGGTGACGTAATGGTAATGCGCAATGGACGCTCTACCAGTCAAGTATCGGTTTATAATTATCCAGAACATTTAAATCCCTTCTATGAAGATGAACAACACAAACGTTTAAGATTTTGGAAGATAAGCAAAAAAGATAATGAGGGCCGAAGAAATAGTTTTTCGATTGGAAATCTTAAAGATATGTGGTAAGTTTAAAGAAACTGCTTTAACTATTATTATTGTGTACAAGGGTTGCCTTTGGTGTTTTGAGTTTGGACATTTCCTGGAAACTCACATTCCTATCCGACAAAGCGTCATCAAGGAACAGTGTTCATCGATAGTTTACTGAATTCAATTATGGCCATAGTTTGCTTAAGAAGTTTAATGAAGATCACCCAAAATCGATTGATAGTACAAGAAATATTAACTCTGTACTTGAACTGATGCTGCAATATCATTATGTAACGTATCGTGAGATTGGGTAATCTGAAATTTTAGTGGAACCAAAAAGATTTGTTTGCATTAGGTCCCATATCATTTGAGAAACGATCCAAAAAAAGCTCGTGTTATTTGCAAGAAATGCACAAAAATACGATGCGTTCTTTCAAATTCGAGGGTTTACTATTAATGTCACGGGATCTGACAGCACTAATGTCAATAGCTAAAATTTGACATTACCATAGGGTCGAGTGAAGTGTTGTAAGAAATGGTCGTGTATTAAATCATGACATTCGAAGAATCATGGTCATATGCTTATAAGATAGAAACAAAAAGCAATCGACCGTGTGTGTATGCAAGAAGAGCTAAATTCAAGAAAGCGGCATAGCGAAGCAAATCGTACATATTTCTTCGGCTTATGGGTCATTAGGCCACTCTTTCGCTTGAGCATTGTAGAACCAAAGGCTCTATAATATAAATATGTTGCACTTCCATACATTGATTTGCGGTATGGTCTTTTCGATATGTCGAAATGTCTTTATTACTTCCATAAGGAATCGGCTTCCAGATGCTATTAACAACAACGACGCCAG
The DNA here is from genome assembly GCA_933228675.1 of Stomorhina lunata. NCBI lineage: Eukaryota > Metazoa > Arthropoda > Insecta > Diptera > Rhiniidae > Stomorhina > Stomorhina lunata. Next base: position 44,014,969 of record OW121741.1, on the reverse strand, counting down.
TATTAACGAAATTCCTAAAACTGTCATTCAGACGTACAATGAAGTTGGTCAACAAAAATTAGGATTAAAAGATTACAAAATGAAAATTTGTCTCACCCAAACAACATGGGACCTGGTTAATGAACGTTAAACTCTAAAAAATACAATTTTAAATGAAAACAGAGATGTTGAAGTGCTCCGTACAACAAACCGTGACCTATCCAACAGAATAAAAAGATCTGCAAGGAGGGACAAGAGAATGTGGATAGACGAACAAGCAAGCCAAGCTGGATCAGCTGCAAGTATAGGCGATATGAAGACCTTATACAATATATCCAGAGCGTTGTGTGACAAACCTACATACACCAGCAGTCCCGTATTGAGTAGTAGTGGTACTCTTCTTTCAACTCGGATTAACAATTGTTACGCTGGATGGAACACAACAAATCGACATTATATAACCCTATCGGATTAACATCACTCATGGAAGTGTATGATGAAATTAACCATGACAGTATATTTATTGGCATTTCAGACCAATAATTCAAGAAGTAAAGAACGCCATTAAAGCTCTTAAACGCAACAAGGCCCCAGGTAATGACAATATCTCAGCGGAGATGCTTTTATATGATGTTGAAGGATCAGCGAGACTGTGACACCCATTTGTGTCACAGAAGAAGAAACTCTACCAACCTCCTGGTGACTCTAAAGGAAGAATAAACTCTACCAACATCCTGGTGACTCTAAAGAGAAGCTCTGCCAACTTCTGGTATGAAGGTATACTAGTCAAAATACCAAAAAAAGGGTGACTCTAAAGACCGCAATAACTACAAAGATATAACCCTTCTTCCAATTCCGAGCAAAACACTAATGTGAGGTTTATATAACTCAAGCGGCTGACGATTGAGTGAAATTTACATGTGTTTTGTTATTGTAACAAAAACAAAATACATGTAAATTTCACTCAATCGTCAGCCGCTTGAGTTATATAAACCCCACATAAGTCGAGTAATTTTAAATCGAATATCCGACGCAGTTTTCTCTACACTTCGAGATAACCGTTCTTGTGTTAATCTTATCAACACGGTAAGAATAGTACTTTAGCACGCCCATTTACCTAGCGTTTATCGACATTATGAAGGCCTTTGACAGTGTCAACAGAAGTTATCTATGGGGAATTTTAGAAAATTGTAACATGCCAACGAAAATTCTGAACTTAATTCGGGCAATGTACGTCTATTTTAAATGTCGAATCCTACACAAGGTAAATTGTCAAATCCGTTCGAAGTCACGTTCGAAGGCACTTTTATTCTTGTCATCGACAATATAGTACGAACGTCTTTGAATGGTAGACGCGGTATCCAATGGACACCCTTTAAACAACTCGAGGACTTGGAATATGCTGATATGTTTTCTAAGACAGGAACTCAAGAAAATACTAACGCTATCACCGTTTAATCTCTGGCAGCTGGGCTTTAAATCAATATTTCAAAGAAAAATATTATGGCTGGAGGCTATCACGCAAACCCGCCAACACACGTCAATGTGGATAACGAGGTTATTATGTGATTATTAAATTATCAAGGAAGTTGGGTATCTACAAAAGTTGGCGCCGACGAGGATATTGAATCGCGTATTAACAAGCCAAAATCTGCATTCAACATGCTGCGAGCTATTCGGAAATCTCGGCAAATATTAGTCCATCCTCTATTACGCCGGCGAAACTTGGAAACGCTCAAATGCCATCGATAAGCGCCTGCAAAACTTTGCAAACGAATTCTTACGGCTTATGCGGCCGAACCGTATAAGAAATGAAGATTTACTTAACGCGACAAATCAATTTCCTGCTTCTATAGAGGTATGTCAACGGAATGGCAATGGATAGACCACACATTCAAAAGCCAAATATCTACATAGCTCGATAAGAAGCCGTCGTGTTGGTGCACCTGCTAGAATGTGGAGAAGGTCAATTGGAGTTGCAAGCAGCAAGCTATTCTTGGAATGACGTATGCCTAACAGTTCGCAACAGAGTTCGATATAAAAGGATGGTTGAGGCCTTATGCTCCACTGGGAGTAAAAAAAAAACAGAATAATAAGACCTAATAGAATCGATTATCCAATGAGAGAAAGCTAAGGAACACACACGAAGAAAGTAAAATATCTTTATATTACATAGTCTTTGCTAGAACTGTATAGTTTTAACTTGGCACCTAATAACTAATACTTGTTCCCGAATATCAAATATAAACTGCGTTGTCAACGACATACGGGCTCCGAAGAAGCAGATCAATTTGTAATGTGTCTCAAGAGGATTGAAACAACTGCTATAACAAAGCAATATCGCGACATGTGATGCGACATTACAAAAACATTTGTCGATTTGTATGCGCCTTCAAATCTAACAAAAATTCTAAATTATTTGTTTGCCAGAAATCTTCCTAAAAATAATAAAAACCAATATCCAAAAATGGTTAATGGCCTACTTTTTTTTACTTGGACCAATACAAGTAGAGGATGACTCCTGCCTATGCTAAAGATTGTGTTGGAACTAGGAAAAAAGGTTATGGGAAGGAGGATACAGGGAGTAGTGTTTGTGGACATTTGGCTTGAATTTTCCTACATCATATATGGAAGGGAATACTTATACGGGAAGTTTGTGCGGCTAAAGAACGAACTTTCTCTGTAATGCATTGTGCTATCTACTGCCCAGTTTGGATGTTCCTTTAGATCTACTGGATGTTCCTCTAGAAGAAAAATGCGTGTTTCGCAGAGATACACGGATCCTAACATTTTTAGAACACATGGGTATCCAATCAATAGAGTTGGATACCCTACTGTCACCGATAAGCATTTTCGCTCTTTCCTGTAGGCTGTCGAGAAGCTCCAAAATAGACTTTGAAGCACCACTTTTTCAACACACAACGACTTTATGAGTTACCCGCTGTATGGACTTGATTTGGCATCCAATGTCTTAAGTTTACATCAGATGAAGCAGCTGATATGTTAAGAATGCATGTTTTAGAGCTTTCCTAATCGGATTGGAAAAAGAGCTTTGAAAATTCGTTTATCCCCCATGAAGAATATTTTGAAAAGCAATAAAAACCACTTTCGATGTTAAATATTTAATCATTTTAGTCTAATCTCGAAACACAAAAGACAGCCTTCGTATTTACGATAGTGTTACCTAAGAAAATTTTACTGATTTTATCTTTATTTTCTTTTTAGGGCTTTCAAATCTTTCCGCCTAAAAAAGAAATCTTCCACATTGGGTGTTAATAAAACCTCAGAAAGTCCGCCACAACTTAGACGAGATTATGTTATCGATAATGGCTGTAATACGTTTGATCATCGTTTACGTGGCAGCACAACATCTTCCATAAACGGAGACAGTTTTCAACGTAATGCTACCTACAGAAGTTCATTGCAAACATTGCCCACAAATAATGTAAGTAATCAAGTACGATGACATTATTTCAAAAATTTATTCAATACATTTTATTTCTTATTCAAAATCCTACATTATAATCTCATAATGAAGATCTTGAGCATAAATTATTATAAAGTGATCATTAGGGTGTTAGTTATTTTTCAAAATTGAAATTTGTATGAGGCCGACCCCCAGAATGGCTTAAAATGCCAAAAAAAAGTCCCTTAAAAATTTGAGATAAATCGGATAAGGGGAAAGCATGCACATGATTCGCCAAAAATTTAAAAAAATACCTGAATTTTTACTTTCATTGTCAATAACCTTAACTTCATTCGCACTTTCTCCTTATCCGATTGAACTCATTTTTTCAAGGGACTATTTTGTTAGCATTTCGAACAAAACTGGGGGTTGGCGTGAAACGTATTTCTTCAAAAAAATTTCCCCATGCAGTTAATTGGCACTCTAGTGATCATCTACATCATTTTCATTTATACATATTTCACAAATTACTAAGTGCTGTTTTTTCCATTTTAATAACAGGATCGCATTGGCTTAAATCGTAATGATGGCTATCGCAGCACAATACAGGTACCACGCTCAAATCCCCGCTACCAGTCCCCTCAACAGAAGCAGCTACATCAACAGCAAACAATGGGAGTATCCCAACAAAACAGAAGGTATGTTTATGGTGGATCAGTAACACCACAACCAACTCGCACAAATATTGGTAGAGGCACCTACGAATACGATTGCAATAATAGTATCATGATCAGGCGGTGAGTCAGTTTGTCCCAATTTCAAGTCTTATTAAGGGATTTGTAGTACCTACATTTGTGTCGTTCTTTGTGTGTTATTCATTTTGTGCCTATATTTTGTGTTCGAAATCCAGGAAAACATTTTTTAGTTCTTTAACAATTCTATGACATGCGTGTGACTCTTTTTTTTTCTAATTGTCCCCTGTATGCCAAATTATATGAAATCATTCCCCTGTGTGGAATTTAGAATAACAGGTTTCTTTTCTGGGAAATATTGTGAAACATCGCATTGTTTATTTATCGATAATAGCTTTAACTTTTTGCTATTTTGTTATATTGGTATACCGATGGAAATGTTACCTTTAAATACGTTTCATGTTTGGGAATTGAAATGTTTCATATTTTCATTTCGTTTAATTTTGAAGGTGAAAAAAGTCTTTTGTTCATATGTGTTATATTTGTTTAATTTCTGTGTTCTTTTATTCATTATTGTGACTCCATCTGTGTTTGTATTTCTAACCTCATTTATTTATTTTAAAAATATTGCTGGGAAAGTATCCCAAGTAATGTATGTATGTGGATCGCTTTCAATTCTTTTTATACTCATATTTAGTGTCTAAAAACAAATAACACAAGTATACATGGTTTTGGATCTAAGCAACAATAAGCTGTTTCTAAGGTTATTTGGAGCGCTAAAACCGAATCTGCACTCCATTTTTTGATATTGATTTTTTTGATTATTTATCTAGTTTTCGAGATATTTTCCATTTTATTAATAAAAAAAGTTTTAAATTATAATTGAAGAGCAGTCGAACTGAGTCGCTTGTACTGTTTGGGATCTGTTTCACCCATTAAAGTCCAACAGTTGTCGCTCATCATGCCCTCGTCCCAAAATCCTCTGTATCGTTTTTCGATTTTCGCAAAATCTTGTCGCTCTTCTTGCTCGCCGCTTGTATTACCTAAGTTTTCGGGAAAAAATTTGAGATGGAAATGCAGAAAATGTATTTTAAGAGACATTCGAACTCCAATCTAGTAACAATCTGCTTGAAATCCTGGAATATGCGATTAGTTCTTTCATTTGGCGTTAATCGTTTTTCTGTCAGTTTTAAAAATGTTTCTAGTGACCCCAACAGTTGACTTTCATTATGCTGCTAAAAAGCTTGGGCTCACGAACTATAACCAATTTTGAAAAACGAAACCGGCTTTTACTTTCTCTGTTAAAAACTTCACAAAATAGCAATAAAACTTGATCCAAAATATATCTACAATATAAAAAAAATGTCCGCGTCTGTTTGTATGTCAGATTTTTTCTGAAATTTTGACAGTATGGTGGTCAAAATAAACAAGGTTTTTTGCTGAAATCTCAAGTAGACGTGGCCCCTCCCATATAAGTCAAATATTTAAAATGACAAATATGGATGACCGAACTGACCGATTTTTCTGAAATTAAGACATTATGGTATTGTGTGACCGGTGGTTTAAATAGGCGGGGTTTTTTCTGAAATCTCAAGTGGGCGGTGTCCCTCCCATATAACTCATATATTAAAAATGACAGTATATTGAGGTTTTAAAAATCTTAAGTGGGCGTAACCCCTTCCATATAAGTCAAATATTAAAAAATGACAAACATGGAAGACCCTGAGGACCGACTAGCATGTAAAAAAGTCCAGGTTTTTTTGAAATCTCAAGTGGGCGTATAAGTCAAGTATTAAAAATGACAAATATGGATGACCGAGCCGATCAATTTTTCTTTAATTTTTACAGTATATAAAGAGTTACCGGTGGGTAAAATAGGCTACATTTTTTTTTTTTTGAAAATCTCAAAAGGGCGTGACCCTCCCATATAAGTCAAATATTAAAAATTACAAATATGGATGACCGATTTTTCTGAAATTTTGATTGTATGTGTGTGACCGGTGGGTAAAATAGATTTGATTTTTTATTTAATCTCAAGTGGGCGTGACCCCTCCCATATAAGTCAAATATTAAAAATGACAAACATGGATGATAAGATGAAAACGATTTAACCCAATTAATTAATGTCTTAAATGTGGATATTTTCATACTATAGGATAGTTTTCACGGATGGTCCACTGAATATTTTCTTTCTAAATTTTTTTTTAGGATTCTACATTAGGAAAATTTAGGAAAACGGATGCACGAATATTGGTTATATGATTGGTGTTTGATAATAGTTTGACTGACGATTGTTTGAAGATTTTTCATGATTATTTGATTGTTGTTTGACGATTGTTTGACATTTGTTTGATGATTGATTGACTGATGACTGTTTGAAGATTTTTAATGATTGTTTGATAATTGTTTTACGATTAACTAGCGATTTTATGGCAGTAGTCTGATGATTTTTTAACGATTGATTGATGATTGACTGACGACTGTTCAATGATTTTTAATGATTGTTCGATAGTTGTTTCACGATTAACTGACGACTGTTTGATGATTATTTGACGATTGTTTGATAGTTTTTCGATAATCTATAAATATAAAAAATGTTCGCGTCTATTTGTCTGTATGTTGTTTAATATTGATGGACCTATTTGGTTTCGAAAACGTTTAAAGCACACAATAATGAGGAGTACATTCACAAAAGTCAATTAAATATATATGCAAATACATTGATAAAGGATTCAATTAAAAAATTAATAAAAATAATTCATAATTGTTAATTTTTGAAGAAAGTGTTAACACAGTAATAAGTTAAAAGCTTTAACCCCTTGACGTATTTCCACGAGTCTGACTCGTGGTACAATTTCTGTGCCTAACATGATTATCACGAGTCCGACTCGTGGTACTATTTATGTGCCTAACATGATTATCACGAGTCATACTCGTTTTGCGACTGTTCTTAAGCATCAAAACCGGTTTGTTTAGTGCAACTTGTGTGCGAACAGTTGGAAGCGAACTTCGTTGCGCAGATTGATGCGTCAAGGGGTTAACAACCAACCCGGGTAACGCCGGGTAAAATCAGTTAGTAGGTAACACAATAATAAAAAAACAACTTCTTCAGCTCTTTCGGCAGTTTTTCTCAATGTTTATCATAACCAATGATCCAAGATATTCCAAGTCTCACAGCCATATAAGAGCACGGCTTTAACATTGGTGTTAAAAACTTTAATTTTGATGGTGGTCGAGATATTTTCAGATCTACAGATTTTGCTCTGCATAACCTACAATAAAATGGGCACAAATTTTTATTTCAGACAATAGGGTTGCCAACTATTTTAATTCATTGGAGCATCGTTGCAATGTGTGTTGTTTCTCATTGTTCTATCGATATTACAATGATACGAGTTTCAATGAAATTAGAGAACTTGTTACAAAATCCGAACTTGTAGTTCAGCAAAAACTTATTCATTTGTATGAACAAATTCAAATTAAACTTTTCCCCCAATATATTTTTTCATGGACTTTTTGCTTGATTTTGCCGATTCAACAATACTTGTTCGCATTCTATACTCATTTTCATTTCGGCTTGCCATTAAGGTCAATTGTTTGACATTTCTTTTTGACTTAATGGTTCTTTGAGGCCTACAAATGTTTCCCTCTTGGTAGGGTTCAAAATGTTAATTTAGATACGTGTTGTTAATAAAGTATTTATCCAGTATGTCATGAGAAAAAAAAAATGTAATCCTTTTGACAGATATCGTATCTTTTATTTGGTTTGAATTTTTTATGGAGATGGGGAAAATTATCTCAAAAAAAATCTGAAATCGACCGATTTAAAAACGATCGATTTCTATCACATGCCGGTATATTTTTGATTCCAAGTTCACTTCAAAAAATAGTTTAGTTACCTTGCTTTTAATAATACCAAATAAATTAGCTGAATGGATTTTTTAAAACCATTTAAATACCTTAGCATACCTTCCCTTAGTTCCAACGAATTCGTTATAACAAGAAATAATTTCAAACAAAATTTACATAGAAATTTGTATGTACAACAAACAATACTCTTGTACCTTTTATCAATTATCGTTCTACTGTTAATTATGTATAAAATGTATAACAAATTGTATCCTCTAACACTACCCTTTCCTCTAATTTGATAAGATTATAATAATAATTTAATTATTTAATATTAGATCATCACAATCCAGTTTGGTAAGCACAAATCCATTTGAATCAGAAGATGATGATGAAAATGAAGACATCAATACGAGTGGCATTCAAAGTGTTAATGGCGGCTCAACAACAACTCTTACTTCACGGACACAGCGCAAAAAGCGTCGAGCACCAGCGCCCCCAACACCCGTAAGTATAGTTTTATGTACAGGGTGGCCCAGAAAGACCGAAGTGGTGTGAATTGCTTATAACTTTTTATTTAAGAGATATTTTTTTAATTTTTTTTTTTTTAAATACATTAAATTTATGAGGAATATTTTTGGATTAGTTATTAAAAATGATATCCCGCAAGTGGTGGCCATATTCTGCTTCGCACAAATGTGCTCTTTCCAACACATTTTCCATGACCTTTCGCAAAACTTCCGGTGGTATGTTGTTAATTTCTTCTCGAATATTGGTTTTTAACTCCTCAATAGTCCTAGGCTTATTAACATAAACTTTTCCTTTTAAATAGCCCCAAAGAAAACAGTCTGGAGCGGTTAAATCCGGGGACCGCGGAGGCCAATTAAAATTGCTGTTACGAGAAATTATTCTTTCACCAAAGATGTCGCGTAAAAGAGTCATTGTGGCCCTCGCAGTGTGCGCTGTGGCTCCATCCTGTTGGAACCATATTTGCGGATGGTTTTCCACGGCTGGCCTTACAAAATTCTTCTTTACAAAATACTGAAAAGAAAAAAAAATTACAATAAAAAAGTTATAAGGAATTCACACCACTTCGGTCTTTCTGGGCCACCCTGTACCTATACTATTGTAGAATTTATTAGAACTTTTACCGAGTATTAAGTAGAAATTATTTACTTTTTAATTTAGAAATAATTTGAAAATTATTTATTTACATTTTTTTGCGCAAACATTATTATCACTATCATTATTATAAAAATAATTAATTATTTAGTTGTTGGAGAATTTTTGTATCTTACTTAATTATAAAAATTTATTTAGTTTGTGATGTGAATATTTACCTAATGATAAACAATTTTTTCGATAAGATATTCCGCTCTAAATTCCCCTAATAAAGTTTAAAGAGTCAAGTAGGTTCTATTGATATAAAGCTTAATAACATGTTGGAACTTATTAAGTCTTTGCTAAAAAAAAAAGTTCCCATTATTTTAGAAAATTTTTGATAATGAAGTTTTTTTTCAGCAGGATTTTTTAAAGTTTTTTATAACTTCTATTGTACTTTAATCTTTTTTATAACTTCTATTGTACTTTAATCTTTAATCTATGCCAAAAACATTCTTTCGAGCTCGTGCAGTTAAAAGGTTTTTAGGGTTTTAGCGGACCTTAACATAAACAAGTCTTCTTGGCCAGACTGATTCCAGCACTGGTCTTAAATTAGGACTCTTTAACGTTAGCTCGTCTATTAGCTCATCTTTTCTGCATATTCTACCATGCATCATAATTTTCTTTGTGCTGGAAGGTTGATAATGTAACGCCAATTAAATAACCCTAAAAATGATCGTCCAATTGCAATTTGCTCTGCACTCTCCAAAGTTATGATATGAGAGTATGGTTAATTACCATCTCGTTAATAATTTGGAGTCTAACAACTTACTAAGCGGCCGCCAGTACGGATTTCAAAAGCTATCGATAGTGTCGATTTTCTCTCTCGAGTTTTCTCAGAGACCGCACTTTAACAGTTGCTATAGATGGGATTTCATCAAACGAGTTCAAGATAACTTCATGGGTACCGCAAGGCTCCGTTCTTTCTCCTTCCCTCTTTCTTATATTTCTTAATCATCTCCTACGTCAAACTTCCAATCCTATATACTCTTTTCCAGATGATATCAACATTTGCCATTCATACTTATTTAATTATAGACCAAGCCTTTTGGAGATTGCGGCCACGAGACAACATATGAACGAAATGTTAAACCGGGATCTTAATACACTCTCCGAATGGGGACACGTAAATAGAGTCGATTTTAATGCCAGGAAGACCTAGGGATGAAACGATACAAGTAAATACAAGTACTTACTCGATACTTTTCCTTCGATACCAAGTACTTTTGGTATCGATACTTTACCACCAACTACCAAGTAGGTATCGATAAAAAAGTACTAGTATCGGTCAAAAGTACTCGTTACATATTACACTCACAGAAACAATTAAAATCTTATTTTAATTAATTAAAAAATTAAATTAATTGTTGCAAATAAAGGGCAACAAGAAAGAAAACAAGATATTTGAGACAATTTTGAATGTAAAATACTCCAAATGTTTAGTTCTTTTCATGCAAAATTTCCTCAGCCGTCTTTTTTATTTACCCTACTTATGCTATCCATTGTGTTGGAACTAGGAAAATAGGTTATTGGAAGGAGGAAAGAGAGGGTAGTGTTTGTTGACACTAGATTTGAATTTTCCTATATTGCAACTGACAGGAAAAATACAGTCTCTTATACAGTTTTAGAAAACCTATTCACTTGAATGCTCCTTTTGACACTGCAACAACTCTTATAGTGCGATCCCTGCGATCTAGAGCCACAACTTTACTTTCGCCAAAATGTTGAATGGAACGGCATCATTTTTCTGATAGGAGTGCTAGTAAGTCCCTCGTACAGCGCCCCATACGAAATCCATACTGGCGGTCGCTTAGTAAGTTGTAAGACTCTTAATATTTAACCAAATGGTAACTTACCATACTCTTCATTACATTAGAAAGTGCTGAACAAATCGCTATTGTTAGGTAAAGATTTCTATGTGACAAATATCATATTGTAAAATTAGAATTTTCTGATAGGGTATCAAATATATCTGCATTTTTTACGCTTGATATATAGACTGAATCCATGAATGCAAAAAGCTTTTTGGGTGTAATAATACATTTTTTGGAAAACATATTATTAACTTGTGCCAATATTTACTAGGTTTATTTTGAACGATACAAGTAAATAAGTATCGATACTTTTATTGCGATACTAAGTAGGTATCGATACTTTGCGATCGATACTGAATCGAGTAAAAGTATCGATACCATGGAGGTATCGTTTCATCCCTAGGAAGACCATGTTGCTTCATCTGTATTTATGGGTGGTGTAAATATTGAGAAATCAGAAGCTCCTGATGTTCTAGGCATTTTTCAAGTGTCGTTAAAGACATTTAAGTGCGTCGGCTTTTTAAAGCGGTGCAAAAGATATTTCACTCCATCTGATCTTATACGACTTATATCCGACCGAAAATTTAATACAACTGTCATGTATGGGCCGATGCTTCAAAGTCTATTTTAGAGCTTCTCGAACGCGTGACATAGGGTATCCAACTCTATTTATTCACTAGAGCATCGTTGCAATGTGGAGTGTATCTCACTGTTCTATCGCTACTACAGTTGCATGTGTTCTGAAAACATTAGAAATCTTGTCCCTGAAAAAATTTTATCTCTGCGGAACACGCGTTTTTCTTCTAGAGCACATCCATTCGTGATCGACTGGACAGTAGATCACGAATGGATATACAGATATACAGGAAAAATTCGTTCTTTAGCCGCACAGTTCGTTAAACAAACTTCCCGTAGAAGTCTTCTCCTCCTGTAGATTACCTCACCACATCGTATTTATGAGAAAAAAAGGTCCTTCCAGTAAAAGAGCGCAACATCATACTTATTTCGAAGTTTGGGATGTCACCGGAGAGGTCATCAAAACTGTAACATCACACAGTTAGGCATGTCAGCAAAGATTTTCGGATGTGCGAGGATATCGTACGAAAATGTTTAGAAGATCGTTTAGATCGATGCTTGTTCATAGCAGCATTCATAGGGACACGGCACCAACTCCACGATTTCATTTTATCTCATTAATTTTGTATTAGGAGGTCGCCACAGCCCATAGCAGGTTAGGTTAGGCAGGCAGCCGATTTTAAGTCAGCATCACTTGGGTTCTAAAAGCGGTCCCTTTGTGGTACCCGCAAGGGATAGAAGAAAAAAGAACAAAGATAGTTATTCCATTCTATCAGTGAGAGATTTATCAAGCCATCCTGAAGCCCTACTAAATGAGTCTATTTTACGAATGTTAATAGTCGCTAGATCTGATAAATCATGCAGATGAATCGCCCGCAAATAAAGAGCCTTTGAAATTAAGAGGGCGGGGCAGTGGCAGAAAAGATGAGTTGAGAGCAACGGATTTAGCAAGTTTGCTCGCGGTGGAGTTACCAGGTATGTTGTTGTGCCCGGATACCCAGAAAAGTTCGATATTGCAATGTCTCGCCATCTCGTTAAGAGATGCCCGGTATTCGCGGGTAAGAATAAATGTAGTGTGGACATTAGATAGGGATTTTATGGCAGCCTGACTGTCGATATAGAAACGAATATCCCTGTCTTATATTCTGTGGTATCTTAACCATTTGACTGCTTTATGTATAGACGATATCTCGGATTGGAGAACACTTCATTGATCAGGGAGCCTAAAGCAAATTTCCTTCCCTAAAAGTGGGGTGAAGAAGCCTCCCCCTAAGCCTATCTTTGACTTCGATCCGTTCGTGTGTACCTCCAGACAGCCGTCATCTAGAGATGGGGGGTCTCCAGAGATAGTCACAGCAAAGGATCTATCAAAGAGAGGGTGGATATGTGTCTATGTGGTCAGGGATGTTAGTAACTCTGTCCAGAATAGTGGAATATCCGGTTTGTGAGTGGGACCAGGTTCCAAAAGTGCTAAGTCGGACAGCCGAGTTAAGGGCAATTTGCAGTGCCATTAGTTCGACTGGTAGCCAGTTTAGCAGGGCGAAGAGCGCCTTAGATGGAGTAAGTCTTAAGGCACCTGTATTCATTAGAGCGATTTTGTTAAAATAACCCCTGTGGTTTGCCTTGGTGAGTGCAGGACACCAAACCAGCGCACCATACATTAGTATAGGCTTGACCACCATGTCGAAGAGCCAGGCACTATTGGTAGGATTTAGACCCCAGGTTTTGCCAATGACCCCTCTACATGAGCAGAGTGCAATGGATGCTTTGGACACCCTGAATATGGTGCTCCAGGACAATTTTGAGTCCAGAATGACCCCAAGATATTTGGCATGGTCAGTGAGCACAAGTTCTAACTTATTTAATTTTGGAAGATTAAAGTTGGGTATTTTGTATAAGTTTCGTTTTAGTGAGATTGACACCCAGGCCGTTGGAGGCACTCCAGCGGTAGAGTATGTCAAGAGCTGTTTGCCCATAACAAAAGAAGAAAAAAAATTAAAACGATGAATAAGAATCGTTCTGGCTCAACTGAAATCGAGATGGAGCAACAAATTAAACATATTTTGGTCAAGCATAGACCGTGCCCAACATACATATTATGTATGTCCGGCATGTGGTCAAAATCCTCATGCTACCCCAAAATTTTCGAATATCCTACTTCACTTAGTGCTGAGGATTTGTGGACTCATACAGTGGAAGTTGCACAATTTCTTGGCCATGATCTTCAATAATTCCCCGTTAACATCTTTTACGACAATAACATTAACATCTCTCAACTTAGAGGAAAGTTATGAAGATTTTCAATACTTTACAATTACGAAACTTTCACTTTTGTCCGTTTTTATTTATAACAATATCTTAGAATACTATTTTCTTATTAATATACTTTATATCAATCCTTAATCAATATAAATAAACTCGCTTTATTTGTTTTCTAAAAAATGTATTTGCTACTTTCAGATTCACGGACGCAGCAACGGTGTCCCACCTCCCATAATTCGTATAGAATCTAGTCACGACAGCAACCACGAAGAGCTTCACATTGACGAGGATTTGGATATTGCAAATTTAACAGCTGAAATCGAAAGTTTTGTTAAAACCAAGGATAACGATGAGGTGGAAGTCACGCTTAAGAAAGAAGAGACCACTAAGGAAAAGCCAACGCAAACAGCAGAAGTTTCCTCACCTAAAGTGGAAAGGGAAATAGTTAAAACAGAAATAAAAGAAGTAAAAGAAACTATACCTGCATCAAAAGAAACAACCAAAACCACTTCTTCCTCATCATCGTCCACAATAGTCACTCAATCTTCTACGCAAGAGCAACTTACACCGGCAGCTAAAACAAATGGTCAAGTTACAACTGTAATTGTAACAACAAAGACCACCACAAAATCACCCAACTCAGATGTCAGCAAACACTCGGAAAATGCCATTGATAAGGTTCAAGTTACAAATGAAATTGTAAGCAAGACGGAAGAAAATAAAGAAATCAAATCCAATGGAGCGATACCAAAGAAACCCGCCAATATTGATGTGAAAGTTATTGAAACTAATGAGCAACAGCAGTCAGCACAATCTGTCAATAATGTGACAGATTTGTGCATAAAAGAAAACAATAAAGAAGAGTTATCATCAAAACCGGTACCAGTTAAACGTCAAACGAAACCTGAAACTGAAGTGGGTCATGTTGAGTGTATACACGTACATGTTGAAAGTCCGAGGGCAAAGCCCCGCAATGAACCTCCCAGTGGAGTTTCAAGTTTTAAAACAAACGAAACTCTAGAGACCAACGAAACCATTACCAACAAAACTCCATTTGTATTAACCAGTCCTCCAACGCTTAGAAGACACCCTAATCAACAAATGGAGAGTGAAACTGTTGTTAAGGATATGAAGAAAACTTCGTTTGAGCTAACAAGTCCAACTGCAACCACAAGAACGCAACAACAGACAGAAAGTGAACCAGTTATTAAGGAAACTGTTAAAATTGTGGGAACAGCAAACAAACGATCCACTGAATTGAATATTAAAGAAGAATCTGTTAAAGCTAAGCCGGAAATTTTGGTGAAACCAACACTGTCACCAAAACCAGTCACAAAAGATCACCATTTTGCTGAAATTCACAAACCAACGAGAAAACTTACGAATAGCCAAAATGGTCATGTACGCAGAGTTTCTCGTGATGAGCTAATTTCGACAACCATCAAAATCCAGGAGGAATCTAAGGAAGAAGAAAAGAAACTAATAAATAAGGAAGTTTCACCCACTATTACTAAAAGTAAGGGAGAAAACCGGGAAGCAGAAAAAATACTTGAAGATGAAACAGTTGATAGCCTTACTATTGTAGAAACCAGAACCTCTATTACAACTAATGGCGATATTAAACCCGTGGAAAAAGAACATGAAAAAGATGTTAGAAAAGTAAATTTTGAATCCTCTGCTGTTACCAACTCAAGTGGTACTGTAGCACTTAATGAAGACCGAAAACGTGAGGATGAATTTGATTTGTTGTATAGGCCCAAACCCGCCAATTTTCTGGAATGGAAACAATCTAGTCTGGCACCTTTGGAGACTAATATACCACCCGAAAAACGCAAATCCGTCAAAGATATTATAGAGTCCATTAATCGCAGTCAGCGTCTACTTAATGCGGCAGCTAATAAAGATTTTCCGGCCTTACAGGCGGCGGCTAGCTTAAATAACTCGGCTGCAGAACCTGTTGCCATACACCAGACTTCTCAAGCCCCTAACAACAATAATCTTAATGAAAATCTTAAAATCTTAGATGAGAAACAACAAGAAATTCAACGTTTGGTAGAGGAAATGTCTCCCACCAGTACCAATGGCTTTGAGTTTGGCAACTGCTCTCGAGCTACCAACTCTGTTTCACCCTGTCCCTCAAATTGCAACAATGAACTTGCAGAAGCTCAAACTCATGATAATAATAATGAAATATTTCAGAAGTGTAAGGTTAAGAAGGAGGTCTATGATTATCGTGAAACTTCACCCATAACATCAAATTTAGATTGGAATCCAGTGCCAAAGCCAAAGCGTACTAAACCTGGCCATGATTAAAACAGCTCAAAGCTAAACACGAAATTATTATTGTCCTTTAATATATACATAAATTTCATATAAAATAAGAAATATTTACCAAATATCAAAACATCTTTAAGATCACAGTTTGTATAAATAAAAAAAATATTTAAAAGATACAACGAATTAATTACGGGGTTCGATTGCAATATATTTTCTTTTTTTTTTTATTTTAACTAATAGTAAATTATATTAAATATTTTAAATTGTGCTTTAAAAATAATCCTTAACTCTTAAAAGTATATAGTTTTATCATTTATATGTATGTCCTTATTTAGTGTGATCAATTTTAAAAATATATTTATAACTTATTTCTATGTAAAAAAAAAAACAAACAAAAACTTATTATAATGTACTACGAGTAGCTAAAAATGTACTTCACAAATTGTTACTTTTGTTATCCTTTTGATGTATTCTCAACTATAATTTTATCATATAGAGAACGAAGAGTACATTAGGAAAGAAAATCTAATATAATAAATATGTACTATTAATGGCTAAAACAAAGCTTAAATCAATCTTGTTTTAATTTTGTAAATTTGAATATTTTTCAATTTCAGAATTCATAGTTATAACCATAGAAGAATATAAAGAAGGTCGTCAGCTGATCCACTAAAATTTAGTGTTCTTCTAAATCACACGTACACGAAATAAAAGCTTTTTTAACAAACAGAAAAGCTTTTTGCACTCAAAATTTTGTTTGAATAATTCCGCAAAATTTTGAATGAAACGCACTGTTGTAAATTGCACACATAAAATGTTATTTTTTTTTTAATATTTTAACATTATTTTAATGTAGAAACACTTTTTATTTTTTACAAACTGAAAATTTGTTTATTTTGTTTTCTTTCGACATTCTATTTTTTGTTTTGCTTAATTTATATTGCGCAAGTAGGGCTGCAATTTTTGGTATTAAAAAAATGAATGAAATTTAAAATAAAAGATTGTTTATACATTTTAATTATCCTAAAATCAAGTAAAACTCATTCTATACCTTAAAAGATGAATTTCTTAAGAATATATCCTAAAATTACTGAAAAAATCTTGAAGAAAATTTGCGTCCCATCATATCATACTTTTTTGTGCAACTGTTTGTATTCATTAAGAAAAGTAAAAGCTCTTTTTAAGCTTACCGATACCATATTACTGATCCGTACTTTTGACATGTCCCAAGTGTACTTTGACATTTCGTTGACTTTCTAGGTATTTATTTATTCTATGGTTATAACCATAGAGTACCGCATAGAGTGCGATCATATGTTTTACTAAGCACAAAAAAAATAGAAAAAATAGAAAAAAAATTTATAATGACATTTTTTATATGAAGATGACGTCTTTTAAATGTACTTTTGACGTCTTTTAAATGTACTTGACAGTTTCGTCCTCAGTCTAGTTCTGGGTTATGGTTATAACCATGATATAAGTATATATGTACATATATCTTGGTTATAACACTCATCGTCATCTCTGAAGGCTGTTTTTTATCCTTAATCCAACGCATTCTTTCTCTAAAGCGCAGACATTCTTAAATTCAATGTATTCCTTTAATGACTCACCCATTTATTCTTATGTTCTGACCAGCGTTGCCGTTTTGCGTACTTTTAACCAAAATTGGTTACTTTTTTCCTTAGTGTGTACATGTGTACATTTTTTTCATTTTGGTTACATTTTTTAATAAAGTTTATAAAAGTGAAATGAACATTTTCTTCAAAATCGACATTTCATTAAATCATCAAATTTTACACAGATCTTTCGTTAGTGGCACATGCATGTCTTTAAAGAAACCAAAGGGATTTTGAAAAAATAGACCACATATGATCTCAGTGACGTATAATATTATATAGTTTGTGCTTGATTTATATACGTCATTGAATGCAAATATTTGATGTTTTAATTACGCAGGTCAACAAGATTTTGCGGCACGGGATTTCTAGATGACTTTGGTCATCTAGAGTTGAGTCTAGTTTTCGAGATATTTGTTTTCTGAAAAGGTGGTTTTTAGAATAGCACTTATATAACTCAAAAACAGCTAGCTATATGATTAAGTCCTTCTCACATATTTCTTGGTCCTTTTAGAGATATCGAGGAATTTACACAGAAAATTTTTTTTTTTACCAAAAATTTTTATTAAAAAAATTATAAGAATAGAAGAATAAATAAAAATTAAGTATTTATGAAAAATGGCAGACCGTTTTTTAAATATGTATATTAATATTAGTCGTCCAAAAATCTATTTTTCGAAAAAGAAAATTATATCTCGAATAGTAGAGCCAACTAGAAAAAACTGAAATCATTTTCGGATTCAGCAGACAAAATTTTTCTAAGAATTTATGTATAGCAGTGTTATTTGCATTTAATTATAAATTATTTGTATTCAATGGCCGAAATCAACATTAAAAGCTTGTTTGAGAGCTTATTATACCATAAAACTTTTTTATCGTTGACATTAGAAAGCCCTCATTTTCCTATAGAACTGTTTGAATCCAATTTTAATGTACTTCAGTATTGCCATTTCTTAAATGGCAAATTACTTTAAAGATATCGACATTTAAAATTTTGGTTATTTTTTTTCACAATTTGGTTATATTTATCTGAAAATTTGGTTACAAAAATAATTTCGCATACCAGGAAAGAATTATATTTCCCATCCGTTTGGTTTTTTCGGATATAAATACTTTTTCAATTCTGTGGGATAACCTGGCAATTTGAGTGTTTCAACAACACCGCCAACAAAAGCAAAAAAAAAACCAAAAAAAAAAAAAATAATTTCGTCGTGGCAACACTGGTTTTGACTATTCCGTCAATTTAATCTATTTCATTTTAAACCCAGCCTTTTCTCTCTTAAACCCAGAGTCAAAATTTCTCAAAAAAATCAAAGTTGCAATTAGGTTTTTCGATTTCTTTGAAACTTGGTAAAAGTTTAGTGTTAGGTATGAGTAATTTTTGTGCCAAAGGATTTTTGAAAATTTTAAAAATTCTGGGAACCACAGGTCACTAAATTTTGAAATAACTTAATTTTTAAAATTTAATATCTCTGAGACATTTTAATCAATTTTGCTCAAATTTACAGGACTTTTAGATAATTTGTGTGTGTTTTAAAGTAAATTAAGTCCAAAAATTTATTTTCAAAATTTGACCAAAAAAAGTAAAAAAAATGTTTATTTCATTTTTTCACTCATAAGCACCCCTACAATTTTTTTCTAATAATAATTATACCCTTCACCACCATAGGTGGAAAGGGTATTATAAGTTTGTGCTGATGTTTGTAACGCATAGAAATATTTGTCTTAGACCCACCTTTTAGTATACCAATAGGCTTAGAATCACATTCTGAGTCGATTTAGCGATGTCCGTCCGTCTGGCTGGCTGGACCCCCATGTAAACCTTATAATCAAACTACAGGTCGCAATTCTAAAGATAATTTGATGAAATTTGGCGCAGATCATTTTTTTGATAATGACCATGGCTATTGAAATTGGTCAAAATCGGTCCATTATTTCTGGTACCTCCCATAGGTCCCACTTCCCGGAATTGCTATATTGGCCACAAATATCAATATTTTTTCATGAAATTTAAAACAAATACTGCTTATGTCAACTTAAATCCCTGTACCAAATTTCGTAGAAATCGGTCCACATTTGACCATAGCTCCCATACAAATTCTTCTTTAAAAACGCACTAAATGAGACAAAAAATCACTAAAACGCTCGTAAATCTAAAGATAATGGAAATTTTGAGTCTGTTTTTTGCATACATAATTTTTGTAACAACTGTAATCAATCTGCCAAATTTCGAGATAATCGGTCCACATTTGACCCTAGCTCTCATATAAGTCCAAATGACGGAAACAGGTTGAATATATAAGTTTTGAGAAAATGTTTGTATGATGGCAAAATTTAGCAAATATTTGTCTTTACACAGGAAAAATAACACCTTTGACCTTAGTGGTGAAGGGTATCGTATGGTCGGCTTGACCGACTATAGCGCTTTCTTACTTGTTTTATGATTCCTTGTCTTTTCACAAAATAATTTTAAAAAAAATTGATAGAGACTTTAAAATTGACGGGATATTTCATTTTTAAGCCTGCGACGCACAGCATCCCTGGCGCAGCGTGACGGTCTCATGAAGACATTTTTGGGTTTCGTTGAATAGTGATTTGAAGAAAGCTTCGCCTTACATAATTTATTATAACTCGTGACAAAATACGAGTATGAGTTACATTAATATGACGTTTATAAGAGTTTTAAACAGTTCGAAAACTCAAGAAATAATTGATACTAAACTTTCATATGCTTTTTGAAAAACATTTTTTTTTTTAGTTTAAAGTTTTACGAACACATTTTTATTGCATATACAATTTTTCGAATTCAGCAGAAGCAGAATTAACAGACAGAAAACAGTGAAAACTTCAAGTGCCTTCGATTCTACGTGCTTTTAAAAATCTGGGTTTTAGGAATATCTCCGTCAATTTTAAAGTCTCCATCATTTTTTTTTTCAATTTTTTCGTGAAAAGACAAGGAATCATAAAATTATTATTAGAAAAAAATCGTAGGGTGCTTATGAGTGAAAAAATTAAATAATTTTTTTTTACTTTTTTTTTGGTCAAATTTTGAAAATAAATTTGTGGACTTAATTTACTTTAAAACACACACAAATTATCTAAAAGTCCTGTAAATTTGAGCAAAATTGATTAAAATGTCTCTGAGATATTAAATTTTAAAAATTAAGTTATCTCAAAATTTAGTGACCTGTGGTTCCCAGAATTTTGAAAATTTTCAAAAATCCTTTGGCACAAAAATTACTCATGACTAACACTAGACTTTTACCAAGTTTCAAAGAAATCGAAATACCTAATTGTAACTTTGATTTTTTGAGAAATTTTGACCCCCCGCCTATTGTGTCTTATAAAGGGTTTTTCAATAAGAGCGCTACAAAGGTTTTTTTTAAATAAAACAAAACAAGAAACGTTAAATCCAAATTTGGGAATTGGGTCAACAAAGCGTCAGCGAAGAAAATTCTAACAAGTAAGAGTGGTATATTCGGCTTTGCCGAATCTTGGATACCCTTCACCAATGGTGTTCCAAAAGTAAAGTACAAAATCGTAAGAATATATTGATAATTATATAGTTTCTGATTACTGACTTAGTTGAGCCCCACACAAATGCTTCATATGTATATTAATTTTTTTTTTTGTTCATACTAAATGTAATTCCTAGCAATATATGGTTATACTAGTATTATATGCAAAGAATCTTTAAAATTAAGAGTCGGAAAACGAAAAGCTTTCTGGTGGCGTCATCATCTAAAATAGTTATGGACCCAACTGTTAGTTTGGGCAGGTGGCTGATGTCGAAGGCAGCGTCACATTTGATAAACTTCGATAGACCAGATAAACCATGCAGAAAAGATGCTTCAAAATTTAGATGCCCTTACATTTGCAATTGCACATCGATTTGATGAAGTTCAAGTATTCTGGCATGCAACCCAAAAACACAGTGCCCAGTGAGGGTTGTGCACTTTAATTCGTACGAATTATCCAACTAGTAAAATTTCTTGATTAGTTATGTAAAACTCTGAAGTTAGCGGACTGATTTAGGTCAAAGCTTTAACAATGATAAGCCTTAAAATTATAGGGTATACACTCTTAGTTTTAGATACAGACGTGAAATATATAGCTTTTGAATGGATGGATATCAGCTTTGTCGGAAAAGTTATTAACGATTTACTTATTAATCTGAAGTTAGTTAATTAATTAAAATGAACACTTCATCAATAATATTTGGGATGTATTGTTCTTTCGATCTGTCCGATGTATGTTTGGAAAGTTTTGCTCTAGTTCCTTGTGCAATTTTAATGTGATTTAATTTATCAGCATTAAATCGATTCCCGGTCGTGGTTATATGGGAGATTTCACTAAATGTGAATAGAGCTCGCCCATTTTCAATATCGAACTTTTCAAGAGATCAGAAATACTTTTGTCAAATGTTGTCCCTCTAGAAAGTTTATTTTAGGCGCTATCGCCCTGAATATCAATATTGTACAACGTCTTTATACTAAATGTCATCATCGTATCTTAGGCGAAGTTATACGGGACCAATTGTCAAACGTGAACGGATTTCTCCCAATTGCAATTAAAAAATTTAAATTTTCGTTGATATGTGAGATACTTACATACATATGTAGGTTTTGAACGGATATCATGTAATTAGCTGCATTTTTGTACTTCCTAGGATGATTACCTATAATTTGGTATATAATACATTCTCAAATGTTATTATAATGTTCAAAAGTCAGACACAAAATTAAGATTAATGCAGAGTGTCTGTCTGCTAAAATCAGATTTGTGGAGCTCCTGGATTTTACACAAAATTTTAGGATATTATCCCACCCTGAATTTATCATTGTCGATCAAAACACCATCGCTTAAACGCTAAATTATATCTACCACAAATTACCGAATGCATCAGGATTTAGGTAATCCCCTGCGAAGGACGCTATTAAATTTCATCAAAATAAACACCTGAGATATCGACAAAACAGGAGCTCCAAAAACTTGACTACAACAGAAAAAATTACATACAGGTAGACGGACGGACAAAAAAACAGACGGACGGACGGACAAAAAACAGACGGACGGACAAACAGACGGACAGACAGACAGACGATTCTCCTGCCGATTCTGAGTTGATCGGTACAATTTGAATGGTATTCGTAATCAGATTTGTGGAGTCAAATTTCAAATGTCAAATTTCATCACAATCGGTCCATAAACACCTGAGATATCGCTAAAACAATACTTACAAAATGTAAACAAAATTTCTTAGACACGTACTTTGGGCAATTTGCTGTACATCAAATGTAGTGTTATGGCGATATCTCAATTGTTTATGGACCGCTTTTGATACAATTTAATAACGTGCTTGGCGGGGGAATTTCCTAAAATCTGATATAAAATTTATGTAGGTCCGTGCTAAAGGAGGATGGTTTTTCCTATTTCTGCATTTCATTTTTTCAACAAACATTCTCTAATGCGAACTTTGGGCAATTTGCGATACATCAAATTCAGTGTTTTGGCGATATCTCAGTTGTTTATGGACCGATTTTGATAAAATTTTACAGAGTGCTTTGGGAAACTATTTCCTACAATCTGATATACAACATATTATCACATGTACACCAGGAGTATCTTTTTTCTCTTGTTATTTAAAAGTGTGTTTCAATCAAAAATTTTAAAATTTTCGTCTAATTTTTGGTATTTTTTCGATATTTTCGGTGTTTATAAACCGATTTTAATGAAATTTAATAGCGTTCATTGCGGGAGAATTTCCGAAAATTTGATATATAATTTATGTAAGTCCATCCTCCAGGGGCTTCAGAAACTTGATTTCAACAGACAGACAGACAGACGGACGGACAGACAGACAGACGGACATCGCTTAATCGATTCTCCTCCCGATTCTGAGTCGATCGGTATAATTTTTATGGGGTCTACGATCACTAATAAAAAAATTACAAACGGAATCGCAAACTTATAATACCCTTTCACCTATTGGTGAAGGGTATAAAAAGCACGTTTGTTGCCTACTGAACCATTTCGTGAGATAACACGTTCTCCAAACTTGGTTTTCAATAAATTGATTGTGACATTCGCTGTGTGGGTTGTGGCGCCGCACTTTGGTATTTCTGCTGCAAAAAAGGCATTTTTTGACTTTTCAAAAATCTAATAATGATATTTTATAGAGAAAATCTGACAATAACAATATTATATTTTTATAGAAATTTTTCAAAAATTTACTTTTTGTAGGTAATTTTTTAAAAATTTACTATTTACAGAAAATTTTTCAAAAATTACTTATTACAGGAAATTTAAAAGAAAAATTCCTATCAACAGTCAATTTTCGAAAAATTTCCCATTAAAAATAAATTTTTGAATAATTTCTTTAAAATTTCCTATAAAAGTAAATTTTGGTTAATTTCTTCATAATTTCCAATAAAAAGTAAATTTTTGAAAAATTTCCTATAAAAAGTAAATTTTGGAAAAATTTTCTATAAAAAGTAAATTTTCGAAAAAATGCCTATAAAAAGCAAATTTTTTAATTATTTTTTATAAAAAGTAAATTTTTGCAAAATTTCTTAAAAAGTAAATTTTCCTCTGGTTATTTGAGGGTTAATTTCTAAAAAAAAATATGACAGAAAGAAGCTTTTGGAAATATATTTCAGCACGCATATTATACATATATAAGTAGTAAAATGTCAGTTTTAAACTAGAACCATTTTGAGCCTGTGGGTACGCAAGGGTTAATTTGTAGAAAAATGTAACTAAAGGCTTCTTTGAAGGATTTGTTCAATTTTTATTTAAATATAATAATAAAACATATAATTTTTACTACCTTTTTTGAAAAAATAGAATATTTTAAAAATTTTACTTTTGACCCTGGTAATAATAGGGTTGACATCCGATTTCAACCAAATTTTGAAAAAACCAAAAAAAGGAGTTTTGAAAACGGTATGGAAAAAAATATATAAATATATAAATAAAGAATTGATTTTACCATGCCCTCTATAGAATTATAATACATGTCTAACCCAAATTTCATGAGCGAAACTTGGAAAATAGCTGAGCTGTAAGGAAAACAAAATCTTATAAAAATTTCTAATTCTCTCAAAGCTATATATTGTTTTTTTTTTTACATTAGCCCTTTTAGCGCCCAGCCACGGACATTATCTTGATATTTACGAAGTACCTCTAGGAGTCTACGGATTTAATAAAAATTAGTAGAGTTCTTTCTTGGATCAACTAATAGGCATGTGACGAATTTCACTAAATTTTATTGAGAAGTTCGCCTTATTCATTGAGAATAAAACTACATGAAAAAATAGGGTACCAAGGCAGGTACCCCAAGAAGTAGACGGATTTCAATCAAAAATAGTAGAGCTCTTTTTTGGATCAAAAAATAAAAGTGCCGAATTTTATCAAATTCTCTTGAAAATTGCGTGTAATACATTGAGAAGGAAAATAAGTGAAAATATGGGGTTCCAAGGGAGGTACCCCAAGGAGTCATCAAATTTCAACCAAAATTAGTAGGGCTCTTTTTTGGATCAAAAAAATAGAAGTGTGCTATATTTTATCAAATTTTGTTGAAAATTGCGGTTTATACATTGAGAAGGAAAATAAGCGAAAAATGGGGTTCCAAAGGAGGTACCCCAAGGAGTCGACGGATTTCAACAAAAACTAGTACAGCTCTTTTTTGAAGAAAAACATAAGTTTGCCGAATTTTATCAAATTCTATTGAGGGTTTCAATTAGCAAGTCTAGTGCTTTCATTTCTGATAGGAATTTTTTGACGCCAGACCATCACCCCCAAAATGTGTCTTAGTGAAATTCAATTCACGACTATTGATCTTATGCGTTCAAAAATAATATTTTTCTATGATAACTTACGATCCAAGAGAATACCTAGAAATTTTTATTTTATTTCTAACTTAAGCTCAACACCATTAAGTTCCCGTAGTTTAAAACTATCTACTTTGTAACTCCTGCTGAATAAAACTAACTCTGCTTTATTGGGATTTATCCCCAGCCCTTTAAGTAAATTAGTTCATTCAATAGTTTTATTTAATTTAAAACAATTTATTACGACGCATTTTGCCGCGACGGATTCGTGCGAGCTTAAACAACGCGACTCTTCTATTCATCTGCTACTTCGTACTGATGGTTTAATTTAAAAATCATCTTATCTCAAACCATTGTAGCGCTGATAAGACCTCTTGTGATGTTCCTCTTGGCACCTTTTTCCGAATATTGCAGTTTCCTAAGCTTGGTTATAAACCTATTGTTAAAAAGTAGAAAGCTCTGCAATCCATTTCCTCAAGTGGCTCTTTTATGGAAAAAACCGTAATATTATTGAAAGCTCTCCCGATATCTAACATAGGCACATTTTTATAAAAGCGACTTTATCAAGTGCACTCTCATGAATTCACGACCAAATCCACGTATATACTAGAAGCGACAAGCAATATTGCAGGTTTGACTGAAGCTGCTTCGCAGTAGTGTACGTTTAACTTCAACACTAGAAGCACCCTTTTTAGAATATCCAAACTTAACGGTTCCAAGGTGTATTGCCCAGTTGGCAATGCACCTTGTCGATTCCAATTTGTAAAATTATTCATTATACTTCTTACAACACGTAAATTAAATGAATTTTCAACTTTATTTTGAGTTTGAAAAACTGATGAAGAGTTTCCGCAGATTTTTCTGAAACCTGATATGGACATCGGAAAATTATTTGCTTTCTTAACGACCTTCATCATCCTTTAATGACACACCATCTTTAGGCGCTTGAAAAGATCAATACGGCCAATTAGACCAGCATCAATCGGCTCCCTTAGATCTATTTTGACCCTTCGTCCGTCCTGTTGGGAAATGTTTAAATGAATATCCTGAGGATTCGGTTGCCCAAACAAACTAAAGATGTCCCTTCTTTTTAAATGTTGATTTTGATTTGAAATTCCCCGAATGTAGGCCAAAAAAAAAAACACTAGCCCTCGTCTAAACAGAAGCTACAAGTTACTAGCTGTCGAGGTATCAAATCAGGCACCGTTTTCATAAAGACTGACGATTACCCCTGACTGCCAACCGGAAGCTCCATAGCAAGAGTCGTTTAAACAATTAATTATAGCAATTCTTCATAAAAATATACAGAAATTAGCAGCCGAAAACTGTATTCCGAGAAGTCACATATAGGAGGTACTTAAAATCGACTTATGAAGTGAATAGGTCGGTATATCTAAGGGTGAATCTCTGACCAATTTTTCTATACGTTACATACATCAGTACAAACTTGTTATAGCCATTGCAAATATATTGGTCAATGGTATAAAAACATTTTTTCGAGTTTTTTTTTTTTCACATATTTCAAAGGAGCTAAGACAGTTTTCGATTAAAGAAAATTGTATATGTTAAGGTCTAGACCCGGGTGGCGTATATTGGAATGTTTTCCATACATGGTGGGGGAATTCCTCCCTTGTATGGTTGGCAGGAGAAAAATCTGAACGAAACAGATAGTATCGGGCGTACTTTAAGCTAAACTCCCTAATCCCATCATAAACATCATTTTTTTTATTTTCAAAACATTCCTTGAATAAATAAATGCTCTCTTTATTTATAGAAAAAATAAATTTTAACTTCGTGTTTTTAAAAATTCCGTTCGTCTACTTGCGAATATAAAATATTTAAATAGAAAAGTTAAACTTAATGATGAATAATTTGATTTTTTCGTTTCTTAACTAAGACATAAAATAATCAGACACTTCTGGTATTTGAAATTTTGTTTGATTCTTTTTCTATGTATTTGGAGAAGCGCGAAAGATTTGTTAAGACTGTCTGAACAGCGGGATAACGTTCTTTTAATTCCTTACGTTGAGATCTCACTTTAGTCTTGAAATATTTTTCTAGATCTTTGATAGTAGCAGGTAGATTAAGATCTACCAGTATTTGATGCCAGTCATTATCAGAGAACATGTCCATTAAAGCATCTAAAGCTTCAGAAATGGTCCAGACGTCTTCCTCCTAAAACGAAGTGGTTTAAAGTGTCAAACATTTATGTTTTGAGAAATATAAAGAATATGATAATACCTGAGCACAAGTTTCTATAATAAAAGAAACAATAACTTTAACTAAAGGTTCGGGTAGCAAGCAACCCAATGTTCCCAACATGCGCAACCAGTTGGCACGAATTTCTGGCATAGAACAATTTTTAACACCATCCAACATGAGCTGAAAACAAGTTTTTATTTAATTTCTTTCAATTAAAAGGATTTTGGACTGAAAATAGAATACCTCTAAATCATTCTGTGTCATTTGATTAAAAAGTTCTTTTTTAGTTTTTAAATGTTCAAGAGCGGCACGCATTAATGATGTGGAGGGTTCTAGAATCGATGTATCTTTAGCGCCCTTAAATACTTGTTGACCTAATTCAACCCAAACATTGTATATGGCATTATAACCACCTAAATCATCTGAATTCAAGCAATTGCACAAGTTTTGTAAGCACAGCAAAGATGAAATGCGTAAATGTTTTGATCTAAAAAAAAAATAAATTATAATATTATACATGAATGTAATTAATTTAGCAAATTTTAACTTACTTCATTAACAGGTCAATATTAGATTCACGCAATTGTTGTGATAAACTGTTTTCCAATGGTTGAGCACGTTGCCATAACTTTAAAATTAATTTTACAAAGGTTTAGTGATTTTTTGGATGCTTGTATTTATGTTTATTACCTTGTCGACTAGACCTAAGGATTTGATAGCCTCCACTATTTCTAGGGGCAGCTTGTCACCTTCATTCAGATTTGTGGTGCTTCCATTACTTTGGTTTGTTTCAAAATCTACAACACTTTCACTTTCCGATATTTCCTCATCCTCGACATCAGCCCATTCTAAAATAATATGCAAATTTGTGTTATAAAATTAAAAAAATGATAAATGGTCAATTTCCTTGATCAATTAATCGGGAATCACTTTTGAAAAAAAAAAATTGCCACAATAGTTTATTCTAATGCAAACGCAAATTTGAAATAAATTGGGTTTGTCAATACCAAAACTATTATAGCCACAAATTAGTTTTCTTGCTTTTTATGGACGTATGTTTATGAAAGACTTCCGGTCGAAGTCGCCCAACCATATGATACCTTGGTCTAATATGGAGTATAGAAACATATATTTGATAAATGTTGCCATCCTGAATCCTATATATTGGGTCTTATTTAGGAGATACGGTCAAATGTGTGCAGAAAATAAATATAAAATTGTCATTATCATCGAATTATCGTTGTAGTTAAGTATGTTTGGTAACAGGTCTTGTATGGGACCTATGGTAAAATATGGACCGTGATTTCAGTGATTTATATTTGTGCAATAAATATTTTTGTTCAATTTTATTAAAATGTACAGAAATTAGTGACTGTAAAGGGCAAAAATCTCAATTTCGGAAAGTCAATTCAAAATAATGGAAATATCGTGGTGCCTTTACCCTAGAATAAGACGGTCTCGCAAAAAATGTGTATTCTAATCACAAAATATAGTTAAAACCTTTATGTTAAGGCGACAAATAAACTATCCTTTATCTATTACGTTTTCTTAATTTTACCTTCTTCTTCTGAAGAACAGAGATTTGTGATAACTTCAGCAGCAACTCGTTGAGCATCCAGTAAATAGCCGACATCACGCATAGCAATATCATCAGCTGTTGGTAATTCTTGACGTCTGCGTCTATTGGCGGCAGCTTCATCAGTTTCATCTAAAAATAAAGAATGATTAAATGTTTGAAAATGATTTGAACAGCAAAAATAAAGCTATACAGGTATGTGATGGAAATCGATCGTTTTTAAAACGATCGATTTCAGATATTTTTTTGAACTAATTTGGGCTTCAATCCTTTTGGCTAACAAATTATCTGTCATTTGGTTTGAATATTTTGGGGAAATAACCGAAAATTATCTCAAAAATATATCTGAAATCGATCGTTTTGCATCACATACTTGATATTTTACATTTCAGCCTACATTTTAAAAAGTTTAAGACACAAATTTGATGTCAAATCTAAAAGTTATTTGACACCGCGCTAATTGAGGTGACAACCACTGGGGGGTTACCGCGTAACTCGATTCGAAAGAAATTATTTTCGAAACACAATGCTTTAAGCATACAAATTCGAACAGTTTTATTTTCGAATCGAGATACGCAGTAACCCACCTGTTCTATAAATGCAGTATAGTAGTTCAATTGTTACTTACCATCTTGAGTATCCATTTTAATTTCCAATTCCGGAGTTTGATTCTTAATATCATTATTGCTAATATTACTAACGCCATTTAAAGCTGTTTGGTGATTTGTATCCAAAACTTGAGTCAATGCTTGTAGAATGGTACCGGCATAGGAAGCAGCCAAGGCGGGTGCATTGCTCAATATACCAGCGGACAAAGTACGCAAATAGGCATGACCATAGTCTCCAGTTACCGATAAGAGACATAGAAAATTTGGTACATGCTGATTCAATACCAACCAAGATTTAGGATTATTCTCTGTTACAACCAACAAACACTGAGCCACGGATATGGATATATCCAAACCAAAAACATTATAGTCCAGGCATCTAATGAAACCCTCCATAAGCTGGGTTTGATTGAATGTTTCCACAGCTGTTGATGTACTTTCACATAAATTCCACAAAAGATTTATCGCCTGTAAGAAGACATCAGAACGCAAGTCCATTTGATCACACATGGCAGCATCAAATGTTGGACACCATTCACTGTCCAAGGCATACTCCTGTAGTAAAGCGATCAAAGGTGTCAAAACATCTTGATCCACTAGAAAATCACATACTTCAATGCCGTTAACCGAAAGATTTCTCAAAGCCCCAGCAGCTGCATTGCGAACCGAAGTATCTTTTTCAAACAACAAAGGCGCTGCAATCCTAACTAAATCACTTTGACATATCGATTGGACCTTATCTTTGCTAGCTGTTAGCACAGCCAATGACTGCAGACCATTCAGCTTTTCCTCAATATTGGCATTTTGCAGTTGGTCTCTGATCGCTTCAATGGGACCAACGCCTGAATTTTCCATTTCTTCACATGCATTTAAAAAGTCATCAACTTGACTGCTGTCTAGTCCAGCCAAAGGATTAGACTTTGCTGCGTATCTTGTTTTAGTTCTTCTCGTCTTTCCCATTGTGGTGACTCGGATTTTCAATTAAACTTTCCAACGAATGCAACAAATTATTATTTTCCGAAAAGACCCCCACGTGCAGCGAAAAAAGAAAACACTTTTTTTAATTACAACAACAATGATAAATACATTGACAACACAGAGTTGTAAAAAAATGTAGTAGAAAAGTAATTTCATAATTTTATGAAAACATCTGGTAAGTTAATTACACCATTTACGATAGAAAACTATCATTTGCTCTTTTGTGGCTGAAGGTCATCTTTTGGACAATAAACTGGTAACTAATTATATCTTATAGATTATTCTACTTCAAATCTTAAAGTTAACTGTTTACGATTTAACATATAAAAAATTCTTTTATTTTAAACTGTATTTTTATTTTTCATTGGGAACATTATAGTGTCGTATTCTTAATTGAATAGTTTTCGAAGTAGTTTTGATTAAAAACTGGCATATGAGAAGTTTTTGTTTTTTATATGAAAACATAAGTTTTCAATATTGTTTTGAACAGAAAACAAAAAGTTTTCGAACTCATTATTGATGAGCTATTAAAAATTCATCGATGTAATTAAGAAAAAGTTTTTAATTGTGAAATTTAAACAAAATAATAAAAGAAACAAGAATTTTTATTTCCATCTTTTTCCGAGATCAAAAATTCGTCAATCAAAATATTTGTTTATAATTAGAAAAAGCTAATTTTGTAATTTAACTAAGCATTTTTTATAATGGTCATATGAAGGTTTCAATTGTAGCTGTCTGTCCATATGAATATTCTAAACAAAGGGCAGGTCTTTGTTTATACCATACCCTTTTTTAATATATCGAAATAGGCACCTTATTTCAGGCACCTTATTTCAGGCACCTCTCATAGTAAAGTTTTTTTGGTTTTAAATTTCTGATCGCATACATCCACAAATAAATCTGTATTAGTATTTCAATATACAACACAAATCGCTCAGATATATAAATATAATTAAAATTCTATGCACAACAAAATCTTAAATTTTCATATATTGAATAAAATTTTATATAATTCATAGATTCATTCTTAGATTCATCGATACCTATGGTATCTGAATAGGCCGACTATAATCGTCTGTTATCCTTGACTACCAGTGGAGCATAGGGCCTCAACCGACTATAATACCTTCTTGCTTTTTTTAATATGAACGTATTTTGAATATGTATTGGATTGGACAATTTTAACACAGCTAAAAATTAAAGAAATATATATTTTAAAATTTCTTCCAAATTTTATGTTTTGGTTTTTTATTACTATTTTAAAACAGTCACGAACAAACAATTCATTCTGCCTATACATAAAAAATATGAACACTACACTACACTGCGAAGTTTTTAAATTTTCTCTGCTGATTCTCAATATTTTTTATTTGTTAGGGCTTTTCAAGAATCAAGATAAAATTGTATTTCTCAAGCTAAAAAACTTTCTAAAATTGTTCTTAATTTTTTAATATAAACTCAAATTAAAGCAATTACCAGTGGTAATAAATCTGTATCTTCTAAACTATAAGTCCAATTGCATCAGTATATATGAGAGAATTGTTAAGAAGAACCCAAGCTTTCTTTCGTGAAGCCCCTTTAATTATTGCCCAATATGATTGATTTCTTACATTTTAGAATGATCTTAGAGAAACGAAGAAAAAATAGGCTTACTTTTCTATACTAACTGTTACGGGTTTTATGCTATTCAACTACAAAAATATAAAAAACACATTATGGCCGATTGTGCATTCGATATTTAACCAATAATTTTTTAAAAAATACTGATATATAGCCAACAGTTAAGAAAATAAAACTATTAATAAATATTTTCACCCATTTTGTATTGAGAAATTTCCATTGACAAATATTTTTTGCTGATCGAAAAAATTGCATCGTTTTCAAAAAGATTCTATAAATTTTTCACATTTTACTAGAAGTTTCTTATTAAAAGTAAATGTTTTATTATGTATTCATAGATAATGTGGTTCTGGAACGATTTTAATTCAAATTTTAAGTCAGTACAATACTGACAGAAATTTGTCAAATTTTTATGGGATCGATTTTGCTTCTTTTTGAAATGCAGTTTTATACCCAAATTTAAAAGGTAGCGCGAATTTACAAACGAACCCAGAAAATAGGATTTTATAAATAAGAATAAAAAATAATTTGAATTGCAAAAAAGGACAGTTGGGTTTAATTTTTTGTGTGTTTCAAACAACTGTGGGACGAAGAAGCCGGACTATAAAAAAACCTGGGATTTTGAATAAAATAATTTTTCTTTTTAAAATATTATTCCGTTTTTATTTGTAATAGTCTCATAATTTTTTTTGGAAATCATTTTTTTCCACAATGTCTAGCTTTTTCGTAAATCGGTCCTGGCAAGCCTAGTTAGGGTCCACTTCCGTTTTAAATCTATAACCCAGTATTCTTACTGGGTATCAAATGTTTGATATATAATGACTTACATTTAATGTCAAATGTTTTTCCTTTTACAAGTGAGCAGATATTTGAGATTCACATTTATTGTCAAATTGAAGTTAATAATAATGATAATAAAGGCTTTGAGAATGGATGATGATTTGAAAATAATTTAAGAAATTATATTATGCAAATTTGATATCAAACGTTATTTTAAAATTTTTGTCAACCTTAAAATAAATTGATTTAATGTTACAAAAATATTTTAATTTTTAAGATAAATTACGGGGATGTCATATCATTGAGGAACGGAAATTCGGCTTTATTTTTGTTTTTTTTTTTTTAATTAATTTAAATTCTAAAATACTAAACATACTTCTAAATAAAATTTGGTTGTACGCTAAAATTTAAAGTTATATGTAAACATAAAGAGCGATATTTAGTGAATATAGTATTACATTACAATAACATTCCTATTTTCTATTAAAAGGGTCACATTTTTATTAAAAAAGGTAATTTTAAATAAAAAATAAGCAAGTAAGAATAGCTATAGTCGGTCAAGCCGACTATATGATACTATTCACTACTAAGGTCAAATATAGACCAACTATTTAATAGTTTTTCCTTAAGTCCTAAAGATACATATATGAACTATGTACTGTTTTTTTTTTTTCAAAATATAAGTAGATTTATTTTATTTCTGGCTAAGGACCCGATATGGGAGCTAGGGTCAATTGTGGATCGATTGTTACCAAATTTCGGTTATTGGTTTACACATACAAAATATTTATCTGTGCAAAGTTTTAGTAATAAAATGAAATTATATAAATTTGTGGCTGTAAAGGGCCAAAAAATTTATTCCCTATGGAAGGTACCCGAAATAGTGTTCCGATTTTGCCCAAAAAGTATAGGGGCAAAATATGAGTCTATGCCAAATTTCTTCATCTTATCTTTGAAGTTACAACTTGTATTTTGATAATAAGGTTACATAGATATCCAGCTAGCCAGAAAGTCAGAATAAAGGCATTTCTCAATTTGGGAATAAACTACCGCATTTTTTGAGAACGCTTTGAAAAAACATTTATTTTTAAATCATTCTGAATTTGAAAATAAACCTTTTTTCTTAATGGGATTATTATTATTATAATTATTATTTTAAAATCAATATACATATTTTGGATTTGTTTTAAATGTAAATAATTCTACGTTCTTCTTTTTAATATTAAAACATATTAATCATTCTATTTTTTCTAGAATTTGCTAAATGACATAATATTAATATTATATTAATAATATCTTTTGATATTAATATTTTTTTTTGTCAAGAAATTTAATAAATTTTTTTTTTGAACTAACGCAACATGTTTGTATGAAATTATAAAAAGCACTTATTTTATAAAAAGCTAAGTTAACATCATTTATTGTTTATTACGCTTTCTACGTCATTTCAATGCCAGTGGTGGAAACGTGTTTTTGCACACTTGTATTTACATTAAACGATAATTTTTGTATCTAATGTGTCATCACTAATGAATTTTGCTTTAATTGCAACACTGTAAAAATGTTGGCAAAGAGAATGGCGTAACTTAAGTGGAATAGACAGACAGCAAGAAAATGGAGTAACTTTTATAGAATATTAAAAAATGTGAATTTAATACTTAAAATCAATATTAAATTTAAGAAAACATTAAGTATAACAATCATAAAATATACAGAATTGTGTAAAGATAAATGGAAAGTGGTAATAAGTGGAAAACAAATGAGCAATTAATTTTCCATAAAAGTTAAACGATAATTATCGAATTTTATGAGTTCTGTGCTAGTGTGTGTTGGCCCCCCATTCTACATGCTCCAGCTACTTTTTCTTTTTGGAAAATAGTTCAAAGCAAGTGTCAGGATTCGTTTGGAGTAGTTGAAAGCAAGTGTCAGGATACCTTTTCGAGAAAAAGGATTTAAAGCAAGTGTCAGGTTAAATTTTGGAAACAAGAGTGATCCACTGCTGCCAATAGCCATCGATAACTTTTTTCCTCTTTCCCTTTTAACGCAAATTCTCTAATGCTGTCATCACTATTGACATTTTTGTTGAAAGAAAAATATATTTCATTTTTTCATTTGAGTTGACTTTTTTTTACAAAAAAGCGAATAAAAGTAGAAAAACTGTGAAAATTTTCCCAAAATTATGAAAAAGTATGTAATATTTAAGTGAATTTAACAAAATTTTATCAATAATTTTGTGAAAAAGTCGAATTTTTTGGTTTTTTGTTGAAAAAAATTAGTGGATATTAAAGCAAAGAAGAAAAAAGGAACGCATGTTCCATTGTGTGTTAACCAGCAGCAAGCCCGAAGTTGTCCGGTTTCATACGAATCACGTATGTACGTACCAAAAAAGACGAGAAAAAAAAATTGTACGTTCGTCTGACTGCATGTCCGTCCCTTTTAAGCAGTCGTACAGTGATTTTGTTTCTTTAATTTTCTTATAATTTTTTCATCTTTTTGCTTGGAAGTGTTTCGAGTTATTTGAAAACTAATTGAAAGGATTGAAAAATCTGAATAGAAGGGATTAAACATGAATTGAAACAGGTAAATTTATTGTTATTTTTTGTAAGTTTGGTTGATGGTAATCGAGTAATAAGATTTCTTCTCATAGATTTTTTTCTTATTTTCTTCGTTCATTCTTTAGTTCTTGTTCTTCTTTATGTGTGTGTGCTTAGCAGCAGAAGTACAATTAACCCATTAAGTTGGCTGAAGTGTTGTACTGTATGTACTTACATACATTTGTACATACATTAATATATGTATTGTGCTATGTTTCCAGTGTTACCAGAAACGTTTGATAAAAAAATCTTCATACTTTAAGCGCTATAACCAGTTATAGAATTCATACAAAGGGCCTCACATTTTCTTATTCGATTTTGTTGAAATTTATGCCGTCAAAATTATTTTATAGGAATTATTAAGTGATTAAGGCCAAAATCATCTTCAAGCTTAGTCTAATATAACCCAGCGAGCACTTAGGTTTATTTTAATGATTAGAGTCATGTATTTTACAGGGATTTCCGTTTATATATGAAATATTCTCATAAATTGTATCAAATTATGTTGTAATTTGTAGCTATGAGCGCCCAATAAAGTCTGTTTTATGGGAAATAATATGCCGATTTCTGTCAATTTCAGTTTAGGGAATCTATCTAATTCTTAATTGAATATCAAATTCGAATAGGTAACATCTCTGGTTTTTTTGACATAGGTATACGTTTATTGACACTAATCTGTTCAAAATGCTTCCCTGCATCTACTTTGTTAAGAATGGAAATTTTAGTTTGTAGAGATGTGACCTTTTCGAATTTGATCATTCAATTGTTTTAAAAACTTTTTATCAATGACTAGCAGGGCCCGCCCAGCCCAGTTGATACAGGAAAAATATAGTTATATTCATATGTGTGTTAAAACTTCCTCTGCTCCTATAATTTTTATTTAAAATATGCCCTTGGTAAACACTGTCACTTTTTGTAATTTTAAGTTCACTGTTCAGATATATCGTGAAATAGAAGGATAGGAAAGATAAGTGATTTTTCAGTTTTATAAGTAATTTTAACGTTTTTGGTTTTTACAAACTAACTGAAAATTTCCAACATTACTACAAAAAATCAGATCTATTTAAAAAGTAAAAACATTAAATTGGTTTACAAAGTCGTTTACACTAGTCGAGAGCTTTTGCTTTCCGATTTTTTGATGAAAGAGTTATGTAGTTACAGTTGAATTCACACCTTCATTATCTTCACGACTGGCAAATAGTGTCGAGAGTGTAACTGTGTAAAAGTTGTTAACATTTTTCTCGAAAATAATATAATAGCAGACATTCGAATACTGGTTCTAAATATTAGGTTAGGTTATAATGGTGGTTTACCCTATACATCTTCTAAAGCTTGTCCTATTCAGACCTAGTAGAATGTTCGGTTCAGGCCATAGAGTTCTCGATATCCCACACTATCTGAATTTTCTTTATTTAAATTGCAACCTATAAAGCACAAATATCGTAAGATAAACTATATAAATCCTTTAAATCTTTTTTACATTATTCATCCTCACACTATAAACAACAGTCGAGTGAAATTCGTTATTTATAAAGTTATGTCATTGAGTGTCAAATCATGATAACATATTAAATCGATGTTTAAAGTGCTTAAAAAACTCCTGGTCTGAATTGACGTTTGCAACCTCGCATTGTCGAGGTGGTGAATGAACCGGAAGACTTCTGTAAAGCGAATGACTGTTTTCCATTAGAATTATGTAACTGTTGTAGTTCTTAGCAAGACATGTCCGGTTATTTCGAGAACAAGAACCGTTTTGGAACGACTTTAACAAAACTTACTCTTGAGAAAACTATGGCGAGGATGGAATACATTACAACATTGCTAGACTTGGTCTTTGTTGGTGCTTTGATGTCAAACATTTAGTAAGTTTCACCTATGCAATGATTTGATCCACATCGAAAATTGTTTGTTCGAATTATATGGCTTTTTCAACTGAATATTGTAACAATAGGTCTAGGAGCCCATTTGTTTGGGGAAAAATGGGTTATTTTTTTGGATTTGAAAAATTTTAACTACATCAATTTTTATAAGAAAAAATAATGGAATATTCTTCTTCCTCTGTTATCCTTGACACCCAGTGGAGCATAGGGCCTCAATAGAATATTAAAAGGAACTAACACAGCTTTTTTCAAATAGTCAAAGACACAAATTAAGTAATTTTGGAGTTTTTTCAATTTTCCCCCGAAAATGCAGGTTCCTGAAAAAGCGCCTAAGGATAGGCACTAACGTTATTTTTGTAAAAAAAAAAATACATTCCAAAGTTAGACATAATTTATCCTTTAATGTCTTGTTAGTATTAAGTATTTCAGCTTTTTTAAAATTTAATAGAATTTACTTTGTTTTTTTTCATGTTGGAAAATAGTATGTACATTTTGTTAGACTGAAACTTAAAAAAGTTTATGCCGACATCTTGAACCGTTTTGACGTACTTGCTATTTAAAGTCGTCGAATTTCGCAAAAATGTAAATTTTTAGTTATAATTTCAGTAGATCCTTGGTAAATTTTAGTTATATTCATTTTAAATTAAAATTATAATGAGTATTATTGCTTTATACAGAAATATTTTTTGAAATTGAAAAAGTTTAATCCTTTCCAGGGACGAAAGCGAAAATTTTGATGTTTTAAATGTTTTTGGCAAAATCTCGAAATTTTATTAATTTTGTAGCAAATTTCGACAAAAGTGTAAAACGGTAATTTCTTTATACCAGGACTAAGATTTTTATTTTATATAAAAAAATATTTTAAGCCTAAACCAATATTGGGCAAATCTCTCTGATTCTCTCTTATTTTGTATTTTGCTACCCCTAGGGTTAGCAAGATTTAAAATTAGAGAGACTTTGCCCAACATTGGAGTCTGTTTAGGTTTAATATATATTTTTCAGCACAAAAATACTAAATATTAGTAAATATAATTACCTTTTTGGTTGTTTTGCTGAAATTCTATTTAAAAATTACATAATTTTGCTATAATGAATTCAAAATTTCAAATTTCAAACGAAATGGTTAAGCATTTCCAATATAAAAAAAAAAAACATTTCACTATAGATTTTTCATAAACTTAGCAATAACCACAATTGTCTGTTTTAACAGACCAAAACCGACCTGAGAAAAATGTACCATTTTCCAACATGAAAAAAGCTAAGTAAATTCGATTAAATTTTAACAAAACTGAACTATTAGTATTAAACAAGCTACCAAATAATAAATTATGTCCAACTTTGGAATTAATTTATTAAAAAAAATTTTGGTGCATATCCTTAGGCGCGTTTTCAAGGACATGAATTTTCGGGGGAAAATCGCAATAATAATACAGCCTCATGATTTTTTTCTTTGACTATTTGAAATAAAGCTGTGTTTGTTCTCTTTAATACTCTATTATTTTTTCTTGTAAAAAGTTATTTATTTTTGTTAAAAATTAGGCAAAAACAGAAAAAAATATAGGCTCTCGATATGTATGTATATACATTAGGGGTATAACTTATTTTCGTGTTTTTCAAACATTAAAATTCTTTTTACTTTTTAATGACCCAAAAAAATTGTTTTCGTAAGTAACACAATATTCGATATCGCGTAGTGCTAGGGCCAAAATTTGCTTATATTCCTAATGTGCATGTTGCTAAAAATGTCAAACTTACTATAGGAACTCGTTTTATCAAATTGTTTAATCTCGAAACATAAAAAGCAGTCATCATATGACGAACCTGTCAAATGTCTCATGTGTTATTTTCTGTGTAGAAGACTCTAAAAGTTAGACATTCAAATTAAACATAAGAAGAAATTTAAGTAATAAAAATTTTGGATAAAAAAAAATACAATGAAACGATAATTCTGGTAACGCTGGCATATTGTCTGTATGTCTATATGTATAGTTTTGTTTGATGGTTGTTCGGTCGGTCGGTTGGCTGGCTGTTAGTTTTGATTGTGTGTATGCAATTTTGTAGTGCACTTGCACACACAAACCCGAATGTATGTTAAACAAAAAACAATATATAATAATAAAAAACTGAAACAGAGAATAGCAGTAGCAGCGAAATAAGAATACAACGACTGATTGCTAAAATTCTATCCATAGCAACTTGATGTTAAGGCCTAGCTGCAGCAGGAAAACTGTTTCTTCTCAATATGTAGAGGAGGTACATATATGTATCGCTATGTTCTCAATTCTCCTGCCCTTTAGTAAATTTGTCGTTTAGGCCGTTTGGTCCGTGTATTAGACCGTAAATTGTTTCTAGCGCAATATTACCTGCGCCTCATATTGTTAAACACCTTATTTTGTTTAGGAAATACTTTAAATATTTTTTCTTGAAAATAGCTAAATTTGTTTAAAATAACGATATTTATGTCTGTAAAAAATGTCATTGCAACTCTTATTTTTTATATTTTTAAATTTTATGTTGTTTTTAAGGTTTTTATGCCCCGTAAAACATTCTATGTTATGAGGATTATCTTAAATGTTTTGAGAAAACATATTGGTTTGATTTTATCTTTCGACAGTATTAAGCCGTTGGAACAAATTAGGACTATACCCTCATTATCTTGAAATTTTTAGTGTCATGGTGTAGGATCACCCGCCTTTGGCTGTTGGATTTTCTTAGTTTCTCTGAAGATTGTGGGCAAAAAATGGTTGTGTTCGATTTTTAATTAAAAAATCCTCAAATGTTATGATTGAGATAGGCGACCAATAGCTTTGAAGTGCTTTAAGTCCGTCTGGAAAGACACATACATAGATTTACTATTTGCAACCAATTCGTGTCAAAACAACAACCGATGTTTGACAAAATTTAAAAAAAAACTACATTTAGGATTAAATACAGGTTTGAAAGCTGATGACAAATGAATGACATCTACATTTGGAGGCCACTGGGTCTACTGT
The DNA here is from genome assembly GCA_933228675.1 of Stomorhina lunata. Classification (NCBI taxonomy): domain Eukaryota; kingdom Metazoa; phylum Arthropoda; class Insecta; order Diptera; family Rhiniidae; genus Stomorhina; species Stomorhina lunata. The sequence goes on along the minus strand of OW121741.1, from coordinate 43,974,271 downwards.
GATCCTTCCTAATAGAAGGGGAGAGTGAGAGAGAGAGAGAGAGAGCAAAAAAACGATAGAGAGGAAAGTTGTAATAGAGATAGTGTTAGATAGATTGAGAGTAAAAGAGAAGTGGTAGCTTTGACGCTACCATAGGGAAGGATACCTATCTAAGCCATCTGAGTCCGTCTATAAAACCCACAACATCACTCAGTTCGTACAGCTGGGTGTCACCTAGTTTCTCATTAAATCTGTTACCGAGAAATTTCAGTCTCTGGTTTTGGATCATAGGACAGTGGCAGATGATGTGATCGAATGTTTCGGACGAAGAGCATAGTCTGCAAATGTTCTGGATTGCTCCATCCCACCTATTTAGCATAGAATTGAGGGCACAGTGGCCAGTAATTACTGGCTCGAACATTGTTTTGCGACTTCGATGTCGCAATGACCAGGAACCCAGCAAAGTCTTACTTAATATTTCGCTCACAAACTAATCTACAAGATTTTACTAACTTTGAGGTGAGGCTGCATCCTTTCAGGGCTTTTAGTGCAGCCTGTCTTTCGACGTGATCACCTTACTATAAGGATTAAATATAGTAATCCATAAATAAATACTGGGGCTTGATGGTACTTAATCGCCATGAATGTTGTTGATTTAAATCTTGTCGAAATTTGTAAAACGTTTTTCGGAATAAAACCACTTCCTATTTTGAAAGTGGAATTGAATAGAAAGCATACAATTTCTTTGTTTCTTCAATATTTTTTATTTGAAACAATTATTCAATGATTCAGAGTTATTTGCTTAAACAAAGATAGAGTTAGTGATTTCAATTTATAAAACCATGTTTGTATAGTTTTAGAGCATTTAAAATTTTACGAAATCTTAAGAACTTACAGCTATTTCTATCAGAATTGAACTGCGGAATGGTTTCAATTCCAAATGGAATTGTTACATGCCTTATGTATATAAAAATCTATAGAAACTAAAGTTGATAGATGGCAAAACTGGGATTGCCCAATTTTAAAACATAAAATGCAACCCTTTTATGACAGCAATGTTCAGTAAAAGAGTTAACCAACTTCAACACTGATTTTTTGGACTTCCATTTTATGCCGTTTACAAATCACTAGAGCAATTGCACCTTTTTTTTAAACAATTTTTACTTTTACATCAATAGATCAATTCTTAAAAAATTAATTTAGTTCTGTTTTTGTCTTTTAGAATGGATTTGCCAACAATTGATTTATTATCAATTCGATATTGAGCATCAAATCATCAGACAAATAAACATTCTCTTATTAAAATAAAAACAATTAGAAGCTAGAAATACAAGAAATCAAAAACCGTGCCGTGAAACAAAAATTAACGAAGACGACGTCAAGGAGTAAAAATTTTATAATACAACAACAACAAAAATCTACCACCATCCCACAACACATCAATAGAGGCGGACCAAATTATATAGTCTATTCTTTTCCAATTTTTGTAACAACAAATCATTCAAATTTACAACAATTTCTATAAAGCGAAAATCATACAAAACACAAAATTTAAACAAAATAGATACCGAGAAAGATAGAGTAAAATAGAGAAATCACTGCAGCAGTTCCACAATGATGATCACTTTGGCAATCAAAAAACAATATCCATACAATTGAATATAACATTTTTATTATTGAATTGTAGCAGAGGGTTTGTAAATTTTGTATGTATGTTTCAACAGGGCGGTAAATTTTATTTAAATGCATCAATTTGGAAACGTTATCAGCATCTTAATTACACTAATAACAATAATAACAAGGATAGATATTGTGATATCGACAATCCCAAACAAGAGCATCAGCAGAAGCAACATTTTAAAAAATTCTCATGCAGTTTCAAAAACATAAATAGATTGAAAAAGACAACAAAAAGTAGCCATAAAACGGGTTTGAAGAAAGCAAACAGCTTGTATAGCATTAGCAGCGTCAAAGAGCGCTTAGCGAACGAGGCCGGTTCCAATACCGGCATCGATATTTACAGGTTTAAACAGAAGATGGCCAATACTCTTTCCGTTATGACGAACGTATTGAGAAATGTGGTCAGCAAACAGCGTATACGCTATAAGGAGAAAGGTTTTAATTTGGATTTAGCCTGTAAGTTGTGGAAATGTGCACAAAATTCAATAAAAACATTTAATTTTAAATTTTTTACTATTCTTATGTTTTTTTTAGATGTTTGTGATAATATTATTGCCATGGGCTATCCTGCAGACAACTATGAGAGCATGTATCGTAATCCTTTAGGTGATGTTTACAAATTTCTAGAAGATAATCATCATGATCATTACAAAATATATAATCTATGTCTTGAGCGCAGCTATGATATAACAAAGTTTCATGGGGTAAGCCTATATTCTTTACTGATTATAGCTCAATATATTTAATTTTTCTTAACTTCTTTTCTTTAAGCGAGTTTCCGTTTATCCTTTCGAGGATCATAACCCACCGACGATAGAATTGATATTGAATTTTTGTAATGATGTAGACAATTGGCTGAAAGCAGACTCTCTTAATGTAGCTGCAGTACATTGTAAAGCTGGTAAAGGTCGAACAGGTATGTTAATATTACTTTAATTCCCTCACTTCGAAAGCGGTAAAAATAACAATTTATTCATACTTGCAGGAACTATGATCTGTTGCTATTTACTATACAGTGGTCAAGAACATACAGCTGAAGATGCTTTAGCATGCTACGACGAAAAGCGTACCAAGGACCGTAAGGGTGTAACGATTCCTTCTCAACGACGTTATGTTCAGTATTTTTCTAAATTAATTAGATTGGGTTTACCGTATGAGCGTCGTACTCTACAGGTTTGTAGAAAATTACAAAAATTAATATTTTTTTTTTAATTACTTTTTTAATTTTCATTTAGTTTTGCGAAATACGTTTTTCAAAAGCCAATACGTTACATAGTCAGGGTACCGTACATTGCTCAATTTCTGTTTTACAAGAAAAAGTGCAGGTATTCAAAGATATTTTTAACTTTTTAAAGACTTTTTAATAAATATTTTGTATATTTCTTTTTTCTTTAGCAATTGCAAAATTTTCCAATTGATTTTCGCAAAAATTATGTACTGGATATGAAGAATCCACCCCTGCCAGTATCGGGTGATATTAAAGTTGAATTAACGAAAAATACTAAGAAAATTTTTCATTTTTGGTTTAATACATTTTTCGTAACTGATTCTTCTGGTATGTTTTAGTTTTTTTTTTATATAATGTGATGTAATTGTAATATAATTTTTTTAATTTTCAGTAATTGAGGGTGAAGGCAATGATGTTAAGTTTGTTTATACATTACAAAAATGGGAAATCGATGATGTACACAAGGATAAATGTTATCCGGAAGATTTTAAGGTGTGTTTACTTTAATAATTTATCTGTTTTGATATTTCTATTTTATTGATAAGCTTAAGTTATTTAGTTAACTTGCTGTTTAAACTGATATTGTCATATTCTGCAAAACTTTGCTTAATGAACCACATTCACGAGGTTTCGATCAATATTATTGAAAATTTCCTCGAAAACTCGGGACAGTTTTATTTATAATACATAGTAGTTTTCCATCTAGCCACACCATTAAAACAAATATATCTGTGGCAATATGGAAGAGTAGCTTAAGTCGACATAAGATAGAATTGAGTTAAGGTGTTTATTGCATTACAGAAGCAAAGGCGCTTAAATGTGTTTAGTCCGACTTAAAAAACTCGGTTTTTTATCAACGTTATGAACGTTTACTTTTTAGCTTAAGTTTTTTGAATTAATAATGCATTGACCAAAACAACTTATGTACACATATTTTTGTGTACATATTCATATTTATCTTTTATCATATAACAATTTCGCTTAACTTCACTTAAGCTGTAAAATGTTGACCTTGAAAAAATAAAGTCATTATTTTCAAACAACTTATGTTTATATAAAAACACACAATATATACTTTTTATTCAAACAGAACCGCTTAAAGTTACTTAAGGTCCAGTTCCACGCAACTTTCAGCTTAGAAGAAGAGCTTAAGTAGAAAAAACGTTAAATCTTGTGAATTTAACAATATTTTTTTTTAAATATTCATTCTTCTTCTGTAATAAACATGTTACTAATATATTAATACATAAATTATTCGCAGAAATGAAGCAAAAGAAAAATTACACAAAATTGATAATATCTCAAAACTTCAATTTTCGACTTAAGCTATTCTTCCATATTGCCACAGATATATATATATATATATATATATATATATATATATATATATATATATATATATATAATATAAAATTACATGAAGTTATTCAAATATGTATAAAAATGAAATTTCCGGTAAACCCACCAAAACTGTTGATCATACAGGCATGTCAAAAATTCCGTTCGGAATTAAAACCATTCCGAAATTGAATTCCAACCGAAATGGTTTTAGAATCTATAGATTTAAATGCTCTAAAACATTTTAAAACACAATTTTTTAAATAAAGATCGAAAAAATATCGTATTATAAAAAAGACAATTTAAAATCTTAAAAGGCTGTTTTCGCTGAGTTAGATATTTTATGATCAGTACCCCAATTCGTCGTCGTCGATAAAACAATATAAAAATGATATTACAATTCTGACTAAGAATTAAATTAAAATATGTATATATGGAGCTATAAAACAAAAAAATTTTCGTTACCCCCCCAAAAAAAAAAAAACGTTTAGACATGACGGAGAAATTATGTTTTGGGGATGATTTTTATGGAATGGTATAGTCCGATATTCGGAATTGTAATTCCGAATAAGTATGTTATACATACTTTTATATGCAACCGATATTATGCCATTATTGTGAACATTTCAGTAGGAGAATGATTCCAAAAACACATTTTTAGACTGGTTAAAAATTGTTTATCAGAAAATATGGTGTGCGTTTTACGCTGACCAAGCCAATATTTGGATTTAAATCCCATAGAAAACTTATTAAATGAACTTAAAAACGTTATTAAAGGAATTTAAAAAACAATAAGATATCCCGCAAAATAATATTTCTATTAAGGATCGAAGCAGGATATATGCCGATGTTTGTAAGAAGACATTGCACAGCATATGAGTTTTTTTGTTGTTGTATTAATTCAGCTATTTCTAAACTTCTGGACGGAAATTTGGAACATCAGCAAAAGAGGAGATAGGCTTTTAGAGCAGGATGTATCAATCGGTGGACCAAAGTTGCCCACCTCGGGTATGTAAAACATTTGGGTCAAGTTTGGTCTGATCCGAAAAATTTTAAATTTTCGAAAACTTCTTTCTTTTATTTAACATTTTTGAATACAGAATAGTAACTTTTTGTAATAAATTTATGTAATTTTTTAACATTACAAAGTCATGTCATTTTTAGCAAAAATCTCTAAAACTAAACAAGGTACCACTACTATTTTTCGACACAGTATAAACCAATATTTTAGAAATTCAGAAATATAAATTTCAGAACGAGATTTGTATTTTTTTTTTTAGAAAAACGGGCCCTATCAGATCTTTGCAGACCCAAATTAGTGTCCTTTAAATAATTGAATTAAGAAATATTTTAAAAATTCATAGTCATACTTTTCTACAGACATAAAAAGCTCAAGTTTTATATAAAAATTGCTGGTTTTCGACCACAAAATAATAAAAATATAAATAGTCAAAAATATTGAAAAATAAAGTTACTTAAAAAAATAATAATTTTTCAGGATTATTTCGGTACTCAATCTTTAAAAATTTTACTGTGTTATAAAATTTACATGAATAAAATTTTTCCCCTAGTTAATTTAGAAATTTATCAGCAATCTTGCAGTATTTAAAAAAATGTTCCAAGTATCTTAGGTAACAAGTTGTTGTTACCAAAAAATATAAACAAATAATCAATATGCACTTCAGCTAAAATAGTATTTTAAATATAAGATCGTTACGGTACTATGTACGTCGGTGAAATTTTAGTACTGGGTCAAATTTAGTACTGGGCCAATTCGAAAATCATGTCGCTAAAGCTTTTTTTTGCGGTTTGAGACTATATGTATTATTATTGCATTTTCAAAACACAAAAAAGAAATTTTTTAAAAGTCTATAAACTAAGTAAATTGATATTTTCATATTAAATTTAGGTTTAACTAAATTTAACACTTGTGTCCTTATTAGTTTGTCTTTCCCAATTTTCATTCATTTCTCATATTTAATATTTCTAAACATGTTTAAGAATCTTTAAAAAAATCTTTTACGAGAAAAACTGCGTATCTTAATTCGAAAAAATTTATATATTGAAGTTATATATTATAATAAGGACGCCAAAACTCAAAACAGGTTTAAAATCGTATGCTGAGAAAAATATGCCTCCCAAATCGATCTTCCAGTAGGATAAAAGCCACAAGCATCCAGCAAAATGTCGAAAAAAGTGATTCTAGGACAATAAAGTCAATATGTTAAAGTGGTCCGCACAATAAGCTGATTTAAATCTAATTCAAAATTTATAGAATAAAGTTACAAGATCAATCAGGGAATATCGAGTTCTTAGATTGAAATAATCGCAAACGACATTTCGTTTAATATCTCTTAAACTATTAGAGATACCATGGTACAGTCAGCATATTTTTCGTTCTTTTTAAAGTAGTTTTCGAACGTGTTTCGACAGGTTTATATTTGCAAACATTATACGGAACAATAGGTCTTACATACAAGAGGTGCTCAACTATATCCCACTGTGCTAAAAATAGAGATGTTTTTAAAAATTGGTCGAAAACTCGAAATACCAATTTGCCGATTTCTGCAAATTGCTCCACAATTCGCCCAGTAGTTTAAAATTTATTGAATTAAAACTAAAAAAATCTTTACACATAATACTTTGAACCATAACTTTTAAACAATCTGGAAAAAAAATTAATTAGAAAGTAGCAAACAACAAAGAATAACAATTGTATGCACCAAAACATAGTCCGTTTTTTGTTAAATTAAGATTTTTTTTGTCGCTTACGATCAATATTTTTGCTATCGTTCACGATTATTTTAATCTAAGGGCCCAAAATGATTCATTTGATAGTGATGAGCTTTGGAGATTTATAGAGGTTGCGTCGAACAGGATACCGGATAATGTCTGTCAAAATTTGGTTGACTCAATATGCAGACGATGTGCTGCTGTTTTGGAGAACAAAGGTTCAGCAACAATGTACCAATCAAAAACTAACGCCCTATTTAATATTTACAACTACATACTTTCTACGAGTTTTGGCCGATCACAGATCGTTCATATTTTTATAATTTTGTTTTTGATTTTTCACTTATTTAGAGATTGCGCCATTTATGTGTCCAGCTCATTTCAGTGGTGTTTTTATCAATGTAAAAAATGCCTAATAAACTTAAAGAAAAAAAAATCAAAATTTTTTAGTTTGTTAATAATTTCCACGGTATTGTAACAGAAGAACTTGTAACAGAATGAACTTTTGGTAAAATGTGTAATTTATATATACATAGCTGTATCTTTCAAACTGTCCTTGTTTGATGAGATTTCACCAGCTTATGTTTTAATCAAATATCATTGTTGTACACTCATGCTTAAAATAGTTCAAAATTAGACAGCTTCCTTAGATGCAATAATAAATTCAGCTATCCAACTATTAAACTAAAAGTCGTTTTACAGAAAGACGTACCCACCAATTTTTTTATATTTGACCCCAATAATCCAAATATAAAGTTTCATTCAAATCGGATGTCGGGAAAACGTGCTGACTTGACGCCAAAGTTTGGACACCCCAGTTAAATGGGAAAAATGAGGGGTTTCTTCAGATTTCTTAAGAATGTTTCTACTTAGAATATATTTTTAAATATCTTTTTAGCAGCATGCTACAGATTACTAAATGAGTTTTCCAAAAAGATATAAAACCTTGATATCGGTTGAAAGATTTCCTATGCAAAAGTGACTTAACGTTAGCCCATTGCAACAAAAATGTATATTTAAGTATCTTGAGATCTCAAAAAAGTTAGGAAACCTTTTAACCGATATTAAGTTTTTATAACTCGTTGGAAAGCTCATTTAGTTATCTGTAGCACGCTTTTAAAAATATGTTTAAAAACATATTCTAAGTATACAGGCCTGTTCTGAAAATCACATTTTGTGAAAGTTATTTAAAATCACATAAAAGGTGTTCTGCAAACAAAAATCACAAAAGTTTTGTGATTTCAAATCGGTCAGCTAAGACACTATCGATTTGAAACCACTTGTCTGTTTTACATGTAATTTTATTTTTATTTCTATTACTAATTGAATAGATTAAAAGCCTAATATTATTTTTATAATTTTGTGTAATAAAATTTGCAATTTTACTTAAAAGTTCATTGAAAAATATGAAAAAACGGAAACACTCATTTTAAGCTAAACTTTTTGTGATTTTTCTTAAAGCCAACCAAGTAGAAAAATTTACTTTTTCAACGTTAAAAGTGTTAAGTTTTTGCAAAAATACTAAAAAATAGCTAAAAATTATTAAAAATAGTGCATTTGCACTAGTTTATACACATTTCCTTGTGTTTTGAGAAGTTTAAATCACACAAAAAAATCGTAAAAAATTGTGATTTACAGAACAGGTACAAATCACATTTGTGATTTCAAAACGGAATGTGATTTCAAATCACGTGATTTTCAGAACAGGCCTGATAAACATTTTCAAGAAATCTGAAAAAACCCCTCATTTTTCCCATATAACTGGGATGTCCAAACATTGGCGTCAAGTCGGCACGCTTTCGCGTATCCGATCTTAATAAAACCTTGTATTTGGGTTATTGGGGGATACGTCTCTCTGTATTACAAAATTTAGTTTCCTCCATACAAAGGTGGGATACTCTAGTGTACATATACATATTTGGAATTAGACCAACTTTCGATTTAAAAAATAGAACATAAAGCGTAACTCCATAAACTGTGTTTTTGCATTTCTAAGTAAAATACAAATAATTTTTACGTTAATTTTTATATTGCAATTATCTTCGAAAACCCTGTTCTTAAAAATCCGTTAAAAAACATAATCTTTGACGAAAATAAGCTTTTTCAATCTAGGACAAATATAAATCGATTTTTAATAAAGTTTATTATTGTATTAAAATAAAACACAAAAATAACAACATCCATGTTTTCTAAAGTGCTAAAAATGATTTTCTTTTTTTGTAGGTCGAACTTGTGTTTTATATCGATGACAACAATGTCGATCGTGATCATATGAAAGTGTCCAGTAGTAATAGACTTACAACAAATCATCGGACTACAACACAAAATGCTGGAGCAGTCCGAATGTCATCACAACATCAGCAGCAACAATCAAACAACTATTCATTGCCACAGAATAATAGCAGTGGCAGTGAAATGAATTTTTTATGTGATCAAAAATCATCCTCATCAACATCGGTCAGTAGTAGTTTAGGGGTTGGTGGCACGGATACCAGTAATGGCTATGAATCCTCTAATAGAAGTACAACACAAAGAAAAGTTGGTGTTTCGCAATCATCGTTTGGTAATCATCATAGCAATCATTATATGGCAGCTAATGATGTCAATAATAGTGGAGTAGTATTTTCTGCCCCAACACCTGTACAACATATGACACTACCACCGAGTTATATGGAGAAGCACCAACCACAACAGCAGCTGCAGCAGCATAAAAACAGTATAATGCCACAACAAAAACAGAATCTACAGCATCAGCAGCAACAACAGCAACAACAACAACAGAAAAATATTGCAACGATAAATCAACAGCATTTGCAAAGAAAAGTTGCTGGTGGCGTGGGTGGAGGTGATGTTCACGTTCATGCCAACAATATGGATGCTGGAATACGTCAAGCACCCACCAATGTAAATGTCAGTAGCAACAATAGTAACAACTGTAATATGGCTAGCAAGAGCAACAGCTACAATCACAACCACAGTAACAATAGCAGTAAAACTAGTAGTGTCAGTAGCCAATCATCGTCATCAGCCATTGGAGATAACGAAGAGGACTGGGAATCCGGTGAGTCCCAAGCTAAACAACTTGAACACATTACTTTAGTACTTTCTACTTCCTCTATAACAAAACAAACTTCAACTCTTCCCCTTCCTCCTACTCCTCCTCCCTCTACTACCTCCCCTTCCAAACAACCTGCTTCTACTTCAACCACTACCACCCCTTCCAGTTTCCCAAATACCTTAAGAAATTGCAAAAATCTTAATAGCGGTATTACAAACACTTCCAAAGCTTCCTCTCCCCCATCCTCTTCCTCTACATCCTCTTCTTCCATTTATCCTTCTAACAATAAATGTAAAACTAGTAATAGTAGTTGTACAAATAGAGTTGTTGGTGGTGATGATGATGATGAACATAATGACGACGACAGAAATTTAAAATTTAAGAAACTTAACTCGAACCAAGTGGTAAAATCAGTCCCCAATTCAACAACAGATACTAACACCAAATCTGTAGAGTTCAAGCTCGGTGACAACAATATTGCAAGTAGTATTGCTTGTGATCCTGATCAGACGGCTTTGGTGCCTGCTACGACGACATCGACAGCTTCCACGAACAGTCGTCCAAAGTTAATGCACCTATTAATGGCCCCAAAAAATCTGCAACAACAACCGCAGCAGCATCAATCTCCTCACAAACCAATTTTTAAACGAAAATCCTCCTATAAGCTTGTTAAGGGTTCAAATTCAAATGGCAGTACGGTCGATTGCTCAGACGATTCATTGGCTTCTTCGGCTGCCCTTGCTACGGGTGGGGTAGCCATATCTTCTAAGTTGAAACTAAAAATCAGGTTAAAAAAGAACCAACTAAAGCTGTCACAAAAATTTCAATGGTTTCAAAACTATTTCCGTACAGATCCAGTAGATTTCTGTGAAAACTTTGTTCAACAGACCACCTCTATGAGACGTAATAGTATGTGTAGTATGGCTAGTCGTACTCATAAATTGTCCACATGTACTCCGCCTTCAGTCACCCCGCCACCAGTGGTAAATGGGAGCTCATCAAGCGAACAGCTAGACCGGGCTACCAGTGTTAATTCAGTGTCCACATCGAATGCTAGCATAGCAACCGGTGATCTTTGCGAAGATTATTACTCTTCCATATGTGACAATCAATTGAGCTTTAGCAATTCACCTTGTAAAAGTCCACGCTCGATGGCAAGTATTAGTGGTGGTGGCCACAGCAGTTTCGATAGTACTTTCGCAAGAAGTGCAGGAATTTCTACTTCTTATTTACGCGAGCGCAGAGAAACTTTGCCCAGTAGTAGCAGTTCTCATGGCCATGGTCGACGGAACTCCAGTAATGTGGTCATTGTGGCAGCTAAGCCAGCTAAAATACATGCAATAGGTTTTAATGTCAATGCAATCAATTTGGCCAGACAGGATTCATTTGAAACAAATGGAGAAGATAATGACGAAGAAGACAATGTCCAAGAATCACCGGCCAGTATTTATTATACACCATCAAGTGCTTTTATAACAACTGGTGATGCTAAAGACAACACGGGTAACGCATTTGTTTTTCCACAAACACCACAAGAAACAGAGAAGCTATTGGAAAGTAAACTAAAAAATACAAGCGCCTTAAAGCCACAAGCAAAATATTCTTTAAATTTAGTAATAGTGAAAGAATGCGCTGAGCCACCACTAACTTCCGAGATAATAGAAAAACAACCAGCAATTGGCAGCAATCATGAATCAGATAGCATTGATTCTGACTTTTGTGATTTGAACCACAAGCCTATAGGTGGTGATGAAGTGGAGGTGGGCAAAATAACGGCCTCTGTGTGCAGTAATAGTAGTAGCAGTGGTTTTTGTACCAGTGAATGTTGTACTACAAATAGTAGTAGCAGTAGTTGCAATTGCAATCCATTTGTTATGGATCTAGAGAAACATGTGGCTTTGTCTGAACAAGAGCAACAACTAAATACCATACAAGAAGTTATTGAAGCTACTACTACTGACAAAAACGACGGCGACGACGACGTCAACAATGACACTAGCAAGATAGAAACTAATGTCGCCAAACCCTTGACGGATGAGGTTTCTATAAAGTCTAGCACGGAGAGGCCGACTTCTGTTAATGTTAATGATAATGATAAATGTGATCAACAATAGTATGATGATGTTTAGGTTGGATTTTCAATAGACTAAATCAAATGTGTGGTGGCAATACATATTTATTAGTTTTGTGTATGTGTGTAAATGTTTTTCTTTACTTAACAAAAAATAATAAGAACTTTATATTAATATTCTGTATTCCCTCTTTAAAAAAAAGGTTAAAGGAATAATTAGGACTACTTACTCTCCTTCTACATTGTTGTTTTGTTATTACATACTACTTTTACTTTTATTCAAGTTATAAGTTATACTCAATCTTAATTTTCACATATCGTTCGTTACCAGTCGATTGATCATTCTTCAAAATAAAAAAAAACCTTTAAAATTTACTTTTAAATCATTGATTAAATTAAATTTTAAATTTGAATTATATTATAATTCCATCCATTTATTACAAACAATACTACTTACTGTCTTTATTGCTGCAATAATGTGGCTTTCGAATTCGCTGTGTTTAATTTTCAAATTTTACAAATTACAAAAAAAAAACAAAATATTTAAAAAACATGATCTCCAATCTAAGATTAGTACTCAACTCATCTCTTTAATGTATAAGAAATAAATCACTAGCAGTTTATAAATTTTTGATTGTTTTATACATTTGTATTCAAAATTTTGAGAAATTGTATAAAATCGAGTATTTAAATTAGAAATTCGAAAATATATCTAATTCGAATAAAATTATAATAAAAACGATAAAGAGCTTTTATTTTCTTTCATTTCATTGAGCGATTAAAAAAATAGGTAAAGGGATTTCTAGGATTACTCTACGATATAAATACACAATCGGATTTTTCACTATATACAATGTATATCTAAACTATTTAGTAAACAAGGAAAGTAAACATTCTAGAACAATTTTATCTTTATATCGTCCTTAATTTTTTTTTACATGCTCATCTGGTTAATTCATGCCATATTTTTTTCCAAAAAATGTTTTTAAAAATCGTGAAAGCATTATCGTTGGTCTCATGTAGAAAGGTTCTTACTCGCATATTTAAAACTTTACAGGAGAAGGTAAAAACTGATCTAAGAAGTAATTGACAAAATTTAAAGTTTTTTTTTTGCAGGTTATTATTAAAATAGGAGGTTCTCAAAACTTTTTTTAAGTTTTAAACATAAACAACTAAATTGAGATAGAGCTTTTTGTATTCTCATTTCAGAGCATAAATGTCACTTAGGACTTTTTTCTGTAGTGATCATAATAAATTATATTAAGGAAATCTTTACATAGCGAATGTTTTACAAGAGGTCTTTCGATATTAAAAGTTTTCTATAGGAAAGCTTTTGATATTGTTTCTATACGAAAGCTCTAAATATTGAAAGTTTGACTTGGAATGTTCCCTATATGAAATCTCTTGATATTTAAAGTTTTATGAAGGAAATCAAAAGTTTTATATAGAAAATCTTTGAATATCGAAAGTGTATTATTAGGAAGCATTTCGAAATCGAAAGATTTAGATAGAAAATCTTTTGATATTGGCATTTTTATATTAGAAAGCTCGAAAAATTTATATAGAAAATCTTTAGATATTGGCGTTTTTATATTGGAAAGCTCTTGAGTAGAAAGATTTGGATATTAAAAGTAACCTCTAGGAAATCTGTTAATATAAAAGGTTTTCAAACCGAAAATATTTTGACGACAAAAGTTTTATATAAGTAATTTTTTGAAATCGAAAGTTTTCTATAGAATATCTTTCCTATAGAAACAATATCGAAAGCTTTTCTATATAAAACTTTTAAAATCGATAAATCTCTTGTAGACAGCATTCTCTATCGAAAGCTTTCCTATAGAAAACATTCGCTATGCAAAGCTTTACCTTATATAATTTGTTTTAATCACTAAAGAAAAAAGCCCTAAGTTACATTTATGCTCTGAAATAAGAATACAAAAAGACCTATATCCATTTATCAAAAAGTTTATTATAGGACTCCTTTCGACATCGGAAGTTTTATATAGAAAATCTTTTTTTTGGAAAGCTTTTTAAGCTTTTTATATCAAAATTTACCTATAGTAATGCTTTGACATTGAAAGTTTTATACAAGAAATCTTTCGATATCAAATGTTTATTATAGGAATCCTTTCGACATCGAAGGTTTTATATAGGAATTTTTAATATAAACAGTTTTTTTAGAAAGCTTTAGATATTAATGTTATCTATAGGATTTTGATATTGACATTTTTCTATAGGAAAGTTTTGTATAAAAAGTTTTATATCTGAAATATTTGTACGACAAATGTTTTATATAAGAAATATTTCGATACGAAAGTTTATTATAGAAAACTTTAGATAAGTGGAATGTTTTAGTACAAAGTTTTAGATATTTAAAGTTACCTATAGGAAAGTTTTCTATCCGAAAAATGTTGTCGACAAAACTTTAATATAAAAAATCATTATACATTCAACTAAAAGCTTTAAGATTCATAATTTTTCTAATATTTTTTGATGCAACGACACATAATTTGGCGAGAAAGGGCTTTTAAAAAATAATCAATTTCGAAAAAAGTCTGAGTTAGGGCATTTCTTCATGAGACCAACGATAGGTAGTTCCAATTATTTTCTGAAATTATACAAAGGGTCCTTGTTTTTTCTCTTAATGTATATTGATTTAATAGGGATGGTCAATAAGTCCGTGTCTTTTTGAATGAAATAAAGGTTTTTATATTGCTTAAAATATAAAAAGTTTTTATATTGTTTAAATAGGATTTCTTTAGGTCATCAAAATAAACGTTTTTTGTAAGATGATTCTTCTGTCCAGTCATTTTTTCATGTTTAGGATCAACAATCGATGCTAAACCTTGAGATTTTGGCGGATGAGGGAGCAATTCCAAATTCATACTTTGCCGTCGAAACTAAACTCATACTCTTTCAAGTTGGAAAATAACTTCTTCTGGGCCAAATATGGTCTTGTTTTTTAATTAAATTTTATAAATTCCATTAGAATCGACGAAATATGTTGGTATCGCACGTTTATTGTTTCCGCTTTTGAAGGTTACGATGACTTTATTGACAGACATCTTTGCTTTCTTTGGTCTCTATTGTATTGTGGTGTATCCACGCTTTATACACGGTTACCAAACGGTACAAGTTGCCCCTCGTGGATTTCTCAATATTTTTTAGTGTGTGGTCCTACACTGGGGATTCAGAATGTTTGGTATTTTTCGGGTTTGTATGGCCATATCAAAGCTCAGTAAACCACTTCTTAACAATGGAAATAAATGGTGAAGAGCCAGGTCAGCCAAAACACTCAGGAGCCGACTACCAATCGGCAGTTGAACATTACACAATACGAACTGTAATAGCTTTCAATGGTCGTTTATTCGATTTCAGTTCATCGGCAACACTGTATAAGATTCTTATTACACTCACACATATAAAACCACAAACACACAATTATATAAGAATGTTCTCCCATTGATGGGCCTTGGTATAGAGTCTGCTAAAAATTATGCTTAATGAAGACACGAAAGACATTTTTTTCAATTTTCTTCTCAACACGACTACCAGATTTTTTAATTTTACAAAGAAGATTGTAAAAATTTAGACAGAAGTTATCTGACATTTGACTCTTGACAGGAGACATTTAAATTTGCCAATGAAGAGGCTGGATATTCTAAAAGTCATGACCTATTGACCCTCCTTCGTAAGTATAGCAGATATTAAAAAAGAGTGAGGCGTGGTCTAGTTGATCAAACAGAGAAATGTCATTACGATATAAATATTTATTCGTATTTAAGATATCGATGTAATATATGATGATACAAAGATGATCATGAAACAAAGGCAAAAAGTCAAATTTTTGTGTAGTACCAAGTAAGTTAAAAATGTACCAACAAAATTACAATTGTACCATGTTTGCCATTTCTGTTGGTGGTATAGGTTATAAACATGTAAAAATTTCGTTATAGAAATTTTTGTAAATTTGAACATGCGTCAATTCAAAAATTTTCGATTTTTTGAACTCACTAACTCCGATTGCGATAAAATTTTATGTATGTACTCTCCAAGCTCTTACAATTTTTAAAGTTCTTTAAAAAATTTGAATTCGCTTTGGTTCAGATTTTAGGGCGGTCTAAAATTGGCTTTTTTAAAAACTTTTTATACCCTTCACCACCATAGGTGAAAAGGGTATTTAAATTTTGTGTTAATGTATGAAACTCATAAAAATATTGGTCTTAGGCCCATCTTTTAGTATACCAATAGACTTATAATCACTTCTTGAGTCGATTAAACGATGTCAGTCCGTCCAGCCGTCTGGACGGCTGGCTGGCTGGACCCCCATATAAACCTTGTAATTTTTTTTAAAGTGGGACCATGACTAATGAAATTCGTCAAAATCGGTTCATTATTTATGGTACCACCCATAGGTCTCACTTTCCGAAATTGATATAAATATTTGTTCATCAAATTTAAAACAGATACTGCCTATGTGAACCAAAATCAATGTCGGTCAACATTTGACCATAGCTCCCATATAAACTCTTCTGTCAAAAAGCACTAAATAAGACAAAAATCACTAAAACGCTCCTAAATCTGAAGATAATGGAAATTTTAAGTTTATTTTTTGCATACATAATTTTTGTTACAACTGTAATCAATTTGCCAAATTTCGAGATAATCGGTACACATTTTAGCTCTCATATAAGTCCATATTACGTTTTAATGATTTTTGTCTCATTTAGTGCGTTTTGACAGAAGAGTTTGTATGGGAGCTATTGTCAAATGTGTGTTTTCAGTTTACATAAGCAGTATTTAATTTAAATTTCATGAAAAAAATATTGATATTTGTGGCCAACATAGCGATTCCGGGAAGTGGTACCTATGGGAGGTACCATAAATATTGGACCTATTTTGACGAATTTCAATAGCCAAATCAAAAAAAATATTTGTGCCAAATTTCATAAAATTATCTTGAGAATTGCTACCTGTACTTTGATTACAAGGTTTACATGGGGGTCCAGCCAGACGGACGGACTGAAATCGCTAAATCGACTTAGAAAGTGATTATAAGCCTATAGGTGTACTAAAAGGTGGGTCTAAGACAAATATTTCTTTGCGTTACATACATCAGCAAAAATTTATAATACCCTTTCCACCTATAGTGGTGAAGGGTATAAAAAACTGTCAGTGTTATGTAAAACCAAAAATTGACATGAAGTTAGCATAGAGTTTACCCATAATTAGCAAACAAGCTCTGAATAACAAACCGCTAAACACTTGTTAGCGAACAGCTGATTAGTGTCAATTTTGTATAAACAAAGGAAAAAAATCTTCTAACGTACCTCCCTAATTTGTTACATTTGACCCCAATAATCCAAATACAAAATTTCATTTAGATCGGTTATTTGGAAAGCGTGACCACTGACCAAGCCAAAGTTTGGACATCCCAGTTATATGGGAAAATTGAGGGGTTTCTTTAGATTTCTTTAAAATGTTTCTACTTAGAATAGATTTTTAAATAAATTTTTAACATCATGCTATAAACAACAAAATTAGCTTTCCAACGAGATATAAAACCTTAATATCGGTTGACATGTTTCATAATTATTAAGGGTTTCTCAAAATATTTTACGTTCTTGAACATATGCAATAAAATCGATATCTCTAACGGCTTAGCCGTACCTGCGACTTAAAGTCAAAGGATTTGGACAAAAACCCAATTTTTCACTAAAGTTATTAAAAAACAGAACTGTAATTGATAACGTTTCGATGGCTAAAAATATATATTAGAACTTTGGTTGAAATCGGATGTCATTAAACCTATTATTTCGAAAAATTTGCTTTTTACAAGAATTTTTTCGAAATTTGACTTTTTATAGGAAATTTATTAAAAATTTACTTATTATAGGAAATTTTTTAAAAATTAACTTTTTATAAGAAAATTTTCAAAAATTAACTTTTTATAGGAAACTTTTAAAAAATTAACTTTTTGTAGGAAATTTTTTTAGAAACCCCTAATAATTAGGAAACCTTTATATATTAAGGTTGTATATCTCTTTGGAAAGATAATTTTGTTATCTGTAGTATATGTTAATAATGTGTTTAAAAATATTATCTAAGTAGAAACATTTTTAAGAAATCTGATGAAATCCCTTATTTTTCCCATAAAACTGGGGTGTCCAAACTTTGGCTTCAAGTCGGCATGCTTTCCCGTTATCCGATCTAAATGAAACTTTGTATTTGTATTATTGGGGTCAATTATAACAAATTTAGGGGGTACGTCTTTCTGTATTGCAAGGTTTAATTTCCTCCATACAAGGGTGGAACACTCTAATGTACATATACATAAAATTTCATCGATATCAGAGTTGGTAAAGTTAACTTCGTGTTTGAAAAATTTAGTTTTGACTCACATATTTTTTTAAATAGATTCTATGTAAGACAATAAGTAAAATGAAGGCAAGACACTGCATAAAAAATAATAAATTGCGTCTATTACAACATGAGGATTTTTCAAAATCGTTTTCTTCCCATAGGAAAATCGTAAAGCAAATAATATATAAACATACTATAAAAATTTATTGTTGTCCTCTGGCTGAACTCTGCTGATTTTCATTTTCGTTATTTTCTTCGGAAATCTTTAAGATAACAACTAAAAAATTACCACATTTTATAGACAGTCAGCGTCAAATTGTAAATTTTAAAAATTATAAAAAAATTTTATATAATTTTGCAATAAAGTAATGAAAAACTGAAATCCATTAAGATTTAAATTATTCTTCGAAAAGCCGCTATTTTTAATAAAAATTTAATTTTTTATTAAAAAAAAAATCGTTATTTCTTGCGCTTTTATATTGAGACGAGTTTAACATCAGCGGTTTGTTAAAAAGTTGTATTGGATTTAATTTAGTTTAAATAATTTTAAATTTTTAATCATAATTTTTTATGTTAATTTTAAAAAAATACGATACACACAGTTTTTTTTATATACTTTAATATTTAACAACAAATTATTATTTAGTTCTTGATTTCTTTATTTTACTCTCAGTTTTTTTTTATTTATTTTTATTATTATTGTTTGTTTAATTATTTTTTATTATTTTATTGTCTGTAAAAAAAAGAAAACAAAAATAAATTTAAGTTCAAACATAACCTTTAAAATTTAAAATTTAGTGTTTAGTTTTTAAAACCATAATTAAATTAGAAAAACACAACAAAAACAAACAAAAAAAAAAGTAATAACATATAAAATGAAAAAATTCTGTAATGTTCTCAATAGAAAGTAATTAAATTACTTACTTATTTTATAATACGTCGACGATTTATAAGGATCAGTTTGGATCTATCACATAAAATATGAATTGAAAATTTTTATTTTATACTTTTAATTAATTTTAATCATTATTATATTTTCTTATAATATTTTTGTATAATTTACTACTTAAATTAAAACAGTTTTGACATTAAATACAAATATAAAAACTATCGAAACTCAAAGAAAGATAATAATATTCTGTAGAATCACAAAAAAATCGAAAGTTTATTTTTATTTTCTACTTTTAATGAAAATAAATGAATTGTTTTCTATTTTTTTTTACAAATTTTTAATATATATTTTTTGCAATCTAAATTATGACACTATGCAAACTAAAATATTTGTAATGATTCTATATTTAAAATTATTGTTTTTCTTAACACCTTTTTTAGTTTCGCGATCATATTCTAATTGAGTAAAAAACAATTGTCCAGTCATTTATGCTCTTAATTCTTTGATATAGAACGAAAGTTCTTTGAAAGCTTTAGAAATATTTTTTTAATAGATTAACTACTTAGGAGGGTTCCGAATAAAATTTATAGTTAAAGAAAACTTAACCATACAATATTAAAAATACCAGAAAAAATTAATCGCCAATAACTAAAATAAGTTTAGAGGACAGACAAATATCTAATTTATTGAATCATTTAATTCATTTTATTCGATCAACACATGATCAAATACATAGTTTACAATTCAATTTATTTGGAATAATTTTGGATATTGGTCATACCAACTAAGAAACCTCCGTCGACTTATGCGCAACAACTTTGATAAAGATCATAGCATGATCAAATGCACAGTTTACGATAAATTAATTTTGAGTGCTTTTCAGTGGCGCCACCTATTGGAAATTTATCGTAATAACTAAGAAACCTTCGTTGGCTCATTTAATAATCAAATGCATGTGCATAGTGTACGTTTCAATTAAGTTTGAATAAATTTCGGTGGCGTCATCTGGAGAAAATAAGTCACAACAACTTAGAAACCTGTCCATGCACAACAACTTTACTTAAGATCATTAAATAATCAAGTGCATAGTGTAAGTTTCAATTCATTTTAAATAAATTCAGTTCGGAAATTAATCTCACCAACCTAGGAACCTCCGTTAACTCATGTCCAAAAGCTTTGCTCAAGATCATAGCATGATCAAATGCACAGTAGACGATTTAATTAATGTTAAGCAATTTCCAGTGGCGCCACCTGTTGGAAATAAGTCATTCCAATTTATAAGCCTTCGTCGGCTCATGCGCAACAACTTTACTACAGATCATAGCATGATCAAAAGCACAGTTTACGATTTAATTAATTTTGAGTAAATTTCAGTTGGAAATTATTCATACCAATTTAGAAACCTTTGTGGGCTCATGCGCAACAACTTTTCTAAAGATCATAGCATGATCAAATGCACAGTTTGCGATTTAATTAATTTTAGGTAATTTCAGTGGCGCCATCTGTCGGAAATTATACATACCAACGTAGAAAACTTTGTCGGCTCATGCGCAACAACTTTTCTAAAGATCATAGCATGATCAAATGCACAGTTTACGATTTAATTCATTTTAAGTAATTTTCAGTGGCGCCATCTGTCGGAAATTATACATACAAACCTTCGTTGACTCATGCGCAACAACTTTGCTAAAGATTATAACATGATCAAATGCACAGTTTGCAGACTTATTCTTAAAATCGGACATGTTCTGTTACACATTTCCTAAGTTCTCAATTTTCTTTTTTACAAGAGCCTTATACCTTTTCACAGCCGGAAATTCTGGGCAGTTTCTTTTTATAGAGCGTTAGAGGTTTATTTCTTATAAGCAGGCAATTAGACCAAAATAGCATCTCGTTGGTCTCATGTAGAAACAGTAATTCACAAAATTTTTTTGTTTTTAAAATGAAGGGCGAATTTGGTTCTCAAAACTTCTTTTTAAATTTTAAATATATTAAAAACTAAATTGAGATGGGGCCTTTTGTATTCTCATTTCAAAGCATTAATGTAACTAAGGCTTTTTCTGTATTACAAATTATATTAAGGAAAGCTTTATACAGCGAATGTTTTCTATAGGAAAGCTTTCGATAGCAAAGAGATCTTTCGATATTAAAAGTTTTCTATAGAAAAGCTTTTGATATTGTTTCTATAGGTAAACTTTCGATTTTGTTTCTATAGGAAAGCTTTTGATATTGAAAGTTTGACTTGGAATGTTTTCTATATGAAATCTTTCGATATTCAAAGTTTTATGAAGGAAATCGAAAGTTTTCCATAGAAAGCCTTTGCATATCGAAAGTTTATTCTTAGAAAGCATTTCGAAAACGAAAGATTTAAATAGGTCAGCATAAAAGCTTTATATAGGAAATCTCTAGATATTGGATTTTTTTATGGAAAGCTCTTGATACGGAATATTTGAATATTTTTAGTAGAAAGCTTTGGATATTAAAAGTAACCGTTAGGAAATCTGTTATTTTTAATCCGAAATATTTCTATAGAAAATCTCTCAATATCAGAAGTTTATTATAGGAAATCTTTCGACATCGAAAGTTTTATATAGAAAATCTTTTTTTTTCGGAAAGCTTTCAATATGGAATGTTTTTAGTTGAAACCTTTTTATATCAAAACTTACCCATAGGGAAGCTTTGATATTGAAAGTTTTTTATAGAAAAGTTTTATAGAAGAAATCTTTCGATATGGAATGTTTATTATATGACATCGAGAGTTTTATATAGGAATCTTTGATATAAACAGTTCTTTAGAAAGCTTTAGATATTAAAGTTATCTATAGGGATCAGAAGCTTTCCCTTCTAAGGAAAGTTTTCTATCTGAAATATTTTTCCGACAAATGTTTTATATAAGAAATCTTTCGATTTTAAATATTTATTAAAGAAAATTTTTCGACATCGAAAGTTCTATACATATAAGAAAACTTTTGATAAATAATGACAGTTTTTTATTGAAAAGCTTCTGATGTGGAATGTTTTTAGTAGAAAGTTTTAGATATTAAAAGTTACCTGTAGGAAAGCTTTTAATTATGAAAGTTTTCTATCCGAAAATAGTTGTCAACAAAAGTTTAATATAAGAAATTATTATACATTCAACCGAAAGCTTTAAGATTCGAAAGTTTTCTATTATTTGTTGATACAACGACACATAATTTGGCGAGATAGGGCTTTTAAATAATATATTTTTTAGGAATAAGTTAGGGGTTTTTAGAAAATTACTAAAATAGCAGCTAATTTTGAATAAAATTGTATTTGCGTTAAATGCATTGGAATCGCAAAAAAATTAATTTCGAAAAAAGTGTGAGCCTTTTAACAAGAGATGGCATGATTAACTATCGCCTTGCCAGAATCGCCGTTTATTTATGAACGACTCCGATATTCTCTAACCTATTTTAACTGATGAGTTTGTATTAGTTAATGACATCTCGCATAACCTCTTTTGCTTAGTAGGGATGCCAAACTCAGACATTGCCTTCTTCATCAGCAACATAAAAATCTTGACCCGAAAGTTGTAAAAAGTCTGCCAGTACGTACGCTTCATCTTCTTGGTTTTGCTTTTAACTTCTTTACCAAATTACGATCTGGAAGTTTCTGAACTTTATATGACTTCAGCCTAGCATAAGTTTTAGTATTCCTGCTTTTTAGTTCCCCACTATGTCTAACTGGCTATACTCCCAGAGTATATGCAATGGTACGTAACACGTCAGGCACTATGTTAAAGATTACACTGTGACGATTTTGATAGCTGCAGCAGTTTGCATGCAAATTATTATAAAAGGCTGCAAATGTACATGTGGTGATATATGTACATTAGAGTGTCCCAAAAAATTTAAAGTCATTTTACAGAAAGACATACCCCCAAAACTTTTCACATTTGACCCCAATAGTTCAAATACGAAGTTTTATTCAGATCAGACATGCCAGTTATATAGGAAAGATAAGGGGTTTTGTTCGTACATTTTCCAAAAAGCTTTTAACAGCTTGAGATACAGAGACCGAATATTAATACTTTTAAAACAATATTTTCCTATTTTAATCCATACAAAAACTATCATTGAAGTTTAAAAAATAATAAAAATCCCTAAAGATTTTTAATTGTTCGAAAAATTTTGTATCGTTTTTCAATCCGATGAAAATAAAAAATAAAAAAATCGTTTGGGATATTTATTAGTTCAAAATAATTTTCATCTTTTTTCATCCGATGAAAAAAAAATTTTGATTGAAAATATTCAAATTTTATTTCTGTATTTGGTTTCATTCATCATAATGTTCTTGCATAGATTAGGCAAGTCCAAAATCCTTGCTCCAGCTGCCGTAGCAGGGGGATTTCTCGCATGAGTACCCCTTGGAGTAATGTTGTTTCTTTCCATGCTTAAAACATCGTAAGTGCTAAGTCGATGGGTGATGGATCCAAAGACACAAGCCACGTTTGTATAGCGAGCCGCTCGATCCGAGACTGACGCCCGCTTGCAGCCGCAACTAACATGTTGAACAGACGCTGCATTTTCGTACTTTACCTAGTACAATTATCTTAGACTCTTAGACCATATACGTTGGAATCGCTCTAAGATAACTCCCTTTTATATTAGCCCTGACCTAAAATCCCACACGGGTTGCTTACCGCATCTAAAACTAGGTTGCTCAGGTTTACAGGATGTACCACGAGAAGGTTAGAGTGGGAATTGGATACAGTTCTTACCTGGTAGCTAGAGACGCCAGGCAATTTCTGCATCCTCCCAGGCCCTATGCTCCACTGGGAATCAAGGATGACAGAAGAAGAAGATTTGTCCTGGTATAAAAAGTCTTTAGGACGTTTAAATAACAATAAATTCAATTATTGTTGCAAATTTTATGTTGAAATGGTTTTGCGAGTCAAAGAAACCATCAATATTCATTGTTGAAAATTTTAAAATTTCAAAAATATTTTATTTTTTCAAAGTCAAAACAGAAGTTCAAAAATAAAACAATCAATAAAATATTTTTCTGTTCGGATATTTATCGTTAAAGATATTTAAAATTTTCATCATGAGGGATATTTATATTTCAAATATAAATCCCTCATTTTTATTCATCGATCGAAATGAAAATAAATTTTCATCGGCAATGATATTTATATTTGATTGATTTAAAAAATAAAACAATATTCGGTCTCTGTTGAGATATATTACTTTAAAGTCGGTTGAAAACTTTCCCAATTATTAAAGGTTTTCCAAAATATTTTACATCTTTGAAGACTCTCCGGAGCATATTCAATAAAAAAATTTATTATTTTAAACAATTTTTAAAAGTTTGACTTTTCTACTTTTTTTAAAACCTTAAGATATTTAAATATCCATTTTTGTTACAATTGGCTAACGCTAAGTCACTTTTGCATAGGACAAAAAAAAGTATATACCGTTTTCAAAACTCCTTTTCCGAATTCGAAAAAAGCAAAAAAAGTGTTGGTAAGAACACCCTGCAGATAACCACAAAGAAATTAGATCGATATCTCTAACTGCTTAGCCGTACCTGGGACTTAAAGATCAAAGGACTTGGCAAAAACCAAAATTTTCACCAAATTTATAAAAAAGGCAGTTTTTGCTTCTTTGGGTAGAAATATATATTAGAAATTTGGTTGAAATTGGATCTTGTTAACCCTTTTATTACCAGGGTCAAAAGTAAAATTTTTAAAATATTAAATTTTTTCAAAAAGGTACACGAAATTACATGTTTTTATTGGTATATTTCCATGAAAATTAAAAAAAATCGTTCAAAGGCGCCTTTAATTACATTTTATACAAATTAACCCTTGCGTACCCATGGACTAAGCATGGGAACTATTTATATTGGGGATTTTTGTATTACAAAATTTAATTTTCTTCATACAAAGGTGGGACACTCTTAAAGTACACATTTGCCATTCAATGGACGATTTCGGATGAGGATGTTTAAAGAGTCCTCCATTAGACGACAATTCTAGTAAAGAAGTATTAGTGATGTTGAGCTTGAAATTCAGCTTGTTGTCCAGTAATACAGTCGAAAGGAATTTCCGTGCCGCCAGACAGGTTCCTCCAGTGGGATTGAGTATCTGCTGGCTAATAGAACTAGTTCAGTCTTATTTGGGTTTACCACAAGTACTTTATCGCCTATTCGACATAGTGAGAAGGATGTCTCCGAGTGTACTCAGAAACTTGGGCTTGACAATTCCTAAAAGTATACAATACAATTTCACTTTTTTTAAATTAATGCTAGTATTAAAAGCAGCTCCAGACTTATAAAATACAGGGGATTACTCAATTAAATTTGTAAAAGTCATCCTTATTGCGGTTGTCGAATATACGACTTCGTCTACGACATTTAGTACTAGATAAATGACGTTGTGTTGATGTTTTCTTTAATCCAGTACTAACAGTCGTAGTCCAAGTCGTATATTTGAAAATGTTTAACAGATGAAATATTTTAGGATTTGCATAGTGTCCTTTGAAAAACCTAAATTTTTTTTTTAAATTTTATAACTTAAATTTAACATATTTTTTTTGGCTTAAAAAATTAAATTTTTTTCTATATTTTTACTAAAAAATTATATTAAACTGTGTAAATATTAAATATATATTTTTTTAGTTTTAACAATTTGATCTGCAGACGATATTATTCTATATATTTTTTTATTAATGTTTAATTAATTAATTTAATGTTTTATTCGTTAGTAAAACAAATACAAATTCAGAAATTTTGTTCTTAAATTTTCTTTTATAATTATCCACTTTTTTGTATCATAGAAAATCATACAAATTATATTTAGTTTTTCTTCTGCAATTATTTTGTAATTATTTTAAGTTTTTATTTTAATCCTTATAAATCACAGAATATAAATGATAAATATTATTTAAAAAAAAAATGTTTTATATATAAATCAATATAAACAAATTGATAAGAAAATTAAAGTAAACAAGTGTAAATAGTTGAGAATGAAATTATCTGTGAGATATTATATTGATTTATTAAAAAAAAATATATAAATTTAAAAACAAAATCTACTATATGCCTATATTAAAAAAAAAAACATAAAATTCATTTTAATAAAATCTTCATGTTTTTTTCTTTTTTGAAATATCTAAAACAATTTTTGTTATTTTCTTTTATCATTTATTTTATAATTAAATTTTTCATATTTTTGTGTTTTTTGTATCAAACATTTCATATTTCCTAACTCATCTATAATTTTGTAAATTTTTTTATGTAATTTTAAAGTTCATATGTTTTGCATTATATTTGTTTTGAAATTTTCTCTTTTTAATTAATTTTCTTTTTGTTTCAGTATAAAAAACAGTGGCTTTTAATAATTTTGGCTCTCGAAACTCTATTTTTTATAACATAATAATTCTTAGTTGGTCTGCTGAAGCCTAAAATGATATTAGTTTTTTAAAATTGAATTTAGTTAGGTTAGGGTTGTAGTCTTGTACTCACGCTCACTTAAACTTAAGCTTTGCAAAAAGAGTTTAATTCGGCCAATGTCTACGTCAGACAGATTCCCTAGGTCTCTTGATAAATATGATCCCAGAGTAATCATGATATGTTAGGATTCACGGTAGGTTAGGCAGGCACCCGATGTTAAGTCAGCGTCACTTGGGTTCTAGAAACTATTCCTTTGTGGAACCTGTAAGGGATAGACTGGAAAAAAAACAGTGATCCTCTAATTCATAAACGAATTATAAAAGTATTAAAGTCTTATAGTTGGAATTTTGATGGAAAATTTGAATTATAAGCTTGTCATGGCTATATTTTTTATACTCTTCACCACCATAGGTGCAAAGGGTATTATAAGATTGTGCTGATATACCTACGTAACGCAAAGAAATATTTGTCTGAGACCCACCTTTTAGTATACCAATAGGCTTACTTTCGTCGACTAGAGTCGATTTAGCGATATTAGTCCATCCGTCTGGCTAGACGGCTGGCTGGACCTCTATGTAAACCATGTAATCAAAGTACGGGTCGCAATTCTAAAGATAATTTACACAAAATCATTTACACAAAATTCTAAAGATAATTTACGACAAAATCGGTCCATTATTTATGGTACCTCCCATAGGTTCCACTTTCCGGAATTGATATTTTAGCAACAACTATTAATATTTTTTCATGAAATTTAAAACAAATACTGCTTGAAATCGGTCCACATTTGACCGACCATAACTCCCATACAAACTCTTCTGTCAAAACGCACCAAATGAAACAAAAATCACTAAAACGCTTGTAAATCTGAAGATAATGAGAATTTTGAGTTTATTTTTTTGCATACATAATTTTTGTAAACACTGAAATCAATTTGCCAAATTTCGAGATAATCGGTCCACATTTGATCCTAGATCTTATGTAAGTCCAAATGACGGAAAAAGCTTAAATATATAAGTTTTGAGAAAATGTTTGCAAAATTTTGCAAATATTTGGCTTTTTATAGACAAAAACTGATATGTGACCTCAGTGGTGAAGGGTATCATATGGTCGGGCTTGACCGACTATAGTACTTTCTTATACCCTTCACCACCATAGGTGGAAAGGGTATTATAAGTTTGTGCTGATGTTTGTAACGCATAGAAATATTTGTCTTAGACCCACCTTTTAGTATACCAATAGACTTAGAATCACTTTCTGAGTCGATTTAGCGATGTCCGTCTGTCCGTCCGTCTGGCTGGCTGGACGGCTGGCTGGCTGGCTGGCTGGACGGCTGGCTGGCTGGACCCCCATGTAAACCTTGTAATCAAACTACAGGTCGCAATTCTAAAGATAATTTAATGAAATTTGGCACAGATCATTTTTTTGATAATGGGACCATGGCTATTGAAATTGGTCAAAATCGGTCCATTATTTATGGTACCTCCCATAGGTCTGATACTGCTTATGTGAACTTAAATCATTGTACCAAATTTCGTTAAAATCGGTTCACATTTGACCATAGCTCCTATACAAACTCTTCTTCAAAAACGCACTAAATGAGACAAAAAATCACTAAAACGCTCGTAAATCTAAAGATAATGAAAATTTTTATTTTTTTTTATTTTTTGCATACATAATTTTTGTAACAACTGTAATCAATTTGCCAAATTTCGAGATAATCGGTCCACATTTGACCCTAGCTCTCATATAAGTCCAAATGACGGAAACAGGTTGAATATATACATTTTGAGAAAATGTTTGTATGATGCAAAATTTAGCAAATATGTGTCTTTATACAGGAAAATAGTGGTGAAGGGTATCGTATGGTCGGCTTGACCGACTATAGCGCTTTCTTACTTGTTTGTTTATAAATTAGGGGGTGAGAATTTATTTCAGGCCATCGGTGAGAGGCTTATCAAGCCAGCCTGTAGTCCCGATAAATGAGTCTTTTTTATGAATGTTAATACTCTCTATAACTAATAAACTATGCAGAAAAAGCGCCCCAAAATTTAGAGCCCTTAAAATTGAATGAGCGGGGCAGTGGTAGAGAAGATGAGTTATTGTCTCCTCCTCTTCAATGTTGTGCATGCAATCCAAAAACGCAATGACCTGTTCAGGTTGAGAATATGTTGCGGAGTCTGCGAAGAGGCAGAATTTTGAATGTTTATTTTTGTAAGTGGGCCATGTTTGCCATAGACTAATGTGGGGTTTATACAACTCAAGCGGCTGACGATTGAGTGAAATTTTTATGTGTTTTGTTATTGTAACCAAAACAAAATACAAGTAAATTACACTTATTCGTCAGTCGCTTGAATTATATAAACCCCACATAAGTGTTCTGTGCTGACCCGTAAAGAAATTACTTAGTTACTGATTTGCAGGCGGATAGCGGTAAGCCCGTAAATTGGTCGATTTTATCCTCACTCAAGAGAGCAACGGATTTAGCAAGTTTGTCCGCAGTGGAGTTACCAGGTATGTTGTTGTGCCCGGGTGCACAGAAAAGTTCGACATTGCAATATCTCGCCATCTCCTTAAGAGATGCCCGACATTCGCGAGTAAGAACAGATGTCATGCCTGACTGTCGATACAAAAACGTATATTCTGTGGTATCTTAACAATTTGACTGCTTTGTATATGGCCGATATCTCGGATTTGATAATACTACATTGATTAGGAAGCCTAAAACAAATTTCTTTCCCAATAGTGGGATGAAGAAGCCCGCCTTTCTTTGACTTGGATCCTTTCGTGTATAACTACAGATAACCGTTTTCAAGGGATTAGGGGTCTCCAGAGATAGTGGATATGCAGTAGTCAATGTTGTCAGGCATGTAAGTTATTTAATCCCGAATAGTGGAGTGTTCAGTTTGTAAATGGGAACAGGTTCCGATAGTGCTGCTAAGTGGGACATCCAAGTTAAGGTTTGTTAAGTTTTACACTGTGACCGTAACCATTATTCGACCCATTTAATATATTTTTTAAACTAACTATGTCCGGTAGTAGAGAAGCGCAGACAAGTCATATGCGGCAAACTGTACACTATTCTCCTATAGAGACACTAGATAAAATAGAGTTTTATTCATCGGTATACATTCTGGCTGTTTGACAGTCTCTCCAGTATCTTAAAGATAAATGTAAAATGTCTGATCAGATCTCTGTATCCGATTTTATTTGTAATTAACCAAATGAGATTAAGTACGATCTTGGTGATTTGAAAGGTTAATGATACTAAGATCCTATGCAATATTTGCTCGATTACAATTTCTCTTGCAACAGCCGAAAATTTACATGGTACAAAACTGTCCGCAGATGTCTCATTACGGAAGTAGTTGACAGGAGTATCCAGGAGCAACTCTAGTGAATTTTAGTAAATGTTGTCTTACTTAGACTTGCAAAGGACTTGTACTACGACTTCTTCAATGCACTAACTATTGTTAATGCTAACTTTATAACTGTCCCACTTCTGTTAAGTTTTTGTTAACTTACTCCTGTTTAAGAACTTTCTACAGCATTTCCTGAGATTTATTAGATTCTATGACCATCATTGCGACCATTGCTTAACTGAAGCTTTATCCCTGGGAGTCATAAGTAACATTAACATATATTACTTTTTCTTAATTATATCTCGAAAATTAATGCAAATTATTTAATATCGTATTTAATATTTTCTTTTAATTCACTCCAAAATATCTGAATTTTTTCCGTAAATGAATATGTTAATAATTTTGTTTGAACCAAACTTTTCTGTAAACACCCTAAAAGTGTGCAATATTATTTCCTTCGGATTTTTTTGGCCCTATTTTCCAATTAAACCCTTCAATCTTAGCCATTGTAATCGGTTTGACGACTTACTAACTTACTTAAATGGCCCATATTTACAATCTGTTAAGGTCAAAGACCGAGCTTATTTTAGAATTCCATGCGCTTCGATCTTGTGCTCATATTCTCCAATTTCGTAGGCCAAGCTTTGAAGGACCAAGTCTTCCATCGAAGTGTGTTAGCGAAATAAAATTGCCTAAATCACAAATAAGATTTTGTTGAAACAACGGTTGTTTAAGAATCATTATTATCCATGATTTAAAATTTCGTTCACTGCCACTATTATCTAGTGCTATCCCAATAGCTTTCTAAACTTTGATAAATGTATGGAATTCGAACTCGATTCTAATTTGAAATTAAGTTTTGAGATTTTTTAGAATATTTGTTGTTAAGTATACTTTTAGCATGTTCTAAATCAAGGGTGCCCAAGCTCTATGCGCTTAGTACTCATTTATTTTTGTAAAAGCGCTTAGCTATTCAATACTCACATAGAGCATCCAGCACTAGCAATACGAAATACACAAAAAACTTTGTCTTATATTATGAGTCAAATCAAAATTTTTTTAGCATGTTCTGAACCACACCATCTCCGATTTTGAATTTTTGTATTTATTTTTAGATTTCTCCAAAGTTTTGAATTTTGCTTTGTTAGATTTTTTCCTGATTTTTTTTTAAATATACCCATTTATCAAGAGTTATAGGCTTACAAAATGGATATATGTATGTATTTCTAAAAATAGCTTAAGAAAAAAACGAACTTTGGACCGCCATAAAATTTTCAAATTGTAGTTACCAAAATAATGTATATTTAAAATTTCATCAAAATCGGAGATGGTAAGGTTCAAAATTCGTCTTTTTCGTTCAAAAAATTTTGATTTCACCTTTATAAGAAATAATTATAAGACATATTTTTCGTAAAGTGGAAAGCAACACGGCTTGCTTTGATATTGTTTTTTCGTTTTTCTTTGTATGTTTAAGTTTTTACAACAAAAAATTTTGAATAAAAATTAGTTTTTCTTTAAATGTATTGGTGTTTGCTCTTCCATAAGAAACTTTTGGGCACCCTTGTCCTAAATGAAGTTTCATTTACTGAAATCATGCATTATTAAAAGGCAATAAAAACTTAGCGTAGAAATATTTTTTCATTACAATCTACATTATTTTGAACAGCCTAAAAGTAAGAAGTAATAGTTTATTCGGGACCACGATCGTATTCAGCCCTATCGCGAATATCATCTCCCATGGGAATCGTGTTCCCAAAACTTTTTTTACACCGTAAAAAATATAAGAAAAAAGTTTTGTGTTGACTTGGTGGTGGTTCGATTTAGGAAATCTAATCGCTGATATGGTTGTATGATATAAACTTAGTAATGAACTGAAACTTGCTTGCCCTTAAATATTTTTTAAAGAATTTATAGAGTTAAAACCTTTTCCCCTTTCTATATAGTACTAACCAATGCAAACATATGAATTTAAATTTTTATATTTTAGCCAATACAACAAACACTCAAAATTATATACAACAAAATAATGATGGTTTAGCAAACGAAATGAATAATTTCGATACTATTTCCTCAGTAGATGTGATAAAACAAAATAATAGACAGCATATGATAATATCAACGGAATCCGAAAGTAATTCTAGGGCAGCAACACCTATAGCAGCGGCAACAACAGCAGCAACAACAGCAGCAGCAACAACAACAACAATATTAACTGAAACTAAATACAATCAGCCACGCAATAAGCAAATGAAACAACAGCAGCAACATCATATACAACAACAACAACAACAACAGCAACAATTGCAACAAACACAAAAGCAAAAACTATGTAATGGTTTAATACTTAACAATGAGTTAACAACAGAAAATAATTTAAATAATACTATAAACAACACTAAAAATACTACTACTACAACCACCAACAACACAACTAATTCTAACTCTAATTCAAATTCTAATGCAAACTCACAAACAACGCCACAGCAATTGTGTCATAGTTGTATGCAAACGGGTGATCTTTCTTCAGAGCTTAAATGCTGTTAAATTGAAAAAGTTACTAGAATTATGAATCCAAACAAAATTAACAAAAAAAAAAGAAATATTAATTTAAAAGAAAACAAAAACTAGATATTTTTAAGAAATTTGATTAAATGATATGAAAAAACAATGTGAAATTATTTACAGAAAAAACAAAAATAAAATGAAACATTTTCTCTGTCTGTGACTGTACTGTACGCCTATATACTTATTAATTAATTAATTAACTATTATTATGATAATTATATGTATTTGTATGTGTTGTTAGTTTTTACCTAAAATGATAAAAAAAAAACAAAAGAAATGAAAATAATACAAAAAAATTATAATATAAACGATAATTTGGACGTATAGTACCCGCATTATTAAAAATTAAACAATAATGTTTTATAAAATCTTTAAGAGTCTACCGCATTCGATGGATTTTGAAATTTTTTAAGAAAACTGTTAAACCTCCTTAATTATTGAATATAATTTTACGTCAATCTCAAATATATGTTGCATACTTTAAGGCTCAAAAAAAATTTAGACCTTGAGCCAAATCGACACATTCTATATCGATCAAAAACTCAGACTTTTAAGCAAATATTATGTTTGTTCCCTTACTCTAACAAAACTACCCAAACTTACTCAAACTTGTTCCCATACAAAATTTTCAATAAAAATTGTTGTTTTTTGGGCAATTTCTGACAATTTCGGACTGTTTTGGGTTGTTTCGTTAGATTACGGGAACAAACATATTGTGTAACATACCTTAGGGATTTTCAAAATAGTTAATTTTGCAAAAACTTCAATAAAATTTGATATTTAAACATATCCGTTTGTTTGTCAAAACATTTAGTTTAAATGAAATTATTTTGCCATCTGGGAACTTTTGACAAAAAATTTACAATATAGTGAACATTGTATGTTATATATTATTTAGATTATATTTGAGAAACATTTATGTACCATACTTTTAGGTACATAAATGTTTCTCAAATATAATACATTTCGATCGATATCGAATGCGTCGATTTGGCCAGTGGTTTTAGTCGATTTTTTATTTTCACAAATGTCCCACTTTCTGAAAACTAAATTTAAGAGTCTACAAGGCCTGTGTGGGCTAATTGAATTGACTTTAGAGTGAAGAAGATGCTACAAAATACAGAAGCGAGGGTGGTAAAGCCTTTGGTAGGGTCAAACTTTAATCTTTGAGCCTTTTGTGGCCTTTAAGGACAGATCAAAAATCTATATCTGCACCGATTCTGACGTGCATCTTCTAGTACAAGATATCGTGAGGTTTTATAGACATAAGAATAAGTGTAGAATTTCTTCTTCTTCTTCTGTAGAATTTATTTTGAAAAAAACGGTTAAATTCAAACTGCGTAGAAAGGGATAACAAAGTGACTATGTCGCCAGTCAGCGCTAAAAAGCTTTTCAAGTACATAGCATAACATCAATGCTTGTAGGCTAGCGAGCTAGTTCCATGTCATGCCAACTCAGAAGAAAGTGTCAATATATCAATTAGATATTAGTTCTAAATTAAATTATTACAATAGAACCCGAGTAGAGATCCCAAATTTGCACCTCCTTTCTATTTTATCCTAAATATAAGGCATTAATACT
This sequence comes from Stomorhina lunata, assembly GCA_933228675.1. NCBI lineage: Eukaryota > Metazoa > Arthropoda > Insecta > Diptera > Rhiniidae > Stomorhina > Stomorhina lunata. The sequence goes on along the minus strand of OW121741.1, from coordinate 43,940,005 downwards.
TTAAATACTAAAATTATAAATCGATTCAACTTTCAAATTCTATTACAATTAAAATTTACGAAATTTTGTAAAAAGTTGCATAGTATACTTTTAAGAGTTCATTATCCCGCAATTTATTAATTAATGTAGAGATGAAAAACTCTTTGGGTACAAAATCAGTACTATACAACTATCCAAGACTTGCTAATTCCGGTGCTCTCCTGAGTCAGGATAACATCGATCAATTTACGGACTTACCGCTATCCGCCTGCAAATCAGTAATTAGACAACTTTATTACGGATCAGCGCAGAATACCTGGTCCTTTGAAACCACTTGTTCAATATCCAGGCAAACATGGTCTACCTATGACAATAAACGTTCAAAGTGCTTGGTTTCTTTACCTCACCACAGACTCGACCCTAATACTCGTACCTTTCTGGGGGCGCTTTATCTGCATGATTTATCCGATCTAGCGAGTATTGACATTCGTAAAATAGACTAATTTATCAGAGCTACAGGCTGGCTTGAATAAGCCTCTCACCGATGGCCTGGAATTAATTATCTTCGCTTTATTTTCCAGTCTATCCCCTGCAGGTACCACAAAGGGACCGTTTCTGACTTAACATCGGCTACCTGCCTAACCTATCCAAGATTCCCCGCATGATTTGATGCATTTGATAATTTTTTTTCACCAATTAGCGAGAGACTTTTTAAGCGATACATTTAATATTGAATGTAGTTGACCCCTTTTATATTTGTGGTTACCTTAGTCGAGTAAAATAAATGTTTTTGATATAACTAACGATTTTAGACTATCCTTTTAAAACTTGTTTTTGATTGACCACGGTTACGAATGAATTTAGTTTTATTGACAAACCTAAAAGTATACCATACCATTAAATATTCCAAATATTTCTTAAAACTATGTATAAAAAGTATTAGGTCTTTTATACCTTATTAACTCAGTTTTTGCTGATGTATGTAACGCATTAAAATATTGTCCTTAGATCCAACTTTTAGTACACCAATAAACTTAGAATCACTTCCCGAGTCGATTTAACGATTTCAGTCCGTCCGTCTGGCTCAACGGCTGGCTGGCGTCTGCATGGTGGCTGGACCCCCATGTAAACCTTGTAATAAAATTTGGCACAGAGAATTTGTTTGATTTGTTAAAATTCCCCAAAACCGGACCATTATTAATAGTACCTCCCATAGGTCCCACTTCCCTGAATTGATGTTTTGACCACAAATATCAATATTTCTTCATGAAATTTGAAACAAATACTGCTTATATAAACCAAAATCATTGTTTCAAATTTCGTTGAAATCGGTCCACATTTGACCATAGCCCCCATACAAACTCTTCTGTCAAAACGTACTAAATTGGACAAAAAATCACTAAAACTCTGGTAAATCTGAAGATAATGAGAGTTTTAAGTTTATTTTTTGCAAAAACTGTAATTTGCCAAAATTTTGAGATAATCGGTCCACATTCGACCCTAGCTCTCATATAAGTCCAAATGATGGAAACAGCTTAAATATATAAGTTTTGAGAAAGTGTTTGTATGATGCCAAAATTTAGCAAATATTTGTCTTTACACGGGAAAAGAACACCTTTGACCTTAGTGGTGAAGGGTGTCGTATGGTCGGGCTTCAGCGACTTTCTTACTTGTTTTTCATGAAATTAAAAACAAATACTGCTTATATAAACCAAAATTCGTTGAAGTCGGTCCACATTTGACCATAGCTCCCATACAAGCTATGTATATCAAAACGCACTAAATGAGACAAGTATCACAAAAACGTTCATAAATCTGAAAATAATGACAATTTTAAGTTTATTTTTTGCATGCATATTTTTTGTAAAAACTGTAATCAATTTGCTAAAGTTCAAGATAATTGGTCCACATTTGACCCTAGCCCCCATATAAGTCAAAATGACGGAAACAGCTTAAATATATACGTCATAAGAAACTGCTTGAATTTTGACAAAATTTAGGAACTTTTTGGGTTTATACACGAAAAAGAATACCTTTGACCTCGGGCTTGACCGACTTTAGCACTTTCTTACATGTTTTAGTATAAAATACGGAAAGTATGAAACCAATTCACAAAAATTATAAAAAGTAATTTATATAATTGTATTATGACTAAAATATATAGTTTTAACTATTTCATTTATTTACTGATTTATTCTGCATGGGAAATTTTACACTCAAATAGCCAAACTTTAAATATCTATAACTTTAAAACTCGAGCTAACTTTTCAAAACCTTTTTAGGGTTTTGGTCTACTAATTGCCTTCTATCATCTTCATTTGGTCTCATTTGGGAAAAAAGTCGATGGCCCCTAATTTGGCGCACAGTGTAATTTGAAAATTAAAATGAACCTGAATAAACCTAATTTTTCAATTAATAATATTATTAAAGTCGTTTTTTCTTTTTGTTATATTCTTACAATCTAATTCATAAGCGAAAAATAAAGTAATGACGAATATATAAATCAAATTTATCATAAAAATTTCAACGATGAGAGTCAGGGCCCAAATTACCGCATTCGATATCGATCGAAATCTTAGATATTTTCAAAACATTTGTATAACATTCTTTAAGGATAATCAAAATTATTTAAAAGATGCTCAGTTCACTTTATTTATTTGTAGTTATTTGCCAAAAGATGACCAATAGTAAAAGAGTTTTGATTGAACTATATGTTTTTAAAAACGAATCAAAATGGATATTAAATTTCAATAAACTTTTTGCATCGAAGTTACTTTGAACATCCCTAAAGTATACTTCACAATATTTGCTTAAAAGTTTGAGTTTTCGTTCGATATCGTATGCGGTAATTTGCTTCAATTGATTTATATCCTTAACTGTGTTTACTTCTAATTAAATTTCAAAATCCCTAAAAGTATGCAATAAATTTTTTTTATAAAATCTTGTTAAATTTTTCTTTAAATCTAATGCGGAAATCAAATCTCTCAAACATTTTATAAAACAATTATAGTTTTTTCTTTTAATTAAAAATATTAGCGAACTAATTTAAAAGAATCTGAAAGAAAATAAAATAAATAATTAAAACAAAAACCAAACAAATAATAAACAAAAAATAAAATTGTTAAATGTTGTAACGCAACCGTCTTTTTCTACTATAATGAAAATAAATTTAGAGAAAACAAATTAAAAAAAATAACAAAATTATATTATAACAAATAAATTAAAAAAAAACATAAAACTAAACAAAAATTTCAGAAAACCACAAAATCTGAAGAAAACCAACCAGTGTCATTTATTAAAGGACAAAAAAGAAAATAAAAAAATGGGAAAAAATATAAATTTATAATAAAAGCAAAACTTTTGTAGTTGATATTAGTGTTTATAAGTCTCAAAGAAACATTAACAAAAAGAAAAAAAAAACAAGAAAATTACAAATTTCTAACAAACATAAAAAAATCTCAACTCAATGAAATAATTATATAAATAAAAGTATAACAAATTATATTTAACATAAAAAAAACAAGAAAACAACAAAATCTAAAATAATATAAAAAAAGGAAATGTTTACTATTTGTATTTGTAAAGATATGTATGTAGATGTTATAGATATTTATTATTACCATTAATTATTACTAATTATTATTACAATTAAAACATAAGTAGATATTAACAAAGAAATAAACTAATCTACAAAAATCTAAAATCGGATATCGAAACAACACAAAGCAAAACAGTAAGAGCAAAAACCGGCCTAAATAGACCCATTCAAAAATTTTTGATTCATATTTATGTTGTAGTTTTTTTTCTGTTTTTCCCCTACACCATCATACGGTGTCAGTCCATATAAAGCTTGTAATCAAAGTATGATTCTCAGTTTTGAAGAAAAATTTGTTAAAGACACGTTATTATAGGTAAAAACGCATTATTTCTGGTATTTAACTTGGGACATCCATTAATGTAATTAGGCTTAAATATTTAATTAAAATATCAATGTCAAAGTTCTATTTAAATCGGTCATAAATCTCATATAACCCTTTCAGACCCTGATGCATCGATTGTGCGGGTAGTTTTCGGTTTCAATATTTTTGCTTCTGTTAGCCCAATGTGAAATAGACTGGCATGCAACGATTGTGCTGATTGTTTTTTTTTATATTTACTTCTCACATTTCATTTATCGTTACTTGAACTATTGCAAAATTCTTCAATCACAAATTAAGTTTTAGCAAAATGAGCCATGGAAGTAAGTTGCGTCTTTAATTACAAAAGTGTTAATCGTATAACACTTTTTTCATAGGTAAACATCACAAAATCATTAATAAATCTGGGGATAATAAGGAGGACTTGCCTTTTATGTTTCGAAATTAAAGATAGCAATCAAATATTTATCATCAAAAAAAGGCTTTATTAATTTTCAAAATATTCTTCATATGAACAAATTTCCATTCCTATTGGGTACGTCCCAAGCCTGCACTTTTAGGTGTTAAAAAAAGTTGATCTCGTAATTTTTAGTTGGGAATTTGGATGCCAAATGAGGACTCTACGGTGCACTATGGTATTTCTGCTGCAAAAATCAATTTTTTGACCACCGCTTTTGAAAAATCTAATGATGCTGTTCTATAGAGAAGAGTCTAGGATCAATAATTGTTTTCAATTGTGGTATAGCAGGTTAGTCAGCCGCCTAGAATACCAGAGGTCCGAAGTTCGATCCCCACTTCACCTCATAACTCAGCTGGTTATTGAGTATTAGGCTATGTAAAACTTTTCTAACTAATGCATTTGCCGTTCGGAGCTGGAGTTAAAACGTAGGCCCTAAAATAGAATCGGATGCAGCTCATTGTCTGAGAGAAGTACCCTTTGTTTCAATTAAAATGTTGTCAGGGAATTATATATACAATTGTTTTCAAGAAAAAGTTATGTTATGTGTTATAAAAAAGCTATTGAAATAAGCTTAATGTTCTAAAAAGTGATGAAATTTACCATCAAACTCATCGAATATATTTTCACAGCTTTAACCTTGATGTCGATTTTATTAAGATACAGAACCTTGGTTTTAGTCTTCAGAAGAAAATAACTTAATCTTTTATATAGTTTAGGAGATATCAGGAAATCAAAAAAGCTCTACAAAATTCAGTATTTTCGTTTTTCTTTGGACAAAAACTAAGTTGGCTCGGTTTTGCTCGGTGCTCCCACCACAATCAAGTGAAAAGCGAAAGTCTCTTCTTTAGATTGAGCGAAAAAAATTCACCGAATTTTACCGATCGTAAAACAAAGTTCAAAATTTTCTGAAAAAAGTCACATAAATTGTTACGCATAATTTATGCAAAAAGTGTTGCAGTCGTTTAGGCGTAACTTTTTATTTAAATTGAATTAATAGACGTCTTTTTTAGATCAACTCTGTTGAGAATTGCGGATTGTACACTAAGAAGAAAAATAGGCGATAAATGGGATCTAAGATAAGTACCCCAAGAAGTCGACTAATTTCAACCAAAATTAATAGTGCTTTTTTTGAATTAATTAATAGACGTGTTTCGAATTTCATAAAATTTCTGTTGAGAATTGCGACTTATACATTGAAAACAAAAATAGATGAACAAATGGGGGTCCAAGTCAAGTACCCCATGGAGTCGATGCTACTTGTACTATATAAAACTGAAGAAGTATGCTACATTTAATAGTTGTAGGCTCACTCCTTTATTTTTTTGCACTACGATATATGAAGAAATACGACTGTGCGGCGGAGTACTCATTAACTCGACATTTTAAATGATGAAACAGCTCCTTTAATGACATGATATTTGAATGAATTGTCTATCTTATTTCTTCAAAGAACTCTGGTTGTGTACCTTTCAGAATTGCCGTTTTGCGTCCCACTAATTGTACCATTGAGACATATCCTGTTCTTCTGTCCAGAATGACTTATTTTGGGGTTCTTGCTCGCAATGGAAATCCATTCAATTTTTCTAAACAACCGATTTGTAAAGACCTTTATGAAACGTGAGCTAGCAAGAAAGTGCTATAGACTGCCAAGCCCGAATATTTGATTGCCTTCACCGTTGAGGTCAAGTGTGGACCAATTAATCATTTTTATATCATTTCTGTATACCTTTAACACGTATGTATGTCAGCTGGTGCTTCTGGATTTCACCAACTTTGGATCTTCTGTAAAAACGTTTCCTTTCTACGATGCCCACATGTGGTTTGTTAAATCGCTTACTCCCTCTTACAGAAGGAGCATCTAGCCAAAGGCCTGAATTTTTTGAGTTATGTCCTCACTTACTTTACTTACTTAATTGACCTACATCAGCAACCTGTTAAGGCCGGGCATATTTTCGAATTCTATGCGCTTTGAACTTGTGCGCATATACTCCAATTTTGTAGCACAAGCTTTGAAAGGTTTTCTTCTTTTCTTAAAATGTGTGACTTGGTGCTAAAAGGGTGAAAAAAACTAGTTTTGAGAAAATTTGATTTAAAGTTTCTATTTTCCATATAATTTCATAGTAACGTTGCCCCGAAAAACCTTTATAAATATGTTCAGAGTTAAGCTAGAGATTAGCTGTTGGAGACAAATAAAAGTGGGTAAAGAAGGGAATCTAATGCAATAATTAACTCCAAACAGCAGAAAAGTGACATTGTCCCTTTTAGCACCAAGACACAGAAATAATCATAACATATGATTGTGGATCTTACTATCATTGCATGCAACCAGAAAACAAGTTAGGTTTCAATCCTCATTGATTTCAAAATGCACGTTTTGCACGCATTGTGGAATTGTGACCTTTTAAGCACTGTATATAATGTTTGAAGTAAATCATAAGGTCCTACAGGGGCAGATTTCTCTGGTAATTTTTTTTCGAACCTAATTAGCAGAACTGATTCGGGCTTGATGTAGCGCATCTATTCTATCGCGAAAAATAGGAATAGTGCGGGTAATGTTTGTTTTTAGATGGTCAATTTTTTGTTTGATATTACCCCTCACATGATGCATGTGCTTCGAAGGATTCATATAAGAAGAAAGCTAAACCCACAATTTCAGTAATACTTACTTAAATTTTCTCTACTTGGTCTTTCCATCGAAGTTTCGGACATCCTCTTCTGACATTAGGGGTAACCGTTTTTATTATAATTTTAGCTTTTTCATAGTAATTGTTTTTTAAAGAGTGTAGTAACCCACGACGTCCTAACCCATATTATTATCGTTCTAATGGGACAACTAGCGGCATATGTTAGCTTACTACGTTAACGGGTGTAAACATATTTTCCCTGGCTATACCACTAGGAGGTCAGTGTCCATAGTTTAGATGAAGGATAACCAAGATAAGTCTGGGCCTACCAAGTTAAGACCAATCAGAACCGTTGCTTGGTATCCCCCCACATCCCCCACAATTTCAGAGATATTTTTAAAAATATTTAAAATCCAATTTTTAAAAACGTGCAGGTAATGTGCTACACCATATGCTAGTAATGTGTTATGGTACACTATAAATTTTTATTATTTTTGTTAGATTTTTACGGGTAAATTTAGAAAAATGGAAGTACAAATAAGCATCCTGCGCTCAAGCAAGTAATGACAGTAACTCGGCTAATGTCATCGTACCAATTAGCTTTTTACCTTTGATATCTCGGTTTTATCTATGTTCCAGATCCATGTAGAAGGAAAATTGTTCAAGTTAATTTTAAAATATCAAAATTGTCTCAAAGTATACCACAATAGCTGCACTTGTATTTAGTATAGATATTTCTACATATTTCTATAAACTTCTGCATATAATTTTTACTTAGATCAAAAAACAAAAACTTTTGTTTAACTCTAATCCAAAAAATCCGGGTCATACACCTAATCCAATTTTTATACCCTTGACTACAATAGGTGGAAAGGGTATTATAAGTTTGTGCTGATGTATGTAACGCATATAAATATTTGTCTTGACCCACCTTTTAGTATACCAATAGGCTTAGAATAACTTTCTAAGTCAATTTAGCGAGGTCAGTCCGTCCGTCCGTCTGGCTGACTGGACCCCCATGTAAACCTTGTAATCAAAGTACAGGTCGCAATTCTAAAGATAATTTGATGAAATTTGGCACAAATATTTTTTTTGATTTGGCTATTGAAATTCGTCAAAATTGGTCCATTATTTATGGTACCTCCCATAGATCCCACTTCCCGGAATTGATATATTGACTACAAATATCAATATTTTTTCATGAAATTCAAAACAGTTACTGCTTATGTAAACTAAAATCGCTGTACTAAAATCGCTGTACCAAATTGAAATCGCTGAATGAGACAAACATCACTAAAACGCTCTTAAATCTGAAGATAATGGGAATTTTTTTTTGCAAACATAATTTTTGTAACAACTGTAATCAATTTGCCAAATTTCGAGATAATCGGTCCACATTTGACCCCAGCTCCCATATAAGTCCAAATGACGGAAACAGGTTGAATATATACGTTTTGAGAAAATGTTTGTATGATGGCAAAATTTAGCAAATATTTGTCTTTATACAGGAAAAATAACACCTTTGACCTTAGTGGTGAAGGGTATCGTATGGTCGGCTTGACCGACCAACCAAACCACCAACATTGACCGCTTAAACTAGAGAACAAAATAAGATAATCGACCAATCAAAAGCAAAATTTGGCGATTAACATTAATTTAATCTCCGATCTTGAACTCAAAAAGTGTCTCTTAGAGGTCCCATAAAGCTCAAGCAGGAATAACAATTTTACAATAAAAAAGGAACAATTCTAAGTTAATTTTTGATTCAAATTTATTAAGTTATAAAATAGAAAACAACAACAATAATACCATAAAAACTAATAAAATTAACAATAAAACAATAACAACAAAATCAATATTCATAAAAAAATTATACAATACCAGCATATAAAAACAAAAATAAAATTAACTTAAAAAAACAAAGAAATATTTAATATTTTACATACATATTCATACATATTGCATACAATAAACATAAACAATTACAAACTTACAAGGAAAAAATATTTAAAAAAATATATAAAAAATTTATAAGAACTCAAAAGTGATTAAAATCGCAAGAAAAATGATTAAAAAAACAACCAACCAAACAACAAATATTTTAGTAGTTTATTTTATAAAAAAAGGAAGATTAGAAAATAATAAAAAATTTAAATTTCTAAAGAAACAAAAAAACAAAAAGAACACCCTGTTATGTATTAAAAGAAAAACAATAATATTTAAGAAAAATTAAACAAAAAAAAAGAAAAACTAACAGACAAAAATTTATTAAAATAACGAGAAAAATCCCACATATTGACAAACGGTTCATTGAAACAATTAAACGATTAATTGATTAATCAAACAAAGAATGAATGTGACAAAACCGTGTTGCCGTTAATTTCTTTAAATTATTTTGTATGTAAAAAAATAAAAAATAAATATGTGATGCATAAAATAATAATTAATAATAATAATAAATAGTATTTATATTTAAAAAATTTATTACCTACTCACTTGTGTTATTATCATAACAAAAAAAAAAAAAAAAGAAAAACAAATTTATTATAAACTGTTTTGTAGTATTTATAATTGATTAATTAATTTTATTATTATAATTATATTTATAATTAATAATACAGTCAGATTCACTGAAATATACCCATTCAAAACTACTTAGCAAAATAGCTTTATTAAGAAATCGGCTGCAGGAAATTGGTTCATTTTTGTAGAAGATATTAAATATATATGTAACATTCTATATTTTAAGCGAAAAATTAAATCATAATCAGGCTTAGCACAGTGGTTTGAAATAAAAAAAGTGGTAATAAATCGGTATATTTTACACCGTAATGCTGTAAACACAATCACGACAGCAGGCTACAGGAACGCCGACTACACAAGTCGTTGGCTGCTTTCGTCGCCTCGTAGTCAGCTACTTAAATATTTTTAAGACGGCAGCTACATTTGAGACGGTAGCTATATTCCGAAACAGCTGTTTATGAGTAGTGCCAATATAGCGTTTATAAGATGGAAAAAATGACAACTTATATTTATTAACTTATATTTTAATTAACCTCTGATGTCAACGGTTTCCCTGTACTTGATAGTCTAAATCAAAAAATTATTATAGAAAAATTTTGGTATCAAAAATTTTTGTATAGAAAATTTTTTTATCAAAAATTTTTCTGTAGAAAACTTTTCTATAGAAAATTCTTTTATCAAAAATTTTTTTTATCAAAAAATTTTTCATAAAAAAAAATTTTATCAAAAATTTTTCTATAGAAAATTTTTTTATCAAAAATTTTTCTATAGAAAATTTTTTTATCAAAAATTTTTTTATCAAAAATTTTTCTATAGAAAATTTTTTTATCAAAAATTTTTCTATAGAAAATTTTTTTATCAAAAATTTTTCTATAGAACATTTTTTTATCAAAAATTTTTCTATAGAACATTTTTTTATCAAAAATTTTTCTATAGAAAATTTTTTTATCAAAAATTTTTCTATAGAAAATTTTTTTTCAAAAATTTTTTTATAGAACATTTTTTTATAAAAAATTTTTCTATAGAAAATTTTTTTATCAAAAATTTTTCTATCATAAATTTTTCTCTGGAAAATTTTTTTACCAAAAATTTTTCTATAGAAAATTTTTTTATTAAAAATGATCAAAATTTATCAAAAATTTTTCTATAGAAAATTTTTTTATTAAAAATTTTTCTATTGAAAATTTTTTATCAAAAATTTTTCTCTGGAAAATTTTTTATTAAAAATTTTTCTATTGAAAATTTTTTATCAAAAATTTTTTTATAAAAAATTTTTCTATAGAAAGTTTTTTTTATAATAGATTTTTCTATAGAAAATTTTTTATCAAAAATATTTCTGTACAAAATTTTTTTATCAAAAATTTTTCTATAGAAAATTTTTTTTATCAAAAATTTTTCTATAGGAAATTTTTCTATCAAAAATTTTTCTCTGGAAAATTTTTTTACCAAAAATTTTTTATAGAAAATTTTTTATAGAAAATTTTTTTATCAAAAATTTTTCTATAGAAAATTTTTTAATCAAAAATTTTTCTATAGGAAATTTTTTTATCAAAAATTTTTCTATAGGAAATTTTTTATCAAAAATTTTTCTGTAGAAATTATTTTTTATCAAAAAATTTTCTATGGAAAATTTTTTTTCACAAATTTTTCTATAGAAATTTTTTATCAAAAATTTTTCTATAGAAGATTTTTTCATCAAAAATTTTTCTATATAAAAATTTTTTATCAAAAATTTTTCTATAGAAAATTTTTTTATGAAAAATTTTTGTATAGAAAATTTTTTTATGAAAAATTTTTCTATAGAAAGTCTCTTTATCAAAAATTTTTCTATTAAAAATTTTTGTACGAAAAATTTTTCTATAACAATTTTTTTATGAAAAATTTTTCTATGGAAATTTTTTTAATGAAAAATTTTTCTATAGAAAATTCTTTTATCAAAAAATTTTCTATAGAAATTTTTTTTATGAAAAATTTTTCTATAGAAAATCTCTTTATCAAAAATTTTTCTATTGAAAATTTTTTTACGAAAAATTTTTCTATAAAAATTTTTTTATGAAAAATTTTTCTATGGAAATTTTTTTAATGAAAAATTTTTCTATAGAAAATTCTTTTATCAAAAAATTTTCTATAGAAAATTTTTTTATCAAAAATTTTTCTATACAAAATTTTTATATCAAAAAATTTTTTTCAAAAATTTTTCTATACAAAATTTTGTTTATCAAAAATTTTTCTATAGAAAATTTTTTTATCAAAATTTTTTCTTTAACTTTTTAATTAAAAAGTTTTACTGTAATGTATTGCACTAAGATCCCAGTTTATTACAATTATTTATTATCGTAATAAATAGTTTTTTGATAAAACCAAAATCAATGTTTTTTTATGAAAAATTTTTTAATAACAATTTTTCTATGGAATATTTTTTATTAAAAGTTTTTTATGGAAAATTTTGTATCAAAAAGTTTTCTGAGAAAAATCTTTTAAAATTTTTTATCAAAAATTTTTCTATAGTAAATTTTTTGGATCGAAAATATCTAAAAAATATAAAATTGTTAAATATTAGAATTTATTTCTGTTTTAAAAAATATTCCCAATGTTTACAGAAATAATAGTGTTGTGGCAACAATGTTCGAGATTATATTTCTTTGTTCTCTCGAACCATATATTTTGCCTATTTTATTTTTGTATCTTCTTTAGCAAAGCGGCACCAACCCAACTCTGTTAACATCCAAATTCCAACTGAATGATTTTAATACTCATTTTCACGAGTTTTATTAATGATCTAAGTATTTACGAAAATTAAAAAAAAATCATCGGCTGCTGGTGGTATGGGCTGCCTACTCCTGCTTAAAACCGATAACAGTTATTTTAGTAAAGTAAGGATATTTTTTCTTCGTTACTTCAAGCTCATTCCAAAATGTAAAAATCAACCATATTGGACAATAATTGAAAGTGCTCTAAGGTCCAAAAGCTTTTTTACTTCGAGGTTGTCTACTTTGACGCCCAATGATTCACCCTGTGTAAACGCAGGGTAACCATAAATCTAAAATTTAGAAAGCTTGGGTTCTCGTTAACAATTCTCTCATACATACAAAAGCAATCAGACTTACAGTTTAGCACATATAGATTTACCACTTTTTTTTTTTTTGTTTCAAACCACTGTGCGTCATGTCTTTTGTTAGAACAGTGAATTGCGCCATTATGTGTAATTTAGAAGCATTGATTAATATTTTTATTTTACAGAGTTGACGATCGCTTATTTTATATATAGAGATGTTAACGATCGTTAACTTTAAATAGAAACAAGTTAACGATCCTTTATATAGAGTAAAGTAATTGATCGTTAGTTTAATTCAGAGAGAAGTTAACGACCGTTAACTTTATATAGAGAAAAGTAAACGATAATTTACTTTATATGGAGAAAAGTTGACGATTATTAATTTTTTATGAAGCAAAGTTAACGATCGTTAACTTAAAATAAAAAATATAACGATCTTTAACTTTATATAGAGAAAAGTGAACGATCGTTAACTTTATATTGAGAAAAATTAACGATCGTTAACTTTATATAGAGAAAAGTTGACGATCGTTTACTTTATATCGAGAAAAGTTAACAATCGTTAACTTTATATAGAAAAAAGTTAACGATCGCAAACTTTGTATAGATAAAAATAGGCTTAAAGCCGATAGAGGATGTACCACAGCATCCATTTGATAGTTTTGATAGAAATTAATAATTACAGAAATCTTAAGTATATTATGCATTTAAAAAAGATTTCTGTTGATCCACGTTATATCTCCTACAAAAATAAACCGATTTACTCCGGCCGATTTCTTAATATAGTAATTTAATTTAATATAGTAATTTGAATGTGTATATTTAAGTGAATCGGACTGTATTTATCATTAATAATTAATATTATTGTTTATTTTAATTAAACTATTATAATTATTGTACAATGTGCTGCTTTTATTACTTGAAACATACATACATACACATAAATATACATACAAACATTATTAACAGCCAATCAAACCGATACATAAACACCCATTTACCTACATAGATACTTACACCGTTAAACAAAAACAATTTTTATATCATAATCCATCCATTTATCCATTTTCCTAATTTCTTTATTTCCTCTTAATTAAGTTTCCCAAAATCAATAAATATAACAAATTTTTAAATCATTTATCATTTTTGTACAAAGAAAATTACTTTTAAGAAATTCATCATCACATCGCAAACATTTTGAAATTTTTTTATTTGAAAAATCTTTGGGTTTCATATGGTTTTTTAGTTTTTTTATTCTAATTTCTTATGGTTTTGGTTTCTTTTCCATTTCATCTTCATATTGTTTTTTTTTATAATATAATTTAAATCTTGTTCACACTGCTTTTTTATCTGTTTTTAATATTTAAATAACATGATTTTTTTTCAATTTATTTCATCAATATCGAGCCATAACCACCAAAAGGGCTTAAGCGACATGATGGACGATTTTCATTTTATTATTAAAATTTATTATTCATGATCATCTGCATCATCTTACAAAATATCAGGGCAGTAGAATTGACAGTTATAATTTTACAGCAAAAACAATAAAGACTTAACTCACTCTCCAAAGACATTTAAAAAAATGCTTCTACTGTAAATTTTAGTTTTTGGCGCTTGAGTCTTTTTGGCGGTTAGGGCTCGATATATTTGTCTTAATTTTGATATAAAATACGATTTTAAATCATGTATATAAACCAGTTTTGGGAAGCTTTCTTGTGTTAGTCTGGTAAAAATTAGTCTATGTAATGTATTACCACAAAAGCTAACATAATACTGGCTTCTCCCATTGAACCATCCGGACTGCTTTCAAAAGATCTTTAAGTCTACGTTAACCAGATTGTCTAAATATCCAAAGATAAAAGAACCAAAAGTTAGTCACCTAATATAGGGCGGGGCAAGGGCAGGGGAGATGTTGTTTTTATACTCGTTACCATAGCAACTCAGTTAACTTTAGTTGTGGTTAATGCTTGGATTACTATTACCGAAGAAAAGTTACTATTTTAACATGGCGATATCATTGGAGGTAGTCACTGCCCAACCTTGCATGACTTTTCAACTAACTTAAAATTAGTTTTTTATTAGTTAGTTAATAGACAAAGAGAGAATAAACACTCTGGGTTACCTTGTTTGGAAAGGGGAATAGTAGAGAAGCCAAAGGTGGTTGTGAAAAGGAGAGATAAATCTTTATAATATTCAACACTTTACAACTGAAATTGATGTTGCCGAGACCGGAGATCGAATGTTAAACAAGTAAGGATACATCAATGTTGATCGTGACTGTGATTACGTTTCCTATCTTTAACGGGGCAAAATAATAAATTAATATATTTTCGTTTAGAGGCTTCAAAAAAGCTCTACAAATTTCAGTGTTTTCTTTTTTCTTTGGACAAAATCTAAGTTGGCTCGGCGCTCCCACCATAACCACGTAAAAGGTGAAAGGGTCTTTTTTAGATTGAGCGAAAAAATTTCACCGTAAAAAGTAAAAGGTGTTGCAATCGTATAGGCTAAACTTTATAATCAAATAGTAATGGGTGTTTTTTTTAGAGGTATAGAACTTCGAATTGAAATAAAACACAAGAAAATCGTTTTAATGTCCATCAATTTGGCTTTATTGAAAGGATAATTTTATGCCATTAATGTTTAAATATGATTTCGGGCATGTGGCCGCCGCGGCTGGCTCGAATAAAGCCAATTCTACAGGTCCAATTTTCAACTACTTTTTCGAGCATATGGGGCCGTATGTTGGCAATAACGCCACGAATGTTAGTTTCCAAGTCCCCTAACGTTTCTGGTTTGTTGGCGTAGACGAGCGACTTCACATATTCCCAAAGAAAATAATCCAGTGGTGTCAAATCGCACGATCTTGGTGGCCAATTGACAGGTCCATTCCGCGAAATTATGCGCTCATCGAATGTTTCCTTCAATAAATCAATTGTGACGTGCGCTGTGTGGCATGTAGCGCCGTCTTGTTGGAACCACAACTCATCCACATTCATGCCATCCAATTGGGGAACAAAATAGTCGGTTATCATGGCTCTATACCGGTCTCCATTTATGGTAACTGACTCTCCAGCATTATTTCGGAAGAAGTATGGCCCAATGACTCCACCAGCCCATAGAGCACACCAAACAGTCAGTTTTTGTGGATGTAATGGCGTCTCAAGGGTCATGTGGATTCTCTTCACTCCAAATGCGGCAATTTTGCTTGTTGACGTAGCCATTCAACCAAAAATGAGCCTCATTACTGAACAAAATTTTGCGATGAAAATCAGCATCGAGATCAATCTCATTTTCGGCCCATACACCAAAATCACGACGCATTGCATGGTCTCGCGGCTTTAATTCTTGCACAAGCTGGATCTTGTAAGGTCGCAAGCCAAGATATTTGCAAAAAATCTTCCATAAAGTTGATGGACAAAGCTCCAATTGCTGTGCACGGTGGCGAATCGATTCATTCGGGTCCTCTTCAACACTTTGCTCTACAGCGGCAATAGTTTCTTCGGTGCGCACTGTTCGACGTCGCTGCGGATGCGTATTATCACATAGAGTAAACGTAGTGCGAAAACGATCCATGGTTAACCGAATTAATTGCTCTAATGGACGATTATGTCGACCATAAAATGGACGGAGCTTGCGATAAACTTCGCGAACTGAACCATTATTTTCGAAATAAATTTGCACGATTTGCAAGCGTTGTTCTTTTGTCAACCTGTTCATGATGAAATGGCAAACCAAACTAAATATTAATCACTTGACAGCTGACAAAATGGCCGCCAGTTAAAAAAGTGATGCCAACTTAAAGTTCTATACCTCAATAAAAAACAACCGATATTTATATGTAAGTCCAAGTAGAGCTCTTTTTTGGGTCAACTTATGGGTGAAAAATGGCGATTTAAGACAGGTACCCCAAGGAGTTTAATAGACGTGTGTTAAATTTCATCAAATTCTGTTGAGAATTACGCCTTGTACATTAAAAAGAAACATAGGTGAAAAATGGGGGTCCAATGCAGGTGGACCTCTTTTTTTAATTAACTTATAGACGTGAGTTGAATTTCATCAAATTCTGTTTAGAATTGCGACTTGTATATTCAGAGGAAAAATAGGTGAAAATATTTAGAAAATTTTTTGAATTATTCTTATCTTTGCACATTTCGATGTATGAAGAAATACCACTGTGCGGAAACTCATCATCTTGCTACTTGGCACAGCCCGTGAAAAAAATAATGTCAGTACTCACAAGAAGATAGTTTACACTGGTAGGATATTGTTTCTTTAGGTGAATAGAGGGAAGTTTCCTCTTTATGAAATTTGCCTCCGATTGCAACTGCTACATTTCGTACGCAGACACAACTGATACCATAATATCGTTAAGTTAGTGTGAAGAAGAGGGCTACAAAATCGCCGTGTGGTGTTTCCTTACCAATAATTTTTTTAAAGTAAAACGTAGCTTCGTAAGAAGAAAATCATATACAAGTTTCTGCCATCCACTTCCAGATTAGATAAAAGTTAAGATATTTGGAGTTATGTTGTTAAAAGCTACTTTTATATCTTGAAAAGCTACCATGGTGTACTGTTTTTTTTTTTTAGAGTGAACCCTCGATGAAATCTACCAAGCCGTGCAAGTCTGTATGCTGACAACCTATACATCTCCAGGGATATTAGAATATCGTTTAGTGCTAGGAAGATATATAGTTTTCCAGTTACCAGTAAATCTATTTAAGTCAAACGTACCTTTGTAGAAAGATGATTAACTTAAGATTTTAGATTAAGATTTTGCTTTTACACTTGGAGTTTGTTAATAAACTATCCTACCATGGTGTTCTTTTTTATTTGGTGTATACCCTGAATGAAAGCCATCAAATCATGCAAGGAACTCTGAATTAGGTCTCATGCTATTTCAGTACAAGTTATTGCTTTAAAATTTAGAACTATTCATGAAAAAGTGTGTGTATAAAAATTTGAGCTGAATCAGTGTGAGTGGTTTTACAAAAAGTCTTTTTTTCGATCCCTCCATGGTCCCACTGTTTTGAATTTTATATTTTGATGTCAACACTATAATTAGGGTTGCCAGTCAGGCTGGATTCGACTGGATTGTCCAGCTTTTTTAGTGCTTGTCCAGTGTCAAGCTAAAATTAAATTTGTCCAGCTAAAAGGTGAAGAGTTCAATTTTCGCTATATTTATAAAGAAAATGTATCTTTATGATAATGAACGCAAAAGTTTTTTTTCTTCTTTTTTATTAAGTGATTTATGCGTTGATTAATTGATTACTTGATCAAGTTAATTTTGTAATAAAATTACTCTCTATAAAATTTCTTAAGTGGCCTATATTACAACCTGTTAAGGCCAAAGGTCGAGCACATTTTAGAATTCTAATTCTTCAATTTCGTAGGTCAAGCTTTAAAAGATTTTCCTCTACTTCTACTTGGCCTTTGCGTCGAATTTTCGTACGTCCTCTTTTACGAGTTCATTCTTTATGGGTTTTAAATACTTTTCGTGCAGGAGTATTTTTATCCATTCGCCCAACATTTTCTAACCAACGCAGCCGCTGCTGTTTGATGCGTTTTACTATGTCGATATTCATGGTTTATTCGATGTCGATATTCATTGTTGATGCAAACTGGTCAATGATTTTTCGTAGAATCTGTCTCTCAAAAAATCAAAGAATAGCTTCATCTGCTTGTGCAAGTGCCCATGATTCAGCACCATACACACGGTTAGTAAAAGCGTTTTATAGAGCGTGTCTTTAGTTCTAACAGAAAGAGCTTTATTTCTTAACTACTTGCTTAGACCAAAATATAATCTGTTTGCAAGCATGATTCTACGTTTGATTTCGAAACTTATATCGTTATTTATGTTGACGGCTGTACAAGGGTAAATAAATTCTTTTACAACTTCGAAGTTTTAGTTCTCAAGGATCACATGTGGTCCAACTCTTGTGAATTTTCTGTTTGTAGAAACTATCAGTTTTATTTTTGATTCATTGACAACTAGACCCATTTTATTAGATTTCTTCTCGACACATGAAAAGGCGGCAGCTACCTCGTGCACGATTTACGATTTCAGGTAACACAATATTGAAGAGATCGCATGACAAACTATCGCCTTGTCTGAATCCCCGTTTAGTTATGAAGGACTCCGAGAGGCGCTTACTTATTTTAACTGTTGAGGTTGTATCCGTTTATGTCATCCTGCATAGTCTCATTAACTTCCTAGGGTTGCCAAACTCAGACATTGCATTAAACAACTTCGTTCGTTTCGGGCTGTCAATAGCAGCTTTGTAGTAAACAAAGAGATGCTATGTATCAATTTGTTTCTCTTGTGTTTTCTCCAGGATTTGATGTAGCGTGAAGATCTGACCAGTGATAGATTTACCCGGTCTAAAGCCACATTATTAGGTTCCAAATATTTCGTTAACTTTGGCCTTTACCTTTCACACAATATGGTCGATATTATCTTATATGCAATTGAAAGAAGACTTATACCTATATAATTGGCACATGCAGTTTTATCTAATTTGTTTGTGGACTGAACAAAGAACACTGAGACTCCAATCGTCCGGCATACGTTATTCTAACTATATGGTTTTTATAAGCTGGGACATAAGTGATTATCAACTCCCACCTCCTGCCTTAAAAAGCTCTACCATCGGCACTCGCAGATTTATTACTTTTCAGTTATTGTAATTCTAACCTAATTTTGATTTGTTCGGGCATGTCATCTGGTCCACTTTCACTTGGTACTTACAATTTGCAAAATTTATTAATGTCCAGCTAATTTGTGGGTTGTCAAGCTTTTTTTTTGACTTATGTCCAGCTTTTTCCGGGTTTGTGTCTGGCAACCCTAACTATAATCCATATTTGAAAGAAGGATAAAGAAAATGGAAGATATGCTTGAGTTAAGTTCATAATTGATCTCCCTTGTTAAACTACAGGACATGCGCTGAAATATGAGCCTAGTTTCATTGAAATCTGATGTCCGTATTAAAAGTTATATTTAAAATGTTCAGATGATAATCTTCGCTTTATGTTGATATTTGTTGGACACAATAATAATTCGTATTTATTCAGTCTCTCAAATAATATATACAGGTATGTGATGGACATTTTTTCGTTTTCAAATCGATCGACTTCAGATATATTTTTTAGCTAATTTTCGGTTATTTCCCCAAAAAAAATGAAAATTTTGGCTTTAATCCTTTAGACTGATATTTTATCTTTCATTTGGTTTGAATTTTTTGGGAAAATAACCGAAAATTATCTCAAAAATACATCTGAAATCGATCGATTTGAAAACGATCATTTTCCATCACATACCTGATAATGTGTGGTTTTCGCTCTGTCTAGAATTAGGGATAATCCTCCTTATGAGATGGCCTAACCAACCATCGAAACGCGTCGAGGAAAGGTTTCCCCACTAACATTTTTTTGGTTTATCAAAAAACTATTGATTACAATAATAAATAATTGTAATAAATTGGGATCATAGTGCAATACACTACAGTAAAACTTTTTATTTAAATTTGAAAAAAAATCTGGAACTTTGAAGAACATTAAAAGTTGTATGACCTAGGGAATGTATAAACTAAATTTCATTGAAATCGGAGATGGTGTGATTCAGTACGTTTTCGAAAATTTTTGATTTGACTAAATAATATACAGAAAATTGCAACTTTCAAAAGGCGATAACTCCAAAGTTCCACAAACTAGCCCCAAACGCCCTTGGGGTTTCAAAAAACAAGTCTGGTGCTTTTCATATCGTTTAGTGTGACGATGATAGATAGGTGTTCCCCTAATAATAAATATACTAAGGCAAAACGTATTATTTAAGAAGTTCCACTAGGCTCCGTTTGTTCACCTACTCCTTTTATAATATTTTTAACTGACCTATGTCAAACTTCAAATACTATTTACTCTTTTGCAAATGATAAAATCATAGCTGTATTCGTTTTAATAAGAATGAAACGTGGCCTTGGTAGTAGGATCGATCGGAACGCTGGAATGACTCAGGGATATATGCTGAGACAAAAACGCAAACAAATTTTAAAATTAGCTTTGTTCATAAACGTAATATCCATCAAGAGTAATGCAAGCATTCAAGCGCCAATCTAATATTTTAATACCACTTTTGTATTAAAATGTAGCAGAAGAGCTTGAATGATTACGTTGCTCTTGATTTTGACTTAAATAGACCTCCATTTTTAGGATAACCTCTTAACTTTTTTGCCGCAAAGCATTTTTTGAGGTTTGAGAACAGTCGCTGGGTGCCAAATCTGGTTAACGGTGGTGCAATTCGAAGTTCAATTCATGTAAATTTGCAATTCTTCTCGTTTTTGTTCAACAGTGAGCAAAGGCGGCTCCTATTTTGAACAAAGCTTTCTCATAGACCAATGCTTGTACAATATTAAGGTTTTCTGATATTATTTATTACGAAGTCAGTTAACTAACCAACTTTGCTTTTAGATCATTTAAAACGATTTTGTGGATATATTGATGTTTTCTGCATCGTCGGTGCCTCTACGACCACGTTTGAAGTCAGAACAATATCGTTTTATTTTCTGTTAGCGCAATTACTCAGAAACTAATGAACATTTTATTATGAAATTTTAACAGCTTTAACAGTCTTTTGAGCTGAAAAAGATGAAAATGCAATAAAACTAGCGCCATCTATATTTTAGGGCCGCTTTTTTAGGGCAAGGCATTTATCAACCAATATCTGAAATAAATTAGAATACAGCTATTGTCTTTGGAACGGCAAATTTTGATGTTACTCGGGTGTGTACAGGAAAATGCATAACAATGCAATGCATTAGTAGGCGACATCTCATGAGTAGGATAAAAAATACTTAATATAAGAGTAAACACTTAAGAATTATTATTAATGGTATGTCCTACACCTGGTCGGATTTACCCACTCTTAAAAACTAGATTTTTACTCGATTCGATTAGGGTGGATACGAATCGAATTTCAAAAAATTATGACTAAAAATTGACTTGGTAGTAAAAACTATCTATAATAACTTGAAATGCCAATTATTATGGGAAACCAAAAACAATGTTCTAGTTATTACTCTACTTTACTTCTTTATTATATATTTATAAATCACGTCTTTACACTTGTAGGTACAAAAAGAGAATGAATGAATAAGCAAAAAAAGAGATATGATCATGATGGAGATGACAAATAATTATTGTAACTACGATTAATTATTATCGTTTTTATTATCATTAGGGAGTACATAACACCCCTTAACACCCAGTTGGATCATAAAAATCCGGTCGACGTCTATTTCTAGCTGACCGTCTTGGGGTTCTATTGTCGGCTACGACTGGCTCGACAACAGGTTGATTTTCTTCAGCGTTAAATGCAAGTGGTTCCGTTTTTATAGGATTTTGATTAATGATATCTTCGTCTTCGACATCGGACTCCACAGGCTCGGATAAGTTGTTTTCAGGCTGGTGTTCACAGTTCCATTCTATCGGCACCCGTTTTCGAAGTTGATTAGAATGACGTTTAATTATTCGAGAATCATTAAGTTCTACGGAATACGATACCGGCCCATTTCTAGAGGTAACTATGCCTTCAATCCATTTTGGTCCGGTGGAAAAGTTCCTACACCAAACTGTTTCGGAGATATTGAAAGAATTCTTGGAATATGTATTGTTCTCAACAGCAATTTCATTGGGGTGTATTTTATCAAAATATGATTTTAATTGCCTGTTAAACATCATTTCCGCTGGCGAGCGGTTTGTGCTGCTATTCGGAATTATATGTTGGTTAAACAGAAAACGCGCAAGATGTAATTCGACGTCAGTACTCAATGGTAACTTTTTCAAAAAATCTTTTGTGGTCTGCACCATTCGTTCTGCTTGCCCATTAGACGATGGATGAAAAGGTGCAACACGTATATGTCGAATTAAATTATTACTCAAAAAATTATTAAATTCCTCTGAGGTAAATGCCGTTGCATTGTCGGAAACTATGTTGTCCGGCAGTCCAAACGTAACGAACAGTGAGCGCAAAGGTTTGATGGCAGACAGTGATGAGGTTGACTTTACTACGAATACTTCCAACCATTTGGAGTAAGAATCGACAACAAGGAAAAATAATTTACCACGAAACGGTCCCGCAAAATCGATATGTAAACGAGACCATGGCCTCTGCGTTGTTTCCCAGGTGTGTATTTCAGCTTTTGGAGGTTCATGTCTTGTCTCTTGGCAAGGTGCGCATTGTTTTACGGTTTTCTCTATGTCACCATCAATTTGTGGCCACCAAACATAGCTCCTAGCTAACGCCTTCATTTTTACTATTCCTGGATGAGCCGTGTGCAGTGCATCTATAATTTTTTGACGATACTGTGGCGGAATTATAGTTCTGTTTCCCCATAGCAAACAACCTTTAAGTGTAGATATTTCGGTACGCCTTACATAATATGGAAAAATTTCGTCAGATCGTGACACTTTGTCCGGCCATCCCCTTAACGCCCAACTATAAACTTTCGATAATAAGCGGTCCTTTCTAGTTTCTTTGGCTATTTTTGTAGCGTCTGTGGGAGGACAATCTACATTTTCAATTAACAAAACATCAGCCTCTTCGTTGCTTGAAATTTCTTCGGGAAGGGGACATCGGCTCAAAAAATCAGCGTTTCCTAATTTGTTTCCGGGGCGATATACTATATCAAAATCGTATGCATTTAAGAAAATACACCGGCGTAACATCTGATTTGATATAACAGCTGGAACAGGTTTCGACACTCTAAATATTCCTAACAGAGGACGGTGATCGGTCACCAAAGAAAATTTTCGACCATGTAAGTACTCGTGGAATTTTTTAACTCCTGCAACCAGCGCTGTAGCTTCTCTGTCAATTTGAGCATAATTTCTTTCAGCTTTGGACAACGTTCTGGAATAAAAAGCTATTGGTTTCTCAGAACCGTCGGGCATGCGATGACTTAAAACCACACCTATTCCATAGGGAGAGGCATCACTCACTAGAACCAGTGGTAGTTTTTCATCAAAATGAACGAGAACTCTATCCGATGTTAACAACTTTTTAAGCATTTCGAAAGAATGTTGCTGCTCTTTGCCCCAATCAAAACGAACATTTTTGTCTAGCAAACGATGCAATGGTTCGGCAACCGTAGCCTTATTTGGCAAGAACGCATGATAAAAATTAAGTAAACCAAGAAACGATTGCAACTGCTTCTTGTCCGACGGTGGTGCTGCATCATGTATTGCCTTAAGTTTGGTGGGGGCTGGACGTATTCCCAACGAATCCAATTTGAACCCTAAAAATTCAATACTAGAAACACCAAACTTACATTTAGCTTTTTTTAATTTGAGCCCTGCTGAACTTAATCGCTCAAAAACCTCTTCCAATCGTTTGGAAAGCTCTTCTTCGTTTTTGCCCATGATCATAATGTCGTCAAAATAGGGTAAAACTCCATTAAGACCACGTAATAAGTTTTCAATTAGACTTTGAAATATACCTGGAGCTGATGAAATTCCAAACTGCAATCTCTTTACTCTAAAAGCTCCTTTATGAGTGACAATAGTTTGTAAAAGTGAAGTAGACTCATCTACTGGTAGCTGCTGATAGGCTTGAGCTAAATCTACTTTGGCAAAAATATGACCACCTTCAATAGACGACAACAAAGTACTTATTGCCGGAATTTGAAAACAATGTGGTTTAATAGCTTTGTTTACTGTAGACTTATAGTCTCCACAAATACGAATTGATCCGTCTACTTTCACAACTGGAACAATTGGAGTTGCCCAGTCAGAGTATTCTACGGGCTCCAGAATTCCTTGTGAGCAAAGGCGAGATATTTCTGCTTCAACGAGACTTCTAGTTGCTAAGGGAATTCGACGTGGTGGATAACGAATAGGGGAAACCGTGGGATCTGTTGGCAAATTAATCGGAGGACCCGTGTAACAACCAAGGTTATCGTTGAATATCTCTTTATACTTTTCCAAAACACCATTTATGGTTTTAGTGCTTTTTACTGTGTTTACCCCCTCAATGCGAATACCAAGTGCTTTAAACCAATTCCAACCAAGAATATTTGATTGGTTCCCTTCAACAATTACTAAAGGTAGACCATCAATTTGTTTGTTGTTGTATTCTATACACACATCTGCTATGCCTACAATAGGAATTTTGTTTCTTTGAAAATCCATAAGCTGAATATCACCTTTATACTCATTCGGTATTTTATTCGGCCAAATGGAATGATACGAGTTTGAAGACATAATGGTGTAATTAGAACCAGAATCTATTTCGAACAAACAATTACGACCATTTAAAAGTATGTTTGCTGATTTTTTCATATTAGTGTTCGGCAATATTTGATTTATGGATTGCATGTTGTTTTTTCCCACTCGATTTTGCTGGTACTGTTTGTTGCTACCAGAAGAAGAAGGTGCAGAACCTGATCTGCAGACTCGTTGGAGATGACCCTTTCTTTTACAACTTGAGCAAATCTTATCACGATGCGGACATTGTGCACGTTGATGAGAACCACCACATCCATTACACATTGGCTGTTGTGTGTGATTACTACTAGGAGTATACTTTTTATGAGTTTTGTTTGGTTTGTGACGATTTATTGAGTGGACTTGATCTGGATGACGTATTTCCAACACATCCTTCATTGCCGATTCAGAGGTGTTGGCTCGATCTATAACTTTCTGCAAGAGAAGATCAGTTTCCGCTAACAGACTCCTTTGTAACGATTCGTCACGTAGACCACAGACTAGGCGATCGCGCAGCATTCTATCAAGAGCTGGTCCAAAATTACAATCTACTGCGATTTTACGTAATGCTGCCAAGTAGTCTGCAAAACTCTCATCAGGTTGTTGGTCGCGTTTATGGAATTTATAAAATGCAGCAATTTCGGAGGGGCGAGGAGAGAAGTGGTCAGTCAAAATCTTTTTAATATCAGCAAGACTCAACGCACTTACCAATTTTGGGGAGGCCAATGACGCCAGGAGATCGTACAAGTTTGGTCCAGCTAACGTAAGAAAGGTTGCTTTTTGTCGCTCTTCCCCCTTTACGTCATTGGCAAGTAAAAACAATTCGTAGCGCGCGTAGTAGCTCGTCCACTTATCAGGATGTGTAATATCGAAAGATTCAATATTTCCTACTGTAGACATTTTCGTTGCTTCCACGTTTTGTGCTGTTTGTTCTAGAACTTCTGTGGATTCTTCTTTTAGCATTTATCCAGCGTGTAAATTGTAATTTAAAAAACAAAATATATAACGGGACCGACTGCGCCAATATAATAACTTGAAATGCCAATTATTATGGGAAACCAAAAACAATGTTCTAGTTATTACTCTACTTTACTTCTTTATTATATACTAGCTTTATAACCCGCTACTTCGTTAGCGGCACCATTTGAATTGACAAAGTTACAAAATTTACCAAAATAACTTTTTCACTTATTTATCAATTATAAATTAAATTAAATACTTATAGGTTCTTAAGATACATATAGGACAAAATAAGTACCTACCCTCTACATTTTCAAAAAAGTACTACACACGCCTCCCTTATTTTTGTAGCTGACCCAATTTTGATTGCTAACCCAATTTAAATCTTGTTCTTATCGCTTTTGATTTTGAATATTTTACAAAAGTTTCCTTTTTTACCCGTTGTTTACCCCTGATCAGCCAAATTAAAAAAAAAAAATCCGGATACATGTCCTAATATTTTTATTGCTGATCTTAACTCCATTTTTGTTAATTGAAAAAAAAATTCCAAACACCTGTCACAATGTCAATAGAACAGTCCATAAATTATTGATTTATTTATTATTTTATTGATTTAAACAACACAGTTTAAAAGGAAAAAACCTATCTATAAATTTTTGACCCGGTTTTGTTATTTTCGATTGCGGTATAAATTTTGTTTCTATAATAATTGATTCAAAAATTATATATGGGTCAAAAAAGTACCAAAATTTAGTTTTTATCCTTTTTATTCCCTATTTTTAGCTCATTTACGAAAAGTACCTACTAAAAACATGACTTTTATTTTCCTATTCGATCTAAATCCAATTTAAATTTTTTTTTCTGTCGATATTAGTATTAGAGATATAACTTTACTTAAGTTTTTATTTTCTACCCTATTTTAACCCCAAAACTGTTTAATTTGCAAAAAGTACTGAAAAGTCCCTTAATTTTTAGGGCTGATCTTAGACCATTTTAGTGTTTGTTTCCATCCATTAGGTTTAGAAGATATGTCATCAATTTTTCCCTTTTTTATTCCTTTGATTGACACATCTCTAATTTATACTTCTGACTTCATTAGCTTAAATGAATATTTTCCCGTTTTCACCTTTTGGAACCCCATTTATCGTAAAAGTACCAAGCACATGTTTAATATTTTGTTAATACTTATTGATTGTGGCATAAAGTGAGTCTTTATGTTTATAAGTTCAAAAGATACGCATGGGTTAAAAAAAGTACAAAAATATAGTTTTTACACTTTTTGCCCTTATTAGTGCCATTTCCAAAAAAAGTACAGAACACATGTCCCTTTCATTTTCTAGCCGATTATATGATTTATTCATTTTCTAGCCTGTTTTAACCATAAGCGGCCAATTAAAAAAAAAAATACCGAACCCGTGTCCTTTAATTTTTAATGCTGATCATAGACCAATTTAATCTTTGTTTCTATCACTTTTGATTTATGAGATATTACGTTACCGATTTTCTCCCTTTTTACTCCAAAAATTAAAAAAAGGAATCAACTTTGTTTCTAACGATGTAAATTTCGGAGATATGATGTTACTAATTTATCCATTTTCTTTTTCAATTTTTTTCAATTTACTTTTTCAATATGAATCCACCCGTCTGTAAATTATAGTTCTGGCTTCATTAGTTAAAAACCTACCCTTGAATATTTCCCAGTTTTTATCTTTTTTACCTCAATTATCGTAAAAGTACCAAATACGTGTCTAATAATTCTTTGTTACTTATCAATTTTGATGTTTACTGTTTCTCTATGTTTGTTATTTCAAAAGATACGTATGGGTTCAAAAAAAGTACCAAAATATAGTTTTTGCCCTTTTTTACCCTTATTAGTACCATATTCAAAAAAGTACCAAATACGTTTCTCGTTTTTTTTCAGCCCATCCGAAGCAAATTTCAACTCTATTCCTATCGTTTTGAATTTCGGAGATATGACGTTACTAATATTTCCCATTTTTTCCCTGTTTTAACCCCAAAACGGCCGAATTAAAGAAAAAAGTACCCTTAATTTAAAGTGCCGATTTTAGACCGATTTAGTTGTTGTTTCTATCACTTTTGGCTAAGAAGATATATTTTTACCGATTTTTACCCCAAAATTAAAAAAAGTACCAGACACTTATTTTACTTTTTTCAGTGTCAATTTACCAGCCAATAAATTATGCTTCTGGCTTCATTAGCCGAAAAGATATTCTTAGCTAAAAAGCAAAAAACCTACTCTTGAATATTTTCCCTTTTTTTACCCTTTCGTCCCACATTAATCGCAAAAGTACCAAATACGTATTTAATAGTTTTTAATGCCTATCAGTTGCGATATAAATTATGTTTCTATGTTTATTAGTTCAAAAGATATATATGGGTTAAAAAAGTACCAAAATATAGTTTTTACCCTTTTTTATTCTTATTAGTGCCATTTTTGAAATAGTACCAAATATGTGACCATTTATTTTTTTATCCGATTCAAATCCAATTTAAACTTCGTTTGCATCGGTGTTAGTTTCGGAGATATGATGTTACTACTTTCTCCCTTTTCTACCCTGTTTTACCCTTTAAAAGGTCGAATTTCAAAAAAGTACCGAACACGTGTACCTTAATTTATAGTGCTGATCTCAGACTAATTTAGTTTTTGTTTCTATCACTTTTGATTTAGAAGATATATTTTTACCCCCAAAATTAAAAAAAGTACCAAAAATGTATTTTATTTTTTCTTTGTCAATCGACCAGTCAATAAATTATACTTCTGGCTTCATTAGCCTAAAAGATATCCATAGCTAAAAACAAAAAAACCTACCCTTAAATATTTTCCCTTTTTTACCCTTTTGTACCCCATTAATCGCAAAAGTACCAAATACGTATTTAATTGTTTTTTAATATCTATCTGTTGCGATATAAATTATGTTTCTATGTTTATTAGTTCAAAAGATACATATTAGTTGAAAAAAGTACCAAAATATAGTTTTTACCCTTTTTTATCCTTATTGGTGCCATTTTCAAAAAAGTACTAAACACGTGTCCCCTTATTTTTCTAGCCGATTTAAATCCAATTTGAACTTTGTTTCTATCTGTATTGGTTTCGGAGATATGATGTTACTGATTTTTCCCTTTTCTACCCTGTTTTACCTTCTAGGAGGTTGAATTTCATAAAAGTACCGAACACGTGTCCCTTGGTTTTAAGTGCCGATCTCAGACCAATTTAGTTTTTGTTTCTATCACTTTTGGTTTAGAAGATATACTTTACAGATTTTTACCCCCAAAATTAAAAAAAAGTACCAAACTCGTAGTTTATTTTTTTCAATGTTCATCGACCAGTCAATAAATTATACTTCTGGCTTCATTAGCCTTAAAGATATCCATGGCTAAAAACCAAAAAACCTATCCTTGAATATTTTCCCTTTTTTTACCCTTTTGTACCCCATTAATCGCAAAAGTACCAAATACGTATTTAGTTTTTTTTTAATATCTATCGGTTGCGATATAAAATGTGTTTCTATGTTTATTAGTTCAAAAGATACATATGGGTTAAAAAAAGTACCAAAATATAGTTTTTACCCTTTTTTATCCTTATTAGTGCCATTTTCAAAAAAGTACCAAACACGTGTCCCTTTATTTTTGCAGGCAATTCAAATCCAATTTCAACTTTGTTTCTGTCTATGTTGGTTTCGGAGATATGATGTTACTAATTTCTCCCTTTTCTACCCTGTTTTGCCCGCTAGGCGCCGATTTTCAAAAAAGTACCGAACACGTGTTCCTTAGTTTTTAGTGCTAATCTCAAGCCAATTTAATTTTCGCTTCTATCGCTGTTGGTTAAGGAGATATAATGTTACCGATTTTTCCCTTTTTTACCCTTTTAATTGAAAAAAGTACCAAACACGTATTTAATATTTTGTACTGGGCAATCGACCTCCCTATAAATTTTATTGGTAGCTTTATTGGTTCAAGTCAAATACAAAGAAAAAGAAAAATGGACCTACCCTAAATTTTTTTCCCCGCTTTTCCCCCTTTTTGAACCCTGAATCAAAAAAGTACCAAACACGTGTCTAATATTTTTTTCTTGTTTACCGGCTCCGTTTTGAATTTTGTTACTGCGTTGATTGGTTCAAAAGATACACATGGGTTTAAAAAAGTACCAACATTTTATTTTTACCCTTTTTACCCCCTATTTGTCCCATCTGCTAAAAAGTACCAAACACGTGTCTGCTTATTTTTGCAGCTGATCACAACGCAATTCCAATTTTGGGCCTATGACGTTTACTTCCGGAGATACAGCATCACTAATTTTTCCCTTTTTTACCCCTTTTTACCCCCTTAGAGGCCGAATTTCCAAAAATCCCGTCTTAGTGGATCTATACTTTGAAAAAGGTACTCGCTGTCAAAATTTCAGCTCTCTAGCTTTAGCCGTTTGGGCTGTGCGATGATGAGTCAGTCAGTCAGTCAGTCAGTCAGTCAGTCACGTTAGAGTTTTATATATATAGATTTATAAATCACGTCTTTACACTTGTAGGTACAAAAAGAGAATGAATGAATAAGCAAAAAAAGAGATATGATCATGATGGAGATGACAAATAATTATTGTAACTACGATTAATTATTATCGTTTTTATTATCATTAGGGAGTACATAACACTATCAAAGAGAGATATGATATACAGAGCCGTGAATACCGATATATAAAGTGTTATGATCGGATTAAAGATGGCGACACAGTTAACAAAATACAAAAAGGGCGGTATTTGAAGGCGTGGTAAAAAAATAATAAAGAATTTTTTTGAATTATTTTTACATTATCTTTAATCTTAGGGGGTGACTGACTCAACTTTTTTTTTCGAACCACTCTAATGGACCCCCATGTAAATCATGTAATCAAAGTACAGGTCGCAATTCTAAAAATAATATCATAAAATTTGGCATAGGTTTGATAGTGGGACCATGGCTATTAAAATTCATCAAAATCGGTCCATTATTTATTTTGGCTACAAATTGATATTTTGGCTACAAATAACACTACACAACAAATGAACATCTTTTGAAAAGTGCAAGGTCGTGACTATATGGGTCCTATTCTACGATCAAAATGTAGTAAAACCCTATACTCAGTTTGTAAAAGTTAGTGACCGTTTTATTTTTATGGGCCTCCAAAGTTTCCCAATATTATGATGATGCCTAAAAAAGGTGTCATCAGTTTTTACCAAATAACCAATAATCTCTTAAAAATATCGCTTAACTATGTTCGGCAAAAATGTAGCCAAGAGTATGACAAATATTTCTTGCTAAAATTTTATGATAAAAATGTATTTTATCTTAAAGTTTTTTTTTTAAAACAATTAAAGAAAAATTTGTTTTTTCTTAATTTT
Source organism: Stomorhina lunata (assembly GCA_933228675.1). Classification (NCBI taxonomy): domain Eukaryota; kingdom Metazoa; phylum Arthropoda; class Insecta; order Diptera; family Rhiniidae; genus Stomorhina; species Stomorhina lunata. The sequence goes on along the minus strand of OW121741.1, from coordinate 43,908,842 downwards.
TTTATCATAACTTCTTTAAAATCCTGATTATTCCTACACTATATTTGGGAAAATTGTAGCCACAGTAAAGCTTAACAACTTTTGTGAACACACCAATATAATTTGAACGTATTTGGATACCAAAAATAGGTCATAAAGACTTCCTTGTGCCAAAAAAATTATATTTTTAACTAAAATTTTATTATTAGCAATATCTCAAAAACGTATTTTTGCGAAAAAGAACTTTTTTGTTGTGGAAAATAAATCTCTGAGGTTATAAAAACAATTTTTGTTCTACGACTTTTTTATTTCTGATTTCTGTAAAAAGATGGCGCTATTTTGAGGTTACATACTGAAATCGTATTTTTAATAACAAAAACTAAAAAATATGGTTTAACTATGTTCCGCAACTTTGTTCAGGAGTATTTGGTCTAGTTTTTTTCTGAATGTACCAACATCGAAAAACATCCAAATAAAATGTATTTGATACAATAGTAAGAAACATGGCAATACCACCACCTTGCGGCAATTTGTTGCAACAATTTTAGTAACACAATAATAGATACTGTCAAAAACTTTCAAAAGAGATGTCTGTGATGAAATTTCGACCAAAAATAAGGAATCTAGAGGCAAAAGTAGTCAATAGTACACCGAATCTGACACTTTTTTATAGGATTTAATTTAAATTTCAATATATTAATTGCATTTAAAGCAACTGGAGTTAATATGTGATTAAACAAATCATCTCTTGTACCACTTGGAACATTTTAACCGCCAAACGATTCTATCAAAAAGCAATTTTCAACATTTTTTATGTGCTTAAATTTGAGTAAAAAATTTAATTTTGTTTTCACAAGGGAGTCTATATTACCTATTTTTGGTATCTGGACACGTTCAGATTATAATGGTGTGTTCACAAAAGTTATTTAGCCTTGCTGTGGCTACAATTTTCCCAAATATAGTGTAGGAAAAATCAGGATTTCCAAAAAGTTATGATCAAAAAATTAAAAACAAAAAAATTTTTCTTTAACTTTTTTAAAAAATGTCTGCAATAAAATACATTTTTATATTAAAATTTTAGCAAAAAAGTATTCGCCATACTCTTCGCTACATTTTTGCCGAACATAGCTAAGCAATATTTTTAAGTGTTGATTAGCTATTTGGTAAAAACTGATGACACCTTTTTTAGGCATCATCATAATATTGAGAAACTTTGGAGGCCCATAAAAATAAAACGGTCACTAACTTGGCCAAACTGAGTATAGGGTTTTACTACATTTTGATAGTAGAATCGGACCTATATAGTTACGACCTTGCACTTTTTTCGCTGTTGTGCAGTGTAATAAACCAAAATCACTGTACCAAATTTCGGATTTGAAATCGGTCCACATTTGACCATAGATCCTATACAAACTCTTCTGTACAAAAAGCACCATATGATACAAAAATCACTAAAACGCTCGTAAATCTGAAGATAATGAGAATTTTGAGTTTACTTTCGATATACTTAATTTTTGTAAAAACTGTAATCAATTTGCCAAATTTTGAGATAATCAGTCCACATTTGACCTAGCTCTCATATAAGTCTAAATGACGGAAACAGCTTAAATATATAAGTTTTGAGAAAATGTTTGTATGATGGCATAATTTTGCAAATATTTGTCTTTATACAGGAATAAGAACACCTTTGACCTTAGACAAGCACTTTCTTACTTGTTTTCAAATTAATCGCCTTTTTCGTTTGATTGTTGCGATAATGTGTTATAACACAAATGTGGGTGTAGCGAATTAAAATTTGACGGTGAACTCCTAAAATCGCTCGTGGTTCATCGTCCATTTTGTTAAGATTATTTAATTTGTTTATCAGGTCGGAAAGCATTTTGTTTTTAAATTGTTCGTTTCTTTGAATTAAATAACATAATTATTCTCCTGTTATATACAAATGAAAATCTGTGATAAATATTCAGTAGAGATTTATGTTTTCAACATAATTTTAATTTCAAAACTTCATTATTTCCTTTAATTTAAAATCATTTTAGTGTGAATTAATTAGCAATTTGTTTTTATTTCTTTAGTATTTTTTCAAGATAAAAATTCCAATTATAATAGTCCAAATAAACAGAAAATACATTAAATTACAAAACAAACAAAAAACACGAGAGTAATAAACAAAACATTTGTATAAATTGTAAAATATTTATATTTTATTTAATAATTTATATTTAGAGATCTCTCAATGAAAATGGGGAAAATGCTAAAAAAAACAAACAAACATATTCTAATTAAAAGTAATGAATAAAATAAAAAAAAACATGGAAAAAATAATAAATAAAAAAAAAAACAAATTCTAATATTTTAAAAAATTTAAAAAGTGTTTAAATTGTTGGGAAAAAAAGACAACAAAATATTTGCATATTTTTTTTTAGGAAAAAAAAACGTCTTTATTGTGAGGAACAGTCACTCTTATGTTAAATTGTGCAGATACATAAAAATGACAAGGTTATGACAATCGGATCTAGTAGAGGAGATCGCACATTAATATAGTATGCGCATATCAGAATTTCCATCTGAAATTCGTTTTATGGGGCTTTTAATTTTCTTCTGTTTTTATCAGACTTATGAAATATTGTTATAGAAAATATCAAAAATTGCCCTTTAAATAAGAACTTAAAAGACTTAAATCTTCCACAATAATATTTTTTTTAAAGACTTAAGGTGGAAACATAATTGGGACGAACGACTATTTTCGTCCAGCACGACGAATTCAATTTTAAAAATTCGTCTTGTACATTCGTCTATTGAACACATTTGGGACAAATAAACGTTGTTGACGCCATTTTTTTGAATTTTTGATTTGCGAACTTTAATCACTCTTTCGTACATATCGCTGACATATACCATTTGTATTTTTTTGCATTTTATTCTTTGACTATTTCACACGATAAATATTTTTAGTTTATTTTATTTCAAATAAATAATTTTTGTTTACAAATTTAAAGGTGACCATATTTAACAAGAACTCATACAATATTTAATATTTACAGCAAAAATAAAATACAGCCACTCTACATTCGTCGTTCGCCTGCGTATGAAATAGAAATAAACCTATTGCACTTTCGTATAAGCCCATATGTTCTATTTCTAACTACGAATATTCGTTCCGAAAAATTGGTCGTTCGTTCCAATTGTGTTTCATACTTTAGTCTGAGTCCCAGAATACACTGAAGCTCAAAATCTAACTTTAAGTCCACAAATTGGCAAAACCTTAATAAAGCTAAAGGGAAGCTGGAAAATTTACAATGAAAGCATTCGAAAATGTCTTCATAATGTCTAATAGTCCTAATCAATAACAATTACAAAGCGAATAGTTCAGTAAAAATGGAGATTTTATTGAAAATACAGTGCAGTAGAGTGGTTCGAAAAAAGTTGAGTCAGTCACCCCCTAGGATTAAAGATATTGTAAAAATAATTCTATTTTTTTTATTTAAGAATTGTTACGTTTTTCCTTTAAAAACGTGGAAATAATTCTTTTTTTTATTAACTTTAGAGTTAATTCACTATTAACACAAATCACAAAAACTGTAAACAAACATCACAAAACTGCTTTACAAATATTCTTAGTCACACTGTTCTCTTATACGCGTCTCAATTAAAACTGTTTCCACAATATTCGTCCATCGGCCTTGTATAGTAGAGAAGAGAGTTTCAGAATAAGAGAGTTTCAGAATAACAACAACATCAACAGAAACATTTTAGAAAACTAAGAGAAGAATTAAAAGTAGTGAACTTTGCACAACGGGGCGGATAACTTAAAAATTCATGACAGTAACGGCTCTTTAAGGTCTACATTTCTCTCTTTGATAATTTTTTACTACCACGTCAATTTCTAGTAGGCGTGGTAAAAAAGTAAAAAACAAGTTTTTAGAATTGTTTTAACATTATATTTAATCCTAGGGGGTGACTGGCACAACTTTTTTTTTGTATGAAGCCATCGCTCACACATTTTTCTAGCCTCGAAAGAAGTATTCAAGTTTCTTTGGGCCAAAAGATTCAAATCGAATTTCTTTAATTACTATTTCCTTTATCATTATCTTTACTTTATCTCCTCATTATCAATTTTCTTAGTTTCAACAAAAATTATCCTTAATTTTTCACTTAAACTGTTAATGTACCCTTTATTTTTTTTTTTTCGAATGATGTCAAAACTACTGTACCTAGGGTAAAAATGGTAGCATTTTTAGCATTGCCAAAAAAAAAGATAATAAAGGGTTATCCATCATGCGGTTTCAAAAGTGAACTTAAATAAAACAAATACAAAATATAAGGGTATATGTATGTTGCGCATAGAAATATTTGTCGTAAACCCACTTTTTTGTATACCAATAGGATTAGAATCACTTTCTGAGTCCATTCAGCGAGGTCAGTCCGTCCGTCTGGCTGGCTGGACCCCCATGTAAACCATGTAATCAAAGTACAGGTCGCAATTCTAAAAGTAATTTGATGAAATTTGGCACAGAAAATTTTTTTGGTAGTTTGGCCATGGGTTTCGAAATTCGTCAAAATAGGTCCATTATTTATGATACTTCCCATAGGTCCCACTTCCCGGAATTGATATATTTGCATATTTCACCATAGCTCCCATACAAACTCTTCTGTCAAAACGTACTAATTAAGACAAAAATCTCTAAAACGCTCCTAAATCTGAAGATAATGAAAATTTTGAGTTTATTTTTACATACATAATTTTTCTTAAAACTTAATAATCAATTTGCAAATTTCGAGATAATCGGTCCACATTTGACCCTAGCTCTCATATACATAAGTCCAAATGACGGAAACAGTTTAAATATACAAGTTTTGAGAAAATGTTTGTATGATGGCAAAATTTAGCAAATATTTGTCTTTATATTTGAAAAAGAACACCTGTGACATAAGTGATGAAGGGTATCGAATGGTCGGGCTTGATCGACTATAGCACTTTCTTACTTGTTTATTATAAAGTTTGAACGTTGACATTATGTATGAAACACTACAACATTTAAATGACTACCACGCGAAATGTTGCAAGCATTGATTCTTTTGAGGTAATTTTCGACCACTTTTTGATACATATTGGGCGGTATTTCAGCCATAACTTGACGAATGTTGGTTTTTAAGTGCTCAAGACTTAATGGTTTATCTGCATTAACACGGTCTTTCACAAAGCCCCACAAAAAAAGTCTAATGGTGCCAAATCAAATTTTGGTCAAATATGGACCGATTTCTATTAAATTTGATATACTGTCCAATAGTTGCAGAAAACTTCTCTGTTCCAAATTAAGTCATCATAGCTATTACAATTGTATTAAATTTTTCATCATAAATGTGATTCCCGGGGCCGGGTTATATATGAGCTCTAACTAAATGTAAACCGATTTTGCCCATTTTCAGTACACAACTTTTTCAAGATATCGAAAATACTTTTGTAAAATTTTGTCCATCTAGTTTGATGGACAGAGGGATACAAACCCCCTTCTGTCCGTCAGATAAAAGCTCGATAGCGATGGCGGTTATGGCTCGACATGTCCTCCAAGTCTATATCATCCAATTGGGGCCAACAATTTTCGGTTATCATTCAACGATAGCGATTCCCATTCATAGTAACGTGCTGGTCTTGATCATAACGGAAGAATTACATTCCAATAACGCCACCGGCCCATAAACCCCACCGAACCGTAATTTTTTCGGAATGAAATGATGACTCATGGAGTACGTTTGGATTGCTGCCTGACCAATAACGCATATTATGTTTATTGACGAAGCCATTCAGCCAAAAGTAAGCTTCATCGCTGAAGATGATACGCGCTCTTAACGTTCAGGCCACCGACTCCGAATTTCATTAGTAAATTTTAACAATGTCGACTCGTTGTTAGCTCCTTTATCATTCCATCACGAAATGGCAAACCTTACTGCAGAGAAATGTCAAAAGAGCAGCAAGAAATATGGCGTCGTCTGCGGTCTCTGTCGCTGTACTTTTGTAGCATTCCTGTCGAAAACCTCGATATAAGATCCAAGTCCAAGATCCATACTAATTCCATGGCTTTCGCAATGATCTTTACCTGAAACTTTAGCGTTAAGTCAGCACAGGTAAACGTTATCTCAATGAAATAATTTTTCATATTTAGCTTATTGGAATCCATGCGTATCAGAATTGGATGAAAAATTCCTTACACAAGCCTGGGTCAGTCTAATGTACATGACCCAAGTAAGGTTAAAATAAAAGTAATATTTCTTTAAAAACGTAACAAATAAGGTCTACGACTTTTGGCCTAATTATACCCTTCACCACCATAGGTGGAAAGGGTATTTTGGGTTTGTGCTGATGTTTGTAACGCATAGAAATATTGGTCTGAGACCTACCTTTTAGTATAACAATCGACTTAGAATCACTCCCTGACTTGTTTTAAGCTTGTTATCACTCTACAGGTCGTAGGACGATCCTTATACTTTTTGGGCGAAATCGGATTGCTATTTTGGGTACCTATCATAGGGATGCCTTCCCGGAATAGAGTTTTTGGTCCTTTACAGCAACAAATTTAGTTGTAGTTTAATAATATTCAGCACAAATATTGCTTACCATAATCTTAATCAGTGTTCCTAATTTTGTAGAAATCGGCCCATATATGACCATAACTCCCATACAAGACACATTTTCAATAGACGTTTATATACACATAAAAGCACAAAAACGTTAATAACTTTATAGATAAATGCATTAAACTTTGCACAGATAAATATTTTGTAAATATAAACTAATAATCAAAATTTGGTAACAATCGGTCCACAATTGACCCCAGCTCCCATATCAGGCCCTTAGCCGGAAATGATATAAATCTCGAAATTTTGAAAAAATTGCACAAAGTTTATTTATGTATGTCTATAAGACTTAAGGAAAACTTTAATTGTTGGTCTATATTTGACCTTAGTAGTGAAGGGTATTATATAGTCGGACTTGACCGACTATAGCTTTTCTAACTTGTTTTTATTATAATTAAAAAGTGACCTACAAAATTTTCTTGAACTCGAAAATAGGTTTGGAACTTATTTAAATACTGAAATTATTTATGTAATACATAAATCTTGCTTTAAGATCTTGGTGGTGATGGTTTAAATTGTTTTATGATGAATAAATAATTTTACTAATTTCATTTTATCCTCCCCCCCTATTACTAATTTTCTGGGTTTTTGGATCATGCTGACTAAAATCCCCTTAAGGCTTGGAATGGTTTAAGTTTATTTCCTACATTAAAAATTCAAAAATAATTAAAAAATTATCATCATTTTTGTTAATTTGTTGCAATATTTTTTTTCTTTCATTTTGTCATTATCCTTTCAGGTGAATCCACATATTTATAAATATTTTATTTTGTAATTTGAAGATGAGCCAAGCAAAATTATATATAAAAAAAAATAAAAATTGTATCTTATATTTTCCTTAAATCATTCGATGTTAAAAAAAAAAGAAAATCTTCCCTTTCACCCCGTGACTTTTGTAAATATTAATTTTAGTTGTCTCTGTTATAGAAATTAATGTTTAAATTTAAATTAAAAAAAAAAATAAATCAAATCAAAATTTGTAAGTGGCATTTTTAAAGGCGTATTTCTCACTCGTAACTTAATCTTCTTCAAAATTTTGAAAAAACAACTAAAATTATAAATTTTACTTAAAAGATTTTTAATCAAAAGATAATTGTGAATTATTTCGATTTTTTTTGAAAACAAATCGTGAGAGAAATACGTCTTTTTATTATTATTTAATTTAGTTTTATTTAAAATTAAATTTTTACAAATTTACTATAAGTTTTAGTAAATATTAAGATTTATTTGTTAAACTGTAAATATTATTTATTTTTAAGATCATTTTTCTTGAGACAGAAAAAAAATAACAAATAATTTTAATTGACAATTGAAAATTTAAATTGATTTTATGTTTTTTTTTTTCAATTAATAAAGTTTTATTACAAAAGGTAAGTATAAGAGATAAATTTGGATGTTATGGATGAAAATAAGGTAATTCTGATTTAAAAAAGTGTAAACTAACTGGACTCGCCCGCTTTGCTGGACGATGATAAGTAAGTTCTTGCTGATTCTACAAATCTGGACCTATAAAAGGATAACACATGAGCCGTTTTTGTGACTTTTTTTGAATTTTGTGCGACTTTTGACCCCTTTACAAAAATTTTTACTATAGGGTAAAATCAAAATTTTTCGAACAAAAAATATGAATTTTGAACCTTACCTTCTACGATTTTGATGAAATTAAGTACGACTTTTATATAATTTAGTATATACCCAGCAAAACTTTGGTAATGGCAAGTACTCTGATAACTGGTTACCTTGTAGCGACTACAACATACCATCCGAATAAATAATAAGTTATTACAGAAGTACTTATTTGTAATTAAGATGATAATTTAAACTAAATGGCCCCGGTTCAAATCCCACCAAGGGCAACAATTTTTTGTTAGTTTTTTTTTTATTAAACGAGTCTTTTTAAATGATTTTTGAATTTCAAGAACTTAAATATTATCTTCTGTAAAAAAAATTTGTAAAACTAACTCATGTTAATGAAAAAATACTATCATGAGTCAATTTTGATTATGTAGGGGATGTTGAATACCAAACACGATTCTAATTGGTCTTAACTTGGTAAGCCCAACTTATCTGGGTCATCCTTCATCTCAACTGTGGACACACACCTCCTCATGGTATCACCCGGGGAGCTAGTTTAACACCCATTAATACTGTGAGTTAACATGTTCCGAGAGTTGTCCCATAAGATCGATAAAAATGGGTTAGGATTACGGGCTAGTAACCCTCTCTTGAAAAAAAATACAATGAAGAGGATAAAATTAGAATTGAAATGTCCCACTACCTAACATTAAAGGAGGATGTCCGAAACTTTGATAGAAAGACCAAGTGGAGGAACATTTTTCAAAGCTTGGCCTATAAAATTGGAGAATATTCGCACAAGATCGAAATCCATGGAATTCTAAAATATGCTCGGACTTTGACCTTAACAGGTTGTAACATTTAAGTAAGTAAGAGTCAATCTTATGTAAAAACTTATACAAAAAAGGAGATTTAAATTGTTTAAGTTTTAAAATAATTTTAAAAAAAATTTTAAAACAATTACAAAAAATCGTATAAAAATATTTTTCTAAAAATTACAACAAAGCAAAAAAAAGCAGGGAAAAACAAAGTTATTTTCACATGATTTTGGATCTAAAAATAAAAATTGTTTATATTAATTATAAGCTGCTAAGTTTTCAACATATGAAGTAGCTCAGTGGAAGAGTCTCTGCTTAGCAGTCGGAGGGTCTGGGTTCGAGCCCCCATGGGATCATAAAAAAAATTTTGTTGCTGTTGTTGTTGTTGCTTTCAAATTGCTTACCCAAGTCATTACTTTTCTGCAATTGGTAAGTACTTGCCTCCAATGACATCCCCATGTAAATGTAATGACTTAAACAGCGAATGAGTAAGTAGTTCGTGTTCAATAGTTTAACTGTTTAACTCATTATTTGGTAATGAAAAGTTTTACTGGGTATTTAGTATCCATGCAATTCTTAGAGTTCTTCAAAATTTTTAATTTCGCTTTGGCGGCCCAAAGCTAGTTTTTTCAAGATTTTTTTTTAAATGTACCCATTTTATATAAAGTACCTGGTTGACCGAGCCTTGTTCGGGGCTTTATGATAAGCATTTTGAGGCAAATTTTAAAGTTTCTTTATATTTTATTTTATACAGTTATAGTTTAACTCATTTTGAGTAATTTTGGAAATTGGTCATACCAACAGAAACCTCCGTCGACTTATGCGCAACAAATTTACTAAAGAATATAGTCTGATCAAATGCACATTTTACGATTGAATTCATTTTGGGTAGTTTTCAGTGGCGCCACCTGAAGTCGTTCATACCAATTAAGAAACCTTCATCTGCTTATGCGTAACAACTTTGCATAACATGATCAAATGCACTGTTTACGATTTAATTCACTTTGAGTAATTTTCAGCCACATGTCGGACTTTCGTCATTCCAATTAAAAAAACTTTCGTCGGCTTATCCGCAACAACGTTGCTAAAGATTATAGCATGATTAAATGTACAGTTTACGATTAAATTGACTTTGAGTAAATTTTAGTGGCGCCAAATGTCGGAAATGTCGGCTTTTTAGTCTTCGCCGGCTCATGCGCTACAACTTTGCAAAAGATCATAGCATAATGAAATGTACAGTTTACGATTTAATTAATTTTTAGTAATTTTCAGTGGCGCCACCTGTCGTAAATTAGGCTTACCAACTTAAAAACCTTCGCCAGCTTATCCGCAACATCTTTGCTAAAGAGCATAACATGATCAAATTCACAGTTTATTATTCTATAAAGAACATACATACAGACAATCATTTGTTTAAAATAATACTAATTTTTCCCGCTTTTTATTCCCTAATTTCTAAAAGTTCCATATGTATATTTGGTACTTTTTTGGTGCCAATTGAATTCGGTACATTTTTTTAAAACGCATTGAACATAATGTATAATGTTCCTATTCATATTACTTTTTGAGATGTTAAGTTATCAGTTTATCCCTTTTTTACCCATTTTGGCGACAAAATCAAAAAATACGTATTTCATGTTTCTTTTATATCTATTGATTGCAGTACCAAGTTTCCTTGTATATTCTTTAGTTTAAAATATAAGAGTGGGTTAAAAAGGTGCCAAAAAAAAACTATTTTCACCCTTTTTTACCCCCTATCGGGCATAGTTTCAAAAAAGTACCAAACACCTGTCCGCTTATTTTCATAGCTGTTAAAAATGTAATTTTGTTTTTATACCTATTATTTTAGGAGATATAACTTTTTCGATTTTTTCCCCTTTTTAGCCTCTTAGAGGCAAAGGTTCCAAAAGTCCCTTCTTTTTCGACGTATACATCAAAAAAGGTACCCACTGTTTAAATTTTATCAAAATCGTTAGAGCCGTTTTCGAGATAGCCATTATATATATATATATATATATATATATATATATATATATATATATATATATATATAAAACAACTCATATTATTTAAGTACAAATTTTTAAATTTGAAATTTTTTTCATGAATCTTTGGCATTTTTTATTTTATTTTTTGCTTTAAAATTTAAAACGATTCATGAAAAAAATTAAATTCTAAAATTTGTACTGAAATCGTATGAGTAGTTTTACAAAAAGTCTATTATTTTCCGATCTCCCATGGGCCAACTTATAAAATTGCTATGCTTTGAAAAAAATCTTGAAAAAATAAACTTTGGACCGCCATAAGATCTTAACCAAAGCGAAATTAAAAATTTTGAAGAACTCTGAAAATTGTATGAGCTACGAGAATGTAAATGGGCTAAACTCAAACAGTTTTAATTCCTTCAACTCGAATAGTTTTTGTACTCTCAGGAATTCGGAAAATCTAATTACAGATTTTGAACTCCCAAAACTTCAGGTATACTGAACACAGTGTCTTAGTAGCGCAAGTTTGCGCTTCTAAGCATATTTGGTATTAAAATATAAAAAACGTCAAAAAAACGATTGAAGCATTCACGTTTTTTTCATATTTCGTCTTCTTCATTTGTTTCAACATTTGGATCCAAGTCATTGTTCTTGAACTTGAACATACAATTTTTCAAAATACCGGTTTTTCGTGAAGCACACTCGCAAATATGTATGAAAATTCCTAAACTACCGTGTAAACCAAGTTTTTTGCCATTTAGCACCTAATAGGAAAAGCGCACAAAAAAAAAACATTTTTTGCAAAAATTTTATGAAGGTTTTGAAAATTGTGCAAAAAAGTGCATATTGCTTTTAATGTTTTTAGATATTAAATTGAGAGAAAATCACATAAGGCATGAAAGCGATGTCATTTGCAACCGATTTGCATCAAAAGTTTGTCAAAAATCTCTTTATTAGCTGAGAACGCGAAGGTTTTGTCTAAAAACATGTCAATAAAGCACATCGCGAATTTTGCTCAAAATCAATTAGGAATGGTCTTAAAACTATTCTTTAATAAAGCTTTACCTTAGATCTAAAGCGCACCAAAATATTTAAAGGATCGTTAATCCTTGGACCACCTAATAAAACTTATATTTAAATAAAAAATTCTTTTAAATTAAATTTGTCCATAAATTAAGGCAGCAGAATTTCACTAACAGCCTGTTTTTGAAACTACAATTTTTTCAAATTGTACGTCAACTTCCGAAAAAATTGAACTTTTGGTTTTTGAAATTTTTTTTTGAGTGAAACGAAAAAAAGCTTTTAAAATTTTGGTTCGTAAATGAAATGTATAAACGAAAGTAAACGCCTGGGAAACAAAAAAACGGTTATTTATTTTTTTTGCTTAGGACTTGAACACAATACAATTCATTGTGTTGAAACTAGGAAAAGGTTATGGGAGGGGGAAAAGGTTGCGGGGGAATAGGTAGTGTTTGCGGACATTTGATTTAAACTTCCCTATATTGCAAGTGGTTGGAAAAACTTCTGCGGGAAGCAAATTCTACATATGAACTGTACGGCTAGCGTATCGTCTATCTGTAGAGTATCGTCTGTCTACTGGTTAATCGACTACAAAAGGATGAGTTTTAATAGATAGATGTGTATTGCGTATGAAAGTTAATGTATCGAGAACGAGTTTCCTGATTTCGTTAGAGCACATTCCAAAGTAGTAACAGTAGAACAATTGAGTTGGATAACCTACTGTTACCGATGAGCACTTTTGCTCTCTCCTGTACTCGGTCAAGAACTTCCAAAATAAACTTTGAAAATCAGTCCATACATGAGAGTTGTTTTTTAACCGGTACGCAATACTTGTTTCGGAATGGGGTCTATGTAAGAGTGTAAGAGAGGGCGAAAGTGCTCATTGATGTCAGCATGGTATCCAACTTTATTGAACGACTGGAGTGTCACACTTTTCTATCGTTTTTACTTTGGAATTTGCCCTAACGAAATTAGGGAATTCGTTCCCAAACTCAAATCTTCTTACGCAATACATGTCTCAGAATAGGGTCTTTGCAGGAGCTACTTGACCGAGTGCAGGAAAGGGTGAACGTGCTCGTCGGTATACAATTCTATTGAGCCACTGGAGTGTCACAATGTTCTATCGTTTCTAGTTACTTTGGAATCCAGTCTATCGAAATCAGGGAACGTGTTCCTAAAACCCAAACTTTTTTACTTAATACTTGTCTTTCTCATACGCAGAACATCATTAAAAAAATGTTTAATTTAATTTTGAAAAAAAAATGTTAAATTTTTTTATTTTTTGTTCTTATTTATTTTTGATTTTATTTAATTTTAGGGTTTACATCATTTTACAAAAGTCTTAAGTTTTACAGGAAAAGCTTTCAGAAAATTAATAAAATATTTCATGGCAATACTATTATTTGATATTTCATTACGAAGCTTTTACTTCCAAAAGAAAAAAGAAAATTAACTCAATTTAGAGCTTAATCGTTAGGCTAGTATTCGATTGCCTTCTAACGTATGACAGTTTTGTGAACAGGCTGTAAGACTCACATTTTGACAAATTTCGCTAAAATCGCGGTTAAAAAAATATTGTTAAAAAAAAATCTTTTTTTTCTAATAGAACCCCAAAAAAAAATTTAGTGTATGATAAAAAATTTTTTTAATTCCAAAAATTAATACTATTTGATTTTTGTCCATATACATAGGGCGTCTCGAAAAAAAAAACGTTTGCCGTACACCACCGAATATAAAGTACTGCTTTGAGGCAGTTTCGAAAAAAATGTTTAATATTTTTTTGATGCACATTAAAGTGTGATATATACATGTTTTTGTCTCGAGGAGACCAATATTTTGCTTTAATACATAGTCTCAATTCATACAATAAGAACTAACAAAATTAATGTAAAATTCAAAAATTTGAACTAATCATGTCTTGAAACGATCAAAGTTTACTATATTTTGGACGACTCACGAATTCAGATCCAATGTGGCCCATGCGTTGCTAATCAGTGACAGCCTTGGCAGATTCTTGTACTACATGAACAAAACGCTCGGTGTTGTGTGAATGGCATAGATAAGCTGTAAAAATAAATACAATTAGCAAATAATACTATCAAAAGAAAGAATGTTCCTTATTTTAAACTGGTATTTCGATTATTTCATTGGAAAACTTCAATGCTTCTAGCTGTTCTTGCATATAGAACTGCAAGCAATTTTTTTTAAATAATCATATCGAATTATGAGTCACTCTCGAAGTTTATAAAATTCAGAAATTGTGGGCCGAAAATTTGACGAATGCCTACCGTTGCTTCATTTCTGGCTGATAGAATCTTTGTATAGCCATCTGAACGTACTAGCGGATCTTGGTCTGTTATCATCGACAACAAAATATTTTCAGGGTGAAAAAAAGTTGGCGTTATTTTCTATGGGCCAACGAACGTCGTCCGATGATATAACGAAAAATGTATTTTGGCTATCCGAATGAGCGGCAAAACAAAAGTTGCTTGTTTTTAATAGTTAGGTTGGAATTATCGAAAAACTTCCTTAGTAAAAGTATAACGATTTTTTAAGAGCTTTAATTTTCTGATATTAGGGTATTACATTAGGGTGGTAGGAACTGAGGTCTGATGAATGAATACAACAACTGGATATCTGAGACCAATGAGTATTAAAGCAAAATATTGGGATGCTCGAGAGAAAGATTTAAGATCCGACTGTAAATGCCGAAGATATAACTAAAAATATATTTTGTCGACCCCAATGTGCGGCAAAAAAAAATTAAAAAAAATTTGTTCGAAACTGTCTTACAACAATAAGTCGAGACGCTCTAATATACATCGGTTGAAGTCAGCTGAATATTGTGAAACAAAAATTTATGGTAAAATTGTTAAAATTTAAAGATTTATGTATCAAAGATATTTTAACAGGAAAAATGTAGGTATCAGTTTTATTTAAGTCTGAGATCTTGTTTTTGCTTAAAAGAAAAAAAGTTTATTGCATACGTAGCTTGGGAGATATAAGCGCATCTAAATTGTCCTATAAAATTTAGGATTGGCTGTTTTCGTTGGAGAAAAAGTCAGTTAGCTCGGTTTACCTCGGTGCTCTCAGTCTAATGAAATAAAAGGCAAAAGGCTTTTCTTTTTCTTTTAGCAAAAAAAAAAAAAAAAAATCTGCAACTTTTGTCAATCTTTTAAAAAAATCAAAATTTAGTAAAAAAAAGTAAGGAATATTGCTTATAATAAAAAAGCATTGCATACCTTCAGGCTTAAATTTTAAATAAAATTGCAGTTATTAATACTAACATTAGTTTAAATTACATTATCTTGAGATTTACGAAGTACCTCTTGGAGTCCATGGATTAAAATAAAAACAAGTAGAGTTCTTTCTTGGATAAACTTAAAGGCATGTGACGAATTTCACTAAATTTTATTGAGAAATAAGGCGAATTTTTAGGAATAAAAATACTCGAATTAATTGGGGTCCAAGGCAGGTACCCTAAGAAGTCGACGGATTTCAACCAAAATTAGTAGTGCTCTTTCTTGAATCAAAAAATAATAGTGTGCCGAATTTTATCAAATTCTATTGAAGATTGTGGGTAATACATTGAGAAGGAAACTAAGTAAAAAAAAAAAAAATGCGATTCCAAGGGACGTGCCCCAAGGAGTCATTGGATTTCAACCAAAATTAGTAGGACTCTTTTCTGGATCAAAGAATAAAAGTGTGCTGAATTTAATTAAATTCTATTGAAAATTGCGGTTTATACACTGAGAAGGAAAATAAGTGAAAAATGGGGGTCCAAAGGAGGTACCCCAAGGAGTCGACGGATTTCAACCAAAATTAGTACAGCTCTTTTTTGGATCAAACAATAAAAGTCTGCCGAATTTTATCAAATTCTATTGAAAATTGCGGATTATACATTGAGAAGGAAAACAAGTGAAAAAATGGGGTTCCAAGGGAAGTACCCCAAGAAGTAGACGGATTTCAACCAAAACTATTAGAGCTCATTTTTGGATCAAAAAATAGAAGTGTATCAAATTTTATCAAATTATGCTGAAAATAGCGTTTTATACATTAAGAATAAAAATAAGTCAAAAAATGGGGGTCCAAGGGTGGCAACCCAAGGAGTTGACGGATTTCAAGCAAAACTAGTACAGCTCTTTTTGGGGTTAAGTAATAGAGTTGTGACGATTTTCATGAAATTCTGGTGAAAAAATGGGGGTCCAAGGGTGGTACCCGAAGAAGTAGACGGATTTCAAAGTTTTTTTTTTGAATTTTTTTTAGTTACGAGGGCCGTTCGGAAACTCCTTAGCCTAGCACAAAAAGCGTGCTACAAACAGAAAAAAGTTAAGTGTTTTGGAAATTTCCATCTCTGCTATAAACACATGTTAAATTTTGTTTCGATCTGGTAACTGCTTCATATAGAAACAGGTGTTCACAAAAGACGCATCCGCTATTTTTTACAATGGAAAAATTAGAAATACGTGGTGTCATTTAATGTTTACATAAAAAAGGTTTATCGGGACAAGAAATTCATAATGATATGGTGAATGTGTTAGGTGAAAGTGTTCCTTCATATGCAACAGTAAAAAATTGGGTTGCTGATTTTAAACGTGGTCGTACAAGGCTTGAAGATGAATCACGTAGTGGACGTCCAAAAACAGCAACAACAACAGAAATTGTAGCGAAAGTGCATGATATAGTATTAAATGCTCGACGAATAAAAGTGTGTGAAATAGCTAATATCATGGGCATCTCAAATGATCGAGTCCATTTCATTTTGCATGAAGAACTACAGATGAAAAAGCTTACTGCAAGATGGGTGCCGCATTTGCTAACAGTCGACCAAAAACGAATAATAATGAACATTTCTCAAGCTTGTTTGGATCGTTTTAAGCGAAATAAAATGGATTTTAAGCGTCGTTTCATAACTGTTGATGAGACATGGATCCACCACTATACTCCAGAGACAAAGGAACAATCCAAACAATGGAAGTGCCCCAAAGAAGGCAAAAGCAATTCAATCGGCTGGTAAGGTTATGGCAACGGTTTTTTTTTGGACTTCAAAGGTATTTTATTGATTGACTATCTGCAAAAGGGTAAAACAATAAATTCAGAGTACTATTGCAACCTTTTGGATCAATTTAATGTACAAACTCGAAAAAAACGTCCTGGCTTACAACACATAAAAGAATTTTTCATCAAGATAACGCAGCAGCGCACAAGAGTGTTTTAACGATGGCTAAAATCAACGAATTAAAGTACGAGTTGCTTGACCATCCACCTTATTCTCCTAATCAGAGCTGCCAGATACTTTTTGGTCACCATCCCCAAATTTTAAAATGTTTAACCCCAAAAATCCCCAATTCATAAAAAAGCGTATTTTATTCAATTAAATCAAAAAATCGATTTTATTAACATAAAAATAGTTTTGTATGCTTGCAATCATTACAAATTTAAATAATAAAATATTAGAAATCTAGTATTTCGTAAGCTTCAGAATCATCAAATTCTTGAGAATTAGATGAGTAAAACTATATATGTACAAGTCTAGTTTCGCACCAGTCAAGTTTGGCTCATGGAGTCTTAAGTTTGTATTATGAAAAGTTCATAGAATTGAAATTGAGAACAAGCTTACGAAAATTTTGAAAATTTGTATGAAATTTGAGGAAAATAAAATGGAAACTGATGAAGAATAACAGTAAATTTTTTTAAACATTTCAGTTGTCGGTTGAAATTCTTGGCAACAAATTTTGATATTATTATGTTTTGTTGTTTTTGTTAAACTGAAAGAAAGTTTGTAAAAGAAAGTTTATTTCGTTGAGTTTCATAGACATGAATTGGGAGTATTCTCGTTCACTGAATTTGTTGGTTGAGATATTGGGTTTATACATTTTTGCATGTCAAAGTAATTGTTGCTTGAAAATATTTAAATTATCTGTTAATTTAAATATGGGATGCAATTTTTATATCAAGAAACGAATCATCCTTTATTACAAAATATTTTCCTTTCCCCAAAAAATCCCCAACAAATTTGAGTGAATCCCCAACAAAATCCCCAAGTCCCAAACCAAATTTTTTCGCCTTTTTGAAGATTGAAGATCCCCAACTTTGGGGCCAAAACCCCAAATCTGGCAGCCCTGCTCCTGATTTAGCACCCAGTGACTTTTACCTGGTCCCAAATCTAAAAAAATTCCTTGCTGGCAAGCGTTTTACCTCAAATGAAGATGCAATTACAGCTGTAAACCACTATTTTGAAGACCTTGAAGAAAACTATTTTAATCAAGGGATAAAATTGCTAGAAAAGCGTTGGACTAAGTGTATTGAAGTTTCAGGAGACTATATTGAAAAATACAAATATTTTTAAAAAACTAACTATTCTCTTTCATTGGTAGGCTAAGAAGTTTCCGAACCGCCCTCGTATACCAACACTCATGCTAGAAACACAATCACGGCTACAGGCTACAACCTGTCAAAATTAGGTTACACTCATTTAAATGGGAATACATATTTTAGCGTCGGCACAGCTACACGACTACCGACCACCGTTGTAGCTGTAGCCAAGATTAAACTAATTTCTATTTTGATTGGCGACAATAACAGATTTAGTGCTGTCAACAACATAGAATATTGAAATAAATGAGCGACTTAAACCACTTAACTTTATTTACAATAATTATGAAGGAAATTGAAATAAACTATTAATTGTACTTATCAAATATTTATATATATAATGTATATAATAATATCTGATAAGTATATGATATAAAAATGTATATTTATATAACTCTGCCTCAATAAAATTACATTTTTAAGAAGTTAATTTTTAAACTATCATAATTCACACGCTTCATGTGCTAGAGCTACCTAGTTTAGGTTATATAAAAGCCCAATATGTCCTGTATAAAATCTATTATTTAAAAGAGCATACTTATGTCTATGTTTTATAATATGCTGTTTTATAATATGCGTATTTTTATTAAAAAGTTTCGGTTGTAAAAATAATTTTTTAGGACATGGGCTCTTAATCCATTATAAATCGAAAGAATATCTATATCATTTGAAAGGTATTTTTAGTAACTTTTGTTTGATGCCAAAAAGGTAATATCGGATATAAGTTTCTAAAGTTATGCCCTATAATTTCAAAAATTCAAAAAGCTCATAACTCTCAAACTATAAGTGATTTCACAAAAATTAAAATTTTTTGATTTATATATACTATCAGGTACGAGAAAACCGTTGACATCGGCGGTTGATTACTAAAAAGGATTTATGTAATTTCTATGAAAATATAAATCGTTATTTTGCCCATCTTATAAATGCGATATTGGCATCACTTAAAGCAGCTGTTTCTATTATAGACATTTTGATTTAATTTTATTTTATTAAATTTGTTATTTTTTCTATCTGTTGGCTTTTGTTTTATTTGGTAAGTTTATTATAACTTATTGTTTATTTGTTATTAATAAACAATTTTCAGCCATTATTTTAAAAAACAAATTAAAAATGTTTATAGTCCAAGCGTCAAAAATCTATATCAGCTGTTTTCGATGCAGTAGCCGTCTTAAAAATAATTAAGTAGCTGACTATAATGCTAGAAACACAATCACGGCTACAGGCTACGGGCTACAACCTGTCAAAATAAGGTTACACGCATTTAAATGCGAATAAATTTTTTAACGTCGGCACAGCTACACGACTACCGACCACCGTTGTAGCTGTAGCCAAGATTAAACTAATTTCTATTTTTATTGGCGACAATAACAGATTTAGTGCTGTCAACACCATATAATAATGAAATAAATGAGCGATTTAAACCACTTAACTTTATATACAATAATTAAGATGAAGGAAATTGAAATAAACAATTAATATATTTATCAAATATTTATATATATAATGTATATTATAATATCTGATTAATATATGATATAAAAATTTATATTTATATAAATAAATAAATAATAAATAAATAAATAAAAGTATATTTTTAAGAAGTTCATTTTTAAACTGTCATAACTCACACGCTTCATGTGCTAGAGCTACGTAGTATAGGTTATATAAAACCTAATATGTCCTGTATAAAATCTATTATTTAAAAGAGCATACTTATATCTATGTTGTTTCAAGATATGCGTATTTTTATAAAAAAATGTCGGTTGTGAAAATAAGTTTTTAGAATATGGGCTTTTTAACCATTATAAATCGGAAGAATATATCATTTGAAAAGTATTTTTAGTAGCTTTTGTTTGATACCAAAAAAGTTAATATCGGATGTAAGCTTCTAAAGTTATGCCCTACAATTTTTAAAATTTAAAAAGCTCATAACTCTCAAACTATAAGTGATTCCACTAAAATCATTCTATTAGAATTTTTTGATTTATATATACTATCAGGTACATGAAAACTGTTGATATCGGAGGTTGATTACTAAAAATGATTTATGTAATTTCTGTCAAAATATAAATCGTCATTTTGCCCATCTTATAAATACAAACATTGGCATCACTCGTAAGCAGCTGTTTTTATTGTGGACATTTTGATTTATTTTGTTTAATTTTTCTATCTGTTTGTTTGGCTTTTGTTTTATTTGGTAAGTTTATTATAACTTTTTCTTTATTTATTATTAATTTTTCTTAATATATTTCAGGTATGGACTTGGATGAAATAATAATAGAGGAAGTCCATTATTTTAAAAAACAAATTAAAAAAATGTATGGTCCAAACGTCAAAAATCTATATCAGCTGTTTTCAATGCAGCTGCCGTCTTAAAAATAATTAAGTAGATGACTACAAGGCGACTGTTGCAGCCAACCACTTTTGTAGTCGGTGTTCGTGTAGCCTGCTGTCGTGATTGTGTTTCTAGCATAAGGCTACTGTTGCAGCCAACGACTTTTGTAGTCGGTGTTCGTGTAGCCTGCTGTCGTGATTGTGTTTCTAGCATAAGGCGACTGTTGCAGCCAACGACTTTTGTAGTCGGTGTTCGTGTAGCCTGCTGTCGTGATTGTGTTTCTAGCATCAGGGTATACCCCTAAAATGTGCTGCATTGTGTTTATCTTAAATCTGAGACATATTTAATTTGAAAATTTTGATAACATGTGGAAATGGTAAAATTAGAAAATCTAAATTTCAATAAGAAACAAATTTTTGTTTTTTTTGTGAGTTTTTGTAATTAAATTGTATTTATTATTATTCATTACCGTTACTGATACAAACATTTAATAGAATAAATATAAATAAAGTAGATTATATTTGTTATTAAAAAATATTTATGTTGTTTTTTTTTTGGTTTTGGTTTTTTGTTTTCAATAAAATTATAAAAAAAAGAAACATTAACTTGTTGAATAAAATAGTAATAAATATACGATTATGTATTTATGTAATTAATTAAAAATTAACACTGTTGATAATTATATGCATAATAATTATTTTAATAAATTAATTAAAAGTTTGGTTTTTCTTTTCAAAACTGATTTGAAGTAAAATTCAATAAATAGAAACAAAATAACAATAAAAATACAAAATGTATTTCTTTCTTTTTTTTAAATAATTAATATGTAATAATTAAAATATGAACAATAAATATAAATAGTAAATATGTAATATAAATATATTATAAGTTTTTTTTTGGTTTTGTTTTGGGTTAAATCAGGGTTATTTCAAATTTTTGAAAAACTTTCAATATGGTTTCAAAATTTTTTCAAAAAAACGTTATATTTTGAATTATTTCAAAAGAGAGTTAGAGAGAGTTTATACGATTAATTTTAGTTCGGGGGAGAGCAGATATTTTTGTTTTGTTTCTATAAAAAAAATATGATTATTTTAGTGTTAATAATAAAATAAAATGTTGATGTTTTCGTTAACAAACTAGGCTTTTTTTTCAGACGATTCTACAACAGAGATGGAGATGATTAATTGCTATAAAATTAATTTTATTTAGATTAAATTTAAATTAATTAAATAGTTAGTAATTGTTGTCGTTGTTGTTGTTTTATGATTTTATTAATTAATTGGTTTAGTTTCATTTTACACATTAGATACATTCCGATACCATTTTTAGTTTTAAGATTTTTTTATAATTCTTTTTTTTTTAATAGATAATTTTGCATTTGTTTTCATGTTTTTTTGATCTTAAATCATGTCATAGTTGTTAAATTAAAAAAAAAGATTCGATTTTCAAATAAAACTAAAAATTGAACTTAAAAAAAAAACTAAAAGAAAATTTTAGTTAAGGGTTAGGGGGAGTTAATAAATAAAATAACAAAATTAATTAAAAAAAAAACAAAAATATTATTTATGCATGTTGTTGTTGTTGTTAATTTTTAACAATTCTTCTAATAAATATTTAATAATATTTATTTATTTAATTGTTTATTTATGTAGTATGTTGTGCTTTTTTTTTCTTTAAATTTTCTCTATGTTTTGTTGTAAAAGTAACTCATTAAAAATAGTTTATAAATTAAATAATAGTATTAACTTAATAAGGTAGTACTTATGTTTTTGGTTTTATTTTATTATTGTTGTTAAAATAAAAAACAGCGAAGACATTTACATTTAATAAATTTAGTTTTTTTCTTTACAATTCTTATTTTTTGATTTCTTTTTTTTAATTATTTTTTTTTTCTATAGTTGTTTTTTTTTACCCCATTGGTATTAACAATTTTTTAGGCAGCTTTACAGAGGACCGAATAGATAGACAGCTGGATGATTATCGGCAGTGTTACCCAAGAATTGGGCATAGAGTTCCTTGTAACGATCCAAGTTCAAACCGCCAACTTTTCTATCTTCATCCTGAAAGTAGGCAAAAGAAATGATAAAATGAGTTAGTGCTGCTAATATGAGATTTCTTAAAAAGCTTTAAAAAGTTCATCAAAACAAGAAAGATTTGTAATACACAAATGAAAAAAACCTTATTAAAAAACAAGTAAGAAAGTGCTAAAGTCGGTCAAGCCCGCCATACGATACCCTTCAACACTAAGGTCAAAGATTTTCTTTTTCCTGCATAAAGACAAATATTTGCTAAATTTTGCCATCATACAAACATTTTCTAAAAACTTATATATTTAAGCTGTTTCCGGCATTTGGACTTATATAAGAGTCAGGGTCATATGTGGACCGATTATCTCGAAGTTTGGCAAATTGATTACAGTTTTTACAAAAATTATGTATGCGAAAAATAATATAAAATTCTAATTATCTTCAGATTTACGAGCGTTCTAGTGATTTTTGTCTCATTTAAGGCTTTTTGACAGAAGAGTTTGTATGGGAGCTATGGTCAAATGTGCACCGGTTTTAACAAAATTTGGTACAGTGATTTTGGTTTACATAAGCAGTATTTGTTTTAAATTTCTTTAAAAAATATTGATATTTGTGGCCAATATATCAATTCCGGGAAGTGGGACCTATGGGAGGTACCATAAATAATGGACCTCTTTTGACGAATTTCAATAGCCATAGTCACACTATCAAGAAAATTATCTGTGCCAAATTTCATTAAATTATCTTTAAAATTGCGACCTGTACTTTGATTACATGGTTTACATGGGCGTCCAGCCAGCCGTCCAGACGGACGGACTGACATCGCTAAATCGACTCAGAAAGTGATTCTAAGCCTATTGGTACACTAAAAGGTGGGTCTAAGACAAATATTTCTATGCGTTAAATACATCAACACAAACTTATAATACCCTTTCCACCTATGGTGGTGAAGGGTATAACAAGTAAGAAAGTATAATAGCCCGTCGCACGATGGCTCAGAATCAATTTTCATTGGCCACAACCTTTATTTTTTTCAATATAGTAGATTCTTAAAATTTGTATGCCATCAGAAAAGAAACAGATCACAACTAAGGTAGTCGAGAAATGTTGTCAAAATATGTTGATTGGACTGTCGTTTTTAACAAATGGTATTCGTGCACCCTGTTTAATTTTTAGTTAGGGTGTAATGTAATAAATTTGAAAGGCTGATCGAGCTATGCTTGTTGTGGATGGCACTATTTTCAATCATAAATTACAGCATAAAATAACCTGAATTTCGCCGAATGTCATTACTAAGAATCAAATCGACCATATTTTAATAAACTCTAAGTGATGATCATCTTTACTTGATGTACGCTGGAGGCGCGGAGCAGATATAAATAGCGACCATCATTTAGTAATGTGCAAAATTCGACTAAAGGTTGCGGCTCTGAGGTCTGATACGGTGAAATCAGATCGGAAAAACATCGGAATATATTTATAACTTCCATAAGGAATCGGCTTCCAGATGTAATAAACAACAACGGTGCTTGTATTAATGGAATTTCTAGGTGTGTCACACTAACGTACAATGAAGTTGGTCAATAAACCCTAGGGTTTAAAGATCATAAAAGGAAAATTTGGATAGCACAACGCAGAATCTTAAAAAATACAATGTAAAATGAAAACGGAGAAGATAAAGTCCTCAGTGCAACATATCGTGATCTATACAATAACGTAAAGAAAGACTTCTTTCAAGAGACAAGAAAATGTGGATAGAACAGCAAACGAGCCAAGCTGAATCAGCTGCAATCAAAGGCGGTATGAAGACTTCATATAATATATCAAGGGCGTTGTGTGACAAACCTACTTACACTAACAGTCCCATCTTGATTAGTAGTGGTACACTTATTTCAACTTCGGATGCACAACTAATACGCTGGATGGAACACTTCAAGTCAACACTTTACAACCCTATCGGATAAACACCACTAGGTAAAGTGCATAATGAAACCAGCCATGACAGTATATTCAATGGAATTACAGACAATCCACCAACAATACAAGAAGTGAAGAACGACATTAAAAGCCTTAAGCGCAACAAGGCCCCGGGCACAAAGATCATGCAAATTCGTCGACACACATCAATGTAGATAATGAGGTTATTGGATGTGTAGGTACCTTTAATTATCTTGGTAGTCTGGTATCTACAAAAGGTGGCGCCGACGAGGATATTGAATCTCGTATTAATATGTCAAAATCTGCATTCGGCATTCTTCGAGCTGTCAAGTCCATCTTGTATTACGGTTGCGAAACTTGGAAACGTACAAAAGCCATCGAAAAGCGCCTACGAACCTTTGCAAATAAATGATTGCGGCAAATTCTTAATATATGATGGCCGAATCGCATAAGAAATGAAGATATAAATATCATGAAAAAATATTTTATATGTGTTTTATTTACGTTAACTTTTGAAACCCCAAATGTAAATATAAACCGGTTTTCTTGATTTAGAGTTTTCTAGAAAAAGAACAAAATTTTGAATATTTTACAAGCGATAAAAGTATAGTGCCGCCCCAGTACAATCTAGGCTTTCCAGGTTTAAAACTTAAGCTCCCCAACACTTCTGCTATATGAACAGAAAATTTTTAAAATCGACCCCACGGTTTAGAAGTTATGGACTTATTTCCATTCTATTTTTCCACCATGCCACTGTACTTCGGTCAGGCTGGACCTACGTTGATATCGGTATATGATACCCCTGTTTTTGTGATTTTCGCTGCATTTTAGAGACTTTTGACAGAAGGAAATCTGGTATAGGTTTGGTTTCTCACAAATGAGATTTCGGCCTCAAATTTCTGTATATTTTCATGAAAGTTTCGTTGAAATCAGTCCATATTTGACCATAGTTGTTCACATACTTGTTCACATTTCACCTAAACTCTAATATAAGTGGCTTGGTGCTAAAATGGCCAATGTCAATTTTTTGCTGTTTTGAGTTAATCTTTGCATTAGATTCTCTTCTTTACCGTCTTTTATTTGGTATCAACAGCTTAACTCTAGCTTAACTCAGAACAGATTTATAAGGGGTCTTCTGGACAATGTTACTAAGAATATTTTCCCGAAAATATTTTTTTTCACATTGGCGCTTTTGGCATCAAGCCACAGATATAAGACTTTAAGAAAAAGTGGTGAAGGGTATCATTTAGTCGTGCTTGACCGACTATAACACTTCCTTACTTGTTTATTCCAATAATCTTCTGATTAAACAATTTATTGATTTCAATTTTTTTTTTCTAAAATTTGATTTTATCATGTCTTTGGAAAAATTCATAAAAAATATAAAATCTTAAAACTAAGATCATACTTACAGTCAATAAGGACTCGAAAGCCTTATCAATAGGCGCAACATCATCAATAGCCATTCTAGTAATGCAGTTGTAACGGTATTCGTCAATGCCAACGATACCGTCGCTGTTGATGTCAAGAATTTTGAAGTTAGATTCAATAAATGCTTTCATGGCCTAAAATTAGTTATAAAGAAATAAGAAAATGTACAGAAGATGGAATTTTAATAATTAACAAACCTGTGGGAAATCACTGTATTTCTTGCCAACGCAGGTCTTCTTTACGGCACCTTTGAATTCGGCATTGGAGATTTTACCATCCTTAAAGAAAATAATATTGGAAAGAAATAGTTAATGTAGTTATTTTGTTCAAAATAATTATGTTATTAAAATTTAAGTATTATAATCGTCTTCGTCTCTAAGAAATATCTGTTAAAATACCTTATCATCATCAGCAATATCGGAAATTTCTTTCCATAAATTCTTCATTAAAGTTCTGTATTCAGCCAAACGGGAAGCGCTGCAGTCGCCCTTGCCTTCAACAACGCAGGCTCTGACAGCCATGCACTGGAAGTCGTTTTCGTCTAGGACACCATTGTTGTCGATATCTAAAATGAAAAGATATAGGTAAGGTAAGTTTGATTTTTTATAACAATTTTTGAAGTTACATAAAATAGTTTTTGATATAGTTTTTATAAACACTGTGAGTCCGTAATTGTGTAAATTTGATTAATTATGTTTTCAAAAAAATTATAACATCAAAAATTAACTAAGCCAAATTAATTAATTAAGCCAAAATTAATAGTTTTTGAACAGTTTCATCTTTTAGATTTTTAATCAAGTTTAAATAAAAAATTGCGCGATTTTTTATTTCAAATTTTAACCTTTTTATTTAAAAGTTTTAAATTTTGAATTAAAACTTAGAACAAGGTTGCCAGAACTAAAAAAAAATTGTATGCATTTTCTTTTGGGGCAGTGCAAATGCATAACTAAATATTGCCCCAAAAATTGGGTCATTTTTCATTTGTTACTTTAGGGTCATTTTTTCTGGGTGATATTTCGCAGAGCCAGATTTAAAACCATTCCTGATCAATTTTGTACTAAGTTAGCGCTTCAGTGAAATATTTTTTTGATAATACCTTCGCGTTCTCAGCTAATAAAGAGATTTTTGGGAAATCGACTCGTGCCTTATGTGATTTTATCTTAGTTTAATATCTAAAACCGTTAAAAGCAATAAGCACTTTTTGCACAATTTTCAAAATTATAATAAATTTTGAAAACATTACGTTCAAGTTTTCGTCATTTACACCTGTCGTATGTTATACCTATATGGAGTACATTAATGAGATATCAAACGATGCAAAACTGAAAGATCTACCAATCCTTAACCCTTTATTCTTTGAATTTCTTGAGGCGGACGAAAATTATGCGAAAAAACTCAAAAAGTTTTGAAACGTGCTTCAAATTTTAGCAGCCATTAAGTAGTATTAGATGTATCAAAATTCAAATTTAGAGGGCAATGGATTCATTCCCCAAGTGTAGTCTTCAATAAATTTTTTTACGTTTTTTAAATTTTCATGCCAATTACCCTAAGAAGTGCAAACTTGCGCTTCTAAGATTTTGTGTTTAATATACCTAAAGTCTTGGGAGTTTAAATCTGTAATTAGATTTTCCGAACTCCTAAGAGTACACAAATTATTGTATATATATGTATAGCTTCGTAATCGGTGACAAATTGAGAATCTATATTTAGGAGCCTGATATATTGGTATATACCAACAAAAGCCATTCGGGCTCAAAGTACTTTAAAATAGTCATTTGTTTTTCAGGCCTTAAAATTAATGAAACGTCGAACGATCAATTCTTAGAAAATTTAGACTCATTGAAAGGGACCTACGTTTAAACGCCGGCTCCGAACGGCAAAGGCATTAGTTAGAGAAGTTTTACTCAATAGCCAGTGGTTAGCTGAGTAATGAGGTGAACCGCTTTTTTAAATTTGTTTCAAGAGGGTCTGGCCGGGGATCGAACATGGTACCTCAGGTATGCTAGGCGGATGACTAACCTGCTATACCACGGCCTCTTGCTTTATTATTTTAGAGAACTTTTGGATATCAATGA
This sequence comes from Stomorhina lunata, assembly GCA_933228675.1. Classification (NCBI taxonomy): domain Eukaryota; kingdom Metazoa; phylum Arthropoda; class Insecta; order Diptera; family Rhiniidae; genus Stomorhina; species Stomorhina lunata. The sequence goes on along the minus strand of OW121741.1, from coordinate 43,880,645 downwards.
ACAACACTTTTTAGATTCATGACCCACTAAGTCGGGATCAAACTTATGGAAGTCAAGTAAAAGAAAACTAGTAAAATATAGTCACCACTGTAAAACCTTATGATGTCTGCAGGTTGGCAACGAATGTCTTGCTCTATCCCTTTCAGACCTGACGCAACAGTGTGTGAAAATATACAGGCATGACACAAATTCCGTTCGGAATTGAAACCATTCCGTAGTTGAAATCCGATCGAAATCTGTTTTATGTTCTATAAATTTCAAATAATGTTTAAAGCCCTAAAACATTAGAAAACACAATTTTTCCAATTGAAATCAGTAATTATGTGATGGAAATCTATTGCTTTCAAATCCATCGATTTCAAATATATTTTTAGATAATTTTCCCCATTTCTTCAAAAAATTCAAACCAAATGAAAGATAAGCTATCAGTCAAGAGTTAAGTTGAAATTTTCATTTTTTTGGGGGAAATAACCGAAAATGATCTGAAACATATATCAGATATCGATTCCTTCCACTTCCGAACAGAATTGAGTTCCGTGTCATGTATGATTATGTTTTATCATTTTTATATTCTTCAAGGGCTTTCAGGACATGCACAATTGATGTATCTCGGTAGATTTTCATTATAATACCGACATTTTATTGCATGAAACGATTTAAAAAAAATTATAATTTTTTTAGTTAATATACATATATATATTCACGTCATTAACTGTAAATGATTAATACTTTTTTAATTAAAGACACAACTTTCGCGGCACATTTTGCTAAAATTGAAATGTGACTGAAGAATTTCGCAATAATTCAAGTAATGGTAAATAAAATAGAAGATAAATATGAGAAGCAAGTGTAAAAAACAATCAGCACAGTGCCAGATCACTTCACATTGGGCTAATAGAAGCAAAAATATTGAAACAAAAAATCCACCCGCACAATCGATGCATCACAGTCTGAAAGGGCTATATCTTTATTATTTCACTACTTAAATAGTAATGTACATAAAGTTATCAGAGCTTTAGGATACTCCTTTAAAAAGATCAAAAACCTCGCATTATTACTTATTTTACAAACTCAATCATTACGAATTATGTTTGTAAACCACAAGTAAAGGCTCAGATTATCAACGGAACAAAAGCAAACACAAACATTTTTCAGTTTCATCTTTCTTCACTTCCCACATTCCCACTTCCACATTCCCACAACCAACCATCGAAACGCGTTGTTGAATTGGTTATCCCCCAAACATTTTTTGGCTTTTATCAATAAATTTGTTTGTTACATTATTAAATAAATGTAACGGATCGAGATCGAATGCAAATAATCATTCTTTTTGATTCATATTTTATTAAAACCTAGAAGAATAAAGAAGAGCTGATCCAATCAAAATAGTTGGGTATATAAAGTGAACAAAGATCGATGATGCTTTAGAAGACTGACAACTGATGTAGAACATATGGAGATCATATATTTCTAAGAGTTATTCAAGATCAAATTTATGGTCTTGTGAACTTTTCGATTATCCGGTAAGATTCCCTTTTAAATCTATTCTAATGTAAAATGAAACTTAATGGAAAGCACTATCAATCACTATTTCACTAAGCTACAAGTCTACAATTACAAGTGTTTTTGCCTGTAAAATTGTGAACTTGTAAAAAATTGTGTTCCATTAAAATACAATTACAAATTTGTAGCTACAAGTGATTTTTACAATTTACAAGTTTACAAGTCATACTTCTACAAGTGGTTTTGTTTCACAAATCTAAATTTGTACTTGTACACTTGTAGAATTGTAGAAAAAAAGCATAGGGTCGACTGATACTCTCAAACAATTTTTTACAAGTTACAAGTGAATGATAAATTGAATTCAAATTTGGTTTTTAACTATCTTTTAACAAAAACTAGTAAAAATTAACACAAAATCAAATCAATATTAATGACCATTTATTTATTTTGTTTGATTACAAGGTTTACATGGGGGTCCAAACAGATGGACGGACGGACTGACATCGACTCAGAAATGAATTCTAAGTCCATTGGTGTACTAAAGGTGGTCTAAGACCAATACTCTATGCGTTACATACATCAGCCCAAACTTATAATACGCTTTCCACCTATATTGATGATGGATATGAAAATATAATCATGTATGCAGAACAAGGGAAACCAATGATGTCCTTGGCTCAAGGATACCTCAAAAAGCATATCTTCCATTTTCTTTATCATTTTCTCAAATGTGGATAATAGTGTAGACAACAAAATATGAAAACCAAAAAAATGGTGGATCGGAAAACAAAAAACTTTTTCTAAAATAATTCATAATATTTCAGTACAAATTTTGAATACAAGACTAAATTTTTTAATTAAAGGACATAAAGCTACAGGACATATACTAAAATATGAGTCTAGTAATAAAAATCTGATAACCGTATCAAAAGTTATATGCATATAAAGTGGGTATATTTCGGAAAAAATCTTGAAAAAAAAACGAACTTTGAACCGCCATAAAATCTAAACCAAAGCGAAATTAAAAAGTGTAAAAATTGCCTAGGCTAGGAGAATGTATATAATTTCATGAAAATCGTAGATGATGTAGTTCAGTACGAGTTCAATAATGTTTTATTTGACTCCATATATTTATCAAAATATGTTATTTTATTTTAATTGTAGAAATTGTAATTTTAGAAATTGTAATTGTAGAAATTGTAGTTTACAAGTCCAAAAAGCTACAATTGTTGTCTAAATTTTAGTGAAACACAATTGAACAGCACTTGTAAGAATTGGACTTGTAATTGTAACTTTTAAACTTGTAGAATTGTAGTTTAGTGAAATAGGGCCCTGCTATACATCTATTGGTCATCAATTTAATATTTTGATTAATAAAGACATGATCGATTAATTGCTTTAGAGTGGGTATAGCCAAAACATTTTTATTACGAAAGATATGAGAACATCTCACAAAATCTCACCAATATTTGGATATGGTGTATTTAGTCAATAAATAACAAATCAATTAATTAACATGATTCAAGAAAATACATTCAAAGTGAGTGTGTTTCCAACGGTGCATGCATGAATGGATGGATTCGTTTATGTGGCACTAAATCAAGTTACACTAAGACCACAAATTACAGCACACACATATCCAATTGGCGGCAACACTCAGGCAGACAGTTAGAACCATACAGTGGTCGAGTGTAGGTACCCCCAGTCAGTTGTATAGTATATAAATTACTGAGAGGCCTTGAAATTTGGGATTTCAAATTTATTTATGTTTATCATTCCAACATAAAAACAAGTGCGTGGTCTCGTTTAAAGAACAACAAACAGAGAAGAAGACCAGATTCTAATGCAAATAATTAGAATCTGATGATGATGATGATAATATGTACCTATGATATGTTCGTATAATATGACAAAGAAAAATAAATATCTGTTTCTATGAAAATTTGGCAAAGACATCTTTACATTTTGTAAAATTCTTGTAATTTCTAATACATCTAAAATTTTGCTACGATCTAGTGATATTGAGGTTTCAGTTGATCTTGTCTAATGTCTAGCGAAACTAAAAAGAGGCATTACATTTCATTAAAAATGTAAGCAAACAAAAATAATAGAAATATTTAATAAAACTACAATGACCGTGTAAATTGTTGCCTTAACATGATGAAGAATATCTAAATCTAAAAATATATATGGTTTTATCATATCGTAATTTTAGCAACTACATTAGTTTCTTTCATCTGATCCTTATGCCTCTTAATTAATTTGTTTAGATGTTTAAACTTTTTAATTATTGTCTACTTTAGTTAAGATTTACGTTTTTGTTTGGTGCGATCTGAATTTGAACAGATACCGAATAGTATAAATCTTAGTCCCAGCATCTCCAAATGCCCAGTTATATATTTTCAAAATGTTTTTCGAATTATATTTAAATTTATTTTTAAGCAAAATAAAAAAACATTGAATTATTTGTGTATTTAGATCGGTCTAGGTATTTTAATTGTTTCAAAAAAGAGTAATTTGTTTTTAAATAAAAACAAAATATTATGGTCTAGTGAAAACTATACTTTGAGGAATGTTGAAATAAATCTTGAGATTTATGATACTTGATGATAATGTATTAACTACAAATATTTTACAAAATGAAAGATATTCAAGATCGCAGTTTCTCTTTTTTGCTTTCCTGCTTCTACTGTGTTAAGAATGGAATATTCCTAGCATTCCTTCTACTGTTAAATTCCACAAGTTTCCTATTTTTATACCCTTCACCACCATTGGTGGAAAGGGTATTATAAGTTTGTGCTGATGTATGTAACGCATAGAAATATTTGTCTTAGACCCACCTTTTAGTATACCAATAGACTTAGAATCACTTTCTGAGTCGATGTCCGTCCGTCCGTCTGGCTGGCTGGATCCCCATGTAAACCTTGTAATCAAACTACAGGTCGCAATTCTTAAGATAATTTGATGAAATTTGGCACAGATCATTTGATAATGGGACCATGGCTATTGAAATTGGTCAAAATCGGTCCATTATTAATGGTACCTCCCATAGGTCCCACTTCCCGGAATTGATATATTGGCCACATATATCAATATTTTTTCATGAAATTTAAAAGAAATACTGCTTATGTAAACTAAAATCACTGTACCACATTTGACCATAGCTCCCATACAAACTCTTCTTTAAAAACGTACTAAATGAGACAAAAAAATCACTAAACGATCGTAAATCTAAAGAAAATGAAAATTTTGAGTTTATTTTTTGCATACATAATTTTTGTAGCAACTGTAATCAATTTACCAAACTTCATAATAATCGGTTCACATTTGACACTAGCTCTTATATAAGTCCAAATGGCAGAAACATCCTAAATGTATTAGTTTTGAGAAAATGTTTGTATGATGGCAAAATTTAGCAAATATTTGTCTTTATACAGGAAAAAGAACACCTTTGACCTTAGTGGTGAAGGGTATCGTATGATCGGGCTTGACCGACTATAGCACTTTCTTACTTGTTTTTTTGTTGTTTTTGCGTATAAAAATTAAAATTAAAAGTTGTGGTATGTTGTATGTTTTCTTCAAAAATACTTTTACAATGAAATTTATATCACATTAAAGGCTAAGGGCTTAGCTTTCTATTTATATATTAATTAGCTGCATATGTTTGCATATATAGACATAAATATTAAAAAAGTAAAATGATTTATTTTTCTTAATAGTCATAATGTGCGAAATAACTTCATTTAGCTTGTTTTACTCATTTTAGATTTAAGGCAAAACATACATAGTATATTTGCCGCTGTTCTATGTGCCTTGGCCTTTAATATGATATACATTTTGTGTAAATTTATTTATTGAAGAGAAAGTTTTTCATATCTGAACTTTTATAATTTTTTTATTTACAAAAACAATTAAGTTGCTAGGCTTAAGTGGTTTTATATTCTCATCAATAATTACTTTTACATCAAAATATATATCAGATTTTCATCGATATACATATGGACAAAAATCAAATAGTTTCCATTTTCGGAAATAAAAAAATTTTTTGATCGCACACTAAATCCGTTCGCGTTAATGGTTTTACGCGATGCGCGCAGAAGTTATGACTGTTAAAACAAAAATTTCTAAAAAAAAAATAAAAACTATTTCATTTTTATTAGTTTTATGTTGATTTTGACACAACTTATATATTTTCAGGTGTTTTGTCGTTTCATGGTATTATGGTAGCTTATATATATATGCCTTAACACGAAGAAATAATGCAATTATGCAAGTGAAAAAAAATATTTTTTAACAACATTTTTTGATTTTTTTGCCGCGATTTTCGTGAAATTTTACAAAATGTGAGTCTTAGTGAAATTCAGCTGCCTTGACTTATGGACAAATTTAATTTAAAATAATTTTTTATATAAATATAAGTTTTAATAGGTGCATATCTTTCTAAGATATAAAATTCTTATATCCATAAAATCGTTAATCCTTATAATTTTTTGGTGCGCTTCAAATCTAGGGTAAAGCTTTATTAAAGAATAGTTTTATGACCATTCCTGATCAATTTTGAGCTAAATTCGCGATGTGCTTCATTGAAATGTTTTCAAATAAAACCTTAGCGTTCTCAATTAATAAAGAGATTTTTGACAAACTTTAAATGCAAATCGGTTATAAATGACATCGCTTTCATGCCTTATGTGATTTTGTCTCAGTTTGCATTCTAAAACCATTTAAACCAATATGCGATTTTCAAAATCTTCATAAAATTTTAGCAAACAATTATTTTTTGGTGCGCTTTTGCTTTTAGGTGCTAAATGGCAAAAAACTCTGTTTACGCGGTAGTTTGGAAATTTTCATTCATATTTGCGAGTGTGCTTCACGAAAAACCGGTATTTTGAAAAATTTACGCTCAAAAACTCCTCATTTACACCTGTCGCATATTATACCTATATAGAGCACATTAACGAGATATATATCAAACGATGCGAAATCGTTCTTTTCTTAAATTCTTTAAGGCGGCCAAAAAATATGCGAAAAAAATTAAAAAGTGGCGAAAACGAGCTTCAAATTTTGTCAGCCATTAAGTAGTATTAGAAGTGACAAAATTAAAATTTAGAGGAAGTGGATTTATCCCCTAAGTGTGATGTCTATTTCGTAGAACAACGACTTGGGTCCAAATGTTAAAACAAATGCAGAAGAAGACGAAATATGAAGAAAAACTTGAATGATTCAATCGATTTTTTAACGTTTTTTTTAATTTGCATGCCAATTACGCTTACAAGCGCAAATTTGCGCAACTAAGATATTGTGTTCAGTATACAGAAGTTTTTGCGAGTTCAATATCTGTAATTAGATTTTCCGAACTCCTAAGGGTACAAAAATTATTCGAGTTGAAAGTCGGTTTCAAAGGAATAAAAACTGTTTGATTTTTGACCATATAAATAAAATTTAGTATAAAATGTTTGTAATACATTTCAAATAAAATTGAAGTAATTATTGTTAGGTTTTTCTAAAAGACAATTATGATTGTTAATCATAATTGTCATTTAGAAAAGCATACATTTTTACACTTTCAAAAATTTCGTTGAAGAAACATTACTTTTTTGTGCGGCTACCACTTTAAAAACAATGATGGTCAGATTATTATTATCAATTAATTACGTAGCATTAATTTAGATGACAGCGAGCTCTACAATTAATAAATTTAAAGAAACTTTTGATGAAAAATAATTTCGCGTAATGGCCCAATTAATTAGCTGGAAATCAACAAGAGTTATCGGCGAAATACGATCGCAAATGCTGCTGAATTTGTTAAAAAATTTGTTAAAAAATTTGTGTTTCGAATTGCACCTTCTGCGCTCTAGCATTCGCGTCCAAAACACCCGATACTTCTCACTTAATAAGTCTTCGAATTGATGGCAATGACTTCATTTTGTTCCCCAATATCAAAAGTAAACTAAGTGGTCAACGACTAAAGGGCGCCGAATGCTACCCTTTAGTTTCCAAAAACCATGTTTAGGAGGTGTCACGAAGGGAAACTGGCATGACATAACATTTCCATTTTCTAAAAAAATTATGTCATTTTTATTTTACATACTGGTTTTATAGCCGCAAAACACGAAATTCAATTATTAACAAAAATGTTTTAATTTTTTATAAAATTTTTTTTTTCAAAATTAATTTTTTATAAATTTTTTTTTTTCAAAATACACACCAAAAAAGTCCTTTGTACTAAAAAATACAAGATTTTTCATTTCGAACATTTTAAAACGTAACTTTTCCAATCGATCACAACAAAAGGTAACTTTTTTTATTTTTGAAATCACTCAATTTTACGAAAATTGGTCCACATTTAACTATAGTTTCTTTACAACTCCCTTCACGTTAAATCCTGTTAAATGCTAAACATTTTACAGTAATCGGTCCCCTTCTCGAAATCCCATTAAATATAGAATCCTGTTAAATATAACATTTTTGCTTCCTCGGATAAGTGGAGCAAAATTGTTCTTTTGGAAACATTTTTAAATTTAATAAAAACAAGTAAGAAAGTGCTATAGTCGTTTAAGCCCGACCATACGATACCCTTCACCACTAAGGTATTCTTTTCGTGTATAAAGACAAATATTTGCTAGATTTTGCCATCATATAACCATTTTCTCAAAACTTATATATTTAAATTGTTTTCGTCATTTAAACTTATATGAGAGCTAGGGTCAAATGTGGATCGATTATCTCGAAATTTAGCAAATTGATTACAGTATGTAAAAAATTAACTCAAGATTCTCATTATCTTCAGATTTACGAGTGGTTGTGGTTTTTGTTTCATTTCTTGAGTTTTGACAGAAGAGTTTGTACGGGAGCTATGGTCAAATGTGGACCGATTTCAACGAAATTTGGTACAGTGATTTTGGTTTACATAATATATATTTACAGCCAAAATACCAATTCCGAGAAGTGGGACATATGGGAGGTACCATAAATAATGGACCGATTTTGACGAGTTACAATAGCCATGGTCCCACTATCAAAAAAAAATATCTGTGCCCTAATCAAATTATCTTTAGAAATGCGACCTGTACTTTAATTACATGGTTTACAAGGGGATCCAGACATACGGATGACTGATATCGGTATATAATATACCCTCCATTAATTATACCCTTCACCACCATAGGTGGAAACGGTATTATAAGTTTGTGCTTATGTATGTAACGCATAGAAATATTTGTCTTAGACTTTTGGTATAGTGATTCTCACTTTGTGAGTCGAGGCACAGCTTGGAGCTTGGAAAACTAATTTACCGATTTCTAAAACTTAAGCATTAACCCTCTGCAACTGACGTTAAAATATTTTACTATTTTATTGATGTGGTAGACTGCCAGACACCATTTCCATTTGTAAAACTTATAAATATACCTTTTTGTTTTTGTTTATTTGTAAAAATTATTATTTTTATAATTATTTCAAATCCAAAAGTCGAGTTATGTGATTATTTATCGGCATGGTTTTTCCAGAAAATTTATTTCAGAACAAAACTTAGATATAGTGTCTGCTAGGCAACCACGTCAGTCGCATAGGGTTAACATTCTTTAAAATATCTATTTCTTTTCGTAGCAACATTTGTCTGTCCCTCTGTTAAATTTACCAAAATAAATAAAAATATTATTGTTTTCGTTGTGGATTATAAAAAAAAAAATTATGCAAATTTTGCAAAAAAAAAAAAACAACAAATTTTTATACCCTTCACCACCATAGGTGGAAAGGGTATTATAAGTTTGTGCTGATGTTTGTAACGCATAGAAATATTTGTCTTAGACCCACCTTTTAGTATACCAATAGGCTTAGAATAACTTTCTGAGTCGATTTAGCGATGTCCGTCCGTCCGTCCGTCCGTCTGGCTGGCTGGACGGATGGCTGGCCGGCTGGCTGGACCCCCATGTAAACCTTGTAATCAAACTACAGGTCGCAATTCTAAAGATAATTTGATGAAATTTGGCACAGATCATTTTTTTGATAATGGGACCATGGCTATTGAAATTGGTCAAAATTGGTCCATTATTTATGGTACCTCCCATAGGTCCCACTTCCCGGAATTGCTATATTGGCCACGAATATCAATATTTTTTCATGAAATTTAAAACAAATACTGCTTATGTCAACTAAAATCACTGTACCAAATTTTGTTGAAATCGGTCCACATTTGACCATAGCTCCCATACAAACTCTTCTTTAAAAACGCACTAAATGAGACAAAAAATCACTAAAACGCTCGTAAATCTAAAGATAATGGAAATTTTGAGTCTATTTTTTGCATACATAATTTTTGTAATTAATTAACTGTAATTAATCTGCCAAATTTCGAGATAATCGGTCCACATTTGACCCTAGCTCTCATATAAGTCCAAATGACGGAAACAGGTTGAATATATAAGTTTTGAGAAAATGTTTGTATGATGGCAAAATTTAGCAAATATTTGTCTTTACACACGAAAAATAACACATTTGACCTTAGTGGTGAAGGGTATCGTATGGTCGGCTTGACCGACTATAGCGCTTTCTTACTTGTTTTATATTCACTTGTGTTTAACAAGTTGTTGAAATCATTTGCAAATCTTAAATTTATGCATTTATGTTATGAACATGTATTTTGGTAAAATACCTTGGCATTCATATGTTACATGCTACGATAATTATTAATTAATTAAGAGAAATAACATTTTACTGCTCTTATGCTTTTGCATGTAAATTCTTGTGCTTTTGAACTAATTCTATGTATCATGAAATCTGCAATATAAGAGTCAGATAACTCTATAAACCACTACATGCTTTGTACTTTGCAAATGCTTGCCTGTTTTATTCTTCGACATTTAAATGGGTTAGGGTTTGCAGTTCGGTTTTAACCGAAACCGAAACCTCGGTTTTTTATGCCTCAAAACCGAATCCGAAAACCGTAGAAAAAACCGCGGTTTTAACTATTTATTTTTCATAATTTTTGTTGGTATTATTCAGAAATAACATTAGCTTATCATAAATTTGCACGTAATTTGTCTATTTAATGAAGCAGAAGAATGAAACAAGCAAAAGGTGTTTACAATGGACGATAGGACAGGTGTAAGGGGAAGACGGTATATGAACGTAAATATTCACGATTCTCATGGTAAATTTTATAACCTGGGCCGTATTTTAGGAACGTGTAATTTCAAGCAAACGCAAGGAACCATTTGACAAAGGCTAATAGAGTTTAATATTTCACTTGATACAAACATCGTAGCATGTACTATAGATGGAGCAGCAGCCAATATCAAATTTGTATCTGAAAATCAATTTTGAAGACGGCGACGTGGAACTTTGACTCATTTAAAACCGATTGCCCATATACATTTGAACCTAGAGGCTGTAAGGAAAACTGTTCGGTATTTCAAAAGTTCGTCAGTTTACAGACAAGCGTTAAAAAGCATCATAATCGTGAATTAAGTTTACTCTTAGATTTCTGCTTCTAAGACAAAGTATTCATGAGAGTTTAGAAATGCTGTCGACCTTAGATTTGCTTCATTCTATCGACTTTGAAATTGTAAATTCTTTAAAATCGTTGCTATTTGTAAAAATTACTATTCAAGCAATTTGTCGCTCGGATGCAAATATTATTCACGCTAAAGGCGCTCTGCAATTTCTCCAAAAGAAACAAGACTTATTTAAGAAATCCCTCATATTTAAAAAACCTGAATTATTTTCCTGCATTTTAGTATTAAATTATAATATGTTTTAATGAATTTATCTAAATGTTCCTACAAATTTAAACTGAAATAGTTTTATTAAAAAAACCGAAAATCGAACCGAAACCGGCCGGTTTTGGGTGTTTTAAAACCGAAACCGCGGTTTCTCATTTTCACGGTTTTTTGCAAACCCTAAAATGGGTCGTTCGCATACTCGATTGGGTGGTTAATCGAGTATGCGAACTACCTTCATGTCAATAAATGTTTATGAAATATTATTCCATTGTTTTTTTTTACGATTTTTCTATTATTTTTGAAGAATTGTTTACATTTTAATGATTGCATTTGGTTTGGAAATAAAAATATGAACACCAGAAATTTCTCTGCTTGGATTTCCATTAGGAATTTTGTTTATTTTGGTTTAATTTTCTGTTCGATTATTTTATTAAAAATTTTGTGCGGCGAACATGTGATGATTTTATAATTTAATATTTGTTTTATAACTGGGATGAAAAATGGGTTTCTTAATAAAACAAAATGTGCAATTTTATCTCTATAATACATATTGTAATAAGAATGGAAACATCTAGGTTTGAAAAATGTCCCATTTGAGGGGTATCAATGGATGTTATTTGATCTGTTTGCATCTAACTAATGTTCCTAAAATTTAGTCCCCAAAATAATATGTAGTAGTGGAAATATCTCTAAAATTACCGCCTGAAATTAGAATCACCACCGAGAGTGATGATATATATATATATATATATATATATATATATATATATATATATATAATTCCCCGACAACATTCCAATTGGAACAAGGGGTACTTCTCTCAGACAATGAGCTGCATCCGATTCTATTTTTAGACTCATTGAAAGGGACCTACGTTTTAACTCCGGCTCCGAACGGCAAATGCATTAGTTAGAGAAGTTTTTCATAACCTAATACTCAATAACCAGTGGCTAGCTGAGTTATGAGGTGAACCGCCGCTTTTTTGAAAATTAATTTTTTCAAGTGAGTCTGGCTAGGGATCGAACTTGGGCCTCTGGTATGCTAGGCGGATGACTAACCTGCTATACCACGGCGGTTCACGAGAGTGATGATGAACCAATCGAAATATTACAGTGTTGTTTTCAACAACAAAAAAAGGACAAATACAAAGTTTTTGATGTTAAGTTAAGATATCGAATATTTATATAATTTTGGCTCTCTCCAGAATATCGGCATGTATATTTAGTATTAGATATCAGTGCGTCAACATTTGCGGTCGTTGATATGACTTAAACATGTCCCTACAAAAATAGTTTAATCTCACGATTTTTTTTTATGGAATTCATTAGCAGTTCAGCTGACTACTTTTTGCACCAGATACGGTATTTTTATTGCTTACGTTTCCATTCAACCAGAATTGACCACAGTTATCTGATAAAACAATCCCGTAAAAATGATACTTTAGACTCTTATATTCTCTCTGATTTTGTATTTTCTTAACCTTAGGGTTAGCAAATTTAAAATCAGAGAGTCTTTGACCAACATTGCCTTAGACTAAGGTAAAATAGGTTCCAATGAATCAAAACTTTATGAACTCTTATACATATTTAGGACATTTTAGTACTGCGCAATTGGTCAACCGGTCAGTCACCGATTCCAACCGAATTTGGTACAATAATTTCTGTTTATAGAAAAATATTTCCTTTAAATTTGTGGACAAAGTTCTATTTCGGAAATTCAGACCTATGTGATGTCTCCGAAATAATAGTTCGATTTCGGCTAATTTCAATATCGATGATAGCAGTACCAAAGCAAATATTTGCACAAATTTCATCAAATTATTTTTCGAGCCGTACTTTGATTGCAAACGAGCGTACATTGTTAAATCTACCGGTGATTCCAAATCGATCGGTATAATTAAATATTTTCATTGTGAAGAATAACTAAAACTGATTTGTTTAATAGTTTACTCAGTCGAAGTTGTCTTATATACATATATATGTATGCAGGTTATACATAAGCTATACTAAAGTTATTGGAAATGTGACATTTTAGACTTCTTTTGCTTTTATAATTTGACCAACACTCAGGAGATGACTTCTACTAAATAATGCATTGCATTGAGATGGAACTAGGAAAAAAAAACGTATCATTTTAATATCGATAGAACAGTGAATAGGGTGTTTACTCGGGTTATGTTTGCTCGATTAATCGGAAAAATAAAATCGATTAATCGCTCGAGTAAAATAAAATGGCTAATTTCAAATAAAGATTTATTTGAGTAACTTTCCACGAGTAATCGAGTTACTCAAGTAAAATTATTTCAATAATTTTGTAAGTATTTTTTAAATAAAATTACTAAAATTTGTCTCATCGTCTCATCTAATGATATATTCCATTTAATGCCATAATCAAGGGTTCAAATGAAGACCACTTAAATAAATTATCTACCATTCTATGGTCTATCTTAGGCAATAATTGATGGTTCTACTATACTTAATTTAAAGCCATAATCGAGGGTTTTAATATAGTTAATTTTCCATCTATGAAATAATCGTGGATTTTAACATTATCAATTCTAAACAATATTCGAGACTTGTAAATTACAACTTGTAATATAATCCATTGTGTGTATATAGTCCATTGTATGTATATAGTTCATAGTATATTGTATATAGTCAATGTATTTTCAGATATAAATAGCCTAGTCTACCATAGACCTGTTGTGGTATCCAATGTATTCGTATTTTCTACTATTGTTTATTTAAAGATCCGAATGTAATCGTAGCTCCTGTTATAGATTAGTTGAAGGTACCATTGCAATCGTAAAACCTACTATAGTCCAGTTGAAGTCTCCAATATATTCGTAGATACTACTATAGTTTAGTTGAAGATCCCTGTGTAATTGTAGGTTCTACTATAGTAACAATACGTCCTGCTATAGTTCAGTTAAAGGAAGCAATGTAATCTTTGATCCTACTTTAGTCCAGTTGATGATCCCATTTATTATCTATTAAATACAAAAAATTTTTTTTCAAGTTATTTGATTACTCAAACAATTAAAAGTCGAGTAAAATGAACACCCTAACATTGAAACAAACATTGGATGATCTTTCAGTTAATCAATACTCTACTGTCAATAACATTAAAATATATCATTACCTGCCAACAGGTGTAAGTAGTACTCCATTTTAGGTCGTATAGATATTAAGGCAATCAAATAGGTCATGTGTAATGTGTACCGTTTATAATGTGTTGAGTCTAACGGACATTACACTTCATTATCATACCAAAAGCAGAAAGAGTTTTAAATTTGTCAATATTTATACCACCCGTAATTACAAATAATGAAATACTACCCATTAAAATTTAATAGGTCCGATTTTGTATATTATTCATGTCAATTGTCCCTAATATCTAAGAAAAGAATAAGTACGAATGGCAGAGATTGTTATCATCTGCAAAATAGTTGGAGTAGGTAAAATAACGGGGAGTTGCGATACTTATGAACTTGAACTCTTTGGATAATATACCATCTTTAGCTACTTTTTGAAGTCTTTTCTGAAAACAAGTGAAGTAATTACCGACATCAAAAGAAATAAGCTTTGATAAAACAACTTTTTCGAACGTCTTGAAGTATTTAAATCCCTCACAATGTCAAAAATATTAAAGATGGACAACATTTTTCCATATTTGACATCTACCTACGAAATTCATGCGAATACATGACGGTTGCTATTAAGTTTTTAGACTACATTCCATTACTTTTTAGGGTTATTAGCCTCTTCCATTTTAGAGACACCTTAAAACACATTGGCATGCTATTTATTGGAAAACTTGTTTATACTGATTTCCGCTTTTATCTGTGCAAATTTAAATTTATAAGATACTATCACTGATGCATCGTCATGATATGCCTATAAGCAAGTGTATACAGCCGACTTTATTTATTTTACATTGAAGGTGTGTTATTGCTATAGGCCTACTGCCGGCCGGGGACCGAACTTGGAACCTCTGGACGCTAGGCGGACGACTAACCTATTATACCACGACGGTTCCCATTGTGAACAAACAGCCATTTTAATGAAGAAAGTGAAAAAATAAAATATAAATATTTACATTTTTAAAGATTTGTACCGCTTTACGATTTTTTTCGGATAGAAGTTTCTTGAAGTCCCATGGAAATGTTTTCAACGCTGATGTAACACAACCTTCGTTGTCGATTATTATAAAGGAAGTCATACAATTAATTGTGCAAAAACTTTGTAAGTATTGGATTATCTTAAAAATTTAAAAATACAAATTAAAAACTTGTTTTGTTTAAAAATAAAGTTTCCAGGCATTACCGGATGTATAGATGGCACACATGTGCTTGTCATAGGACCATGGAAATATATTTTTCCGTTTGTTTTATTACAATAAATACTCAAAGCAACTACAAATTCCCGGTTGCTGAAATAACCTATAACTGACAACTAGAATTGACTTTAGTTGCCATATATTGTAGATGATTAAAAATTGACAAGGCAACTGAGTGTCCGTTATCGGTTATCAGTTGCCATACGTAAAGTCATTTTGGCAATTGACACACAACTGAAGTTGAGTTGCAATACACAATCAAGCTATTAGTGAAACCATTAAATCCAAAAAAAAAAAATTACGGTTTGGTGTGGTTTGTGGTCCGTATGAATCAAGCCACAGAGTGTCATTTGACTTAAATAAAAGTTTTAAGTTATATTCTCAAAACAATTCAAAACTATTTTAAAAAATTTTTTTGAAAAAAACTAAATTTAAATTTTGTATTTAAATTTTTTTTTTCAAATATTTTTAATTTTTGTAACTATATGTTATATTCAAAATTATTTCATTCTTCTGATATATCTACTATATAATTCATTTAGAGATAATTATATTATTTTTAAGTCAACTGTCAGTTATTTTATTTTTAATCATACCAAATGCCTTCAATAAAAATCCCTTAAAACCAGGTGTCAGTGCAGCAAAGTTCTAAAAATAGAGAGACGCGCGCGCAATTACAGTGTTGCCAACGGACCTTGAAGTTGAAAATTTTCAAAAATTGCCAGCTAAACGAAAGATTTTGGGATTTTTTCAAAACGATTTTATTTTTTTTTTTACTTTTTAAAATTAATTTCCTTAAATTTTTTTAACATTTATATTTTTTTAGAATAATTTTCTTTTTTTTTGTAAATTTATTAAAGCACATTTTTCTATTTTTAGAAACTGAATTCAAAATGAAACAATTTGTTTAAAAAAAATCCATTTGTAGTGTTTGTATGGTTGAGGTTATGTTGTCTTTTTTTTTGAGGTTATGTTATTTTGAGGTTAAGTTGTTTTGTATCCATTAATAGTAACATATGTTGTTGAAGAATTCCTTTTTTTTAGGTTTTTTGGAGTTGAGTTGTTTCAAATTGTGGACTTACCGTACATATACCGAACAACAAAATCGACACGGTTATCCCAAGAGTAGGCCATTGTTTAAATTTAGTTTAATTTGGAATTTTAATTTAACACAATTTATCTAGAATATAAATAAAAAAATGATTGATTTTATTAAACGTTTATAATTTGTAGATTTCGATTTCTTTTATTATTTTTGGTATGATTTTTCAATAAAGTCTTTCTTGAAAATATTTAACACTTTTTTATTGTAAATTCCATTTTTTATGGTTTTATTAAAATAATTTAAGTTTAAGCACAGGACTTCACTTTTAAAGTTTATTTAGACTTTATTACAATAAGTTTTGTAATGTCTTTTAACTTTTAGTTTATTTATTTTTATTTAGGCTTTAGTATATTTCATATATTTTTTTTAATTTTTTTATAGAAGAATATTTTTTTCTTAACTTCTAATTTTCCCGCTAACTACCTGAGGACCCGTTCGCTTCTGATTTACAAAATGTTTTTTGGTTAACAAGAGAACTAAAAACGCTGTAGTATGATCTAGACTAGGCGATCGGCCCTAGTACAAGGTGCCTATACACGAAGTTTATGTCGATAAACACACACATACACTGAGATATGTATCGCAACAATTACGAATAAATTAAACGTTAGCACTGTGCTGGCAACATGTTGAGCAACATTACAATACTCAACAATGATACGATACGCGAACTTATCAATCAAAGTAAATTCTTGGATATTCGTACGATTGCTTGAGTTAATGGTGGTGGTGATAGTGGTGGTTTGTTGCCTGATCCTCAATACGACGAGTATCACTCACATCTTCGTCATTATCTTCAATCGTTTGATCTGCAACAATTTTCACACACAAACACACACACACATTAAGTCAGGCAGACAAACGAACATTTGGTTATAGTATCTTTTTGCTCATACATTTTAAGAATTATTTAAATTTATTTATTATTTTTGTTCAAATTTATTTGATTTTATCTTTAAATTTTTGTTTTTGTGCTAAACAATTGTTTTTTAATTTAAGTAGATACTTTTAAAATGTAGCCCCAAAATGTTATTTATTTGTATGTTCGAAAAAAATCTTAATATATAAATTTTTCACTACTTATCCGTGTTTTTGCTTATTTTTGTTCTACTTTTTTATTATTATTATTTTTGTTTAAATTTTATTCGAATCAAAAAGTTTTCAAGAATATTTGCCATCCATTCAATTTCTGTCTAAATATTACCTTTAATTTATTAAGATTTTTGTAAAAATTCTATTTGAATAAATTTGCTCAAGTTTTACGACTGACTATTTGCTGAAATTTTATTTTGTAAACAATTGTGATTATCTTAAATTATTTCTATCAAGTTTTACACAATTTCCAGAATGTGAAATCATATAAATTTCAATAAAAAAAAATTTCAAAATATCCAAATAATGCTAAAGAAATTTAACAAAAAAGTTTAAACTCTAACCCCCTGATTTATAAACGCATTATAAAGTTATCAAAGTATTATAGCAGGAATTTTGTATGGAAAATTTGAGTTATAAGCTTGTCATAGCTATATTTTTAGTTTATGAATTAATGGGTAAAACTTTAAATTTACATAAAATTTTCAAAAATTTCTTTAAATTTTGTTTAAAGAAATTAAAAAGTTTTTGAAATAATTTAATTCAAATTCAAAATTTTTCGAAATGGTGATTATTTGTTCAAATTTAAATTGTATCTTTTAAATGAAACTGCATCATTGATCAGAATGAGGTTGAGGTGGTTGCAGTGGCTGCAGTCAAAATTGTTTCTTCTAATTCCTGGTATTTTTGTGTAAACAATAAATAAAACCCGGTGTCTATTCACGTTTATCGTTTTATTTATTGTAAGATCCAACCTTCATGGGGGAATTTTAGACATAACAATTACATATAAATATTTTGCTAAATTAGTTTTCCGCTTATTTTTAAATAAACAGGAAAGACTACCTGCGACCATTTGCTAAAAATTAAGGAATTATTAAATATTGTTGCATTTGCATTAGACCTGTCCTTATTTGATTTTTAAATAATTTTATTTAATAAATATCAACATGAAACTCTTTTGTAAGTTGGAATAATTTATATTCTAAAGAAAAGTTAATCAAAAACTTAAAAAAAAGTAAGCTTCCTTGTATGTTTCGTACTACTTCCTTTAAAATTGCATATCCAGGATCCGAAGATATACATTAAGAATATTCCACCTTTGTATGAAGAATATTAAACTTTGTCATACAAAAAGACATACCTCCATCCCTCCCCCCCACTTTTGTAAATTTAACCCAATAGTTCAAATACAAAGTTTCATTCAGAACGGATATCGGGAAAGCGTGCCGACTTGACGCCAAAGTTTGGACATGCCAGTTATATGGAAAAAAATTAGAGTTTCTTCATATATTTATAAAAAAAAATCCACTTAAAATACATTTTCAAAAAAGTGCTAACAACATGGTACTGAGAACTAAATAGGCTTTCTAGCGAGATATATTACCTTAAAATCGGTTAAAAACATTACGTTAAGTCACTTTTGCATTGAAGGAAAAAAAGTTTTTTTTTCATACTGTTTTCAAAACTCCTTTTTTAGTTTTTTCAATAGTTTGTTAAACGAATTTTAAAAAAATAAATAAAAAGTTCCAGAGTGTTAGTAAAAACACTATACAGATTTTCATAAAGAAAAAATTAGGTCCATATCTCTAACGGCTTAGTCGTACCTGCGACTTAAATTCAAAGAATTTTGACAAAAAACAATTTTACAGAAAAGTTATAAACAAAAACACGTGAATTGTTATATGTTAGCAGTTTTTCCATATAACTGGCATATCCAAATAAAATTATTATTGCTACAATGGTTAAAAATATATATTAGAATTTTGATTTAAATCGGATGTCATTAACCCTTTTATTACCAGGGTCAAAAGTAAAATGTTTAAAATATTGACATTTTTTCAAATAAGTACTTTTTGTTGTTGTATTTCAATTAACATTTAAAAAATCGTTTAAAGCGGTCCTTTTAATACATTTTTGTACAAATTAACCCATGCGTACCCATATGATCTAAATAGTTCCCATTCATAGTCCGTGTATTAAAATGTAATTGAACGATTTTTTTGAATTTTCATGAAAATATAACGATAAAATTGTAATTTCTTGTACTTTTTTGAAAAAATTTAATATTTTAAAAATTTTACTTTTGACAATTTTAATAAATAGCTTAATGGCAACCGATTTTAACCAAAATTCTAATATATTTCCGCCTATTAAGGTATTAATAATTTCAGCTCCACTTATAAAAACTGCTATGTGCTTTTTTATAACCCTTGTGAAAATTTGGTTTTAGTCCAAATCCTTTGAATTTAAGTCGCAGGTACGATTTTTTCGAAAACTATTGAAAAAAAAAAAACAAAAAATAAGTTTTGAAAACGGTATAAAAAAATATTTTTTCGTCCTATTCAAAAGTGACTTTACATTAGGACATTGTAATTGCTGTTTAAAAATCTTAAGGATATAAAAATTTTTAAAAATAATAAAAATTTTATTGCATATGCTCAGAGGATATATAATAATTTGAAAACGCCTTAATAAAGTTTTTAACCGATTTTAATGTAATATATCTGGTTAAAAAATCCGTTTATTTCTCAGTGCCATGCTATTAAACATTTTAAGTGGAAATTGTTTACAAACATTTGAAGAAACTCCCAAACAACTGGCACGTCCAAACTATAGCGTCAAGTCGGCACGCTTTCCCGGTATCCGATCTAAATGAAACTTTGTATTTGGGTTATTGGGGTCAAATGTGAAAAAATGTGGGTGTACGTCTTTCTGTATTACAAAGTTTAATTTTCTTCATAAAAATGTGGGACACTCTAATATACATATTATATTTTACCATGAAATAATAATAACAAGGAAGTTTCATTCTCTCTCTTCAAAATTATTTTGAAGTATATTGGGTTTTTGAAGTTTGATATTTGAAAACAAATTAAAGAAAAACGGTGCCACACTAAGAAAAGGCGTACGTAATACATTGGGATTAATTATCAAAAATGTGTAAATTTGAAGTAAATCATATAAGGAAGACATTCAATATTAAAGAAATATAGTTAAAACAAATTATATGATTATTTATCAAACTTTTAAGCAAATATTCATAAGTTTTTTATGCATCAAGACATATATGCTTACATAAATTTTGTCATCATAGCATTTCAGAAAAGTGGGATTGTCGACAAAAATATGGTAGCACAAACTTTCACTATCCTAACAAACGTCAGAAAGTTATCATGGCGACAAAAAGAGAGAATGGAACAACCTTCAGTTTTATTAAATCATGATATTTTACCATTTTTATACCCTTCACCAATAGGTGAAAGGGTATTATAAGTTTGTGATATTAGTGATCGTAGACCCCATAAAAATTATACCGATCGACTCAGAATCGGGAGGAGAATCGATTAAGCGATGTCCGTCTGTCTGTCTGTCTGTCTGTTGAAATCAAGTTTCTGAAGCCCCTGGAGGATGTTCTTACATAAATTATATATCAGATTTTAGGAAATTCTCCCGCAATGAACGTTATTAAATTTCATTAAAATCGGTTTATAAACACCGAAAATATCGAAAAAATACCAAAAATTAGACGAAAATTTTAAAATTTTTGATTGAAACACACTTTTAAATAACAAGAGAAAAAAGATACTCCTGGTGTACATGTGATAATATGTTATATATCAGATTGTAGGAAATAGCTTCCCAAAGCATTCTGTAAAATTTTATCAAAATCGGTTCATAAACAACTGAGATATCGCCAAAACACTGAATTTGATGTATCGCAAATTGCCCAAAGTTCGCATTAGAGAATGTTTGTTGAAAAAATGAAATGCAGAAATAGGAAAAACCATCCTCCTTTAGCAGATTTTAGGAAATTCCCCCGCCAAGCACGTTATTAAATTTTATCAAAAGCGGTCCATAAACAATTGAGATATCGCAATAACACTACATTTGATGTACAGCAAATTGCCCAAAGTACGTGTCTAAGAAATTTTGTTTACATTTTGTAAGTATTGTTTCAGCGATATCTCAGGTGTTTATGGACCGATTGTGATGAAATTTGACATCGTTCTTTGTGTGAGGATTTTCTAAAATCTATACTCCACAAATCTGATTACGAATACCATTCAAACTGTACCGATCAACTTTGAATCGGCAGGAAAATCGATTTCTTGACCTCCGTCCGTCCGTCCGTCTGTTTGTTTGTCCGTCCGTCCGTCCGTCTCTTTTTTTGTCCGTCCGTCTACCTGTCTGTAATTTTTTCTGTTGTAGTCAAGTTTTTGGAGTTCCTGTTTTGTCGATATCTCAGGTGTTTATTTTGATGAATTTAGGTAATCTCCTGCGTCCTTCGCAGGAGATTACCTAAATCCTGATGCATTCGGTAATTTGTGGTAGGTATAATTTAGCGTTTAAGCGATTTTGTTTTGATCGACAATGATGAAATTCAGGGTGGCCCAATATCCTAAAATTTTGTGTAAAATCCAGGAGCTCCACAAATCTGATTTTAGCAGACAGACACTCTGCATTAATCTTAATTTTGTGTCTGACTTTTGAACATTATGATAACATTTGAGAATGTATTATATATCAAATTATAGGTAATCTTCCTAGGAAGTACAAAAATGCAGCTAACTACATGATATCCGTTCAAAACCTACATATGTATGTAAGTATCTCACATATCAACGAAAATTTAAATTTTTTAATTGCAATTGGGAGAAATCCGTTCACGTTTGACAATTGATCCCTTATAACTTCGCCTAAGATACGATGATGACATTTAGTATAAAGACGTTGTACAATATTGATATTCAGGGCGATAGCGCCTAAAATAAACTTCCTAGAGGGACAATATTTGACAAAAGTATTTCTGATCTCTTGAAAAGTTCGATATTGAAAATGGGCGAGCTCTATTCACATTTAGTGAAATCTCCCATATAACCCCGACCGGGAATCGATTTAATGCTGATAAATTAAATCACATTAAAATTGCACAAGGAACTAGAGCAAAACTTTCCAAACATCCATCGGACAGATCGAAAGAACAATACATCCCATAATATTTGGGATGTATTGTTCTTTCGAATGTTCGAATGATGAAGTGTTCATTTTAATTAATTAACTAACTTCAGATAAATAAGTAAATCTTTAATAACTTTTCCGACAAAGCTGATATCCATCCATTCAAAAGCTATATATATCACGTATGTATCTAAAACTAAGAGTGTATACCCTATAATTTTATGGCTTATCATTGTTAAAGCTTTGACCTAAATCAGTCCGCTAACTTCAGAGTTTTATATAACTAATCAAGAACTTTTACTAGTTGGACAATTCGTACGAATTAAAGTGCACAACCCTCACTGGGCACTGTGTTTTTGGGTTGCATGCCAGAATACTTAAACTTCATCAAATCGATGTGCTATTGCAATTGTAAGGGCATCTACATTTTGAAGCATCTTTTCTGCATGGTTTATCTGGTCTATCGAACTTTATTAAATGTTCGTAAAATATGTGTCTATTTTATTTCGAAGCTACTGGCTGGCTTAAATATGCATTCTCTACTTGCAGTCTTGTAATCATTATCTTTCACAAAGGGACCACTTAAAAACCCAAGTGAAGCTTCCCTAGACATCAGCCACCTGCCCAACCTAACCTTTGGGTGCATAACTATTCTAGATGATGACGCCACCGAAAAGCTTTTCTTTTTCCGACTCTTAATTTTAAAGACTAGTATAACCAAATTTTGCTTGGAATTACATTAAGTACTTTTGCAACGCCATTGGTGAAGGGTATCCAAGATTCGGCAAAGCCGAATATACCACTCTTACTTTATATTACATGATCTTAAAACTGTGAATATTCAAAAAAAAAATAAGCCTTAATCCATGTAATAATGACTATTTAATATCGTTTACCACTGAGATAAATTTTGTCATCACACAAAACTTTTCGTATATGTATCGCAGCTAGGGTCATATGTTGATCGAAAACAAAAATTATGCTTGCAAGAAATAAACATAAATTTATCATTATCTTCAGATTTACGAGCGTTTTTGTGGCCTTTGCCAGAAGCATATATATGGTCAAATGTGGACTGATTTCAATAAAATTTCTTACATTGATTTTATTTATATAAGCAATATTTTATAAAAATATACAGAAATTTGTAGCCAAATTTCAAATTCAAGTGAGACTTTTGGTAGGTACCCGAAATATTGAACCAATTTTTTAATTTGAATAGTAAACAAGTAAGAGTGGTATATTCGACTTTGCCGAATCTTGGATACCCTTCACCAATGATGTTGCAAAAGTACTTAATGTAATTCCAAGCAAAATTTGGTTATACTAGTATTATATGCAGTCTTTAAAATTAAGAGTCGGAAAAAGAAAAGCTTTTTGGTGGCGTCATCATCTAGAATAGTTAAGCACCCAAAGGTTAGGTTGGGCAGGTGGCTGATGTCTAGGGAAGCTTCACTTGGGTTCTAAAGTGGTCCCTTTGTGAAAGATAATGATTACTAGACTACAAGTAGAGAATGCATATTTAAGCCAGCCAGTAGCTTCGACATAAAATAGACACATATTTTACGAACATTTAATAAAGTTCGATAGACCAGATGAACCATGCAGAAAAGATGCTTCAAAATGTAGATGCCCTTACATTTGCAAATGCACATCGATTTGATGAAGTTTAAGTATTCTAGCATGCAACCCAAGAACACAGTGCCCAGTGAGGGTTGTGTACTTTAATTCATACGAATTGTCCAACTATTAAAAGTTCATGATTAGTTATGTAAAAGTCTGAACTGATTTAGGTCAAAGCTTTAACAATGATAAGCCTTAAAATTATAGGGTATACACTCTTAGTTTTAGATACATACGTGAAATATATAGCTTTTGAATGGATGGATATCAGCTTTGTCGGAAAAGTTATTAAAGATTTACTTATTAATCTGAAGTTAGTTAATTAATTAAAATGAACACTTCATCAATAATATTTCTGATGTATTGTTCTTTCGATCTGTCCGATAGATGTTTGGAAAGTTTTGCTCTAGTTCCTTGTGCAATTTTAATGTGATTTAATTTATCAGCATTAAATCGATTCCCGGTCGGGGTTATATGGGAGATTTCACTAAATGTGAATAGAGCTCGCCTATTTTCAATATCGAACTTTTCAAGAGATCAGAAATAATTTTGTCAAATGTTGTCCCTCTAGAAAGTTTATTTTAGGCGCTATCGCCCTTAATATCAATATTGTACAACGTCTTTATACTAAATGTCATCATCTTATCTTAGACGAAGTTATACGGGATCCATTGTCAAACGTGAACGGATTTCTCCTAATTGCAATTAAAAAATTTAAATTTTCGTTGATATGTGAGATACTTACATACATATGTAGGTTTTGAACAGTTATCATGTACTTAGCTGCATTTTTGTACTTCCTAGGAAGATTACCTATAATTTGATATATAATACATTCTCAAATGTTAAAAAGTCAGACACAAAATTAAGATTAATGCAGAGTGTCTGTCTGCTAAAATCAGATTTGTGGAGCTATTGGATTTTACACAAAATTTTAGGATATTGTCCCACCCTGAATTTTATCTCTGTCGATCAAAACGCTTAAACGCTAAATTATATCTACCACAAATTACTGAATTAGGTAATCCCCTGCGAAGGACGCTATTAAATTTCATCAAAATAAACACCTGAGATATCGACAAAACAGGAGCTTCAAAAACTTGACTACAACAGAAAAAAGGACAGACAGGTAGACGGACGGACAAAAAAACAGACGGACGGACGGACAAACAAACAGACGGACAGACAGACAAACAGACGGACGGACGGAGGTCGCGAAATCGATTCTCCTGCCGATTCTGAGTTGATCGGTACAATTTGAATGGTATTCGTAATTAGATTTGTGGAGTATAGATTTTAGAAAATCCTCACACAAAGAACGATGTCAAATTTCATCACAATCGGTCCATAAACACCTGAGATATCGCCGAAACAATACTTACAAAATGTAAACAAAATTTCTTAGACACGTACTTTGGGCAATTTGCTGTACATCAAATGTAGTGTTATTGCGATATCTCAATTGATATTGATATCTTTTGATAAAATTCATTTGACGTGCTTGGCGGGGGAATTTCTTAAAATCTGATATAAAATTTATGTAGGTCCGTGCTAAAGAAGGATGGTTTTTCCTATTTCTGCATTTCATTTTTTCAACGAACATTCTCTAATGCGAACTTTGGGCAATTTGCGATACATCAAATTCAGTGTTTTGGCGATATCTCAGTTGTTTATGGACCGATTTTGATAAAATTTTACAGAGTGTTTTGGGAAACTATTTCCTACAATCTGATATATAACATAATATCACATGTATACCAGGAGTATCTTTTTTCTCATGTTATTTAAAAGTGTGTTTCAATCAAAAATTTTACAATTTTCGTCTAATTTTTGGTATTTTTTCGATATTTTCGGTTTTTAATAACCGATTTTAATGAAATTTAATAGCGTTCATTGCGGGAGAATTTCCTAAAATCTGATATATAATTTATGTAAGTCCATCCTCCAGGGGCTTCACAAACTTGATTTCAACAGACAGACAGACGGACGGACAGACAAACAGACAGACAGACAGACAGACGGACATCGCTTAATCGATTCTCCTCCCGATTCTGAGTCGATCGGTATAATAAAAAAATTACAAACGGAATCACAAACTTATAATACCCTTATACAAAAAATAAATTTTGGGTAAAAAGTATTTTTAGTGTTTTTTATTTATTTAAAAAAATTCTTGAGAAACATATTATCATCGGTTTTTATCTAAAATGGTTTATCTGCAAAAAAATGATTTTTCAGGAGAAGCAAAAAATGACTTAATTGTCTAATTACTGACTTTTTGCCAAAATGATCTTTTACAATATGATTGGTAGACTCGCTCTTATTTTCTGAAATAAAAATTATTCTATAAAACCCAATATTCGCGATTTTTCGGTAGATCAGCTGTTTTGTCTTCAAACATTTTTATACAAAAGTGTAGATAAACCATTTTGTTCGTGGTGGATTTGTAGGAAAATGGACTTGCATGACATAATTTAAGAAATTTTAGCATTGTTGCCACTTCATGCATTTTACCACATTTTCCGTTGAACAGAGAAGAATTTTGAAAACAAGTTTCAAATTGGCGAAATAAGTTTGAACAATTTTTCGTTTTTACAGATTTTTAGCTTACAACTTCTATGATTATTTAGCAAATATAATGTAGATAAACCATTTTCTCTTCGAAAAAAAAAATGTTTATGTAGATAAGCCAGACAAAAAAGTTAATAAGCCGCGAATAAATTAACATTTTGATAAAAAAATCACTTCATAGGTAAAACGTGTTATACGGAAGCGTATGGTATAAAAATCTCAATTTCCAAAATCTGCGGAGCCATTTTAGATATACATAGGCCGATGAATATAACCTTTTATTATTTATTTAAAAGAAAAATTTACAAAGTTTATAATTGAGTTAAAAAATAACTTCTTGTTTATTAGGTGTTAGTACCAGAGTCTCTCGAATAAGACCTATTGTTTACGGAAATTTCCATTTTGATCCATAATTCCTCCGAATGCACGCGAGCTGTAAAAAAATGTACTTCATTTTAATGGGTTAAAATGCTTTTAATTACGTTGTAGAAGTACTTTGTCGTACTGAAAATGGTCAAGCAACAAGTGAAAAAAAAAAAACTAAAAATACCCATTTTTGAAATTTTTTTTTAAACTTTTTAGGAATTCTGGAACTTCTTTTACGTTTCTTAATTTTTTATTTTTCCTTAAAAAGTTTTATACCATCGCAAATTTTCACTAAAATATATGTAGCTTGCAACAGAATTTAATGAAATTTGGTACATTTCGCGTGGTGGTCATTTGAATGATGTAGCGTTTCACACATAATGTCAACATTCAAACTTTACAATAAACTTTATAAGAAATGTCAAGAAAAAAATATTTTATATGTGTTTTTTTTTTTAAACCCGCTTAGCGGCTTAGAAGTTATGGACCTATTTCCATTCTATTTTTCCATTAAATTGTTCCATTAAATCAATAGAGTTGGATACCTTGTTATCACCGATTAGTACTTTCACCCTCCCTTAAACACGATCGAAAAACTCCAAAATAGACCTTGGAGTGCCGACCATACTTAAAAGATTTATTTTAATGAGAAAATCAGATGAACATACTTCACCTTATATTTTTTCCTCATTGCCTTAATTTCTAAGATTCTTGGTCTGTGCTGTATTCTTCAAAAGAATAGATTAGATTGTAATTTTGACTGAGAACGTCTCTAAGATATATACGAGTAGAAGAAATAGTGATCTTCTAAAATAATCTCAAATTCGTTGGATTCAAGATTATTTATAGAAGGGATCTCCTTTTACAATAAATTGTAGAGTTCAAGAATACTCGAAACAATTGGTCAAAAGTTGTTACCGACCCCAAAAGCAATATGATTTGATAAGAGTGCACCATGTCGAATGCATTTGAAATATGTATCTTTAATCGAAAAAATCGTGTAGCTCTTGTAGGGGGCTATGGTGTTTGTAGCGAATATCTCAGTTAAAAGCCATTTATATCTTGGTTTCATGGATTTTAAACATAACCTAAAGACAATTTCGTACATAGCATGGCCTTCATACTTTGCAGAAGTTTAAATTGCAACAAGAAAATTTAAATAGATTGTCTAATTTTGCAGTAAAAATATATGAGGTTGCTATAATTACTCTCAGTACATTTTGATAGATTCAATCAGTCATTATTTCCAAATCTATTAAGTAAATTGCAATTTTAGTGACATTGATTGAACCATTTGAAACATATTGACACATCTCATTTTTATTTCGTTTTAAAGTTATTTATACAAAGAAATTGTGTGTTACAGGTATTTTTAGAAATTCATTTTATAGATAAATATTCGTTTTATTAAAATTTATTAAATGAATGAGTGGCATTTTATATCCTACACCATTCCACAATAGTTGGAAAGGGTATTATAAGTTTGTGCTGATGTATGTAACGCATAGAAATATTTGTCTTAGACCCACTTTTTAGTATACCAATAGGTTTAGAACAGTGGTAGCCAAAACATTTGTATTAGTAAGTATTAGTTGTATTGGTGAGAAATAATGTTTACACTCGAAAAATAAGTTATTCAGGTATGTGATGGAAAACGATCGTTTTCAAATCGATCGATTTCAGATATATTTTTGAGGTAATTTTCGGATTTTCCCCAATAAAAGTAAACATTTGGGTTTGATCCCTTTGACTAATATTTTATCTTTCATTTGGTTTGAATTTTTTGGAAAAATTAGCGAAAATTATCTCAAAAATACATCTAAAATCGATTGATTTGAAAACGATCGTTTGCCATCACATACCTGATTATATTGGTTTTAATAGTAAGTAAAAACTTATTTTTAAACAGAAGAATTTTATTATACCAAAAAACTATTTGTATGAATACACAAATCTAAAATATATTGTATAATATAATAAAAAATGGGATTATCCCGTGCAAACATTTTGTTATGCATGCAGGCAAATTTAAAAACTCTATTCAAAACAGCTCTAATTAATGCTTTAAATAAAATAGTAACGTTATATTTTAATTTAAAGTATTAATTTCACAAAAGTATTCTTCCTTCTTAATTTTTTTATTGTCATAATAAAAATTCATTAAGCGAGACGACAAAAATTTTTTGAGTGTATTGAATATTCAACAAAAAATGTTAGTTTTTCGGTGGTTGATTGAAGACTTAATGAAAGAGCGTAAGAATACATGTAAAGAGCGTAAGAATATGTGTGATTTCAAAGGGCTCAATTGAGTTCGAGCTGGCGACCATTGGTTTAGAATCAGTTTCTGAGTCGATTTAGCGATGTCTGTCCGTCCGTAAACCCTGTAATCAATGTACAGGTCGCAATTCTAAAGATAATTTGATGAAATTTGGCAAAGATCATTTTTCTGATAGTGGGACCATGGCTATTCAAAATCCGTAAAAATCGGTCCATTATTTATGGTACCTCCCATAGGTCCCACTTCCCGGAATAGATATATTGGCCACAAATAAAAATATTTTTTCATGAAATTTAAAAGAAATACTGCTTATGTGAATTTTAAATATTGTACCAAATTTCGTTGAAATCGGTCCTCATTTGACCATAGCTCCCATACAAACTCTTCTGTTAAAAGGCACTAAACGAGACAAAAATCAGTAAAACGCTCGTAAATCTAAAGATAATGGGAATTTTAAGTTTGTTTTTCGCAGACGTAATTTTTGTGACAACTGTAATCAATTTGCCAAATTTCGAGATAATCGGTCCACATATAGCTCTAAATTAAGAAAACAACTTAAATATATAAGTTTTGAGAAAATGATTGTATGATGGCAAAATTTAGCAATTATTTGTCTTTATATAGGAAAATGAACACCTTTGACCTTAGTGGTGAAGGGTATCGTGTGGTCGGGCTTGAGCGACTATAGCACTTTCTTACTTGTTTTGGCGTTTCTATTGATTTGAAATCTATCCATTAAGTAGACCGTTCGACTCATAATATCTTTGCTCCCCGCAAAGCTTGTGAATCAAGTACAGGTCGAAATTTTGAAGACACATTTAAGAAATTTGGTACAGACATAATTGTCCATTATTTTGTCATATAAAATTTGCTTGAAATAGATATTTGGGCCTCCCGCAGTACCAAATTAAATTGTGTGAAATTATTTCTACAATAGTATTATCGTAGAACACTGTACCAAGTTGCCCGGAAATGGCGTATGATATCAAAATTACCCACAGACACTTAATGACAATTGGTCCACATTTGACCTCGTTGTATAGGGTATAACACAGTCGTAAATAGTTATGCTGTTATTGTGACCGTGCAACATGAAAACATTAGAAGAAAATCTGAAAAATTATTTATTGTTAATGACGTCCATTAATGTTTCCTCGACTTTCATATTTTTGGCTTAATAGTTCCTTTTGTTGTTGCGGATTATTCCGCAGTTGTTAAATTCTTTTCTTTCATTCATTTTTTTTCGTTTTTTTTTTCTTTGGTGTCATGACAAACAATTAATAAAGAAAGAACCTCTTCATAGGTAATTCGTTGGATGGATGGACGGATGATGGTGGTTGTTGTACGTTAGGATGAATGAATGGGTAATTTCGGATTTTTATTCAGACTCAGTGGTCAAATTTGTAATAGACAGAAGATATACAAATAAACGGATGAACACAAGGCCAGACAGACAGTCAGTAGCATGATTTTGAGTTATTTGCAAAAAACATTTTGTTTTTTTAATTTGCCTAAAAATTTTAGGCAATTAAAAATGTGTTTCATGTTTTTATGTTTGTTTTCTCTTAATTTAGGTGTGTAAGACCATAAATTTACCTCTACTATTATTCATCTTAATTATATTATGTTTAAATTTCATAGAATATTAAAAGATCATTTATTTGTTCATTTATATTATATGAGTATGAGTCTAGTGCAAAGTGAAAACGATCAGTTTAATAGAAATTTATTGTATTTAAATTAACACATCGATCTTTTTGTATGATCGTTATTTTTTGTTTTGTCGATCGTGTGTTTGACTAAAAAAATTGGTTTAAATAAATTTTTAAATTGAATAAAACTTACAGCAAAGAAAAGTTTGTGATAATAATGAGTTTAGTAATTGTGTTTTCATTAAATTGTAATTTGTGCATTACCATTGTCCCTAATTTGATTAAAATATCATCATCTTCATCATCATGATCACTTGTGTGTGATGCCTTGATTTTATTTTATTTTTGTCTTTTAAATATAATCATATATTATATATATTTTTATTAAAATATATTATATATATGTATATCTATATTTAGCAATATATCAAAAAAAGTAGGTTTTTAAATTTCAAGATAATCACATGAATTTATATACATTTTTTCAGACACATATTCAGCTATCCTTCGTGCTTCATAAAATGGCCCAAGCTATTTTGGTTCCTGAAATACACGGTGTTTTCTATAATTTTGGCTTTTAAACTAGAAGCAAATTTGGCGCTGTAACTTTCTTAATAGGTCATAAATTAAACTTTTTCAAATTTGTATAGTTAGATAAGTGTAAAAGATTTCATCACCATAAAAAAAACATCAGTACACTTAGAGAAAAGATATATATAAAAGATAATGCAGGAGTGAAAAAAGTATAAAATTTGCATTTAAAATGGCACAAAAGCGGATAAAGATTTTGAGACCAAATTTTACATACAGATAGCTACTATTGATATCTAAAAATTTGATATGGCGCTTCCCGATTAAATGTTTGGTTCTTCGACAAATTGAGAAAAACTATCAAAAAAAATGAAAAAAGGGTAAAAATTCTGCATTTTTAATATTTGTCTTCCTATAACTCATTAACTAAGAAACGCATCGAGAAGCGCCATATCAAAATTTTAGATAAACATGTTCTTAATATGTGTGCAAATTTTTCGAGAAAAATATTTAGCCATTTTTGTGCCATTTAAAAAACAAGCAAGCCTATTTGTGTCATTTTTCACTTGTTCACCTTCGAAAGACACATTGATGTATGATAGCAATGTGGTACTTAAAACTATATTGCTCAAATTCACGAACAAATATCCTGAGGCCTACAGTGAAGCAAAAATAATACGCGATTAAATCGCGACCATTGATTTTCTTCTACATCTTAAAGTATGTATACAGCCTACATTGAACCTCTTAAATTCGTAAAATGTAACAAGACAACAGTGGCTTCTGATCATTTTGTGTTCTAGGAATCTAAAAATTAAATATTTAGTAATATGGAAACTTGCCACCAAAAAAAAGTCCGACGAAAAAAATGTTTTCAATACCTCATCGATTTACAGCGATTATATTTTTTAAAAGTAGAGATGGAAAATGAAATGGACTTAAAAAACAAATTAACATATTGAGAAACTAACCAATTTCGCGAAATCTGCGAAATCTGGCTAACAAGATTTTTGCATATGGATGCTGAAGTTAAAGAAAAGTTAAAAACTTTCACTTTTATATGGAATTTAAGCCATACCCTTTCTCATTACAAAAACATTATTTTTACTTCTAATGTTGTAAACAGTGACTAAATTTTACACAAAATTTTAAAACAATCGTTCAAAAAAGTATCAGAATTGGAATACTGTTAACTACTTTTGTCCCTAGAATTCTTATTTTTTGTCTGAATTTCATCGCAGATATCTCTTTTGAAAGGTTTTGAAAGCATCTATTTTTGTGTTTTTAAAAATGCTACAAAAGATTGCCGCAAGGTGGCGGTATTGACATGTTTCTTACAAATGTATCAAATACATATTATTTGGATCTTTTTCGATGTTGGTACATTCAGAAAAAAGTTAGACCAAATACTCCTGAACAAAGTCGCGGAACATTGTCAAACCAAATTTGTATCTTTTAATTATTAAAAATGCGATTTTCATATGTAACCTAAAAATAGCGCCATCTTTTAGCAGAATTTAGAAACAAAAAAGTTGTAAGACAAACATTATTTTTATAATCCCAGAGATTCATTTTCTACAATAAAAAAGTTCTTTTTCGCAAAAAGCCGTTTTTGATATATTGCTATCTATATTATAGACTCTTTTATGTATATTTTTAATGATGAAGTAGAATCGAATAATTTGTATTGGCTTTGATATGTAGGTATTGCCTGCAATTCTTCAAGCCTGAAAAGGCCACTGGTGCCGTTAATGACTTGATTGAAGCCTCTTATCCCAGATTTAAATCCAGGGACCACAAATGGTAATTGATAAAACAAATATTACTTAGTAGACGCTGTGGGAAGTTTTTTTAATAGGGCTCTAGAACTTTACTGAAAGCTCTAAGGTTTGTTACTGCAAGACACTGGGACACACTGAAGAATATAACATGGAAGATTTTCTAGAAGGAATAGATGTTAGTATTAGGAACCGTTTGTCCAATCTTATAAAAAAAGTGTATAGCAAAATTCTGGTAGTCTAACTTAAATAGATTTGTCGGTAGGTTAACATCACAAGGTGGTATTTTATATTCCGTACTATGAAACCTCGCCCCAAACAATACTGATTACGGCCTTAAATTTCAGTATATTTTCATGAAATTAAAAATGAATACGAAATTTCTTTGAAATCAGTCCATAATATGGAATATGGACTCCATATTTGACCTTAGCTAGCATACAAACTCTTTTGTCAAAAGTCACTTAAATGCTCGTAAATTTAGAAAATAGTGACAATATTTATTTGTATAAACTGTAATCAAATTGCAAAACTAGCGAATTTAACTGTCTCTGGGTTAAGTTCAGAATCAGGGCGCACCTTTTGCACTTCGGGTTTCTTTACAGAAGCCCAAACGCGGATAGGGACACAACGTTATCTGGCTTCGATGCCCTCTCCGATTCAATTACGAAGATTCTTGAGAGTTGCCCGAACAGTGAAATTGTTATTGCTGGTGATTTCAATGTTCACAACTCGTCCTGGCTTCGCCATTCTAGCCACACAACTCCTGAAGGCCAATATGTTGAGCTATTCGCCGGTGAATGAACCAACGCATATCTCATGTGTTGAAGGACACCAACACCAATACCCTTGACCTTTTCCTTACTTCACACCCTGACAAGTATGAAGTAAAGGTTCTTGCGCCTCTTGGAAATTCGGATCATTGTACCATTTCCGCCTCTTTTTCGTTCTCCGGACTTCGGAATGTTTCACAAACAGCCACGAAACGTTTAACTTATTTATATGAAAATGGTCGTTGGGCTGAGCTCAACGAATTTTTTAGGCATTTTAACTGGAAACTTTGTTTTCTTGACAATAATGTCAGTGCCTCGGCGGAAATGGTGTCTAATGTTATTAAGCTGGGAATGAAAATGTTCAACCCAGCGAAAAATATTTCGATTAAACCAAAGTTAAAAACTTGACGTGCAAACATGCAGTCACATACCGAGAGGTTGCTTTCAGTAACTGGCGTAATATCCAAAACCCAGTTACTGATTTGCAGCGTACACAGGCAATTCGTACGTGTGCCAAAGTATTAAGGCGTGAAAAGGCTCTGTACGAGCAACGCCTTCGTACTAAAATTCTTGCTTTTCCTCGGGGCAGCAATAATTTCTGGTCATTCGTTAAAAGAGTCAAGAATAATGCTAGTTCTTCAATTTCCTCTCTTTTAAAGGATGGTCAAACATTCACAGACCCGGTTAATAAAGCTAACGTTTTGACTGAATTATTTGCAAGCAATTTTCGCTTGCCGGAAAGCACCCAACCTCTGCCCAAGCTCGAAAGAGTATATGTAACTATGCCAAAGATATTCTTTCGCGCTCGTGCTGTAAAACGGGGTTTAGCGGATCTCAATATAAATAAGTCTCCAGGGTCAGATGGCATTCCAGCACTGGTCTTAAAGCAGTGTTCTTCGACGCTTGCGCGTCCATTAGCTACTATGCCGGTACAATTCCTCGGAGCTGGAAGGTTGCTAACGTTACGCCAATCCCTAAAAAGGGTGAGGCTAACAACCCTGAAAATTACAGCCCAATTGCAATTTGTTCTGCACTATCCAAACTTTTGGAGAGTATGGTAAACCACCATCTTGTTAAATATCTAGAGTCTAACAACCTACTTAACGACCGCGAGTATGGGTTCCGTAGGAGATGCTCTACGGGAGATCTGTTAACCTTCCTATCGGAAAAATGGTGTCAATCAATACACCGTTTTGGCGAATGTAAAGTTGTGGCTCTAGATATTTCCAAGGCGTTTGATAGAGTGTGGCACGAGCACTTCTCTCAAAACGTATTGCCTTTGGTGTCGGTAATAACTTCTCTCGGTTTATATCGAGCTTCCTCAGAGATCGCACTATACGAGTTGTTAGAATT
This sequence comes from Stomorhina lunata, assembly GCA_933228675.1. NCBI lineage: Eukaryota > Metazoa > Arthropoda > Insecta > Diptera > Rhiniidae > Stomorhina > Stomorhina lunata. The sequence goes on along the minus strand of OW121741.1, from coordinate 43,845,001 downwards.
CAATGTGATGTCCGTTGGACTGATAACATTTTTCAAGTGTCGAAAGAAGCATTCAAGTGTCTCGGTTTTCTTAAACAGTGTAAGAGATACTTCACTCCATCTGATCTCCTTACTATTTACACCACCTATATTCGACCGAAAGTGGATTACAACTCTCATGTATGGGCCGGTGCTTTAAAGTCTATTTTGGAGCTTCTCAACAGAGTGCAGGAGAGGGCGAAGGTGCTTATTGGTGACAGTAGGGTATCCAACTCTATTGATTCACTAGAGCACCGTTCGCAATGTGGGTTGTGTCACACTGTTCTATCGTTACTACTTTGGAATGTGCTCTAATGAAATAAGGGAACTTGTTCCTGAAACTCGAATTTTTCTACGCAATACACGTCTGTCTGTTAGAGCTCATCCCTTCGTAGTCGATTGGCCAGTAGACAGAACAACACACTACAGAGAAAATTCATTCTTTAGCCGTACAGTTCGTATGTGGAATTTACTTCCCGCAGAAATTTTCCCTGCTAGTTGCAATATAGGGAAGTTCAAATCAAATGTCCATAAACACTACTCCATCTATCCACCCTCCCATAACCTATTTTCCTAGTTCCAACACAATGCATTGCATAAGTAGGGGTCATCCCCTGAGTGCTGGTCCTAAATAAAAAAAAAATTCAAAATGAGAAGAAAAACCATACTCCTGAAGGACTAGCCTTCATAAATTATATATCTAATTTTACCAAATCCTCCCTCGAAGTACTCCCTTCGCCACTAAGGTTAAAGGTGTTCTTTTTCGTGTATTAAGACAAATATTTGCTTAATGTTGCAATCATACAAACATTTTTAAGCTATATGAGTGCTAGGGTTAAATGTGGACCGATTATCTCGAAATTTGGCAAGTTGATACGGATTTCACAAAAATTATTTATGCAAAAAATAAACTTCAAATTCTAATTTTTTCTCTTATTTAGTGCGTTTTAACAGAAAAGTTTGTATGGGAACTATGGTCAAATGTGGACCGATTTCAACGAAATTTGGTACAGTGATTTTGGTTTACATAAGCAATATCCATTTTAAATTTCATGAAAAAATATTGATATTTGTGACTAAAATATCAATTCCGGGAAGTGGGACCTATGGGAGGTACCATAAATAATAGACCGATTTTGACGAATTTCAATAGCCATGGTTCCACTATAAAAAAAAAATTATCTGTGCTAAATTTTATTAAGTTAACTTTAGAATTGCGACATGTACTTTGATTACATGGGAGTCCAGCCAGCCAGCCGTCCAGCCAGACGGATGGATGGACGAATCGACTTGGAAAATGATTCTAAGTCTATTGGTATACTAAAAGATGGGTCTAAGACAAATATTTCTATGCGTTACATACATCAGCACAGACTTATAATACCCTTTCCACCTATGGTGGTGAAGGGTATAATAAGAAAAACCATTTTTCTATACGATACCCCCACATAAATTATATATCAGACTTTAGGAAATTATTTCGCGAAGGACGCTACTAAATTTCATGAATATTGGTCTATAAACACCTAAGATATGGCTAAATCCATAAAATCGATGCGGGAGTACGTCCTATAATCTGATATATAACTCATGTCAGTGTATTTTCTAGGAGTTTTACAAAACTGATTTCAGCAAAGGAAATATATTTATGTATAACGGGCCTGTAAAATTACATATCAGATTTTAGGAAATCGGTCCACAAACACCTGGAATATCTCCAAAACACAAAAACAGATGTGTCATAAATTTCCGAATTTTTAATTTATTTTTTTACTTTTTTAATAACATAAGTTAGTTTTTTTCTAAAATCAGATTTATATTTCATGTAGGTTATGGTGCATAGGGAAATTTCTTAAAATGAGACACCTTCCAAATATTGTTCATGAAAAACTCATCTAAATCGGTCCACTTGGTTAACCACTGACATTCTAATAAATTCCTAATATGCACATTAAAAATGGATATGCGAAATATATATCTTTAACTAGAACTTCTTTACGTCTTATAGCCTGGATACCAAGGCTAGAATAATACTTCCCAAATTTTATCGCTTAAGTATTCATCTTAATTAGTCCAATAACTTTTATATTTTATATCGTAACCTAAAAGACGAAATAACCTATCTGCAGTTTTCAAAAGTTAACAGGAGAGGGAAGAAACGTTATAAAATTGGAACTATCGGGTGTTTTTATTGAGGTATAGAACTTTAAGTTGGCATCACTTTTTTAACTGGCGGCCATTTTGTCAGCTGTCAAGTGATTAATATTAAGTTTGGTTTGCCATTTCATCATGAACAGGTTGACAAAAGAACAACGCTTGCAAATCGTGCAAATTTATTCCGAAAATAATGGTTCAGTTCGCGAAGTTTACCGCAAGCTCCGTCCATTTTATGGTCGACATAATCGTCCATCAGAGCAATTAATTCGGTTAACCATGGATCGTTTTCGCACTACGTTTACTCTATGTGATAATACGCATCCGCAGCGACGTCGAACAGTGCGCACCGAAGAAACAATTGCCGCTGTAGAGCAAAGTGTTGAAGAGGACCCGAATGAATCGATTCGCCACCGTGCACAGCAATTGGAGCTTTGTCCATCAACTTTATGGAAGATTTTGCGCAAAGATCTTGGCTTGCGACCTTACAAGATCCAGCTTGTGCAAGAATTAAAGCCGCGAGATCATGCAATGCGTCGTGATTTTGGTGTATGGGCCGAAAATGAGATTGATCTCGATGCTGATTTTCATCGCAAAATTTTGTTCAGTGATGAGGCTCATTTTTGGTTGAATGGCTACGTCAACAAGCAAAATTGCCGCATTTGGAGTGAAGAGAATCCACATGAGACCCTTGAGACGCCATAACATCCACAAAAACTGACTGTTTGGTGTGCTCTATGGGCTGGTCGAGTCATTGGGCCATACTTCTTCCGAAATAATGCTGGAGAGTCAGTTACCATAAATGGAGACCGGTATAGAGCCACGATAACCGACAATTTTGTTCCCCAATTGGATGACATGAATGTGGATGAGTTGTGGTTCCAACAAGACGGCGCTACATGCCACACAGCGCACGTCACAATTGATTTATTGAAGGAGACATTCGATGAGCGCATAATTTCGCGGAATGGACCTGTCAATTGGCCACCAAGATCGTGCGATTTGACACCACTGGATTATTTTCTTTGGGGATATGTGAAGTCGCTCGTCTACGCCAACAAACCAGAAACGTTAGGCCAACATTCATGGCGTTATTGCCAACATACGGCCCCATATGCTCGAAAAAGTAGTTTAAAATTGGACCTGTAGAATTGGCTTTATTCGAGCCAGCCGCGGCGGCCACATGCCCGAAATCATATTTAAACATTAATGGCATAAAATTATCCTTCCAATAAAGCCAAATTGATGGACATTAAAACGATTTTCTTGTGTTTTATTTCAATTCGAAGTTCTATACCTCTAAAAAAAAACACCCATTATTTGCAATATTAAAACGAAAATTGTGTATTTAGATTAAATTGAAACCAGAAGTATACATATATCGGTTATGTTATGTCACTTAGGTTTTTTTGTAATTGCAAAAATCTGAAACCAAATAACCTATATGCAGTACTAATTAGTATCAATAAATAATTTTTTTATACATATGAATATTACATAAATTAAATAATAACAGTTATAGTTTCCTTTATTGGTTTAAGCAAATTAAAGTACTTAATGATTGTTTAAATTACACTAAGCAACAAAACTAAACTTTCATCGCGATTTTTGATGATTTTATTTAAATTACGTTTTAAACAGTTATGAAAATAAGCGGACAGGTGTTTGGTACTTTTTTGAAACTATGTCCGATAAGGGGTAAAAAAGAGTTAAAATAGTTTTTTTGGTACTTTTTTAACCCACTCTTATATTTTAAACCAAAGAATATAGAAAGGAACTTTGTACTGCAGTCAATAGATGTGAAAGAAATATTGAACACGTATCTGGTACTTTTTTGATGTTGGGGCCAAAATGGGTAAAAAAGGAATAAAATGATAACTTAACATTATCAAAAGTAATATGAATAGGAATTATGTTAATGGCGTTTTAATAAAATGCACAGAATTCAATTGTTACCAAAGAAGTACCAAATAAGAATATGGAACTTTTTGAAAGTAACTTTTAAACAAATAAATGTTTGTATGTATGTTGTTTATAGAATAGTAAACTGTGAATTTGATCATATTAGGCTCTTTATCGAAGATGTTGCGGATAAGCCGGCGAAGGTTTTTAAGTTGGTAAGACTAATTTTCGTTAGGTGGCGCCACTGAAAATTACTAATAATTAATTAAATCGTAAGCTGTATATTTGATCATGCTACGATCTTTAACAAAGTTGTAGCGCATGAGCCGGCAAAGGTTTTTTAGTTGGCGTGAATAATTTCCGACAGGTGGCGCTACTGAAAATTACTTAAAGTCAATTTTATCGTAAGTTGTACATTTAATCATGCTATAATCTTTAGCAAAGTTGTTGCGGAGAAGCCGACAAGGGTTAGTAATGGGAATGAACAAAGTGCAACAGGTGGCGCCACTGAAAATTAGTCAAAATGAATTAAATCGTAAACTGTGCATTTGATCATATTATAATCATTAGCAAAGTTGTTACGCATAAACAGATGAAGGTTTCTTAGTTGGTATGAACAACTTCAGGTGGCGCAACTGAAAACTACTCAAAATGAAATAAATCGCAAACTGTGCATTTGATCAGGCTATAATATTTAGCAAAGTTGTTGCGCATGAGTCGACGGAGGTTTCTGTTGGTATGACCAATTTTCAAAATTTTTCAAAATGAGTTAATCTGTAAACTATGCAAACTATGTGTTAATCGGACAAAATAAATAAAATAATTCAAAATTAACTGAATATTTGCGCAAAATGCTTATCATAAAGCTCCGAGCAAGGCTCGGTCAACCAGGTACTATATATAATACGTTAGTAACTTTAAGTTTGTTATAATATAGGTCTGATAACAATTTAAAAATTTTTTTTATATATCACTAATTTTGTATACCATAAGATTGACAAAACAAACACTCCCAAATATTGTTGCCAAAAGTTTGATCCAAATCGGTCCACTAACCTTAGAGTTTTACATAACTAACCAAAAACTTCTTTTAAATCCATAATACATAATTATAATTAATGAATTTAGTCATTCATAAAGATGGAACCATACATATTTTACCATAAACTCTTTCGATTATATACTTTACTTTTTAAACACCATTGATGAAGGGTATCTAACACTATAACTTGTTTTTATCGTGTATTAATTTTTCTATATTTTTCATTTTAATTTGATCGAACAAAGTAGACGTGCTACTCTAGTTAGAGTATAAATAAATTTTGCAATAAATTGTTAATAGATATACATATTTCATTGGACAATTATGCCCCTCAATTAAGTCAATTTTTTATCTGGTCACCCTAAAAGAAACAACCACCATCAGCAAAAACTTATCAGAATCTTAAAAATAATTTTTCATTGTTATATCTTAGTTTTTTGTTGTTAATACTCGTTTACATATTTCTTTATAATCTTGATCATTTTGACAAACAACCAGACCGTGGGATCTTCTAGGCAACTACAAGAAGACCTCGTTGTATATTTCCCTCAAGTTTTTCTCGGTTACACTTTTTGTAACAATTGAAATAAATATTTTATGTACAAACAATTAAAAGAAAATGTAATCAATCAGTAGTTGACGACACTTTATGTCTATTACAATTACAAAAAAAATTAAAATGTAAAAATTTTAATTTTAGGTGACAAGTCAACGAACAAGTGGTTGGACAAATTTTTGAATTTCCTTAAAGAAAACAAATTCTAAAGCAACAAGTGAATGAAAAGCAATTGCATATGAAAGATTGGGTTCTAAAAAAATATTTTGAATATTTTGAAAAAAACTAAGTATTATTTAATATTTCATTTTTTTATATTTGGGAATTAATTATTCGAACTTTAATTTTTCAATTAATTTTTTTTTATTTTAAAGAAAATATCGTTTAAAACTAATAAAAAAAAAATTTTGAAAAAAATCCTATTTTGGTTTTGAATTGTAATTAAAAAAATAATTTTTTTAGAGAAAAAAATTATGGAAACATTTTCATTCCAAATCTTCTAAAATTTATAAAAAAAATATTTTCAAATAGTAAAGATATTTGTTTTATTCCTTTTAATAAACCAAAACTACCACCTTAATAAAGTGTAGCTTTCACTTTGATATTATTTTTTTTTTTATATTATTAGTTTTTTGTCATTAAACTAAAACAAGGGACACTATTTTATTATTTTATACTCGTACAATTCGTATTATTTTGATTTTAATTTTACATATTTTTAGTTCTTTAAAATTTGTTGTTGTTTTTGTTGCTGTTAATTTTACTTTTTCATTTTTCGCCTAATTTTTTTATTTTTATCTGATGCGCAACATTTCTTTGTTTTACTATTTCAAGGACTTGGACTCGTACAAGTGTGTAAATTTTTTCATAGTTTTGATACAATTATAATTATAAATTTTGCAAATATTTTATTCTATTTGCCTTGATAATACGCATAAATATTTTCAGTAATTAAATCAAGGATTTGAAATTATTTTAAAAATATTTTTACTTATGAAAATTATTTAAAATGAAAAATATAAGTACTAGGACACTTCCCATCAAAAATTTCCAAACTTCTCATAAATACATAAGTAGTCAGCCCTGAGAACATTCCCGGAACAGGTGATGTTGAAATAAACTCCTTTATCAATGTGGTAGCAATAACTTGTAATTCAAAAATTACGAATTACACTTCTAAAATCGATAAAAATTAGAATCACGCCTTAATTTTTTGGAATTAGTTATAACTTAATCTCAATTGAATATTCTAGAACAATTTGATCTGAATCCTACCTTAAGGTATACCGATCGACTTAGCCGGCTGATATGTGAGAATATATTATATTGAAAAGGCAAAAACTTTTTTGTCAGTAGGACCATTGAAATTTGCAAAAATCGGTCTATTGTTTCGCGATTTTTTTTCCAAAAATTAATTTTTCAACAAAAATGCATCCAATTATATTTGTTTTATTAAGAAATGTAACAGTAACAATGAAAAATCCTAAAATTCAAATATTTATAAGAACACTGTAAAAAAAATTGTGAAGTTTTTAGCCAAAATATGTACTTTTCAATAATAAAAAAAAAAAATAGTCAGCCTCGATGGACCCGAAAAAAAAACTACTTTTATGAATCAATAAACTAATTTTCTATTATATATCGTCGACCTGCCTGCAAATTGTTTTTTCTCCCTCCTGTAAATTTGCTCGAATTTACGAGCAAGTTTACATGAGGGAGAAAAAACTGATTCATTTGGTATTTATATTTAATATAATATATCAAAATTGCAAAATATTACGTTTTATTTATATACCGCAGAAAAATCTTAAAATTCTTTTATTTTCAAAATTATTTTTTTAGTTTTTAGAACTTAAGTATATAGAAAAGAGTTTTATAGTTGGAGTTTATGTTGTTTCGAAGAGCTAACTATTATGAATGGAGGGAAATTTTATATAATTTGTATATCAAAAGTGGATGGTGCACCCATTCAACACAATGGGCCTCATGCATAAAACGTGAGCTTGAGCTCTGACTCGTTTTTTTGAGTAAAAGATGCTTGTCGTATGCATAATAAAATTTGATGAATTTGCTTTTACTCACTGCTTACGTTTGAACTCGTCTTTCTCGGTTTGAACTAAGTTAGACGAGCATGTGCTCATTTTCATATGCATAAAAACAAGCTTTTGCTTTCTTTTGTGAGCTCTTGCTCAAATTTTGTTGAGCATGCCTTATAGCTGACTCGGGTCCACTAAAATGGAATCATGGCTGAATATTTTGTACAAAGAAATACAAAATGTTAACAACAGCATAAACAAGTAAGAGTGTTATATTCGGCTGTGTCGAATCTTATATATCCACCATCAAGTTGTGTTAAATTCAGAAACAGGGTGCAGCTAATTCAAAATCTGGACCAATACTAAAAAAATCGCTAAGCTAATTGGTATTGTTGGTAAAACCTTTGGACTAAATTCGGCTGCCGTAGCTTTATAGTTCAATATTTAAAAATATTTTAGTGGTTTCCCCAGTATTTACTTTGATCAAAATTCGGTCTCATAACCGGGTATAGTTTTACATTAATAAGTTGTTAAATACTTTTCGTAAATATGTAGTTAGGCTAAACACGTTAATAGTAATACGGCAGGTCCATATATTTCGTTAGGAGTTGCTAATGCATTCATCATATATAAAGTCTGGGCTGAACATTGATTGATGCCTATCTAATTTCATAGGTGCAATCTTAATATAATGAATGTACCTCCAAATCTTTTTGATTGTAGATATAAAAAGGGGATGCTCTATATATAAGAATTATAGCCAAATGTTGACCGATTGTAACAAAATTTTACACACTGGCTGGTATATATATAAGCTTTTAACTGGCGTTTGCTAAAATTTTTGGTTTCCGTGAGTGTTTTTTATATGAAAGCTAAAGTCAAATATGGACTGATTCCTATAAAATTTGATAAACTGATCAAAAATTGCATAAAACTTCCCTATTTTAAATTTAATTGTCATAGCTATTACAATTGTATTCAATTTATCAGCATTAATGTGTTTCCCGGGGAGGGGTTATATGGGAGCTCTAACTAAATTTGAACCGATTTTGTCCATTTTCAACACACATCTTTTTCAAGATATCCAAAATACTTTTGTAAAATTTTGTCTCTCTAGCTCTTTTCGTTAAGGCGCTATCGAGCTTTTATCTGACGGACAGACGGACATAAACAACCTTTTCTTTATGTATTTTTGTGTTTCCATAAGTTTTTCATATGGGAGCTATGGTAAAATGGTGACCGATTGTAACAAAATTTTGCACACTGACTGACATTGACATAAGACTTCCTTGTGCTTAATTTAATTTTACTAGCTCTTGTAGTTAAGGAGCTATCAGGATTTTATCTGACGGACAGACGGACATAAATCCCCTTTTCTTTTTGAATTTTTGTGTTTTCGTAAGTTTTTTATATGGGAGCTAGGTCAAATGGTGACCGATTGCGACAAAATTTTGCACACTGGCATAAGACTTTCTTGTGCCAAATTTAGTGGTTATATCTGTTATACTTTTAGATTTATTGGCATTTAAGTGAATTTTAGGTGAAATTTAGGCTGTTTTCGTAAGTTTTTTGTATGGGAGCTATGGCTAAATGTGAACCGATTTTGATGAAATTTTACACGCTGTCTAGGGCTATATACCAAATTTTGTCATCATAGCTGCTATAATTTGTCATTTATTAACAAATAAGCGTTTAGCCTAGACGAGGTTATACGGGAGCTATGGTCAAATGTGAACCGATTCTCAATCGTCTTAGAATTTCATAAGGATTCAGAATATATATCATTCTTTTTGATGGTGGGTATAAAAATTAGCAAGTGAGGATAAACAAGTAAGAGTGGTATATTCGGCTTTGCCGAATCTTGGATGCCCTTCACCAATGGTGTTGCAAAAGTACTTAATGTAATTCCTAGCAAAATTTGGTTATACTAGTTTATATGCAAATAGTCTTTAAAATTAAGAGTCGGAAAAAGAAAAGCTTTTCGGTGACGTCATCATCTAGGATAGTTATGCACCCAAAGGTTAGGTTGGGCAGGTGGCTGATGTCTAGGAAAGCTTCACTTGGGTTCTAAAGTGGTCCCTTTGTGAAAGATAATGATTACTAGACTACAAGTAGAGAATGCATATTAAAGCCAGCCAGTAGCTTCGAAATAAAATAGACACATATTTTACGAACATTTAATAAAGTTCGATAGACCAGATAAACCATGCAGAAAAGATGCTTCAAAATGTAGATGCCCTTAGATTTACAATAGCACATCGATTAGATGAAGTTTAAGTATTCTGGCATGCAACCCAAAAACACAGTGCCCACTGAGGGTTGTGCACTTTAATTCGTACGAATTATCCAACTAGTAAAAGTTCTTGATTAGTTATGTAAAACTCTGAAGTTAGCGGACTGATTTAGGTCAAAGCTTTAACAATGATAAGCCTTAAAATTATAGGGAATACACTCTTAGTTTTAGATACATACGTGAAATATATAGCTTTTGAATGGATGGATATCAGCTTTGTCGGAAAATTTATTAAAGATTTACTTATTAATCTGAAGTTAGTTAATTAATTAAAATGAACACTTCATCAATAATATTTGGGATGTATTGTTCTTTCGATCTGTCCGATGGATGTTTGGAAAGTTTTGCTCTAGTTCCTTGTGCAATTTTAATGTGATTTAATTTATCAGCATTAAATCGATTCCCGGTCGGGGTTATATGGGAGATTTCACTAAATGTGAATAGAGCTCGCCCATTTTCAATATCGAACTTTTCAAGAGATCAGAAATACTTTTGTCAAATGTTGTCCCTCTAGAAAGTTTATTTTAGGCGCTATCGCCCTGAATATCAATATTGTACAACGTCTTTATACTAAATGTCATCATCGTATCTTAGGCGAAGTTATACGGGATCAATTGTCAAACGTGAACGGATTCTCCCAATTGCAATTAAAAAATTTAAATTTTCGTTGATATGTGAGATACTTACATACATATGTAGGTTTTGAACGGATATCATGTAGTTAGCTGCATTTTTGTACTTCCTAGGAAGATTACCTATAATTTGATATATAATAGATTCTCAAATGTTATCATAATGTTCAAAAGTCAGACACAAAATTAATATTAATGCAGAGTGTCTGTCTGCTAAAATCAGATTTGTGGAGCTCCTGGATTTTACACAAAATTTTAGGATATTGTCCCACCCTGAATTTTATCTTTGTCAATCAAAACACCATCGCTTAAACGCTAAATTATATCTACCACAAATTACCGAATGCATCAGGATTTAGGTAATCCCCTGCGAAGGACGCTATTAAATTTCATCAAAATAAACACCTGAGATATCGACAAAACAGGAGCTCCAAAAACTTGACTACAACAGAAAAAAGGACAGACAGGTAGACGGACGGACAAAAAAACAGACGGACGGACGGACAAACAAACAGACGGACAGACAGACAAACAGACGGACGGACGGATCGCGAAATCGATTCTCCTGCCGATTCTGAGTTGATCGGTACAATTTGAATGGTATTCGTAATCAGATTTGTGGAGTATAGATTTTAGAAAATCCTCACACAAAGAACGATGTCAGATTTCATCACAATCGGTCCATAAACACCTGAGATATCGCTGAAACAATACTTACAAAATGTAAACAAAATTTCTTAGACACGTACTTTGGGCAATTTGCTGTACATCAAATGTAGTGTTATTGCGATATCTCAATTGTTTATGGACCGCTTTTGATAAAATTTAATAACGTGCTTGGCGGGGGAATTTCCTAAAATCTGATATAAAATTTATGTAGGTCCGTGCTAAAGGAGGATGGTTTTTCCTATTTCTGCATTTCATTTTTTCAACAAACATTCCCTAATGCGAACTTTGGGCAATTTGCGATACATCAAATTCAGTGTTTTGGCGATATCTCAGTTGTTTATGGACCGAGGAATATCTTTTTTCTCTTGTTATTTAAAAGTGTGTTTCAATCAAAAATTTTAAAATTTTCGTCTAATTTTTGGTATTTTTTTCGATATTTTCGATGTTACCGATTTTAATGAAATTTAATAGCGTTCATTGCGGGAGAATTTCCTAAAATCTGATATATAATTTATGTAAGTCCATCCTCCAGGGGCTTCAGAAACTTGATTTCAACAGACAGACAGACGGACAGACAGACAGACGGACATCGCTTAATCGATTCTCCTCCTGATTCTGAGTCGATCGGTATAATTTTTATGGGGTCTACGATCACTAATAAAAAAAATACAAACGGAATCACAAACTTATAATACCCTTTCACCTATTGGTGAAGGGTATAAAAATTGTACAGGTTTGTATTCGTAATTATTATTTTTCTTATTTTTTAATTAATAATAAAATGATAAATACATAGGTTTGATGATAGTAGCATCTGCTGGTTGGCTACTTACTTTTTTGAGGAGTCAGAAGAAACACGTGGTGGTGCCCTCAGCAACAATGATAAAATTAAACTGTTTTTAAGATTTTGTGGCGATTCTGGATTTCAAAATGGTATAGCCACAGATATTTAAGTCCATCAATCAACTGTGTCGCGAACTATTGCGGAAGTTGCGAAACTTATATCTGCCAGAGCAAGCGAGTGGATAAAATTCCCGAAAGATGCAGATGAAATAAAAGATGCTCAAATGAAATGGCAAGCAAATGATTGCTTTCCATTTGCAATTGGAGTGATCGATTGTACGCATATAAAAATTAAAAAAACCTCAAATCAAAGCGATGAATATATTTGTAGAAAAGGCTTCCACTCTATAAATGTGCAGGCAACTTGTGATGGAAAAGAACTTTTTACAAGCGTTGACATATTCTGGCCTGGTTCAGTTCATGACTCACGTATCTTACGAAATAGCGAGTTATGTAGAATTACGCAAAATACCACAAACGATGCATTACTTCTACGTTATTATTATTATTATTATTTAGTTCTACTTCACTTTCACTTGACGACATGCTTACACTTCAATAACAATTACACGTTTCAACTCCCTTTGCTCAAGTAATTGCAATTGGTTTGAACTCTTTTTGATGCATACGAAATTGAGCAAAAGCTGTTGCTGTTTGAAAGAACTCGACTTCATAAGCAATTGCTCACCTGCTTCAACTCAGCGCTTTTACTCGTTTTTATGCATGAGACCCAATATAATCACTTCCTGAGTCGATTGAACAATGTCAGTCAGTCAGTCCGTCCGCCCATCTGGACGACTGGCTGGACCCCCATGTAAACCATGTAGTAAAAGTACGGGTCACAATTCTACAGATAATTTGATGAAATTTGGCACAAATTTTTTTTTTATCAGTAGGACCATGGCTGTTGAAATTCGTCAAAATCGGTCCATTATTTATGGTACCTCCCATTGGTCTCACTTTTAGGAATTGATATTTTGGCCACAAATATCAATATTTTTTCATTAAATTTAAAACAACTACTGCTTATGTAAACAAAAACCATTATACCAAAAATCACTTATGTAAGCAAAAATCACTGTTCGTTAAAATCAGTCCATATTTGCCCATACAAACTCTTCATGTCAAAACTCACCAAATGACTCGAAAATCACTAAAACTCTCGTAAATCTGAAGATAATGGCAATTTTATGTTTAGTTTTAATTAAATTGCAAAATTTCAAGATAATCGGTCCACATTTGGCCAGCTCTCATATAGGTCTAAATTGCGGAAATATCTTAAATATATAGTATAAGTCATGAAAAAATGTTTGCATGATAACAAAATTTACAGACCTTTGATTTTAATGGTGAAGGGAACCATATCGAGCGCTTAGATTTAAATAATCGTAAGCGACATTCCGTTAAATATTTCTTAAACTATTAGAGATATCGTAGTACAGTAAGCATATTTTTCTTTGTTTCTTAAGTAGTTTTCGAATGTGTAAAAATCTCTTCGTTAGGTTTATATTTATGAAATGTTATGCACCAAAACATTCCCCGTTTTTGTTTAATTAAGATTTTTTGTCGCTTACCATCAATATTTTTCGGTTTGATTTTAGCTATTGATACCCTTCACCACTATAGGGTGGTATTATAAGTTTGTGCTGATATATGTAAGGCATGGAAATATTTGCCTTAGACCAACCTTTTAGTATACCAATAGACTAAGTATCATTATACCCTTCACCACCATAGGTGGAAAGGGTATTATAAGTTTGTGCTGATGTTTGTAACTCATAGAAATATTTGTCTTAGACCCACCTAGTATACCAATAGACTTAGAATCACTTTCTGAGTCGATTTACCGATGTCCGTCCGTCCGTCCGTCTGGCTGGCTGGACCCCCATGTAAACCTTGTAATCAAACTACAGGTCGCAGTTCTAAAGATAATTTGATGAAATTTGGCACAGATAGTTTTTTTGATAATGGGACCATGGCTATTGAAATTCGTCAAAATCGGTCCATTATTTATGGTACCTCCCATAGGTCCCACTTCCCGGAATTGCTATATTGGCCACAAATGTCAATATTTTTTCATGAAATTTAAAACAAATACTGCTTATGTAAACTTAAATCACTGTACTAAATTTCGTTGAAATCGGTCCACATTTGACCATAGCTCCCATACAAACTCTTCTTTAAAAACGCACTAAATGAGACAAAAAATCACTAAAACGCTCGTAAATCTAAAGATAATGAAAATTTTGAGTTTATTTTACATACATAATTTTTGTAAAAACTGTAATCAATTTGCCAAATTTCGAGATAATCGGTTCACATTTGACCCTAGCTCTCATATAAGTCCAAATGACGGAAACAGGTTGAATATATAAGTTTTAAGAAAATGTTTGTATGATGGCAAAATTTAGCAAATATTTGTCTTTATACACAAAAAAGTTCACCTTTGACCGCCACTTTTTTACTTTTTTTTTCTATATTTAAAAAAAAATGTTTAAAGACTTACGGTCTCATGTTAAAAAAAATCTTAAATATTGCTTAAAGAACACGTTAGTTACCAAATACTTTAAGGCTAACAAACGATTGTTAAAAAATAGTATCCAAAAACAGTTCTTTAACTAATGAATACGTCAAGTCAATTTTACATGTTAATGCTGGCAACATCGTCATTCTCTCTTGTCTCTTTATAGCTAAATATACAAAACAACGAATAATTTATTCATTGTTTCCTCCGGGTATTCGAATTTCTAAATAATGTTTTGTATGTTTTTAATATAAAATAACATTTTTCTTCTTTTCTTACTGTAAAATTATGTTTATGTTAAGTATTAACTAAACACATTTATAATGCTTTTACTGCATTATAAATAAAATAATAAATTTTTACTAAGGGTTTAAACCGATTATTTAAAAATCGAGTACTTTTAACTCATGTTGAATATATATACATCACTATAATGTTTTTTGTAAATTTCATTGACCGATGTCTGTTTTTTGTTTAAAACACGAATTTTTTGTTAAAAATTAGAATTTGTATTATCAATTTCTTTGAAAAGTTTGGTTTTAGTATGAAATATGTAAAATAGAGTATGAAATATCATGGACATTATATTTCATAAATTCCCCACCCCCGAAACCTTTTATACGATAAAAATAGCAAATTAGAAATAATATGATAAATAAATTTAGCAAAAATATTATTTTTTAATAGATAAGTCTGAAAACTTAAATATTTTCTTTAAAAGTTTTCACAAAATATTAGGTGTGTTCCCGTACTCTAACGAAACTACCCAGAACAGTCAGAAGTTGTCAGAAACTACTCAAAAAACAACAATTTGTATTGAAAATTTTGTACGGGAACACGTTTGTGTAAGTTTGGGTTGTTTCGGTAAAGTAAGGGAACACACATATTATTTGTAAAATATTTAACGTAGCTTTAAATTATGTAGACAGCTACTTTAAATTATTTGATGTTAACAAAAGATTAACATCGGCTTGTTAAGCTAACAATCGTTTTTGGATAATACTTTAAGGAATTTTGCTTAACTTTAGTTTACCAATCGTTGTTAAATTTTTTTGCATAAGACCGTTATTTTTTATTAACTTTTACTAAAAGATTATATATTAAATTATATTTTGAATAATTATGGACATGCATCCTACAACCAGCGGAGGTCGAAAATGAATATGAATTTTTTTGTTGTTCGTAAGGTCTGTGCAAAAATCTGAAACAAACTCAAGTTTTGTTTATTAAAATCGCTTTATTCTTAGTCCCGTTTTACACGAATCAGGTTTACTTGCATTCACGTTCGAACACACGAACATTTTCTTCATGAGTTTTTATTTTATTTTCCCTAAAGTTTATACAAACTTTCAAAATTTTCGTAAACTTGATAGTACGGTTAGACTTGTATCAATTTTAATTCTGTCAGTTTTTTCTCATACCAATGTAAAAGTAGACTTATCTACTAAGAAAATTATGAGCACTCTACAATATTTTTTTAACAAATTTTTCGTCTTACCACAAAGATTTCTAAGCAATAAAAAAATAAAAGCCAGAAGTCATGCCAAAAAATGCAAAAAAAAAGTATTTGAATACAAATATCTCTTAAACAGAAATGGCTTAAATATAAAATTGTTTCTTTTTACTTTTTATGTCCGTATTAATAAAATCACATTTTATTCATGAATTTCGATTTTATAAGGCCTGTTTTATTTGGAATATTCTTAGTTTTAAGATCATTTTAACTTCGATTTTTTTAAGAATATGTATTTTTAATTTTTTATGAATTTTCAAAAAATAAAAAAAGAAATTTTGTATAAAAAAGTTTTTTTAAGTTCAAAAAAACTAAGAATTTGCTAAAAATTGTCTTAAATCGGCTTATAGATAATTTGTCTATTCTCTGAATTTCAATAAAATTGTTCAAATCGTTCAAAAGATATGATAAAAAAAGCAACTTTTATAAAAAAAAAATATAAAATCAACGAAATTAAGAAAAATTGATTTTGGTCGTTTAAAAAAAAATATATATAAAATATATATAAAAATATATAGTGTTAATCAGATGTAACGCAAAAGTTGATTTTTCTGAACTAGTGTATGTAATAGGCATAGAACTTTAAGTTGGCATCACTTTTTTAACTGGCGTCCATTTTGTCAGCTGTCAAGTGATTAATATTTAGTTTGGTTTGCCATTTCATCATGAACAGGTTGACAAAAGAACAACGCTTGCAAATCGTGCAAATTTATTTCGAAAATAATGGTTCAGTTCGCGAAGTTTATCGCAAGCTCCGTCCATTTTATGGTCGACATAATCGTCCATCAGAGCAATTAATTCGGTTAACCATGGATCGTTTTCGCACTACGTTTACTCTATGTGATAATACGCATCCGCAGCGACGTCGAACAGTGCGCACCGAAGAAACAATTGCCGCTGTAGAGCAAAGTGTTGAAGAGGACCCGAATGAATCGATTCGCCACCGTGCACAGCAATTGGAGCTTTGTCCATCAACTTTATGGAAGATTTTGCGCAAAGATCTTGGCTTGCGACCTTACAAGATCCAGCTTGTGCAAGAATTAAAGCCGCGAGACCATGCAATGCGTCGTGATTTTGGTGTATGGGCCGAAAATGAGATTGATCTCGATGCTGATTTTCATCGCAAAATTTTGTTCAGTGATGAGGCTCATTTTTGGTTGAATGGCTACGTCAACAAGCAAAATTGCCGCATTTGGAGTGAAGAGAATCCACATGAGACCCTTGAGACGCCATTACATCCACAAAAACTGACTGTTTGGTGTGCTCTATGGGCTGGTGGAGTCATTGGGCCATACTTCTTCCGAAATAATGCTGACTATTTTGTTCCCCAATTGGATGGCATGAATGTGGATGAGTTGTGGTTCCAACAAGACGGCGCTACATGCCACACAGCGCACGTCACAATTGATTTATTGAAGGAAACATTCGATGAGCGCATAATTTCGCGGAATGGACCTGTCTATTGGCCACCAAGATCGTGCGATTTGACACCACTGGATTATTTTCTTTGGGGATATGTGAAGTCGCTCGTCTACGCCAACAAACCAGAAACGTTAGGGGACTTGGAAGCCAACATTCGTGGCGTTATTGCCAACATACGACCCCATATGCTCGAAAAAGTTGTTGAAAATTGAACCTGTAGAATTGGCTTTATTCGAGCCAGCCGCGGCGGCCACATGCTCGAAATCATATTTAAACATTAATGGCATAAAATTATCCTTCCAACAAGAAAGAGTGTTATATTCGGCTGTGCCGAATCTTATATACCCACCATCAAGTTGTGTTAAATTTAGAAACATATCTCATATATCTACGAGGCTGCAGCAAATTCAAAACGAGGACCAAATTGGAAAAAAGTTGTTACGCTAGTTGGTATTGTTGGTAAAATATTTGGAATAACTTCGGTTGCAGTAGCTTTAAAGTTCAACATTCAAAAGTGTGTAAGTGGTTTCCCTAGTATTTATTTAATTTGAAAAAAATTCGTTATCGTAACTGGGTATGGTTTTACATTAATAAGTTGTTAAATACTTTTCGTTTAGCTTAATATTAAGTTAAGATAAAGAAGTTGATAGTAATACGACAGGTCCATATATTTTGTTAGGAGTTCCTAATGCATCTACCATATACATAATCTTAATATTCTGCTTGTACTTCCGAATCATTTTGATTGTAGATATAAAAAAGGGGATGTAATATAAATATATAAGAATTATAGCCAAATGTTGACCGATTGTAACAAAATTTCACACACTGGCTGGTATTTATACAGGGCTTATTCTTGCAAAATTTAGTGGCAATAGCTGTCACAGCTTCTAATTTAATAGCTTTTAACTGGTCCTTGCTAAACATTTTTTGGTTTCCGGGAGTGTTTTTTATATGAAAGCTATAGTCAAATATGGACCAATTCCTATAAAATTTGATATACTAACCAATAGTTGCATAAAACTTTGCTATACTAAATTTAGTCGTCATAGCTATCACAATTGTACTCAATTTATCAGCATTTATGTGTTTCCCGGGGCGGGGTTATATGGGAGCTCTAACTAAATGTGAACCGATTTCGCCCATTTTCAGTACACAACTTTTGTTACATATCGGAAATAATTTTGTAAAATTTTGTCTCTCTAGCTTTTGTAGTTAAGGAGCTGTCGCGCTTTTATCTGACGGACAGACGGACATAAATCTCCTTTTCTTTTTGTATTTTTGGGTTTCTGTAAGTTTTTTATATGGGAGCTATGGTCAAATGGTGACCGATTGTAACAAAATTTTGCACACTGACTGGCATTCACATAAGACTTCCTTTTGCAAAATTTTGTTGCTGTAGCCCTTTCAGTTAAGGCGCTATCGCGTTTTTATCTAACGGACAGACGGACATAAACCCCCTTTTCTTTTTGTATTTTTGTGTTTCCGTAAGTTCTTTATATGGGAGCTATGGTCAAATGGTGACCGATTGTGACAAAATTTTGCACACTGGCTGGTATTCACATAAGACTTATTTGTGCTAAATTTGGTGGCGAAAGCTATTACATTTTAGCATTTATTGGCATTTAAGTGAATTTCAGGTGGAATTTTGGCTGTTTCCGTATGTTTTTTATATGGGAGCTATGGTTAAATGTGAACCGATTTCGATGAAATTTTATATGCTGCCTAGTGCTTATGGAAAACTTCTAGATACTAAATTTTGTCATCATAGCTATTATAATTTGTCAGTTATTAGCAAATAAGCGACTAGTCTTGACGAGGTTATACGGGAGCTATGGTCAAATGTTAACCGATTTTGCCCAATTTCAATAGCAAAATTTTCTCATAAATGAAGAATGTTTTTGCTAAGTTTCAGTGAGCTAGCTCCTTTCGTTTAGGCGTTATCGTGATTTCAACAGACAGATAGACAGACAGACAGACAGACGGACAGACAGACGGACAGACAGACGGACATCGCTCAATCGTCTTAGAATTTCATAAGGATTCAGAATATATATCGTTTTTGATTTTTGAGCCAATATTAAGGAAATTACAAACGGAATGACAATCTCAATATACCCCCCATTCTTTTTGATGGTGGGTATAATAAAGCCAAATTGATGGACATTAAAACGATTTTCTTGTGTTTTATTTCAATTCGAAGTTCTATACCTCTAAAAAAAAACACCCATTATTATTATTTTATACGTTCCTTTGATCAACCATTTTTTGTTCCGGTGCACATTAAACTGCCTAGTAGGAAAAAATCGAAAAATAAACTTTCGATTTTATCAATATATATTGAATAAAAGCTGAGACTCCTACAATTCCAGACGTGATTTGGGGTTTTATGTGCATTGCACCTATACAAAACTACATAGTTTTAAAGTCGAACTATTTTGATAATTTTTTTAAAATTTCAAAAATGGCTTTAGAAAAATAAATATCAAAAATTCATTTTTCAACAAAAATGCATGCAATTTATTAGTTTTTTTCAGAAATGTAGCAGAAAGAACACAAAAATCCTAAAATTTAAATATTTATGACAACACTGTAAAAACAATTGTGAAGTTTTTAGCCAAAAAATGTACTTAAAAAAAAATAGTCAGCTTCGATGGACCCGAAAATATAGGCACATCAAAAAACAACTTTTATAAATCAATAATCTTATTTTCTGTTATATATACTAAAATATGAGTAAACAAGTTTAGGTGTTTTTGAAATAGGTTTTAAAAATAAAATGTTTTAAAAATCATCCATATTTGATATTTTTATCAAAATTATCAGTTGATATTTTTAATATTTGAAAATGTATGATAATAGAAGGCAATGCATTACACGGTAATAATTTCCAATGTTATTTGAATACAAATGGTTTACTTTAATACTAAAATGTTTAAAATATATTCTAAAAAAAGTTTGTGGCCACCCTAAATAATAAGAGATTTTTTATATTTTATAAAAATAAAATATCACGCTTTATCATATTGAATGTGAAATGATAGATTGAAACTAAAAAAAATAATTGAAACTAAAAAAAATAATTGAAACTAAAAAAAATATTGAATATGAAATGATAGATTGAAACTAAAAAAAATAATTGAAACTAAAAAAAATATTGAATATGAAATGATAGATTGAAACTAAAAAAAATAATTATTACTGAAATGGGGGAATTTGGGTATTTAATTGTCCCCGAACCGGAAAAATAAAAGGGTTTCTAAAAATGTTAATTCATTTTTAAAAATAGTAGGCCAGGCTACCATACTTCCATAATTCCTTCGACTTTTTTCCAGTTTTACTATGGGGACCGTTCACTGTGCGGTGATCTAATTTTTTTCAATCCTGAAAGCATGGCATAAAAATTGTAAGGTATAACCGTTCTCTCTTACAAAAAATATTTTTGAAGTAAATGCGAAATATTTGAAATTTGTTTTTTGTAAACAATTATAAAAGTCGTTGCCACATGTGAGAAATGTTAATATTATTATCAGGAAATTTTGAACGTATAATGTGTAATGTGTTGTAAACATTTCGTTAAATCTTATTTTATAAAGTTTAGCGGATCCTGCACAAGGAAAAAAAAAGACTTGAGACAATTAAATTTTGTCATAATATATTTAAAGTATTTTTGTGTAACATATTTTTTTATAATTTATGTTACAGTTTCTTCAGCTTCTTTTTGGGATTGAAAATTTTATAAATATTCACCAAAATTTTATTTAAAAAACGTATCTTCAAATATGATCTTATAGATAGATTTTGGTGTGATCTTTTATAGTATGAGAATTATGAGCTTTTTAAATTTCAAAAATTATACGGCATAACTTTATAAGTTTATATCCGATATAAACTGGTATATCAAACAAAAGCTACTGAAAGTATCATTCAAATGTTATATTATACATTCTTCCGATTTATAAAGATTAAGAGCTCATATACTCAAAACTTGTTTTTACAACCGACTTTGTTTATAAAAATGAGCATATCTTAAAATAATATAGATATAAGTATGGTCTTTTATATAATGAATTTTATACAGGATATACTGGGCTTTTATATAACATAAACTACTTAGCTCTAGCATATGTAGCGAGTTAGTTATGACAGCGTAAAATTTTACTTCTATTGAGTTAGAGTTATATAAATAATATTTATATAACTCTAACTCAATAGAAGTAAAATTTTATTTATTAAATATACACAGAGACCGGATTTTAATACTTTTAAAACAATATTTTTATATTTAAATCCATAAAAAAACAATCATTAAAGTTTAAAAAAATTTTAAAAATCCCTCATGATTTTTATTTGTTCAAAAATGTTGTTTCTTTTTTCAATCCGATGAAAATAAAATATAAAAAAATCGTTTGGGATATTTATCAATACAGTTCAAAATAATTTTCATCTTTTTTCATCCGATGAAAATAAATTTTTATAGAAAAAATTCAAATTTTATTTCTGTATTTGTCCTGGTATAAAGCATCTTTAGGACGTTTAAATAGCAATAAATTCAATTATTGTTGCAATTTTTATATTGAAATGGGTTTGGGCAACAAATGGTCGTTGTCTAAGTGCGTTTAAAACGTTTAAAAGTTAATTTTTTTTAGAAATAGCGACGTGAGTAAAAGAAACCACCAATAGTTCCCATTAGAACATTAGAACTTTAACTTCGATGTCCTAAAACATTGCAATAAATTGAAAACATTCATACATTCATTGTTGAAAATTTTGAAATTTCATAAACATTTTATTTTTTCAAAGTCAAAACAGAAGTTAAAAAATAAAACAATCAATAAAATATTTTTCTGTTCGGATATTTATCGTTATAGATATTTAAAATTTTCATCATGAGGGATATTTATATTTCAAATATAAATCCCTCTTTTTTTATTTTTCGATCGAAATGAAAATAAATTTTCATCGGCAATGATATTTATACTTGATGGATTTAAAAAATAAAACGATCTCCGGTCTCTGAATATACATTTTTATTTTTATATGAAATGTATATATTTTTTTTTTCTATATCTGCAACGGTAGTCGGTAGTCGTGTGGCTATGTCGACTCTTAAAAAAATGATTTCTATTTGAATGAATGTATTGTAATTTTAACAGGTTGTAGCCCGTAGCCTGCAGTCGTGACTGTGTTTATAGTATAATAGCAAACCGAAACTGGGATTTTTAAAAGTATGGTAGCATAATTTGAGAAAAGAAAATAATAATTCGATCAAACGTCAGAAAGTTAATATGGCTGACAAAAGAGAGAACGGTTATACCTTACTAATTTCTTTTATCATGCCTGAAAGTATGCAATGAATGTTAAAATCCTTCTGTTTACTAATTATTAAATCTGGGCGTATGCTCAATATATAAATCAATAGCGATCATACGTATGTATGTATGTAGCAATAGCTTTGTAGTTCAATGCAGGGACCTTTAAGGAATTAATTAAAAGCACATAAATTTATAAATTATATACAAATAATGAAATAATTTAAATAATTTAAAAATAAAATGAAATATTTTTAGAAATTCATAAATATGATAGAATTTTCTTGTCGTTGTGTCAACATATTTGCCATAGACAATTTATCAGTCGCTACAAAAATATTTTCATTTAAGATAAGAAAGAATTATTTTATAAGAAATAAATGAAATAAAACATTTTTAGGCAAAAGTACAATTTATTTAATAAAATTATACCCAGTCAAATTTTCGTTAAAATTAGAAACTATAAGTATTTTTACACTAAGAAAACAAACAAAACAAGTCAATACATTTTGGCTTTTGCTTTTCCGTCAGTCATTATTTCTTTGTTGCCTTCAGCTTTTTTTGTCATCAAATTTCCAACCATGCGTTATAAAATTAAATTTATTTTAATTTAAAAAAATTAGTTTATTTTATTCAGATATTTATTTAATTTATTATATTTCTTTAGGTTTTATTCACTGCAACTAAAATATTTCGTAAAATTCTAAACAAAAAAAAATCCCAGCCATTCGAATTGAGATTTTCTATGTCGAGCAAAATTAAAATATAAAAACAAACATTTGAAGATTTTGCTTTTATTACAAAGATAAATAAATTAATACATTTTTAAATATATTGTATAATTTTTTTTTCCTTAAAATCAAAACCCTAAATAAAACAAAGTTTTACAGAATTTGTACCAAGAGTACTTTTATTCGAAAATTTATTTTATTCGAAATTTAGAGAAAAATGTATTATAACATTCCTTAGAGGAATTATTGTAGATACTGATCTAACGCACAAAATTTTCTCTTGGAAAAATGATGGTGATCAATGAATGATTACGAAAAGTTTTTTGTACAGAGAACAATGCAAATATACTTTTTTGCATTTGAATTAAAATTCGATTATATATTTTTAATATTCTGGTGTTTTAAAACAATTTTTGACCTTTGACCCCAGTGAAAAAGGGTTTAGTTTTTTTTAATAACAAAAAGGCATCGCCGCATATATTTTACACGGACTAAGGAAAAATATTCATTATTAGTTTTATTTAAATTAAACGTAGATATGGCATAACGGTTGCAGATATCGATAACATTTTTTCTTTGTTTCATTATCTTATTTGTTTCCTTTCCTTTCAAGGATATGTAAAATGCGATGCTTTTTCAAAATCTGACTTTAATTGTTTAGAAAAAAAAATAACAATTATTTATTATTTTTATTTTTTTGAGCAAAAATAACAGTTATTTTTAACTTTTATTTTTTCGATCAAAAATAAAAGTTATTTTGTAACTTTTATTTTTTCGAGCAAAAGTAACAGTTATTTTTGACTTTAATCATTTCGAGCATGAATAATAGTTATTTTTTACTTGAACATTTTCGAGCACAAATAACAGTTATATTTTGGCTTTTACTTTTTCGAGCAGAAATAAAAGTTATTTTGTGTGTTTCAACCCCTATTATGATTGCAAAACTCAACTTCATTAGTTTTTGAGCATAAGCAAGTTATTTTCACTAAAAAAATATCTTTGTTTGATTTTTTTTAATTAAATATAATAAATTTATCATGAATTTAAACAAAAATAACTTTTACTTGTGTTTTTTCAAACAAAGTTAAGAAATAACTTTTATTTCTGCTCGAAAAAATTAAAGTCAAAAATAACTGTTTTTGGCTCAAAAAAATATAAGTTAAAAAATAACTTTTATTTTTGCTTGAAAAAATAAAAGTCAAAAATAACTTTTATTTTTTATCGAAAAAATAAAAGCCAAAAATCACTTTTATTTCTGCTCAAAAAAATAAAAGTCAAACAACAACTTTTATTTTCTGACTTTAACGGCAAATGTTATAACAGTTACAGTCCCTGCAATACAGGCAATATAATTGTAAATCATGTTCAACTTTGAAATTTTTGTATTCTAAAGTATTAATTGAGTTATTTACAATAAAAGCAAAAAATCCGGTATTTTGCAAATTTTGGATGGACCATGGGCACACTTTCCCCCCATCCGGGGGTTATTTTGTTAATATTTCGAACAAATGTGGTGGTTAGCCCTATACAAATTCAAACTTTGGAAAATAACTGGCACCCTAATGTCCATGAATATAAACTATGTTATCAATTACAAGAACGATATCATCGACGACAGCATTGCAGAACGACAAATAACAATTTTCCATTATTGAAATCCAACTACAATTTAGCTACAAGTTACACTAGTCGGCATATTTATTTTCACATATCAGTTTTGTTTTCTTCTTTTTTATTTCCGGTCCTAGGCAACTAAAAAAATATATTAAAATTATTGAAAAAAGTAAAAAATATTGTAATTTATTGGAAAACAAAAGACATTTTAAATGTTTTCTACAGAGACCGAATATTAATACTTTTAAAACAATATTTTCATATTTTAATCCATACAAAAACAATCATTGAAGTTTAAAAAATAATAAAAATCCCTAATGATTTTTAATTGTTCGAAAAATTTTGTATCGTTTTTCAATCCGATGAAAATAAAAAATAAAAAAAATCGTTTGGGATATTTATCAGTTCAAAATAATTTTCATCTTTTTTCATCCGATGAAAAAAAATTTTGATAGAAAATATTCAAATTTTATTTCTGTTATTTCCAGGAAAAATTTTCCTGGTGTCATTCATAATAAAGTTTATGTTAATGCATAGATTAGGCAATTCTAAAATCCTTGATGATTACCCCTTGGAGTAGTATATTCTGTAATGTTGTTTCTATCCATGCTTAAAACTTAAGTCGATGGGCGATGGGTCCAAAGAAACAAGACTCGTTTGTATAGCGATCCGCTCGATCCGAGACAGACGATCGTTTGCAGCCGCAACTAATATTTTGAACAGACCCTGCATTTTCGTACTTTACCAAGTACAATTATCTTAGACCCTTAGACCAAATAGGCTGGAATGGCTCTAAGATAACTCCCTCTTATATTAGCCCTGACCTAGAATCCTACACGGGCTGTTTACCGCATCTAAAACTATTTTGTTCAGGTTTTCAAGATGTACCACGAGGAGGTTAGACTGGGAATTGGATACAGTTCTTGCCTGGTAACTGGAGACGCTAGGCAACTGTTGCATCCTCCCATGCCCTATGCTCTACTGGGAGTCAAGGATGACAGAAGAAGAAGATTTGTCCTGTTATAAAAAGTCTTTAGAACGTTTAAATAACAATAAATTCTATTATTGTTGCAAATTTTACGTTGAAATGGTTTTGCGAATCGAAGAAACCACCATTAGTTTCATTAGGATTATTAGGTTTAACTTCGATGTCCTAAAACATTCCAATTAATTGGAAACATATTCATACATTCATTGTTGAAAATTTTAAAATTTCAAAAATATTTTATTTTTTCAAAGTCAAAACAGAAGTTCAAAAATAAAACAATCAATAAAATATTTTTCTGTTCGGATATTTATCGTTAAAGATATTTAAAATATTCATCATGAGGGATATTTATATTTCAAATATAAATCCCTCATTTTTATTCATCGATCGAAATGAAAATAAATTTTCATCGGCAATGATATTTATACTTGATTGATTTAAAAAATAAAACAATATTCGGTCTCTGGTTTTCTATAATTTTAAAATTGAAACTAAAAAATGAAATTTCAGGATGTGTCATAAGTATTTTGACATGTTTTTACAGAGCGTATTTAAAAAAAATTGGGAGCTTCAAGGTCTACAAAAATTAATCAAAAACGTACCCTCTTTTAGCATCTTAAACTTTTTGTAGGTAGTTCGGAACAGAATCCATTAAGAACTGTAGAAACTTCATTGAAATCTCTTTCCAAGCATTTGCGACCTCAATGTCCGTTTTATCTTTTGTTCTTGTCAAATCCGCAGATCTGTTTTGCTTTATGTATGGAATAGTGGAGTAGGGGACATAGTTCCTGTTGATGGTTCCATGAGCCAGCATCAATATTTAAGAATATTGAATGAATATGCATTTATCTCCGGCGATAAATTTGTAGGAGAAGCATTCATTTTCTAACAGGATAACGCTTCATGTCATAAGTGCAAAATGATCACAAAATTCCTAACAGACGCTGGTGTTTAAACTATGGATTGGCTTACCCAAAGTCCAGATTTTTATGTAATAGAAACTGTGTAGTCATACCAAAAGCAAAATAGATCTGCGGTTTTGACAAGAGCAAAACATAAAACATTCACTGGAAAGAGACTTCAATGGAGTTTCTACAGTTCTTGGCGGATTCTGTTCCGAAACACCACCAAAAAGTTTTAAATGCCAAAGGAGGATACATTTTTGATTAATTTAAATAATTGACCTTGAAACTCCCCATTTTTTCGAATACGCTCTGTAAAATTATGTCAAAATACTTATGCCAAATCCTTAAATTTCATTTTTTAGTTTCAATTAAAAAAAATTATACAAAACATTTAAATTGTAAAAGGTCTTTTGTTTTCTAATAAAATACAATATTTTTTAAAATTTTCAATATTTTTAATTTATTTTTTTAATTCCATAGGACCGGAAATAAAAAAGAAGAAAAACAACTGGTATGTCAAAATAAATATGCCGACTAGTGTATATACTTTAATTT
This sequence comes from Stomorhina lunata, assembly GCA_933228675.1. Classification (NCBI taxonomy): domain Eukaryota; kingdom Metazoa; phylum Arthropoda; class Insecta; order Diptera; family Rhiniidae; genus Stomorhina; species Stomorhina lunata. Next base: position 43,817,292 of record OW121741.1, on the reverse strand, counting down.
ATCAATTATCCGATACAAATAGTTAACAGTATCCAAACAATTTAGTGGTCTTAATAGTGATCAGCTGATCTCAATCTATATATATATATATATATATATATATATGTATATATATATATATATATATATATATATATATATATATATATATAAATATATATATATATATATATATATATATATATATATTATATATATATATATTATAAATGTGTTTGTAAGCTTATTTGTTTGTTTGAAAGAGGTTGACTCCTAAAAGGTTTGACCGATTTTGAAATTAGATAAAATATTCCCTTAAGGAGGTTTTTTTGTTTCAGAAAGGGCCCAAATAGGGTAAATAGTGGACCAAATGGTGCAAAATTTAATATTTATCATTGAATTTGATAAACCATAAAAGTTAGAAACTTCAAACTTAGCAAAAATAAATTCATTACCAATGGCCGTACTTTAGAAAAAAATTAAAAGGATCGGAGCAGGGGATGGCCCCTTCCCTGTAACAATTACAATACCTATAACTGGGTAAATTGATTTTGATGATTTTCGAAATGTAGATAAAGTTATACTAATATTCCTGAAATTTTGACAGTGAGCTATGGTGTGACCGGTGGTTAAAATAGGCTAGGTTTTTTTTTTTGAAATCTCAAGGGGGCGTGACCCCTCCCATATAACTCATATATTAAAAATTACAAATATAGGTGACCGAGAGGCACGAAATTTTGACAGTATGTTAAGGTGTGACGGATAGATAAAATAGACCAGAAATCTCAAGTGGGCGTGACCCCTCTCATATAAGTCAAACATTGAATATAACAAGTATGGATGACCGATTATTGTCCTAAAATTTTACGATTTTTTTTAACTTTTTTCTTCTCCTCTAAACAAAGAATCTGTTTATATTTTCCATAATATGGATAATTTTATTCCATATAAACATTATTAAATTGAACATAAATAAGATTTATTAAGCATTTACTCAAATTATGTGCAAAAAATTATTTTTTTGCGAAATTCGTCGAATTCGAACACAAGGTACGGGAAAATGGTTTGAGATATCGACCTCAATTTTTTGTGTTTTATTGTCTTTTTTATCTATTTTAACACACCGATGAGAGAAATTCAAATTTGAAATATTTGTTTAACAAAATTTTCAAAATATTAAAAAATGTGTTTTGAAACCCACCTGAGAAAAATGACCCATTTTCGATTATGAAAAAAAAAAACTAAGTAAATATTGTTATATTTTAACAAAATTAAACTATAAGGTACTTACAAGTCTCAAAATTATAAATCATGTCTTGCTTTGCGAGCTTTTGACCAAAGTAGTTTTTTCTAGCGATGTATCCTTAGGCGTATTGTCAAGGACACGAATTTTTGGGGGAAAATCGCAATAACTTCAAAACTGTTTTATGGATTTCAATTATTGATAACTTCAATTAAAGCCGCATTAGTCCACTTTTAAATTCCATTATCTCTTCTCTTAAAAATAAATTGTAAGTGGACGAAATGTAGCAAAAACTGCAAATACTCTCAGTTTTCCCCATACAAATGGGCTCAAAAACTTTGGGCCCGTTGCGCGGGCTCGTATCCTAAAAATAAATCAAAAATTTTTTGCACACTTCCGATTAACATAATTTGGTCATATACAGGCATGTCACGAATTCCGTTCGGAATTGAAACCGTAGTTGAATTCCGATCGAAATGGTTTTAGGTTCTATAGATTCCGAAAAATTTTAAATGTCCAAAATCAGTACAAAATAAGATTTTTTTAATTGAAATTTTCAACTCTATCTTTGTTTTAACAAAAAACACTGATTAATTGAGGAAATTGTTCAAATATTGAATAAACAACTAAAAACATACGAATTCAATTCCACTTTGAAAATAGAAAGTGGTTTCATTCCGAAAAATTTTTTCGTTTTACTTTTTCAATAGAAGCAAAGTGCGGAATTCATTCCACTTCCGAACGGAATTGAGTTCTGTGACATGGCTGATAATTTCACTATTAGAAGTTGATCAGAGACAAAAGTCATAAAACGACCCACCCTAATGCATATCTTTAATACATTTAAATTTTTAGTATTTTTTGTTGCAAGATATTACTATATATATGATTACATTTTATCAACAGAGTTTGCAGTTTAGTTTTTCTTTTGATGAAATGAAATATTGGAACTCGATGCAGCTCATAATAATTACAATAATACATACTAAACAGTGCTAGCAAAATTTCAGATCAGCCAACAACCATTGGCAATGGCTGATGCACAATATAATATATTGAGGCGGAACATTTGTGGCATGCTACTACAACAACAACAACAACAGCTATACCATCACTTGCAACATATCTTCGTATACATTTTGCTCATGCCAGATTTGTACAGATCACACATTATAATGACGATATTTTGATTAATAAATATCTTTTACAAATGTAAAAATATTTTTAAATTATTCGGCTGGTGTTTGTGTCTGTCTGTCTGCTTGATTTCAAAGAAAATAAAGATATTATTTATTATTTATTTTTGCATTTAGCAACAATCTTTTACTTTTTTTTTTTTTGGCGACCACTGGCTCTGATATATCGTAAGTAAAAATTTAAGATACAACACAATAATATGTTTATAAAATTTTTCCTAAGCGATGACAGCTTGGCTTCAAATTTTTTAGTTTAATAAAAAATACAAATTTTTGATAAAAAAAAAATTCATTAATATCATTCAAAATATTTTATTACTTAAATTATTTAGCTCTTTTTAGATAAAGAAATTTTTATTTTAGCTGTTACATTTTCTCAGAGATATGGGCTTCAAAAAAAGCTCTGACTCGAGTCAAGTTATCAGGAGTGTTTTTGTGTTATAGATTAAAGTACCTGGTTGACCGAGCCTTGCTCGGAGCTTTATGATAAGCATTTTGAGGCAAATTTTTAAGTTTTTATACATTTTATTTTATAAAGTGCTAAAATAAATTTAGAGGAAAGACATTGTACAAATATTCAGTTAATTTTGAATTATTTTATTTATTTTGTCCGACCAACACATAGTTTGCATAGTTTACAGTTTAACTCATTTTAATAATTTTGGAAATTATTCATACCAACAGAAACCTCCGTCGACTCATGCGCAACAACTTTGCTAAAGATTATAGTCTGATCAAATGCACAGTTTACGATTTAATTCATTTTGAGTAGTTTTAAGTGGCGCCACCTGAAGTTGTTCATACCATATAAGAAACCTTTGCCTGCTTATTCGTAACAACTTTGCTTATGATTATAACATGATCAAATGCAGAGTTAACGATTTAATTCACTTTGAGTAATTTTCTGTGGTGCCACCTGTCGGACTTTGCTCATTCCAATTCATAAACCTTCTTCGTCCTATCCGTAACAACTTTGCTGAAGATTATAGCATAATTAAATGCACAGCTTACGATTAAATTGACTTTGAGTAAATTTCAGTGGCGCCACCTGTCGAAATTTCTTCATACCAACTAAGGAACCTTCGTTGGATCATGTGCAACAACTTTGCTAAAGATTGTAGCATGATTAAATGTACAGATTACGATTAAATTGACTTTGAGTAAGTTTCTGAGCCTTCGCCGGCTCATGCGCTACAACTTTGCTAAAGATCATAGCATGATCAAATGTACAGTTTACGATTTTATTAATTTTTAGTAATTTTCAGTGGCGCCATCTGTCGGAAATTAGTCTTATCAACTTAAAAACCTTCGCCGGCTTATCCGCAACATTTTCGCTAAAGAGCATAACATGATCAAATTCACAGTTTACTATTCTATAAAGAACATACATACAAACATTAATTTGTTTAAAATAATACTAATTTTTCCCGCTTTTTATTCCCTAATTTCTAAAAGTTCCATATGTATATTTGGTTCTTTTTTTGGTGCCAATTGAATTCGGTACACTTTATTAAAACGCAGTTAACATAATGTATAATGTTCCTATTCATATTACTTTGGAGATGTTAAGTTATCATTTTATCCCTTTTTTACCCATTTCGGCTCCAAACTCAAAAAAGTACCAAATACGTGTTTCATGTTTCTTTTACATCTATTGATTGCAGTACAAAGTTTATTTCTATATTCTTTAGTTTAAAATATAAGAGTGGGTTAAAAAGGTACCAAAAAAACTATTTTCACCCTTTTTTACCCCCTATCGAAGATAGTTTCAAAAAAGTACCAAACACCTGTCCACTTATTTTCATAGTTGTTTAAAACGTAATTTTAATTTTGTTTCTATACCTATTACTTTAGGAGATATAGCGTTTTCGATTTTTTCCCCTTTTTACCCGTTTTTACCCTCTTGGAGGCAAAAGTTCCAAAAGTCCCTTCTTCTTCGACCTATACATCAAAAAAGATACCCACTGTCCAAATTTTATCAAAATCGTTAGAGCCGTTTTCGAGATAGTCATTCTATATATATATATATATAAATACATACAATTATTGCTCGTTTAAGAATATAAGATAAGTAGAAGAAATAAAACATACGAAATTTCAGTATAATACAGGTATTTGAATTCGCCAAATAAGTGCAGTCGAAATTAAAAAAAAACAACAAGTAAGAAAGTGCTATAGTCGGTCAAGCCCGACCATACGATACCCTTCACCACTAAGGTCAAAGGTGTTCTTTTTACTAATTAAAGACAAACATTTGCTAAATTTTGCCATCATACAAACATATTCTCAAAACTTACATATTTAAGCTGTTTCCGTCATTTGGACTTATGTATATGAGAGCTAGGGTCAAATGTACACCGATGATCTCAAAATTTGGCGAATTGATTACAGTTGTTACAAAATATAAACTTAAAATTGCAAAAAATAAACTTAAAATTCTCATTATCTTCGGAAAAAGGCTTGTAACTTTTTGTCCCATTTAGTGCGTTTTGAGAAAAGAGTTTGTATGGGAGCTATGGTCAAATGTGGACCGATTTCAACGAAATTTGGTACAGTTTACATAAGCCGTATATGACTTAAATTTCGTGAAAAAAATATTGATTTTTGTGGCCAATATATCAAATCCGGGAAGTGGGACCTATGGGAGGTACCATAAATAATGGACCGATTTCGACGAATTTCAATAGCCATGGTCCCATTATCAAACAAATGATCTGTGCTAAATTTCATCAAATTATCTTTAGAATTGCGATCTGTAGTTCGATTATAAGGTATACATGGGGGTCCAGCAAGCCAGCCCGCCAGCCAGACGCTAAATCGACTCAGAAAGTGATTCTAAGCGTATTGGTATACTAAAAGATGGGTCTAAGACAAATATTTCTATGCGTTACATACATCAGCACAAACCTATAATACCCTTTCCACCTATGGTGGTGAAGGGTATAAAAAAAACAAGCAAGAAAGTGCTATAGTCGATCAAGCCCGACCATACGATACCCTTCACCACTAAGTTCAGGTGTTCTTTTTCCTGTATAAAGACAAATATTCCCTAATAGCTCATTCTCAGTTTGTTGTCTCCATGTATTTGCAGGTCTACTAGACCTCCTGGAACCTTGAGGATTATATTCGACAGCTTGTCGAGTAATATCAGTGGCTGCTTTTCTCAGTGTGTGTCCTAGCCAACTATATTTTCTAGTGCGTATACTTGTGTGAAGAGGTTCTTGAGCTGTGCGCAACCATAGGTCTTGATTAGAGATTGTGCAGGGCCAGAAAATGTTGAGTATATGTCTAAGGCACCGATTAACAAAGGATTGTAGACTGTTTATCACACGGCTCGAGATATTCCAAGTCTCACAGCCTTATAAGAGCACGGCTTTGACATTGGTGTTAAAAACTTTAATTTTGGTGGTGGTTGAGATATTTTGTGATCTCCAGAATTTGTTTAGAATTCCAAAAGCTTGCTTTTGGATATCTTCTTTGCTAGCAGAAGTTTCGACTTCATCAATGGGTTGCCCAGCAAGATAAAATTTGGTGCCATTTAGTGAGTTTATTCGCATTGACTTAGTTTTTTTGATGTTAATCTGAAGACCAGCTTGAGCAGCACGAGAGGCAAAGGTTTGAAGTTTGGATTGCATGCTAGAAAATCGGTGAGCGAACAGACAAACGTCATCAGCGTAATCAATGTCGTCTAGTCTGTCGTGAAGACCCCAGGAGATACCATATTGCCCAGACATCGAGTTATTCAATACAACATCAAGAACTATATTAAATAGCAATGGGGACAACACACACCCTTTACGAAATCCTACCCTCACACTGATTGGTTGGCTCTGACAACCTTCATGGAGAATACAGCAGAACGCGTTATTGTAGAGCTCTTTGATGAGTCGTATAATCTTCTCAGGTAGTCCTTTCCATCTTAAAGCTTCCCAAATAGCGCTGTGCTCTAATGTATCACGTTTGAAGTCAATAAACAGTAGGTAAAGGGGAGAACGCCATTCAACCGATTGTTCCACAATAACCCTTACATATGCAGTATTTGTTTTAAATTTCATGAAAAAATATTGATATTTGTGGTGTTCCAAAATTAAAGTACAAAATCGTAAGAATATATTGATAATTATATAGTTTCTGATTACTGGGGGGTTACTGCGTATTTCGATTTAAAAGAAATAACACAATGCTTTAAGCATACAAATTCGAACAGTTTTTTTTTTCGAATCGAGATACGCAGTTAACCCCCTGACTTAGTTGAGCCCCACACAAATGGTTGATATATATATTAATTTTCTTTTGTTCATACCAAATGTAAGTCCTAGCTATATTTGCTTATACTAGTATTATATGCAAAGAGTCTTTAAAATTAAGAGTCGGAAAACGAAAAGCTTTTAGGTGGCGTCATCATCTCGGCTAGTTATGGACCCACAGGTTAAGTAGGAGAGGTGGCGGCACTTGGGTTCTCGATTTTCGAAGATTCGATTTCGAATTTGATGAAAATTAAGTATTCTGGCATGCAACTCAAAAACGCAGTGCCCAGTGAGGGTACATATCATCCAACTAGTAAATGTTCTTGATTAGTTATGTAAAACTCTGAAGTTAGCGGACCGATTTAGAACAAAGCAATAACAATGATAGTTTTGTCAATGCGTAACTCGATTCGAAACAGAAAATTTTCGAGTTCGTACAAATGGTACTGTCTCATACGATCTTCGTATGTTTTGTTTCGAAAGTGCGGACAAGTTTTTTCGCTTTCGACAAATAAATTTCCCTTTCGGAAATGCAACTGTGTATTACGAAAACTGACATTTCTGCCATTTAAAATGATAAAAAATTGTTCGAAAGCTATTTAGGTAGTGACACTTGAGAAAAATGTAAGTATTTATAGAAATTATACTTTTTTAAATAAAAATACATTTTTATAAATATATGACAAGGCATCGTGGCTTGGCAAAAGGACATTTAAATGTCCCTGATGACAAAAGCGAATTAAGTCATATGTGGGAAAAGTTACAGTGATTTCAATACACTTGGACCGCCTGATCGTGATGTCAAGGACTGGAAAAAGGTAAGATGTTATTAGCAAGACAATATTTTAAAATAGTTATTTGAAGTTCTAAAAAAATAACGTAAGAAGCAAATGTCATAGGAACCGTAGCAGTATTTCTGGGACTGGAGGTGGACCAAGATAGAGGAAGCTGTAAGCGGAATGTCTGGGACACAAGAGTTTGGAGCAAGAAGCTAATCACACAATGTGCCAACATTAATACGTCTATGAAATGAGTCTTGAAAATGAAAATTCCAATTCCTCCACTGAAGAAGATATCCTAGTAATGACCTTTTGGAAAAACAAGTACAAAATCAAATAGCGTACCAAGAGAGTTCAATAACTGTTTTTAAATAATTTAATGGAGGTCTGTCTCCAAAAATATTTAAGACGAAGTTATGATGTACAATAGAGTGGTTCGAAAAAAAAGTTAAGTCAGTCACCCCCTAGGATTAAAAATAATGTAAAAATAATTCTAAAAATGTTTTTTTTATTTTTTTACCACGCCTACAAATTCCGCCCTTTTACTATTTTGTTCACTGTGTCGCCTTTCATTTTATTATACTGAGAGCACGGAGGTAAACCGTGCTAACTGTGTTTTTCTCCAACGAAAACAGCAAGTGCTGAATTTTATAGGAAGCGCTTATATCTTCCAAACTACGTATGCAATAAACTTTTTTTCTTTTAAACAAAGACAAGATCTCAGACTTAAATAAAAGTGATAGCTATATTTTTCCAGTTAAAATATTTTTGATACATAAATAAATCTTTAAATTTCAATAATTTTACCATAAATTTTTGTTTCATAATATTCAGCTGACTTCAACCGATTTTTTCTATATATATATATATATATATATATATATATATATATATATATATATATATATATATATATATACAGGGTGGCCCAAAAGTCGCGAACGGATTTGAAAAATTAATAACTTCTCTAATTTAATTATTATTATTATTTTTCTTTTAAGGACTTGTAAAATCAATCTGGGAGATTAATTATGAAAGGTTACCACGTTATCCAGCGAACCAAAATCATAGAACTTTATTTTGAACATCATCAACGATCAATAATTCAAACTCAACGAGCCTATCGTCGTCTTTTTAATGTGCGGAATTCACCATCCGAAACAATGATTCGACGCTTAGTGACACGTTTTCAGGAACAAGGCTCAGTGAGGAATCTTCCACGAAGCGGAAGACCACATTCTGTTATTAGTAAAGCAAATATTCAACGCGTTCTGGAGAGTGTTGAGGAGAATCCTGAAACATCAACTCGAAGGCGCTCTGCTGAGCTCGGCGGTTTTTACGCAAAATATTAAAGGGAATTTTACATCTTTTCACATACAAGGTGCAGTTAGTGCAAGAACTAAAGCCATGAGATTCCCAAGAACGATTAATTTATGCAGTTTGCTTTCCCCCCTGTACATATCTTAGGAAAAACATACAGTTTTTTCATTGCCAGATTCTTCTTTCTATAAAATGACATTATTACATTTTTGAAAAGTGATAGTCAAAAAATGCCTTTTATGCAGCAGAAATACCATAGAAATACCATAGTGCAGAAATACCATAGTGCAGAAATACCATAGTGCGACATTCCAATTGGAACAAGGGGTACTTCTCTCAGACAATGAGCTCATTGAAAGGTACCTACGTTTTAACTCTGGCTCCGAATGCCAAATGCATTAGTTAGAGAAGTTTTACATAGCCTAATACTCAATAACCAGTGGCTAGCTGAGTTATGAGGTAAACCGCCGCATTTTTGAAAATTTATTTTTTTTTTTCATGTAGGTCTGGTCGGGGATCGAATTTAGGACCTCTGGTATCGGTTAAGAGCAAGTGGGTCAAAAATGAGTTGTCACGTTTGAAATGGAACTACAAACAAGAATTAAGAAGAACATATCGAAAGTTAATTTTTTTGCGTAATTTTTTAACAACCATTAAACAGATCTCGATAAAAGCTTAAGATGTTGATTAAAAAAAAACTACTAAAAAATCTTTATTAGTTAAAAAGTTGCAGAGTTTTGGCCAATGAAAAACGATTATGAACCACTGTGAGACGGCTGTTTTTTATTGGATCACGATCCGTTTTTACTTAATTTATTGTATTTTAATAACATTCAGCACAAATATTGCTTATGGTAACCGAAATCAGTGTACCTAATTTTGTAGGAATCAGGTCATATTTGACCATACCTCCCATACAACACACATTCTTAATAGTCTTTTAAATACCTAGGAAAACTTTGCTCAGACAAATATTTTGTAAATATAAACTGATAACCGAAATTTAGTATCAATCGATCCACATCATCGATCCCATAATAGGTCCTCAGATGAAAATGACATATATCTACTAAAATCTCGAAATTTTAAATAAAAGGACATACGAGTATTTGTAGGTCTCTGAGACTTAAGGAAACATGTTGAATTGTTGGTCCATATTTGACCGAGGGAATGCATTAAAAAACCAAGTAAGAGTGATATATTCGGCTTTGCCGAATCTTAGATACCCTTCACCAATGGTGTTCCAAAAGTAAAGTACAAAATCGTAAGAATATATTGATAATTATATAGTTTCTGATTACTGACTGAGTTGAGCTCCACACAAATGCTTGATATCTATATTAATTTTCTTTTGTTCATACTAAATGTAATTCCTAGCAATATGTGGTTATATTTACTAGTATTATATGCAAAGAGTCTTTAAAATTAAGAGTCGGAAAACAAAAAGCTTTTCGGTGGCGTTATCATCTAGAATAGTTATGGACCCAAAGGTTAGGTTGGGCAGGTGGCTGATGTCTAGAGCAGCGTCACTTGGATTCAGATGTGAAAGATAATGATTACTAGACTACAAGTAGAGAATGCATATTTAAGCCAGCCAGTAGCTTCCAATTAAAATATACACATATTTTACGAACACTTAATAAAGTTCGATAGACCAGATAAACCATGCAGAAAAGATGCTTCAAAATGTAGATGCCCTTAGATTTGCAATAGCACATCGATTTGATGAAGTTTAAGTATTCTGGCATGCAACCCAAAAACACAGTGCCCACTGAGGGTTGTGCACTTTAATTCGTACGAATCATGCAACTAGTTAAAGTTCTGGATTAGTTATGTAAAACTCTGAAGTTAGCGGACTGATTTAGGTCAAAGCTTTAACAATGATAAGCCTTAAAATTATAGGGTATACACTCTTAGTTTTAGATACATACGTGAAATATATATCTTTTGAATGGATGGATATCAGCTTTGTCGGAAAAGTTATTAAAGATTTACTTATTAATCTGAAGTTAGTTAATTAATTAAAATGAACACTTCATCAATAATATTTGGGATGTATTGTTCTTTCGATCTGTCCGACGGATGTTTGGAAAGTTTTGCTCTAGTTCCTTGTGCAATTTTAATGTGATTTAATTTATCAGCATTAAATCGATTCCCGTTCGGGGTTATATGGGAGATTTCACTAAATGTGAATAGAGCTCGCCCATTTTCAATATCGAACTTTTCAAGAGATCAGAAATACTTTTGTCAAATGTTGTCCCTCTAGAAAGTTTATTTTAGGCGCTATCGCCCTTAATATCAATATTGTACAACGTCTTTATACTAAATGTCATCATCTTATCTTAGACGAAGTTATACGGGATCCATTGTCAAACGTGAACGGATTTCTCCCAATTGCAATTAAAAAATTTAAATTTTCGTTGATATGTGAGATACTTACATACATATGTAGTTTTTGAACGGATATCATGTACTTAGCTGCATTTTTGTACTTCCTAGGAAGATTACCTATAATTTGATATATAATACATTTTCAAATGTTATCATAATGTTCAAAAGTCAGACACAAATTAAGATTAATGCAGAGTGTCTGTCTGCTAAAATCAGATTTGTGGAGCTCCTGGATTTTACACAAAATTTTAGGATATTGTCCCACCCTGAATTTTATCATTGTCGATCAAAACACCATCGCTTAAACGCTAAATTATATCTACCGCAAATTACCGAATGCATCAGGATTTAGGTAATCCCCTGCGAAGGACGCTATTAAATTTCATCAAAATAAACACCTGAGATATCGACAAAACAGGAGCTCCAAAAACTTGACAACAGAAAAAATTACAGACAGGTAGACGGACGGACAAAAAAACAGACGGACGGACGGAGGTCGCGAAATCGATTCTCCTGCCGATTCTGAGTTGATCGGTACAATTTGAATGGTATTCGTAATCAGATTTGTGGAGTATAAATTTTAGAAAATCCTCACACAAAGAACGATGTCAAATTTCATCACAATCGGTCCATAAACACCTGAGATATCGCTGAAACAATACTTACAAAATGTAAACAAAATTTCTTAGACACGTACTTTGGGCAATTTGCTGTACATCAAATGTAGTGTTATTGCGATATCTCAATTGTTTATGGACCGCTTTTGATAAAATTTAATAACGTGCTTGGCGGGGGAATTTCCTAAAATCTGATATAAAATTCATGTAGGTCCGTGCTAAAGAAGGATGGTTTTTCCTATTTCTGCATTTCATTTTTTCAACAAACATTATCTAATGCGAACTTTGGGCAATTTGCGATACATCAAATTCAGTGTTTTGGCAATATGGACCGATTTTGATAAAATTTTACAGAGTGCTTTGGGAAACTATTTCCTACAATCTGATATTTGATATTCTCTTGTTATTTAAAAGTGTGTTTCAATCATAGTGTAATAATGAAAGTGATATCAGGAGCCCAGCTGATGAATTCGCCTTGAAATTTTACATACAAAAATTTGACAAAATGTAAGCAAAACTACAAGAACAACATGGGGTTTCATTTTGTCATGTTGTATTTGTTGTATTCTTACCACCACCTGTAATGAATTCGCCTTGGTTTCAATCAAAAATTTTAAAATTTTCGTCTATTTTTTGTTTTTTTTTCGATATTTTCGGTGTTTATAAACCAGAGACCGAATATTGTTTTATTTTTTAAATCAATCAAGTATAAATATCATTGCCGATGAAAATTTATTTTCATTTCGATCGATGAATAAAAATGAGGGATTTATATTTGAAATATAAATATCCCTCATGATGAAAATTTTAAATATCTTTAACGATAAATATCCGAACAGAAAAATATTTTATTGATTGTTTTATTTTTGAACTTCTGTTTTGACTTTGAAAAATATAATATTTTTGAAATTATAAAACTTTTAACAATGAATGTATGAATATGTTTCCAATTGATTGGAATGTTTTAGGACATCGAAGTTAAACCAAATAGTCCTAATGGAACTATTGGTGGTTTCTTTGACTCGCAAAACCATTTCAACATAAAATTTGCAACAATAATTGAATTTATTGTTATTTAAACGTCCTAAAGACTTTTTATACCAGGACATATCTTCTTCTGTCATTCTTGACTCCCAGTGGAGCATAGGGAATTGAAGGATGCAGAATTGCCTGGCGTCTCTAGTTACCAGGTAAGAACAGTATCCAATTCCCACTCTAACCTTCTCGTGGTACATCCTGGAAACCTTAGCAACCTAGTTTTAGATGCGGTAAACAACCCGTGTGGGATTCTAGGTCAGGACTAATATAAAAGGGAGTTATCTTAGAGCCATTCCAACGAATATGGTCTAACCGTCTAAGTTAATTGTACTTGGTAAAGTACGAAAATGCAGCGTCTGTTTAACATGTTAGTTGGGCTGCAAGCGGGCCTCAGTCTCGGATCGAGCGGCTCGCTATACAAACGTGGCTTGTGACTTTGGACCCATCACCCATCGACTTAGCACTCACGATGTTTTAAGAATGGAAAGAAACAATATTACAGAATATACTACTCCAAGGGGTAATCATGCGAGAAATCCCCCTGCTACGGCAGTTGGCGCAAAGTTTTTGGAGTTTCCTAATCTATGCAAGAACATTATGATGAATGAAACCAGGACAAATACAGAAATAAAATTTGAATATTTTCTATCAAATATTTTTTTCATCGGATGAAAAAAGATGAAAATAATTTTGAACTGATAAATATCCCAAACGGTTTTTTTATTTTTTATTTTTATCGGATTGAAAAACGATACAAAATTTTTCGAACAATTAAAAATCTTTAGGGATATTTATTATTTTTTAAACTTCAATGATTGTTTTTGTATGGATTAAAATATGAAAATATTGTTTTAAAAGTATTAATATTCGGTCTCTGTTATAAACCGATTTTAATGAAATTTAATAGCGTTCATTGCGGGAGAATTTCCTAAAATCTGATACATAATTTATGTAAGTCCATCCTCCAGGGGCTTCAGAAACTTGATTTCAACAGACAGACAGACGGGCAGACAGACGGACATCGCTTAATCGATTCTCCTCCCGATTCTGAGTCGATCGGTATAATTTTTATGGGGTCTACGATCACTAATAAAAAAATTACAAACGGAATCACAAACTTATAATACCCTTTTACCTATTGGTGAAGGGTATAATAATTTTACGTTTTTCGGACACTGTTATTCATATGTCACTTACTTTTACTTTTTATGTCCATTTCTCATTTGAAAAAAATAAACTCTTGTTAATATTTTAAATACAATTTTATAATTCTTTATTCACTTATAATTCCTTTCTTATGTTTATATCCATTTCATTCCAGGTACCTTAAAACTAAAATCCATCTCATCATCATTTTTTTTTTAATATAAAAGAGAACAAAAAAATATTTAGATTTTTTTTCTATTCCTTCCTCTTCTTTGTCTTCCGGTTTAAATGGTTTTAGCGGTAGATTTTAAATTTTTAATTTCTTTTGTTTTTGTAGTCGAATTTGAATTTTATAAAAGTTTTACACATAATACAAAAGATTTTGATTTAAAAACTTTTGTTTTTAGACATTTTATCCATTTATGGTGGAACTACTTGATTATCGTTTTGGTTTATTTCATTATTATTTATATTTTTTTCTTTGTTATTAAACTAGAAATAAAAAGTTCCTAAAATTACATAGTTTTATTTAGTTACATTTAGCATATTTTTTTTTTTGTAAATGTTTTTGTTTTAATGATTAAAAAAAAATAATTGTTAAAAAATCAAATTATGTTAAAAAAGAAATATTGTTTAAATAACAAAAAAAGATTCATTTTTACTGAAGGCCACATCGAGATTATACAAATACACAAAAGTTTTTAACAATTATTTAAACAACAATAAAAAATAATTGTTATTAAATTTTTTGTTTTGTTGTTGCATTTTTTTCTTATAAAATTTCATACATTCTTTCTTTCAGTGTTTTTTCAATTAAGTTGTTCTATTTTACATAAATTGTTTATTGTAGTTTCGTTTATTTTCTCTATTTTTGTTATTTATAATAATAAATATAATTTTAATTTACAAACTAATATATATTTTTTTTTTTTGTTGTAATTTATTTTAATATTTTTTTAATTTATATTTAGACATTTAGGAAATTTCTGTTTCACTTTTTCTTTAGTATCTATTTATGTATGTATTTCTGTAGGTGTATAAAAAAGGACACAAATATTAAGTGATTTATTTGCTTCATTTATTTATTTTTCTTGTTGTTGGTGTTTTTATACTTAAAAATATAGTTTTTTTTTTGTTTTTAAATTTATATATATCTTTTTAATTTTATAAACATATAATTATAATAAATAAGTTTTCTTCCGTTTTTAATATTTTTAACTTCCTTTAACAAATCGCTTTAGTTAAGTTTTGTTAAAATAAATTTGATGATTTTTAAATTATTGTTTTTTTTTTTTTTTTTTAATAAAACAACTAAAATGTAATAATTTAAATAATTTTTAATTCATTCATAATATTAAAATACCGATTTAAAGAAACTATTTAATAACACAGTTCAACAAGATTTGTTGACCAAACCTAGATTTCTTTGATCTGGTAAAATATAGATTTCTTTGATCTTTGCCAAATTCCAAATATTTGAGAAAACTTTATTTGATTTTTTTGCAATTGCTCAGGTGTTTATTTACCGATTTTAATGAAATTTAATAGTGTAAATTGATGGAGTTCGTCCTGAAATCTGATATATAATTCATGTCGGTGTATTTTCTAGGAGTTTTACAAAACTGATTTCAGCAGACGGTGATATTTTATACTGTACAGTAGCTCACAGCTTATTTCGTGCAGGCGCAAAATAAAACTTTTCAGCTTTCTAGAATTAAAACTAAGTACCTGGTAGACCGAGCCTTGCTCGGAGCTTTATGACAAGCATTTTGAGGAAAATTTTAAAGTTTTTATATATTTTATATTATAAAGTGCTAAAATAAATTTAGAGGAAAGACATTGTAGAAATATTCAGTTAATTTTGAATTATTTGATTTATTTTGTCCGACCAACACATAGTTTGCATAGTTTACAGTTTAACTCATTTTGAATAATTTTGGAAATTATTCATATCAACAGAAACCTCTGTCGACTCATGCGCAACAACTTTGCTAAAGATTATAGTCTGATCAAATGCACAGTTTACGATTTAATTCATTTTGAGTAGTTTTCTGTGGCGCCATCTGTAGGACTTTGCTTATTCCAATTCATAAACCTTCTTCGGCTTATCCGTAACAACTTTGCTGAAGATTATAGCATGATTAAATGTACAGCATACGATTAAATTGACTTTGAGTAAATTTCAGTAGCGCCACCTGTCGAAATTTCTTCATACCAACTAAGAAACCTTCGTCGGCTCATGTGCAACAACTTTGCTAAAGATTGTAGCATGATTAAATGTACAGATTACGATTAAATTGACTTTGAGTAAGTTTCTGTAGCGCCACCTGTCGGAAATTATTCATACCAACTAAAAAGCCTTCGTCGGCTCATGCGCTACAACTTTGCTAAAGATCATAGCATGATCAAATGTACAGTTTACGATTTAATTAATTTTTAGCAATTTTCAGTGGCGCCATCTGTCGGAAATTAGTCTTATCAACTTTAAAACCTTCGCCGGCTTATCCGCAACATCTTCGCTAAAGAGCATAACACAATCAAATTCACAGTTTACTATTCTATAAAGAACATACATACAGACAAACATTCATTTGTTTAAAATAATACTAATTTTTCCCCCTTTTTATTCCCTAATTTCTAAAAGTTCCATATGTATATTTGGTACTTTTTTGGTGCCAATTGAATTCGGTACATTTTTTTAAAACGCATTTAACATAATGTATAATGTTCCTATTCATATTACTTTGGAGATGTTAAGTTATCATTTTATCCCTTTTTTACCCATTTCGGCTCCAAAATCAAAAAAGTACCAAATACGTGTTTCATGTTTTTTACATCTATTGATTGCAGTACCAAGTTTCTTTCTATATTCTTTAGTTTAAAATATAAGAGTGGGTTAAAAAGGTGCCAAAAAAACTATTTTCACCCTTTTTTACCCCCTATCGGACATAGTTTCAAAAAAGTACCAAACACCTGTCCGCTTATTTTCAAAGCTGTTTAAAACGTAATTTTAATTTTGTTTCTATACCTATTACTTTAGGAGTGTTGGTCTGAAGAATTGAAGTTCAACTTGTTTTATATATTGTATCAAGTATTCTATGTTTTGTAGTTTAACTTGTATTTACTGTATTTGAAAATTTTCAATTTATCCGATAATAAAACCTCAACACATTAGGTTATGAGCCCAGGAGCTTTTTAAAAAAATATCATAAAAAAAAATATTTGAAAAATTTTTCAGTTTAAAAAAAAAAATTGTGAAAATTTATTGAATAGTTTATAAATATTTTTTATGATGTCGTTATCCGGTTTACCACAAATTGAACGTTTGAAAGGCCGTGATAACTGGGAGCAATGGAAATTTGCTGTGAAGGCGTATATGGAAATGGAAGGTTTGTGGGACGCAGTACTAGGAACAGAGCAAGATGGCAAGAAAATTGTGATGGCTCGTTCAAAGCTGGTTTTACTAGTGGACCCCATGTTGTTTGTTCATATTCAAGACGCTCCAACAGCAAAGGAAATTTGGAATAATTTCGTGAAAGCTTTTGATGATTCAGGACTTACACGCCGAGTAAGTTTGTTGAGGAAGCTGATAAGTACCAAACTGGAAGATTGTGAATCCATGGAAGATTTTGTCAACATCATCATGTCAACATCAAATAAACTTTCGAGTGTTGGAATGCAAGTAAGTGATGAATGGGTGGGTGCTTTAATGTTAGCTGGTCTGCCAGATTATTATCAACCAATGATAATGGGAATTGAGAGTTCTGGTGTACAAATTTCTGGTGACTATGTGAAGACAAAGCTACTCCAAGATATGAAGTCCTCAAATACAAAATCTACAGCCCTCATTGGTAAGCCAAATGCGACAAAGTCTCAAAATAAGAAGAATTTCAAGAAAACTCAATGCTATGGATGTCAAGGGTATGGTCATATTAAGTCTAATTGTCCTAAAAATAAAAATAGTGATAAAAATGTTTTGAAGAAAACAATGCTAGCGTTGTCAGCTACAAAATCGACAACTAGTGATTGGTATTTCGATTCAGGTGCGACTTCTCACATGTGTAATAATAAATTATTTTTCGAGAAATTAAATAGCTGTTCAGAATTTCAAATTATGACAGCCAATAATTCTATAATGAAAGGAAATTTAGTGGGAGATGTCAATATGGAAGTCAAAGTTGGTGAAAATGCTAGTGACATAGTTTTGCGTGATGTTTTATATCTTCGTGATTCTCATACCAATCTTTTATCAATTTCAAAAATTGTAAAGCACAAACATAAGGTTATTTTTGATTCGAAGGGATGTAATATTATTGATCAGAATGATGAAGTAATAGCAACTGGAACATTAGTGGATGATATGTTTAAATTGAATAAATTTAATTTTAAAAATTATGCAGCTACGTCTAATAATTTTAATAAATGGCATATGAGGCTGGGTCATCCATGTAATGAAAATTTAAAAAGAGTTGTCAAAATGGTTCATGGCGTAGAAGATATCCATCTGAAAGATGAAAGTTGTTCAGTATGTCCTAAGGGTAAAATTAATCGACTACCGTTTAAAGATAGTGGACATAGAGCGCAAACGCATTTAGAAATTATTCATTCCGATTTATGTGGTCCGATGGAAGAAAATTCTTTTAGTGATTCTCGTTATCTGTTAACGTTTATTGATGATTACAGTAGAAAGGTTTTTGCTTATTTCCTACAATCAAAAGATCAAGTAGTGAAATATTTTGAAGAATTTAAAAGCCTGGTGGAAAATCAAACAAGTCAAAAAATAAAGGTCCTTCGTACTGATAATGGTAAAGAATTCTGTAATCGACGGATGAATGAAATTACTAGAAATTCTGGCATTATACATCAAACAACTGCTCCATATACCCCAGAGCAGAACGGTTTAGCTGAGAGGATGAACCGAACCATAATTGAGAAGGCTAGATGTTTATTGATTCAAGCAAATTTAAATAAAAAATTTTGGGCGGAAGCAGTCAATACAGCTGTTTATTTAATAAATCGTTTACCGTGTAAAGCTCATGAGAATTGTACTCCTGAGGAGGTATGGTCAGGGCGTAAACCCACACTTAAACATTTAAAAGTTTTTGGTTGCGTAGCTGTTGTTCAAGTGCCTAAAGAAAAGCGAACTAAACTTGATGCCAAAGGAAATGAATTGTTATTCGTTGGATACTGTTCTACTTCTAAAGCATACAGATTTTTAAACCCGAGAACAAATAAAGTAACAATTAGCAGAAATGCTGTATTTTTTGAAAATAAATTTCTTGAGAATGTGGATAGAAAAGACAGTGGTATATTTTACGTTTCATTTGATGATTCAAATATCGATAATCAATCAAATACCAGTAGTGAAGATGATTCTGATTCGGAAACATATTATTCAGAAGATGATGTAGTTACGATTCCTTTTACAAGTACTGAAATTACACCTGCAGTTTCGTTAAGTGATGATACTGAAAACCTAAGTAATGGTACAAGAAGAATACAATGCTTTGTTGGATAATAATACGTGGACTGAATGTGATTTACCAAATGGTAAGAAACCAATATCAAATAAGTGGTGTTTCAAGATCAAACGTGATTTCACCGGTACTATAATACGATACAAGGCTCGTTTAGTAATCAAAGGATATTCGCAAAAGAAGGGGATTGACTATGAAGAAACTTTCTCACCTGTTGTGAGATATTCATCAATTCGATTATTGCTTTCTTTAGCTGTGAAACATGATATGGATATTGAGCAAATGGATGTCGTTACAGCTTTTCTTCAAAGTGATTTGCAAGAAGAAATTTACATGCAATTTCCGGAAGGTTTTCGAAATGATGATGGCAAAGTCTGTAAGTTAAAAAAATCTCTGTATGGATTAAAACAGGCAAGTAGATGTTGGAATCAGAAGCTTAGTAAAACTTTAATTGACTATGGTATGAATCAATCCAAAACTGATCCGTGTATATATTACTATGTAGAGGGGCAAATAAGGTTGTACATAGCAATATATGTCGATGACATATTAATATTTTCAAACAACCAAGATGCAAAGAATAATATTAAGGAATATTTAAAGTCAAGTTTCAAAATGAAGGATATGGGTGAAGCTAATTTTATACTTGGCATGAAAATAACACGTGACAGAAAAAATGGGAAACTTTGGATTGATCAGGAGTTATACATTAATGATATAATAAAACGTTTCAACATGTCAGAAAGCAAAGGCGTCTCTACACCACTGGACTGTAACCAAAAGTTGTCATATGAGCTATCCCCAATTACGGAAGAGGAAAGAAATGAAATGAAAAAGATTCCATATCAAGAAGCCGTTGGAAGTCTTTTATATGCAGCACAAATAAGTCGACCAGACATTGCACATGCAGTGGGGGTTCTTTCAAGATTCAACAAAGATCCTGGAAAAGCTCACTGGATTGCTGTAAAACGTGTTTTCAGGTATCTCAAAAATACACTGAACTTTAAACTTGAATTTTCAAAAGACCCAAATGGAAAAATAAATGGTTTTGCTGATGCAGACTGGGCGAATGATTTAGATAACCGTCGTTCAACAACAGGATACACATTCTTATTTCAAGGTTCTGCAATATCTTGGAATTCAAAACATCAGGCTACTGTGGCACTCTCAACAACCGAAGCTGAATACATGGCAGTATCTGCAGCATGTCAAGAAGTAATCTGGCTGAAATCCTTATACTATGAAATTTATGATGAAAAGGAAATACCATGGACTTTATTCTCAGATAATAAAGGTGCTATTGCTTTAGCACATAATAACGTCTATCATGCACGATCAAAACATATTGATATTCGTCATCACTACGTTCGTGAATTGGTTCATAGTAATATCATACAATTAAATTATATTGGTACAGAAGATATGGTAGCTGATATTCTTACCAAGTCTTTACCTGCTGGAAAATTCAATCAATGTCTAAAGTATCTTGGCCTAAGAGACTTCAAATCTAGTGGGGGTGTTGGTCTGAAGAATTGAAGTTCAACTTGTTTTATATATTGTATCAAGTATTCTATGTTTTGTAGTTTAACTTGTATTTACTGTATTTGAAAATTTTCAATTTATCCGATAATAAAACCTCAACACATTAAGGAGACATAGCGTTTTCGATTTTTCCCCCTTTTTACCCTCTTAGAGGTAAAAGTTCCAAAAGTCCCTTCTTCTTCGACCTATACATCAAAAAAGATACCCACTGTCCAAATTTTATCAAAATCGTTAGAGCCGCTTTCGAGATATATGTATATATATACAATTATTGCTCGTTTAAGAATATAAGATTATGATACCAAAAAAAAAATTTGTTTTGCAATCTAAACTGTTTATATTTCAAATTAAATCCATGACTAAAAAAATCTGAAAATCTTGTCTTTCTTTAGTAAAGATGAAAAAATGTATTTCTTAGAAAAAAGACAACTCACAGCTTATTTCGTGCAGTTTCTTAAATTGAAGTTTTTGTATTCTGGCTATATTTGGATGACAGTTACTTTTTACTAGCGTATCCTGCGGTCGACACAATCGACCGTCATCTAGTTCATTGTGAATACAAATTTCTCGTGCTGTGGCTTAGTTGGTGAAAATTGATATCATTGATTTCTATGTCACTTCGTACTAGGGTTTGCAAAAAACCGTGAAAATGAGAAACCGCGGTTTCGGTTTTAAAACACCCAAAACCGGACGGTTTCGGTTCGGTTTTCGGTTTTTTAAATAAAACTATTTTGATTTAAATTTGTAGTAAAATTTTGATTATTCTGTTAAAACCAAGTATAAGGTATATTTATTAAAGCTCAATTATAATTTAATACCAAAATTCAGGAAAATAATTCAGGTTTTTTAAATATGAGGGATTTCTTAAATAAGTCTTGTTTCTTTTGGAGCGTAAATAATCGAGCGACAAATTGCTTCAATAGTAATTTTTACAAATAGTAACGATTTTAAAGAATTTACAATTTCAAAGTCGATAGAATGAAGCAAATCTAAGGTCGATAGCATTTTTAAACTCTCATAAATACTTTGTTTTAGAAGCAGAAATCTAAGAGTAAACTTAATTCACGATTATGATGCTTTTTAACGCTTGTTTGTAAAATTTTATAACGAACTGACGAATTTTTGAAATACCGAACAATTTTTCTTACAGCCTATAGGTTCAAATGTATATGGGCAATCGGTTTTAAATGAGTCAAAGTTTCATTGTCGCCGTCTTCAAAATTGATTTTCAGATATAAATTTGATATTGGCTGCTGCTCCTTCTATAGTACATGCTACGATGCTTGTATCAAGTGAAATATTAAACTCCATTAGCCTTTGTTTAATGGTTTTTTGAGTTTTCTTGAAATTACACGTTCCTAAAATACGGCCCAGATTATAAAATTAACCATGAGAATCGTGAATATTTACGTTCATACACCGTCTTCCCCTTACACCTGTCCATTCGTCCATTGTAAACACATTTTGCTTGTTTCATTCTTCTGCTTCATTAAATAGACAAATTATGTGCAAATTTATGATAAGCTAATGTTATTTCTGAATAATACCATCAAAAAATTATGAAAAATAAATAGCTAAAACCGTGGTTTTTTCTACGGTTTTCGGTTCCGGTTTTGAGGCAAAAAAAACCGAGGTTTCGGTTTCGGTTAAAACCGAACTGCAAACCCTACTTCGTACAATAGAGCGTCGAATTGGCCAAATTGGCAAAACTATAATTAAAAATTGTGTAGCTCTCGAAGAGTTTACTGATTCAAGATATTCCATAATAAACCGTTTTTGCATCTTCAGAAGCGAATGAGAAGGAAAAAGTGTTAGACTTAGTACCTCTTATCAAAACAACTTGCGTTATCGATGCCAAAACAGCGCTCTGTGAAGTGAGAACAGATAAACTTGTAAGCGTTACTAACGGACTGACAAAAAATGATGGAGAAATCAAGGTCTTATTGAACTTTTTAACAAAGATCCTAATATTTCAAATTTATTATCATTTTACTGCATAATTAACTGCGAGAACCACGAAGTACTTGGAATCTATAGAAGCTTATAGTTTAAAACCATTCCAGTCGCAATGCAAGAGTTGCCTTTTAATATTCCTTCCTGATATTATAGCATTTTCTAAACATTAATCAGTTTTGAATTTACATTTGATTCAGACCGATCATTTAATTAATTTTCTTGATAATAATCTGTTATTATTATAAACTTTCCTTCAAAAAACTGTTTTTTTAATCGGTAACATCCTTTTTGGGTATAAGTCACAATGTTCTTATCCAACTCTTTACTACTGTGACTCTTAAAAATATTGGCATTGTAAAATTGCTCTTAATGACCTCATGCGTGCCCTTCCCTGCAACATTATTTAATTTTTTAACACAATATTTATCCCTCAATCACTCGAAGATTTCATCCCAATAAACCAACACAAAAAACAAAATTCCATAAAATTTTAACTTCAAATAATTCAAATTTGAAAGGTTTACATTTTATGCAGTTTTTTGTCAAATCTTCGAAAATACTAATTTTGTCTTTCACTCCCTCACCACAAATAATAAAAACAATACCAATAATTTTTGTTGCTATTATTTTACAAAACAAAAACATTTATTTAATTGTAATAAAATACTCTTTATTATACCCTTCACCACCATAGGTGGAAAGGGTATTATAAGTTTGTGCTGATGTTTGTAACGCATAGAAATATTTGTCTTAGACCCACCTTTTAGTATACCAATAGGCTTAGAATCACTTTCTGAGTCGATTTAGCGATGTCCGTCCGTCCGTCCGTCTGGCTGGCTGGACCCCCATGTAAACCTTGTAATCAAACTACAGGTCGCAATTCTAAAGATAATTTGATGACATTTGGCACAGATTTTTTTGATAAAGGGACCATGGCTATTGAAATTGGTCAAAATCGGTCCATTATTTATGGTACCTCCCATAGGTCCCACTTCCCGGAATTGCTATATTGGCCACGAATATCAATATTTTTTCATGAAATTTAAAACAAATACTGCTTATACCAACTAAAATCACTGTACCAAATTTTGTTGAAATCGGTCCACATTTGACCATAGCTCCCATACAAACTCTTCGTTAAAAACGCACTAAATGAGACAAAAAATCACTAAAACGCTCGTAAATCTTAAGATAATGGAAATTTTGAGTCTATTTTTTGCATACATAATTTTTGTAACAACTGTAATCAATCTGCCAAATTTCGAGATAATCGGTCCACATTTGACCTTAGCTCTCATATAAGTCCAAATGACGGAAACAGGTTGAATATATAAGTTTTGAGAAAATGTTTGTATGATGACAAAATTTAGCAAATATTTGTCTTTACACAGGAAAAATAACACCTTTGACCTTAGTGGTGAAGGGTATCGTATGGTCGGCTTGACCGACTATAGCGCTTTCTTACTTGTTTTTGTCTTTGTCTACAACTGTCTCCCAGTGTTGCCACTTCAGGTGTAATTACACATATCATGTGTAATTTTTATTTTCATGTGTAGCCGATGTGTAATTGGTTGCATGTGTAATTCATGTGTAATTTCAATTTTTGTCATTTTTGAGTACTAACAGTTTACAAAACTTGCATTTTAAAAAATAAATTTATGTGCGTCCCATTCGAAATCGAAATAGTGCATATAATGCAAACTTTTTATACTAACTACATAAAAATGTATATTTTAAAATCCCAGTGCTTATGGGAAATCAACCATTCAGATTAAAATATATATGTTTATTAAAGAATATGATATATTGGTATTGCTGCTCATGAATCTTTGACCACAATCTCTAATTCGGAAAAAAAATTATACTCCATTAAAATTTATTTTTTTTTAGTTTTTCTCAGAGACCGAATATTAATACTTTTAAAACAATATTTTCATATTTTAATCCAGACAAAAACAATCATTGAAGTTTAAAAAATAATAAAAATCCCTAATGATTTTTAATTGTTCGAAAAATTTTGTATCGTTTTTCAATCCGATGAAAATAAAAAATAAAAAAATCGTTTGGGATATTTATCAGTTCAAAATAATTTTCATCTTTTTTCATCCGATGAAAAAAAATTTTGATAGAAAATATTCAAATTTTATTTCTGTTATTTCCAGGAAAATTTTTCCTGGTTTCATTCATAATAAAGTTTATGTTAATGCATAGATTAGGCAATTCTAAAATCCTTGATGATTACCCCTTGGAGTAGTATATTCTGTAATGTTGTTTCTATCCATGCTTAAAACTTAAGTCGATGGGCGATGGGTCCAAAGAAACAAGACTCGTTTGTATAGCGATCCGCTCGATCCGAGACAGACGATCGTTTGCAGCCGCAACTAATATTTTGAACAGACCCTGCATTTTCGTACTTTACCAAGTACAATTATCTTAGACCCTTAGACCAAATAGGCTGGAATGGCTCTAAGATAACTCCCTCTTATATTAGCCCTGACCTAGAATCCTACACGGGTTGTTTACCGCATCTAAAACTATTTTGTTTAGGTTTTCAAGATGTACCACGAGGAGGTTAGACTGGGAATTGG
The DNA here is from genome assembly GCA_933228675.1 of Stomorhina lunata. Classification (NCBI taxonomy): domain Eukaryota; kingdom Metazoa; phylum Arthropoda; class Insecta; order Diptera; family Rhiniidae; genus Stomorhina; species Stomorhina lunata. Next base: position 43,791,773 of record OW121741.1, on the reverse strand, counting down.
ATACAGTTCTTACCTGGTAACTGGAGACGCTAGGCAACTGTTACATCCTCCCATGCCCTATGCTCTACTGGGAGTCAAGGATGACAGAAGAAGAAGATTTGTCCTGGTATAAAAAGTCTTTAGAACATTTAAATAACAATAAATTCTATTATTGTTGCAAATTTTACGTTGAAATGGTTTTGCGAATCGAAGAAACCACCATTAGTTCCATTAGGATTATTAGGTTTAACTTCGATGTCCTAAAACATTCCAATTAATTGGAAACATATTCATACATTCATTGTTGAAAATTTTAAAATTTCAAAAATATTTTATTTTTTCAAAGTCAAAACAGAAGTTCAAAAATAAAACAATCAATAAAATATTTTTCTGTTCGGATATTTATCATTAAAGATATTTAAAATATTCATCATGAGGGATATTTATATTTCAAATATAAATCCCTCTTTTTTATTCATCGATCGAAATGAAAATAAATTTTCATCGGCAATGATATTTATACTTGATTGATTTAAAAAATAAAACAATATTCGGTCTCTGGTTTTTCTGACATGTTTTTACAGAGCGTATTTAAAAAAAATTGGGAGCTTCAAGGTCTACAAAAATTAATCAAAAACGTACCCTCTTTTAGCATCTTAAACTTTTTGTAGGTAGTTCGGAACAGAATCCATTAAGAACTGTAGAAACTTCATTGAAATCTCTTTCCAAGCATTTGCGACCTCAATGACCGTTTTATCTTTTGTTCTTGTCAAATCCGCAGATCTGTTTTGCTTTATGTATGGTATAGTGGAGTAGGGGACATAGTTCCTGTTGATGGTTCCATGAGCCAACATCAATATTTAAGAATATTGAATGAATATGCATTTATCTCCGGCGATAAATTTATAGGAGAAGCATTCATTTTCCAACAGGATAACGCTTCATGTCATAAGTGCAAAATGATCACAAAATTCCTAACAGACGCTGGTGTTCAAACTCTGGATTGGCTTACCCAAAGTCCAGATTTTTATGTAATAGAAACTGTGTAGTCATACCAAAAGCAAAATAGATCTGCGGTTTTGACAAGAGCAAAACATAAAACATTCACTGGAAAGAGACTTCAATGGAGTTTCTACAGTTCTTGGCGGATTCTGTTCCGAAACACCACCAAAAAGTTTTAAATGCCAAAGGAGGATACATTTTTGATTAATTTAAATAATTGACCTTGAAACTCCCCATTTTTTCGAATACGCTCTGTAAAATTATGTCAAAATACTCTTCAAAAACGCACTAAATGAGACAAAAAATCACTAAAACGCTCGTAAATCTAAAGATAATGAAAATTTTGAGTTTATTTTTTGCATACATAATTTTTGTAACAACTGTAATCAATTTGCCAAATTTCGAGATAATCGGTCCACATTTGACCCTAGCTCTCATATAAGTCCAAATGACGGAAACAGGTTGAATATATACGTTTTGAGAAAATGTTTGTATGATGGCAAAATTTAGCAAATATTTGTCTTTATACAGGAAAAATAACACCTTTGACCTTAGTGGTGAAGGGTATCGTATGGTCGGCTTGACCGACTATAGCGCTTTCTTACTTGTTTTTCTTTAAATATATTCAAAACAATTTCAATTCTTCACCTTACAGCTGGACAAATTTAATTTTTGCTTGACACTGGACGAGCACTAAAAAAGCTGGACAATCAAGCTTTAATGGCAACCCTAATATTAGGGTATAACTGATTTAAACTTTTTGCGGATATCAAAAATGGGGTAATGTCAAGTCGTGTATAGAATTAAAAGTTTTTAAGAAAAAATATATTTTTTCGATCGTTAAAAAAGTTGACGCAGGGATCGCACAGTAGAAAATCGTAGAGTAAGACCAGCCCATTATTCATTTTATAAAAGGTTCGATTTGCACTATATTTTTTTATCGAATCAATCTTAATATGACTTTTGTTACGGTGGAGGAATTTCGTATGCGTATTTTCTATTAAAATGTGTTACACAGGAGGGGGAGGTAAAAATCTGCGAAAATAGCGTTATGTAATTTGTGAACAACCCCTAAGTTTTATTAAAATTAAACTCATGAACTTTAAAACAATACAACGGGCGTTTTCAAAAATGCAACATTGCGCTGCAAATGTTGCGCCACATATTCAAAATTGCAACAGCTGGCAACACTGCAAACGTCAGATGTTCAAAAAATAAACAATTAAACATATGTTGCGCAAACACATCAAAATCGTGCAACATAAAAATGGCTGATGCGGAGATCTTGCAGTAATAAATTTCTTTTTTTATGCTTTAAAAACTTTTTTTTGTAAACTTAACACCTTCGACTGGCATGGAGTATCATCTAATTTAAAAAGTAAATTTATTATAGACTTTTCCATTTTTACAATGTTTTCACGTTCAAAATTTCAAACAAAATGAGCAACAAACAAGCAGCTGATCTGCAACAACAGCGTCAACTAATTAGTGCTGCGCAACATTTGCAGCGCAATGTTGCATTTTTGAAAACGCCCAACTATTCAAAGTATGCAAACAAATTTACTTTTTTGTGAAATTCGCTAAAACGGTGAAACCTATAGTTTTTTTTTGGATTTTATTATCATATCTGTCTGTTTTTACATGCCGATGAAAAATCTTGAAACTTTAACAAAATTTTCTAAAACTTAAAAAGTGAGTTTTAACACGGTTCTTGAAAAAGTTAAATTATAATTAAACTATTCGGTACTTTCAAGTCTAAAAATATTAAAACGCCTCTTACTTTGTAATTTCTGTATTGTAAAGTAAATTTTTTTGCAACATATTATTAGGCATTATTAAAAGAACACGCATTTCCTGGGGAAAACCGCAATAACTCCTAAAATATTGCATGGATATTGGTTTTTATGACTCTAAGGAAAGTTATTTTGGTTATCTTCTACATTCCTTTATTTTTTGCTAAAAATATATCTTCATTGGTTGAAATTTAGCTAAAACCAAAAAAACTCAAATTTTTCCCCATATAAATGGGTCCTAGAAATAAATATTCTTTGCGCCACCTCAGGACATTGACCTAGGAAGACAAGCATTCGATAAAGTCTGGCACGAAGGACTTATGAGCAAAATAATAAATCTGCTAACAGTAATTACAGACAAACTCTTGAAAAGTTATTTGTCCAATAGAACATTTAGAGATCGATCCAAAGATAAATGTTTTTCCCCTAGGAAAATCCCTGCTGGAGTTTCATAGGGTAGTATATTGAGTCCGTTGCTATTTTTTTGTGACTTGGTGCTAAAAGGGCCAATGTCAATTTTTTTGCTCTTTTGATTTATGTAGGGTTTATATAACTCAAGCGCCTGACGATTGAGTAAAATTTACATGTGTTTTGTTATTGTAACAAAAACAAAATACATGTAAATTTCACTCAATCGTCAGACGCTTGAGTTAAATAAACCCCACATTAATCATTGTATAAGATTCCCTTCTTTGCCCTCTTTTATCGGGTGTTTTTTATTGAGGTATAGAACTTTAAGTTGGCATCACTTTTTTAACTGGCGGCCATTTTGTCAGCTGTCAAGTGATTAATATTTAGTTTGGTTTGCCATTTCATCATGAACAGGTTGACAAAAGAACAACGCTTGCAAATCGTGCAAATTTATTTCGAAAATAATGGTTCAGTTCGCGAAGTTTACCGCAAGCTCCGTCTATTTTATGGTCGACATAATCGTCCATCAGAGCAATTAATTCGGTTAACCATGGATCGTTTTCGCACTACGTTTACTCTATGTGATAATACGCATCCGCAGCGACGTCGAACAGTGCGCATCGAAGAAACAATTGCCGCTGTAGAGCAAAGTGTTAAAGAGGACCCGAATGAATCGATTCGCCACCGTGCACAGCAATTGGAGCTTTGTCCATCAACTTTATGGAAGATTTTGCGTAAAGATCTTGGCTTGCGACCTTACAAGATCCAGCTTGTGCAAGAATTAAAGCCGCAAGACCATGCAATGCGTCGTGATTTTGGTGTATTTGCCGAAAATGAGATTGATCTCGATGCTGATTTTCATCGCAAAATTTCAATTGGCCACCAAGATCGTGCGATTTGACACCACTGGATTATTTTCTTTGGGGATATGTGAAGTCGCTCGTCTACGCCAACAAACCAGAAACTTGGAAGCCAATATTCGTGGCGTTATGGCCAACATACGGCCCCATATGCTCGAAAAAGTAGTTGAAAATTGGACCTGTAGAATTGGCTTTATTCGAGCCAGCCTCGGCGGCCACATGCCCGAAATCATATTTAAACATTAATGGCATAAAATTATCCTTCCAATAAAGCCAAATTGATGGACATTAAAACGACTTTCTTGTGTTTTATTTCAATTCGAAGTTCTATACCTCTAAAAAAAACACCCATTATTTGGCTCCAACAGCTAATCTCTAACTTAACTCAGAACAGATTTATAAGAGGGTTTCTGGGCAACGTTACTATGAAGTTATATAGAAAATAAAAACTTAAAATCAAATTTTCTCAAAACTATAATTTTTGACATTGGCCCTTTTGGCACCAAGCCACAGATATTATCTTTACAGCCGATATGCCAACAAATGCTCAAACAGACACATTTCGCAGATGATACAGCGTTTATTAGCATTCATTCCAATACCAAAATTTCATCTACAATTGCAGTCCCATGTTCAGCTTGAAGTATGGCTAAATAGATGGAAAATTAAAGAAAATCCGAGCAAGTGTGTTCACTTAACGTTTACTCTAAGAAGAGACAACTGCCCTGCAATCAAGATATCTTGGTATACATTAAGATCTCCGCCTCACAAGGTCCCATCACATTGACAACAAGATAAAACTGAAATCAGCAGAACTAAACTGGCTTATTGGCCCACAATCTGCTCTGGAGTTAAATTACAAGGTTCTTTTGTACGAAAAAATAATTAATCCAATATGGACCTATGGTATTCAGTTATGTGGCACGGCTTCCACCACGAAAAAGTTGTCGAAAATGGGGTATTTTGAGGCCCATGTATGTTTTTCTCTATTACAGGAATCAAATTTTCTCATTTAACATTAAAATGAAAAGAAAAATAAAAATAAAAATACACTTCCTCAATATTCTATTTGTATAACATTTAATAAGGCATTTTACCATTTAAATTACATTTAAAAAATATACAATACAATTAAATTATTTATATGAGAAAATTATAAAAAAAAAAATACACAATTTGAAAACGAAATCAAAATTAATTCCAATAAATTTAAGCTAAAATTAGTGATACCAAATTAAAAAAATAAAGCTAAATAATAAAGACATACAAAAAAGAAAAATAATTGTGAAAAATATAATAGCCCAGTTCACAATCGGTTGCAAATAGTCTAGCATCGTAGCATTTGCAGCAAATGAAAACATTTCTATAGAAATTATATGGAAATTTTTCATATGTCAAACTGATTTGCAAATGCTACGATGGTAGACTATTTGCAACGAATTCTGAATGGGGCTAATGAAACAAAAAATATATTCCAAATAAGTAAAATTAAATAAAAATAATTCAAAATGAGAGTGGGGAATAAACGATCATATCATCATCATCAGTTAATTTGTTAATAACTTAAAAAGAAGATTTTTTTAAATACTTTTTTTCAATGAGACAAAATAATCGTTTGATTCTATAAAAATAAAATATGCTTTCATTAAAAACTAAAAAGATGTTTTGAAACTACGCGACTTTTACTCCAGTTATAGGGGAAATTAATAATGACATTTTTTTTTTAAATAAAACTTATTTCTATTGATTGATTTAACATATTTTCTATTTCCCTTAATGATGATGGCTCTGCCATAAGTTATGTTATTCTCTAGATTTTTGTTTTTTTCACTTATTTTTTGTAAAATACAAAAATATCTTCGCTATCAAATAATATTGTAGGTATTAATTAAGAAATTAAATTGAAAATAAAATTAAATCTTAGAATTTAAAGTTCTGGTATGCGTCTATAGCCGCCAGTGGGTTGTAGATTTGTTGATGAATTTATACTTCCGAAGGATGATTGGGAGGCTGATGTATACATTGGAGAAAAGCTGTTAGTAGTTTCGATGATTGCTTCGTCTGGATGAAAGCTAGTTGCTGCTGTTGATCTTGTTCCTCTGGTTGTTCTTTCGGTTGGTGATGTTGTATTGGTGGGTGGTGTTGTTGTTTTGGTTCTAATGTTACTGTTGGTTGATCTTCCACGGGGACCTTGCATCACGCCTATTTTTTATTTAAAAAAATACAACAAACAAAAAGAAAAGTAAATTTTAATATTTGAAATCTGTGAAATTATGAATTTTAAAAATAGAATTTTAACCAATTTTCATAATCTTTTTAAACTTTTTTTATTACTAACGAAAATCTTTTTTCAAATATTAAATTACATAAAAGTAAAAGATTATGAAATTTGGTTTAGCAGGAGAGAGTATGTGTTAGTAGTTGTTGTTGTTGTTATTTTTCGTTATTAATTTTTTCTCAATTTGTTTTTGTTAGTGTTTCGTTTGAATGACTCCTTTTTGGTTGGATTGAGTGTTTGAGTGTGTGTGTGTGGACAAAAGCGCAATAAAGCAAAGTTCAAAATTAAGTTTAGTTTAAAGAGTAAATAGAGAGATTAGTTTGTTAGAGTAAAGAGAGTATTAAGTGTTGTTTGTGATATTTTGTTGTTTTTAATCTATCCATTAAAGAGAAAACATTGAAATTTACATCAATCGAAGCGAAAAAATAAAAACTAAACAGAAATAACTTACATGCAAACTTATTTTGTTTTTTAATTTATATTAAATACCAAATTCAAACAATACATTAAATTAAATAATTAAATATAAAACATCGCCTTTAATAAAAATTAATAAGTCAACGATAGACTTTTTTAAATAAAATCTAATCCCTTAAAAAAAAAACAAACAAATAATATGAACTACATTTCATTTTCTAAAAATTTATATAAAGTAGGCTGGCCCAAAATACAAGAGTATCGAATATTCGCGCTCCACAACCCTTATCCTATTCGAATAGTGCTGAAATAGGTTTAGTTTAGTTGTTATAGACATAAGGTGGAATTTACACCGAAAAAATGTTTTTTTTTTCAAAAAATTTTCGTTTTGAAAAAATTACATATGGACAAAAATCAAATATTTTTAATTTTCGGAATTAAGAAAATTCAAAAAATTTTTAATCACACACTATTTTTTTTTGTTTTTTGGGTTCTATCGGGTGTTTTTTATTGAGGTATAGAACTTTAAGTTGTCATCACTTTTTTAACTGGCGGCCATTTTGTCAGCTGTCAAGTGATTAATATTTAGTTTGGTTTGCCATTTCATCATGAACAGGTTGACAAAAGAACAACGCTTGCAAATCGTGCAAATTTATTTCGAAAATAATGGTTCAGTTCGCGAAGTTTACCGCAAGCTCCGTCCATTTTATGGTCGACATAATCGTCCATCAGAGCAATTAATTCGGTTAACCATGGATCGTTTTCGCACTACGTTTACTCTATGTGATAATACGCATCCGCAGCGACGTCGAACAGTGCGCACCGAAAAAACAATTGCCGCTGTAGAGGAAAGTGTTGAAGAGGACCCGAATGAATCGATTCGCCACCGTGCACAGCAATTGGAGCTTTCCATCAACTTTATGGAAGATTTTGCGCAAAAATCTTGGCTTGCGACCTTACAAGATCCAGCTTGTGCAAGAATTAAAGCCGCGAGACTATGCAATGCGTCGTGATTTTGGTGTATGGGCCGAAAATGAGATTGATCTCGATGCTGATTTTCATCACAAAATTTTGTTCAGTGATGAGGCTCATTTTTGGTTGAATGGCTACGTCAACAAGCAAAATTGCCGCATTTGGAGTGAAGAGAATCCACATGAGACCCTTGAGACGCCGTTACATCCACAAAAACTGACTGTTTGGTGTGCTCTATGGGCTGGTGGAGTCATTGGGCCATACTTAAATGGAGACCGGTATAGAGCCATGATAACCGACTATTTTGTTCCCCAATTGGATGGCATGAATGTGGATGAGTTGTGGTTCCAACAAGACGGCGCTACATGCCACACAGCGCACGTCAAAATTGATTTATTGAAGGAAACATTCGATGAGCGCATAATTTCGCGGAATGGACCTGTCAATTGGCCACCAAGATCGTGCGATTTGACACCACTGGATTATTTTCTTTGGGGATATGTGAAGTCGCTCGTCTACGCCAACAAACCAGAAACGTTAGGGGACTTGGAAGCCAACATTCGTGGCGTTATTGCCAACATACGGCCCCATATGCTCGAAAAAGTAGTTGAAAATTGGACCTGTAGAATTGGCTTTATTCGAGCCAGCCGCGGCGACCACATGCCCGAAATCATATTTAAACATTAATGGCATAAAATTATCCTTCCAATAAAGCCAAATTGATGGACATTAAAACGATTTTCTTGTGTTTTATTTCAATTCGAAGTTCTATACCTCTAAAAAAACACCCATTATTAGTGAAATGTAAAATTAGTGAATGTAAAATCCGTTCGAGTTAATGATTTTACGAGAAGATTATGACGGTTAAAACAAAAATTTAAAAAAAAAAATAATTAAAAACTATTTTATTTTTATTAGTTTTATGTTGATTTTGACACAACTTATATATTTTTAGGTGTTCTGTCGTTTCATGGCATTATGGTAGTTTATATATGCCTAAACAAGAAGAAATAATGCAATTATGCAAGTGAAAAAAAATATTTTTTAACAATATTTTTTTATTTTTTTAACCGCGATTTTCGCGAAATTTGACAAAATGTGAGTCTTAGTGAAATTCTGCTGCCTTGACTTATGGACAAATTTAATTTAAAAGAATTTTTTATTTAAATATAAGTTTTAATAGGTGCATATCTTTTTAATATATAAAATTCTAATTTGGTCCATAAAATCGTTAATCCTTATAATTTTTTGGTGCGCTTCAAATCTAAGGTAAAGCTTTATTAAAGAATAGTTTTAAGACAAATCCTGATCAATTTAGAGTTACATTCGCGATGTGCTTCATTGAAATGTTGTTAGGTAAAACCTTAGCGTTCTCAGTTAATAAAGAGATTTTTGACAAACTTTTGATTCAAATCGGTTATAAATGACATCGCTTTCATGCCTTATGTGATTTTGTCTTAGTTTGCAGTCTAAAACCATTTAAACCAATTTTAAACCAATATGCACTTTTTACACGATTTTCAAAATCTTCATAAAATTCTAGCAAACAATATTTTGGTGCGCTTTTGCTTTTAGGTGCTAAATGGCAAAAAACTCGGTTTACGCGGTAGTTTGGAAACATTCATTCATATTTGCGAGTGTGCTCCACGGAAAACCGGCATTTTGAAAAATTTACGCTCAAGTTTTCCTCATTTACACCTGTCATATATTATACCTAAACGATGCGAAACTGAAAGATCCACAAATCGTTATATATTTTTTTGGAATTCTTTAAGGCGGCCAAAAAATATGCGTAAAAAATTCAAAAGTGGCGAAAACGAGCTTCAAATTTTGGAAGCCATTAAGTAGTATTAGAAGTGACAAAATTAAAATTTAGAGGGAAGTGGATTTATCCCCTAAGTGTAGTGTCTATTTCGTAGAACAACGACTTTTGTCCAAATGTTAAAACGAATGCAGAAGAAGACGAAATATGAAGAAAAACTTGAATGCTTCAATCGATTTTTTAACGTTTTTTTTTTTAAATTTGTATGGCAATTACGTTTAGAAGCGCAAATTTGCGCTACTAAGATATTGTGTTCGGTATACAGAAGTTTTTGCGAGTTCAAGATCTGTAATTAGATTTTCCGAACTCCTAAGGGTACAAAAATTATTCGAGTTAAAAGTCGGTTTCAAAGGAATAAAAACTGTTTGATTTTTGCCCATATAAAAAGCATAAGAAACAACAAAAATTCATATCGTCACCTGAAATGCAAAAGGTCTTAACTAACACAAAAGTTACAATTGATTTTTTGATTGATTGCGACACAGCAACCCAAAATTCATCTATGCGTATGGTTATTCACTAAAAACCAAAGGTTTAAAATGTTACTCATTTGTAGGGTATTTAAGCCCTTTTGGCTTCAGAAAATATTCAGCTTGTAGTTAAGCCCTTTTGTTTTTTTTCGCAAATACTTAAAAGTTACCTGTTTTTTGTCATTTATGTTTTCAGGAATATCTTTGCAGTTGCATTGTTGACCAAATTTCAAAATTTGGAATTAATATTACATTTAATTTAAAAGTTATGATGTTTTTTTGCTAATCATATAAAAAATTATTATCCGAGACTAAGATTTTTGAAAGTCTATAAGTAAGCTTTCCGATAGTATATTGACCTCTTTGTCTAAAGATCAACTCTAAAGCAGCCTTACTCAGCCTTTGCACTCAGGAGCCGAGTACTAATCGGCTTTTTAACATATATTCACAGACATAACACGAACTGTAATCAAATTTCAATAAGTGAGAAAGGAAAACAATAATATTTTACTAAGTCTCGTTGCTGCTTTCAACGAAGGAGGTTGATGTCGCTCAGATTTCTTAAATACAACAACAAACACACATGAAATTATTCAGCCTGCATTGCCAATGCTAAAATTTCTAAGTATTCATATCATTGTTTTACTTTTAACGCATTTTTTGTTCGATTTACATATCATCGGTAACGCTGCATAAGGTTATTTTTACACTAACACATGTAAAACCACAAACACATAAGTATTTAAAGATGTTCTCCCGTTGAGTACCCCTGCTCTAAAGCTATTATTTTCTAACTACAGGCAAAGCCGGGTATTACGAATCTCGATTTAACGAAAGTTGGATATAACGAACGTTATAATTTTTTCCATTGAATACCTAATTTAGCGAATATTAAGCAAATTTTATACGCGATATAACGAATAATATAAAAAAGTTAAAAACATTTATATAAATTTAAATGTTATATAAATGAGTTTTTGAAAATCAAGTAAAAAAAGTTAAAAAAACAAGTTAAAAGTATTTAAGTCTATCAAACCGATTGGTCGGTACAAAAATTATTTATACAATTTTCATTCTCGTTAGATTCATGAGCTATTTTGCGACTTTCATGTATTGAAGCTGCTTTTGACCAATTTCAACGAAAAATTCTTACATATACTTAAATTTGAGTCCATAATCTAAATTCCGTGAAGCCAGTCCTATGGAAGGCAATTGAAATAACGAACCGATTTCAGTATCATATACTTTAAAAAATATGTCTAAACCAACTTTCGTCAAATTGTTTCAGAAATTGTGACTTCGATAAGATTACATCGACGACAAACTAGCTATTCAGGCAGACGAACGGACTGGCATTGTTAAGTCGATACAGTTATTGATTATGAGTAGATCAGTATGATTAGTGTAGAGTATAAAAACTTTGCGATATAACGAATTTTTCTGTATTATGCATTAAACACATAGACAACAGCAGGCTACACGAACACCGACTACAAAAGTCGTTGGCTGCAATCGTCGCCTCGTAGTCAGCTACTTAATTATTTTGGGGACGGCAGCTACATTTAAGATGGCAGGTACATTTCGAAACACCTGTTTATGAGTGGTGCCAATATCGCGTTTATAAGATGGACAAAATAACAATTTAAATTTTGATAAAAACTATATAAATTCGTTTTATTAATTAACCTCCGAAATCCGAAATTAAAAAAATTTTTAGAAAGATTTTGGTGTGATCTCTAATAGTTTAAGAGTTATGGGCTTTTTAAATTTCAATAATAATACGGTATAACTTTAGAAGTTTATATCCGATATTAACTTTTTTGGTATCAAACAAAAGCTACTGAAAATATCTTTTATATTCTTATAAATTCTATATAATATTCTTTTCCATTATTAATCCATTATTAAGAGCTAATATACTATAAACTTATTTCTGCAACCGACTTTTTTTATAAAAATTCGTATATCTTAAAACAATATAGATATAAGTATGGTCTTTTATATAATGAATTTTATAAAGGACATACTTGGCTTTTATATAACATGAACTACGTAGCTCTAACACACGTAGCGTGTGAGTTAGACAGTTTAAAAAATAACTTTTTAAAATTTTACTTCTTTTGAGTTAGAGTTATATAAATATAAATTTTTACATAATATTTTATTAGATATTATTATATACATTAATGTGGGGTTTATATAACTCAAGCAGCTGACGATTGAGTGAAATTTACATGGGTTTTGTTTTTGTAACAAAAACAAAATACATGTAAATTTAACTCAATTTTCAGCCGCTTGAGTTATATAAACCCCACATAAATATATAAATATTTTATAAGTACATATGTAAATTGTTTACATACTTTTTGTGGTAAATAAATTCAAGTGGCTTAAATCGCTCATTTATTTCAATATTATATGGTGTTGACAGCACTAAATCTTTTATTGTCGCCAACAAAAATAGAAAATAGTTTAATTTTGACTACAGCTACAACGGTGGTCGGTAGTCGTGTAGCCGTGTCGACTCAAAAAAATTGATTTCTATTTGAATGCATGTATTCTAATTTTGACAGGTTGTAGCCCGTAGCCTGCTGTTGTCTATGTGTTTAATGCATTACGAATGAGCTATATCATACTAAAATCAGTCAAGAAATTTTTGTTTTATTAAAAGTTAAGTACAGTGAACTCTCGGTAATGTGAACTTCCAACATAATGAACTATCCTGTAATGTGAAGACACAATTTTTTATATGGACGCTCTAAATATTAAACAAAGTTTAATATTTCTAAATAGTGAACAAAAATTTTGGCGATTTTTGTTTGTTTTCCAATATTGGAAAAGCCCCGATTAAATAAAAAACTGTAAACAATTGCACTGGCACACAGAACACGTTCTGAACCATACCATCTCCGAATTGGTTGAAATTTTGTATATACATATTCCTAACTCATACATTTTTTAAAATTCTTCAAAAGTTTTAATTTTACTTTGGATAAGATTTTATGGCAATCCAAACATCGTTTTTTCAAGACTTTTTTTAAAACATACCCACTGTATATGCCTATAACTTTTGAATATGGCTATCAAATTTTCATAAAACTATTTTCATACTACAACGTATGACCTTTACTTTCAATTTGAAAATAGAAAGTGGTTTTGTTCCCAAAAAATGTTTTCATTTACTTTTTCTGTGGAAGCAAAAAAAAAAAATTTATTTCATTTCCGAACGGAATAAAGTTATGTGACATGGCTGATATTGGAGAATTTAAGCCGCTTAAATTCGATACTGAACTCAATTTAAGTTTTGTCAAGGTTTCATGGGATTTATGTTAGCCAGCCGGCTTGTGATCAAAGTATTTGCCGCAATTTAAAAATAATTTGGCACATTTTTTGGTACAATTTGGAAAAATGCAAAAGTGACCTAACGTAACCCCATTGCAATCAAAATGGATATTCAAATATCTTGAGGCCTCAAAAAAGTAAAAAAGTCAAACTTATTTATTTTTTTTTTAATTATAAAATTTTTTATTGCATATGCTCAGGAGAGAATTCAAGGATGTAGAATAGTTTGGAAAACCCTTAATAATTAGGAAAGTTTTCAGCCGATTTTAAGATAATATATCTCGTTGGAAAGCCCATTTAGTTCTCAGTACCACGCTGTTAGACAATTTTTTAAAATGCATTCTAGGTGGAAATTTTTTCAAAGAAATTTTTTTTGGAAATTTTTTGAAGAAACCTCTTATTTTTCCCATATATTTAGCATGTCCAAGCTTTGGCGTCAAGTCGGCACACTTTCCCGATATTCGATCTGAAAGAAACTTTGTATTTGGATTATTGGGGTCAAATTAAAAAAAAAAAAAAAATTGGGGGCACGTCTTTCTGTATTACAAAGTTAAACTTTCTCTATAGAAATATTTTTTTGTATTGTTTCAGGAATAAGCAAAGTATAAAGGGTATTTGAATCAAAAATATTTTGAAAAAAAAAAAATTATAAAAATTATTGATTCAAATATCCTTTAAACATCTGTTATTATTAACTTAAGTTAATTTAAAAATTTTAAATAAATTAAAAATTTTGTAATATAAACACTTCGATAATTTAAAAAAAAAAGGTTATTTATAACAGTTTTAATTTACAATTTTGATATTTTTTTGATATACTAATTATTAATTTTTTGCGAATATGAAAATGATATACTTACATACATACATAAATCTAAGACAAGGGTTTTGTTTAATAATAAAAAAATCGCTGAATTAATGAATAGTGGCATAGCTTAAAACATAATTTTCATTTTGAATATTATTATTTAAATACGACGATTAATTTCAAAATAAAATCAAGCGATTGAAATAATAAAAATATTTAAGTAGGTTTTGTAGCAGAAAATACAAAAATTCATTGTGTGGAAATGCTTAAAAGTTTTTTTTTAACTTTATTAAGGTTAAGCGAACTTAATAAAGGGAAAAGTTTGAGTTATGCCACTAATTAAGTAAATAACAACATTTTCTATTCTCATCTGATAATGCAAAATCAAAATTTTTAATAACAAGAAAAAATACATTTGTGCTTTAACAAATAAAAACAAAAAAACTAAAAACTATTCTACTAAAAAATATAAAATTAAGTAAATTTTAAACTTTAAGCAAAAAATATTAAAAGCGCTAAACTAGATTTTTATTAAATAAATAAAATAAAATTTTTACACTCGCAATTTTTAAACTCGCAATTTTTACACTTGCATAGGAACAAATCCCACATCGGAAATATTTTGAAAAATAAATTTGCGTATACCTTTAGAAAGTTTACGACAAGTTTTGAAAGTTAATTTGTTTGTTTATTAGAATAAACACTAGCAATTATTTGCAATCTTGAATAATAAAAAAAAAACACAAGAATACAATTTTTTTACAACCTCCTAAGATTATGCAATAGAATTACTGTTAAGATTTTACTCTGATTTCGTTTTAAATAAATAAAATAAACATTTCCTCATCAGGGATGGAAAATAGTTTTATTGTTTTTGTAACAGATATAAAAACAAAATGTATTTTTTAGATATTATAGCTTTATATGCATTTTAATAAAAACATATCAACTATAAAAATGTTCCATTTGCGAGTTACAGAAACGGAAATAACTAGTCCAGAAACAGAAATGGAAACAACAAGTCCAGACAGAAACGGATACAACAAGTCCAGAATAGATCATATTCTGGACTTGATGAAATAGATAGCTTTAAGTGGTAGTTAAAATAAATAGTTCGTAGATGTTATATGCCGAGCATTAAAAGACAAATGACCGCAATACAACGAGAGACATGATGAAGTCATTTTACGGCATTACAATGCTCTACCCCACGTTGCGAAAGTGGTCAAGACATACTTTGAAACTTTAAAATTAGAAGTCCGTTGAAATAGAAAGCCCGTCATATTCTCTAGATGTTGTGCGGCCTGGCTGACCAGCACTTTCGGTCTCATGAAGAAGTAAAAAATGGAGCGATTCGTGAATCGCTTCAAAAGATGACCACTTTTTTCAACACTGTCACATTACATACCATATAATTTAAAATTAAACGGTTAATCAGAAACTGAACAGGACTATTTTCAAAATTTTTTGAAATGCAGTCAAAATTTGTGACCGTAAAAGTTGCAAAGGAGGAAAATATAATCATTTTCGATTTTGCTAAGAAAGATAAAGATAATTTAAATAGTTTTAATATATTTAAGAATACCAAGTATTTTTGCTGTCGATTTATATACCAACCGTTTTTAAATTATATATTCCGGTATGTGATGGAAATCGATCGATTTCAGATTCATTTTTGAGGCAATTTTATCCATTTCCACAAAAAATTCAAACCAAATGAAAGATTTTTTGGGAAATAAAAGAAAATTATCTCAAAACAAGTAAGAAAGTGCTATAGTCGGTGAAGCCCGTCCATACGATACCCTTCACCACTAAGGTCAAAAGTGTTCCTTTTCCTGTATAAAGGCATCTATTTGCTAAATTTTGCCATCATACAAACATTTTCTCAAAACATATGTATATATTTAAGCTGTTTCCGTCATTTGCACTTATATGAGAGCTAGGGTCAAATGTGGACCGAAATTTGGCAAATTGATTACAGTTGTTGCAAAAATTATGTTCGCAAAAAATAAACATAAAATTCTCATTATCTTCAGATTTAAGAGCGTTTTAGTGATTTTTGTCTCATTTAGTGCATTTTGACACATAAGTTTGTATAGGAGCTATGGTCAAGTGTGGACCGATGTCAAAGAAATTTGGTACAGTGATTTTAGTTAACATAAGCAGTATTTGGTTTTAAATTTCATGAAAAATATTGATATTTGTGGCCAAAATATCAATTTCGGGAAGTGAGACCTATGGGAGGTACCATAAATAATGGTCGCAATTCTAAAGATAATTTGATGAAATTTGGCACAGATCATTTTTTTTATAATGAGACCATGGCTATTGTATTTCGTCAAAATCGGTCCATTATTTATGGTACCTCCCATAGGTCCCACTTCCCGGAATTGATATATTGCCCACAAATATCAACATTTTTTCAAGAAATTTGAAACAAATACTGTTTATGTAAACATAAATCACTGTACAAATTTTGCTGAAATCGGTCCACATTTGACATACAAACCCTTCTGTCAGAACGCACTAAATGAGACAAAAATCACTAAAACGCAAACATAATTTTTGTAACAACTGTAATCAACCTGCCAAATTTCGAGATAATCGGTCCACATTTGACCCTTGCTCTCATATAAGTCCAAATGACGAAAACAGCTTAAATATATAAGTCTTGAGAAAATGTTTGTATGATGGCAAAATTTAGCAAATATTTGCCTTTATACAGGGAAAAGAACACCTTTGACCTTAGTGGTGAAGGGTATCGTATGGTCGGGCTTGACCGACTATAGTACTTTCTTACTTGTTTAATTATAACACTGTGCTAGCTGAAAACCCCGACAAAATGAAAACCTAGTGGGTAAAGACAAATCAAATCAAATGAATTCAATGGTGCTAACCGTTTTTAGGTTAGCCCTAGTTTTCAAGATATAGCGTTATAAAATTATCTTTCAGAAACACTTATTATTTTTTAATCCCAACAGTCATTTTGGAAATAAATTTGCAAAAAAATATTTTTTTCTTAAATCAAAAAATTTCCAATTTCAAAAATTCATTTAATGTTCCATAATCCAGGTTTGCAGTTATTATTAATATACGCTTATAAAAAAAGTGCCGAACAAAACAAAACCTAAATAATAAAAATCCACATACAACTTCTATATATTATCCCTAAAGTTCATAAAATTGATGACATCCTAAATGAAAATCATACGTAAGAGTAAATACACACAAGCAACTGTCATTCTATCCCAGTAAGAAAAAAGGTTTATTCTCAAATTGAGGATGATTTGAAAATAAATGTTTTTTCAAAGGTCAAACGTTTGATACTGATTTGATACTGATTTAAGAATAATAGCGTTCTCTACAAAAAGGGGACTTTATTCTCAAATTGAGAAATGCCTTTATTCTCAAATCATTATCAAACCTCATTCTCAAAGGTTTTTCAAATGTGGATATCATCTAGGTTAGGTTAGGCAGGATGCAGACTGTAAGGTCCACCTCACTTGGGTCCATAAAGAGGTCCCTTTGTAATTCCTGCAAGGATAGAGAAAATTAAATTCTTAAAACTACCGAGTGTAAGAGGCTCAGTTAGAGCCAGCCAGATGCACCAATAAAAGAGTCTATTTTACGAATATTGATGTTCGAGATCTCTGACAGATCGTGCAGAAATGGGAATCCTAAATGGAGGGTTCTAAGTTCAGCAAGTGCTGGGCAGTGACAGAGGAAGTGGGATATTGTTTCTTCCTCCTCTGCATTGTGACAACTTCTGCAGTAGTCATTGCTTTGAAGATTAAGTCTTCTAGCATGTATACCTATAAGACAGTGTCCTGTGAGTACTGAAATAAGGGTGCGAAGTCTATGGCGCGAAAAGCTGACCAGGATTGCAGAGCGCTTACTATCGTAAGTTGGCCATGTAAGTCTGGAAATCGTACAGGTACTTTCTGTGGACCAGTTGGTCTGTGCGGACCTAAAAATAAACTGCTTTATGAGCAATTTGCATGCTGAGAGCGGAATACCTATGAATTGATCAGTGTTTTCATGACTAAGAAGAGCACCATCTTTTGCTAGGTTATCCGCTATGATGTTGCCTGGTACATTACTATGACTACGTACCCAGAAAAGTTCAATGTCATATCATACATGTGGAACATAAATAAAATGGCGTTGTATTTTTGATATTTATGAGTTTGCTTATTTTGTTTTAGAAAACGGTGTATCATATTTAAATTCCTTTGCTTAAAATATAATTTTTTTTATTGTTAGGTAAAAAAAAAAAAATTTAAGAAACAAAGAAAATTTACTTATGCATATGAATATTATTGAATTTTTAATCTTGAAATTTTTTAAGCAAGGTTTTATGGTCAAATATGGATCAATTTTAAAGAATCCAAAAGAAATAACAAATTTCTTTGAAATGCAAAGCCATTCCATTAAAATATCTTAAACATTAATTTTATTTAACATAAATTATTTTTTTTAATGTTTGAAAAAAAATTGAAATAAGGTTTGATATCAAATTTTTATAACACCATTTTTCAAATTATTCTCAAATCATCTTAGGGTTTGATAATGATTTGAGAATAACCTTTATTCTCAATTTGAAAAACTATCAAAACTATCAAACGTTTATTGTCAAATGAACCCTCATTTGAAAATGAATGTGAATCTCAAACATCTGTTCAGGTTTGAAAAAACGTTTGATATCAAATGTAAAAGTCATCATATTTCAAACGTTTGACACTGTTCTTACTGGGATTATACATATTTACTCTTTTATGTACGTATGTTTTCGAGTAACGCCTCCATTTTTTTAAAACGCAGTATCTCGAAAACTTGAGCTAACTTAAAAAACGGTTAGCACCATTGAATTCAGAGTAATCGATTTATCTTTACCCACTAGGTCTTTCTTTTGTCGGTTTTGTCAACTAGCAACTTAAAAAATAATTAGTGTTAGTGTTGCCGAATTCCGAAAATTAACAGTTTTCGAGTTACGCGAATATTTATTGAGCAATCCCCACCATTTTTAAAAAAGCTATATCTCGAAAACTAGAGATAACCTTAAAAACAGTTAGCACCATTGAATTCAGCGTACTCGGATTATCTTTACCCACTAGGTCTCGCTTTTGTCGGTTTTTTTAAACTAGCACAGTGTAATTAATTAATTTGCAAATCAAATTTTCAAGAGCTTATAAAATACAAAGAATTTACAACATTTAATTAATATTTAGGTACAAATTGTTCAAACATAGTTTCCGTAACTCCTAAAAGTATACAACGAAAAAGTAATTGAAAAAAAGCAAGAGCGAAGAACTTCAAGGATATATTTAATGCAAGTGTAAACGACAAATATACATACAACAAAAAACTAGAACTAAAATTAAGTAAAATTAAAATTTAAAGCTAAACTACTAGAAACAACAAGAGTGATAGAGAGAGAAAGGAATCTTACAAATGTTTGTGTCTGAGTGTGAAAGTTTCTTAGCAATTCCAAAATGAAGAACTTTTTTGAATACCGTTAAAATAACAAGTGATTTTAAAATGTCTTCCTAGTAGGAAGAGGTCGATATCTTGCGGTTGTTTCGAAATAACCCATCGAGCCCTTTTAAAGATAAATGCGTGTTAAAACCACTATCTATTTCAATAGTATAGAAAATGTTTCCTCAATTTAAAACTGATGTATAAAGTGGAAAGGGTTGTGCCTGTGTTGTGGTAGGTAACATTGGTTGTGATATTCTGATATTTAATATTTAACGTTGTAAATCCAAATATGATAATGTATTTATGAGTGTCTATGAGTTAACTGGGGTTGTAGTCAAATCTAGGTGAAGTGTTTTGTGGGTTGTGAGTGAGTATGAGTGTAGTGTGTATGTGGTGAATAAGTGTCAAGTGAAAGGAAATAGATTTAAAAAACATCAAAAAAGTAGCAAACCAATATCAATTAAGGCAGGCAGGCATTTTAAGTAGGCACTCATTTCATTTCTATATTTATTTTTATTTAGTTTTTCTGTTATTTTGTTCTGTTTAGTTTTTCATTCATATTCCACACACATAAAAAGGATGGATGAATTTGAGAAGAAAGAGATGTTGGTTTGGTTGGTTGTTGTCTGTTTAGCGTACGGGTTTGGTTGGGTTTGGTTCAAGTTTCTTTAGTATTTCTTTTTCGATTTTTCATTATATTATTATTATATTCAGAGTTTGTTAAAAACTTATTATTATATTTTTCTGTTTGTATATAAAAAAATGATCATTATTATATTAACTTTAGTATAAATAGTTTGTTTTTTTCTTTTGCATTTGTATATAATATATATTTTTATTTTAATTATATTTTCGTTAGTTTGTTCTTGTATTCTTTAACGTTTTATTTTTTTATTTAAATTTGTTCAAGTTTGGTATTTAAAAAAGAGACTTGATAGTTTATTTTCTTTTTGGTATTTCTGTTTTCGTTTTTGATTTGTATTTAGTTTGCGTTAAAATCTTACAGTCGATAGCGATGTCTCTTGGACTTTATATGCTTCACGACGAAAATTTTCCAGTTTAACTTTATTCATGGGTGCACCTGAAATGTAAATTTACATAGAGAGAGAGAGAGAGAGGCGAGAAAAGGGGAGAAAGAGAAGACAACAATGATGACAAATATGCACAAAAGAATATTTGATTTAGATTTCTAAATTCAAAAATTAGCGTTTTTAAATAAAATAAAATCATAAATATAAAAAAGTTTTTCCAAAAAAGAAATGCTCAGAAACTAAGAGAATTGCAAGAGTGAAATACAAAATATGTATATTTCGCTTAAAAATAATGACAACAAGCTATTGCATGTGCTTTTTCAAATATAAAATTACAAGTGATTTAAATAATTTTATAACTGTCATAATCATATAATTATTGCGGTTAAAGTTTTATATTTCTGATTACGACTGTTTGAAAAAAATACAAAAAATCTAATACGTCTTATTGAATCTATTATAAAAACTTACATGATCTCACCTAGTGAACTAAAAATTGTGACGTATGTAATGATCCCATGACTCAATAATATATGAATCTAAGGTATCGACCTAACATATATTACAATAGTAGAAGTAGACCTTTTCTCTTCGTTAATCCTTAAGAGGAACTGTCAAAAAGCCAAAATGCTTACAGCAAAAAAGAATCCGCTGAGTCACCTCTGCATGATTTGGTGAGATTAATTGAAGGTCCACTCGCCATTTAAGAGTATATCATTTGGTTAAAAAATATTACTTGAGGTAAGTTATTGAAATCTACAAAAGGTGGCGCCGACGAGGATCTGCATTTGGCATTCTTCGAGCTATTTGGAATTCTCGGCAAATATCAACAACAACAAATTTACGAATATATAACCCGAATGTCAAGTCCAACTTGTATTACGGCTGTGAAACTTGGAAGCGCACAAATGGCATCGATAAGCGTCTGCTGACGACAAACCCTGAACACATCGCTGTTAGTAGATTTACATTTCCTGTGCGGTTCGGCACCAGTTTATGTGCTCTATACGCCAAAAATGCATTTTGAGAAAATCGATCTTGAAGTTTTAACTTAATTTTTCTAAAAAACTTTAGGATAGAATTTGAGATTTTTACACCATATATTTGGCGTATAGAGCAACATAGCACAAAAAGATCAGTTTTGAAGGATATAAAACAAAACAGACACTATTTATCTCAGAAACTAGACGAGATAACCGAAAACGGATGGCAGATTTGAAAAATTTAGAATCGAAAACCTAAAGTGAAATCATTAACTCAAAATGTGTAAAATGGCGGATAGAGCACATAAACTCTCACACGACGATATGGTGGCCGAATTGCACGGGATATGTAGATCTAATAACCGTGACAAATCAAATCCCCGCTTCTATATAAGTATGTCAACGGAAATGGCGGTGGATAGGTCACACACTTCGAATGTCAAATATCATCAACAACCAAGTTTCGAATACACAACTCGAATGTCAAGTCCATCCTGGATTTGGAAATAAAACTGTTCGAATTTGTATCCTTAAAGTACTGCGTTTCGAAAATATTTTCTTTCGAATCGAAACGCTGCAAAACTTGGAAACGCACAAATGCCATCGATGAGCGCCTGCAAACCTTGGCAAACAAATGCTTACGACAAATCCTAAACATATGGTGGCCGAACCGCACAAGAAATGTAGATCTACTAACCGCGACAAATCAAATCCCTGCTTCTATGGAAGTATGTCAACGGAAATGGCATTGGATAGGCCACACATTTCGAAGGCCAAATACCATCATTGCTCGACAAGCGCTTCGTTTGAATCTACATGGAAGAGGCCGTCGTGTTGGTGCACCTGCTAGAACGTGGAGAAGGTCAATTGATGCGGTTGCAGCCTGATGGTTGAGGCCCTATGCTTCACTGTGAGTCAAGGATAACAGAAGAAGAAGCTATCGAAAGTTTAACTAATCTGGAAGTGGATGTTCACATTAGGAAAGCTTCCTTCGTGTACGATCTTCTTATAGGGTCAAATTGGGTACGTCAGAAATAGATTTGTTGGTAGAGGAAAACCCCAATTTGGTGCTCTATCTCCATTGCTATGGATGCTCGCTTCGAACGATATTCTGCTATCTTTTGAAGTTGTCGCATACGCAGAGACATCCTTCAGACGATCGTTTTTACTATGACGCAATGAGCAGACATTACTGACTTGTAAAAACTCTGAAAATACTGAATTCGTTCTGTTCACTAGAAGGTACGAAATCCGACCAGTGAAATCTATAATAATATGGGTTTAACGGTCTGCAAGAGAACAATTGAGAAAAGTAAAGGTTGAAAAATATCATTTACTGGTTGTATACAGCGGAAGTATGACCGACAATGCTATACGGTGTTATCGTCTGTTGGAAGCCTCCTCAGAAAGTGTTTTTCGTGACGAAGTTCTGGAATTTAAGGAAGTTACAGATTGAACGACCAGCGCTATATTATCGTTTATATCCCCACGCGACGGCAAAGCAATTCAGTTTATAAGGAAGATGATGGAAATTGGATTCATAAAGGGATTGCCTAACTATTGATTTGCAGACGGTTAGCGGTAAGCCCGCAAATTGATCGATGTTATCCTGACTCAGTAGTGCACCGGATTTAGCAAGGTTAACCGCAGTGGTGTTACCGGGTATGTTGTTGTGCACCGGTACCCAGAAAAGTTTGATATTGCAGTGTCTAGCCATTTTGTTTAGAGATGTCCGGCATTCGCGAGTAAGAACAGATGTCGTGTGGACATTAGATAGGGATTTTATGGCAGACAGAAACGAATATCCCTGTCGTATATTCTGTGGTATCCATTTTACTGCTTTGTGTATGGCCGATATTTTGGATTGAAGGATACTACATAGATCAGGAAGCCTAAAACAAATTTTCTTTCCTAATAGCGGAATAAAGACCACACCTTTCTTTGACTGCGATCCGTCCGTGTATACCTCCAGACATCCGTCATCAAGGGATCTCCAGAGATAGTCACAGTAAAGGATTTATCTAAGAAAGGGGTGGATATGCAGTAGTCAATATTGTCAGGCATATTAATAATTTTATCCAGAAAAGTGGAGTGTTCTATTTGTGAGTAAGACCAGGTTCCAATAGTGATAAATCGGATAGCCGAGTTAAGGGCAATTTGTTGTGCCATTAGTTCGTCTGGGTGTCTGTTAAGCATGACAAAGAGCGATGGTGTTCTTCTTAAGGCACCAGTAATCATTAGAACGGACGATCTTAAAATGTCGATAAAAGAATCCCGCTGGTTTGTATGCAGATACAACGCAATTCAACAATTTGGATATACATCGAAATAGTCTGTCAAAAAGAATTTTAACTTATTTCCTGTCAAAACACAAATAAAAATTCCTTTAAGATTTTGCTATTCGAAATTACTTTTCACATTTTAATATCTAAAAAAACATCTTTTAAAGACTCAAATTTCGGCTGTTAGACTTAAATTTGTATTTGTATGTATGCTGATGTTTTTCGTAGGAATTGGTGATGTTTTTCGTAGGAATTGGAAGTCATGAAGATGATAAAATACAGGACAATTTTACAGAGAAATTAGTTTTAACAAATCTCGTTTTGATGAAAAAAATCACACAATTTAATAACAATTAAAATCAAAATACACACAATGTTCAATTATTTATAAATGAGTATTCATTTATGAAGAGGAATTTAACAAATGAATTGTAGGAACTTTACACTTCCTTGCAACGAATTTTTGTCCATGAATTTGCAAATGAGTTACGGAAATTATTACAATGATCTTTAAAAGTTTTACAATTTGTTAAAGAATGTTAAATTAGATTTAGTTGCAAGGGGAGGCATTAAGCATTCTTTTGAGGAAATAAAAATGATAAAAGAAAATTACTTTCAAAAATATGATTTAAAACAAAAATGAAAATATTAGTTTAAAAGAAGCTAAGGATATCACTTACCAATATAACTTAGTAAAACAGGCAAAAATATCAAGCCATGTGCCGCACCAATCAAAACAATACCCAAATACATTCTAAAGTAGAAAACTTGAAAGATTTGACTCTTGGCAAAGGCCAAAACTAAAATGCCACCAAATTTCGTCAGTGTTATGCCCGAAAATATTGAGCTGCCCATTTTGGTGAGACAATCTGCAGCACGTCTTTCTCTAGTACCTTCTGTTGATATTGAAAAACTATGAACCAAATGTGAACAGAATTCCACTGAAATTCCCACGGCCATTACAAGATTAACCAGTGACACAGCATTCAAAGAGATATTCCAATAGTACATATTGCCGCCTAGATTAATAACGATCATGGTAATTGTAATGACCACAACCAAAGATGAGTGTATATCAAAGCCCATTAATAGGAATGTTACTATGAAGATGGCCAAAACGGAGATACCCATACTTTGTAGTGTATCGGGCCACATGGTTAGATATTGTTCATAGAATACATAAAACACGGAATAGGGAAACACTTCAACTTGTATGGCTTCCTCGAAGGGTACACCATGTGACATAAGACGTCCCTGTATCATGTGTGTTATATTGGCCGATATTTTACGGGCTGAACGCAAAGCCGAATAGTAATCTTCCGATGTTTTCAATATTGAGTGATAGGCCATAAAATAGGAAGCCTGCACTGAGGTTTCATTTGAATGGGGTAAATTTTTATAACGTACACCATCAGCATAAGCGGCATGACCAGCTTTAGCACACGAGTCATCAGGATTATCTTGTAGGAAAAATGGTAAATATTTGCCGAAATCTTTATCATCAGGTCTTTCGAAACTGTTGCGATTGATAACACAAGTTTCACAAGAGGTATCTGCAAGAGGGAGCAAGTATTTACATAAAACATTAAAACATTTAAGACATTTAAAGTAATCAACTAGTAGAATTTAAATGTAACATACCTTGATGTGGACAGAAACCACCAGTTTCGGGTTGATATTTGCAACAACTTGAAGCCTGACTCCAGCTAAAGTAGTCATCAATCCAATTGGAGCTAGGTCTAGCTATATAGGTCATATTGGCCCGTTTACTGGCCAAGTAAATTTGTATGCCCACACTGTCATCATTACAAAACTGCCCGGAACACACCAGATTCTGATCGAAAGTTGTGGAAAAGTTTAAGCCAGATTTCAAAACAAAATAAACTGGAGGTCCAATACTCAGGTACTTGTTTAAGGATTTGAAATAATGCAAAACAAAACTATCTTCTGGCATAGAGAGTTCTTGGTTGAGACCAATTTCAATGCGCGGTGCTATAGCAATACTGGAGCAAAGCCAACCGAAGAATACAATCATAACCACAACACGCACAGTTTTCTTCATTAGGAAGGGTACATAGACACTCTTAAAGAACTTATACAGCAAGCCTTCGGTAATGGGAGCAGCATCAGTTTTCTTGCCGCGTATAAAACAACAGACATCGAGACGATTTTCCGCTTGACGTTTAGTATCCAATGTCAGTAAACTAACAAAGCAGGTGATTTGTAGCAAGAAATCAAACAGCAAAGCCATACCAGCATACAAAGCAAAAGCCTTTACGGCAGGCATATCAGAGAGACCACCTAAAAAGAAGCAGCAACTTTCACTGATCGAAGTCAACAGCATAGAAGGTCCCACACGTCCCAATATCCGGCCAATATGTTCTTCATGTGTCTCGTCAGATCTTCGATTGTCTCGTTGATAGGTTTGAACCAGGATAAAAATGTTGTCTACACCAACAGCCAGCACCAAAAAGGGTATTACCTCTACAATAATCAAGGTGGCTGGAACGCCTATATAGCCAAAAACTCCAACTGAAGAGACTACCGAAGCCAAGACAATTATTACACCACCAACACCCAAGGTTATTTTACTATCAATAAAAGCACGACCCAATTCCTGGACATGACCCAGGGAAATGGCTATGTAGGCAAACATTATCAGATAGGAAACCAATATAGTTAAAACATCCGATTGAGATTCACGATTCAATTCATCCTCAATAGAGCGTTCCGAGGTAAAGGCAATATCCATATGTTTACTCATGTTGTATTTGGTATAGTTGACCATATAATCGACATAACGTTGTTCCCATTCTAAAGCTGGGCCCAATTTTTCCTTATCATGATGATTGCGTACCAAAAAGGTTAAAATCAATGCCGTGGCACGTTCATATTTGGTTTCTGAACCCAATTGTTCGCCAGGTTTAAGGAAACCACCAAGACCAATAGCAGGATCTACAGGACCGCCATAGGGAGCCAGACATAAATAAGGATTGGCAATGCATTGATACAATTCATCCAAATAGGTGACCTAGAAATTTATTTATTTATATATATTAAAAGTACTTTTAAAAAGTCTTTTTTATCTTACCTCAAAACCATTATCATCATCCTCATCGTCAAGACGTTCCAAATCATCCTTGAAATAACCCCATATTGATTGCACGACACAATCAGAAGTTTGCACTTTCTCTTGACCACCTGACACCAAGGGAGCATAGCAAATATCCTTGAGCATAGTGGCTCCTTTAATATCTTTGCCCAAATTCTTAATATCCTCCTGCAGGTTATAGACATCAGTCAAAAATTGTCTATCAAATACTGGACCAAATACTATGGGACCATTAGAGGTGTTATGGACAATGTTATCTAAATCAACAGCCTTAATAATAATTTGTTCGATACGATAGAATGGCTGGAAGGTAGAATCGAAATATTCACGCTCTACCCGAGAGCGGGATTGTGGTGAAGCCCACAATTGTACCGGATCCGTAGTAATATGTAGAAATTTGATGCCAGAACCCAGAGCGGCCACAAATACCAAACCTCCAATTAGTGTTAGCCAAGGATAGGTGGCAAAGAATTTGCCCCAAGCTGTAAACATGGTCTCTAGGCATTTTTCTGTCTTGGCGCCCAAGTGCTCAAAGTAACCAGACTCGGATTCAACTACAATATCAATTCCATCATGATTAACGCCATCCACTTCATTTCCATCGCCTAGAGGGGAAAAGTCAAATGAAACAAAATTAAATTATTCAACAAAATATTTTTGTTTAAGAGTTTAAGGACAGACAAGATTTAGTTTTAACACTTTCCATTTTCATTACTTTTATGGTAATAAATTTAGATTGTCAAAATAAACCTTTGGGAAAGCGTTTCTTTGTTTTAAAGATTTCTAAAATAATATAACATTTAATAGCTACATATTCTTAATTTAAAGGACAGTTTTTAGACAGTGAAACTTTTGAACATACAGTCACTCAAATTAATGTCTCAATGTTTTTAATGTGGGGTTTTTATAAGTCAATCGGCTCATGATTGAGTGAAATCTACATGTGTTTTGTTATTGTAACAAAAACAAAATACATGTAAATTTCACTCAATCGTCAGCAGCTTTAGTTATATAAACCCCACATAAGTTTTTTATGAGCTATTGGCGCAATATCTCTGATATTTGGTATCATTGTATATTTAACTCGTGTTGACAATTATAATTAAAAAACATCACTTACCGTTAAAAAATAATAAAACAAAAGCAAATTTTTATTGGGACGGTTTTTTGACTTCAGATTTATTTACATATCTGGGATGTAAATGGGATGCAGTTGTTGCTGGGTTTCCTGCTAACACGTAATAACTGTATTCAATTCCTACTCGCACCTCCTCGTGGTACATCCTAGAAACCTGAACAACCTAGTTGAAGATGCGGTAAACAACCCGAGTGGGATTCTAGGTCAGGGCTAACGTGAGAGGGAGTTATCTTGGATCCATTCCGAGGTATTTGGTCTAAGGGTCTAAGATAATTGTACTTGGTAAAGTACGAAACTGTAGCGTCTGTTCAACATGTTAGTTGCGGCTACAAGCGGACGTCTGTCTCTGATCGAGCGGCTCGCTTTACAAACGTGGCTCTTGTCTTTGGACTCGTCATCCTTCGACTTAGCACTTACGATGTTTTAAGCATGGAAAGAAACAACATTACAGAATATACTACTACAAGGGGTAATCATGCGAGAAATCCCCCTGTTACGGCAGCTGTCACAAGGATTTTGGAGGTGCCTAATCTATGCAAGAACATCCTGATGAATGAAACCAATTCTATCCGAAGAAATCGGACTATATAGCGAGAGGCTCATGGTAATAAAAATTAAAACTAAAGCTCGAAATTTGATAATTATGAATGTCTACGCTCCGACTGAAATCCAGTCTGAAAATGATAATGATACTATGATACTTGGCGACTTCAACGCCAAGGTAGGTTCAAATAATACCTTTTTGGAACGTTATATTGATAAGCACGGTGTCGGAGTAAGAAACGATAATGGAGAAAGGCTGATCGAGTTATGTTACGAAAAGAAGCTTTTTGTGGGTCGCACTATTTCCCTCATAAATTACAGCATAAAATATCCTGAATTTCGCCGAATGGCATCACTATGAATCAAATCGACCACATTTTAATAAAGTCAAAGTGGCGATCATCTTTACTTGATGTACGCTCGAGGCCCGGAGAGGATATAAATAGCGACCATCATTTAGTAATGTATAAAATTCGACTAAAGGTTGCGGAGGTTGAGGCCCTATGCTCCACTGGGAGTCAAGGATAACAGAAGAAGAAGAAGAAAGGTTGCGGATCTAAGATCTGATACAGCGAAAGCATATCGGAAAATAGACGTGAGAAAAACTCTAAAGTTTGGCGGTAACTCTATTATGGTATGGGGTTCCATGGTGGCTGGAGAAGTTGAAACAGTTCACAAAATTGTTGGTACGATGACTGCACAGTGCTACGTTAATGTTTTAGCCACCAATCTTCCAGTTTTCTTCGAAAAATTTGTTTTTTTTTTACAGGAAAAGGCCGTTTTCCAACATGAAAATGTTTGAGGTCAAACAAAACAAAAATGGCTCAATGACAACAGGTACAATGTCCTTGCCTGGCCGCCCCAGTCACCCGATCTTAACACCATCGCGCACCTCTATAAAGAGGCGTTGTCGGAACCTCTGGTAATTTAGATAAACTGAGGGCAGATGTGGTGGAAGCTTGGTACGATGGTACGATGACTGCACAGTGCTACGTTAATGTTTTAGCCACCAATCTTCCAGTTTTCTTCGAAAAATTTGTTTTTTTTTTATAGGAAAAGGCCGTTTTCCAACATGAAAATGTTTGAGGTCAAACAAAACAAAAATGGCTCAATGACAACAGGTACAATGTCCTTGCCTGGCCGCCCCAGTCACCCGATCTTAACACCATCGCGCACCTCTATAAAGAGGAGTTGTCGGAACCTCTGGTAATTTAGATAAACTGAGGGCAGATGTGGTGGAAGCTTGGAACGAAATTAGATTTTTGAAGGAAAAAAGGCCATTTTCTATATGGAAAATGACCTCACCAAACTAACACAAAAATGCTTCAATGACAACAGGTACAATTGCCGCCCTATTCACCCGATCTTAACCCCAACGCGCACCTCTGTGTCGTTCTTAAGAGAGGTTTGCCAGAACCCCTGGTAATTTAGATAAACTGAGGGAAGATGGTGGTGGAAGCTTAGAACGGCATAGTCAAAAAACCGTCCCAATAAAAATTTGCTTGTTTTTTTATTAACAATAATATTTTTAATAATAATTGTCATCACGAGTTCAATATATAATAATACCAAATATCAGAGCCCACAGCTTTGTTGTTGTGGGACAGTATTTTGAGTGACTATAATTAACAGACAATGAGTCTGTTTCCCTACTTTAACAAAACTACCCAAACTCACCCAAAAGAGTTTCTAACTTGGCAAATGTTTAGGTAGTTTCCTTAAAGTATTTTTTATACAATAAACAATTTTTGCTTTAAATTTTTCAAACATAGAAACAGAAATTTTCTATCAAAGGATATTAAACAAATAAGTGCAGCCAAATTTAATACAATTTTGCTATATCACAACATGGGTTAAATATATAAATTTTGGAGGAACAAGTGTTTTGGAAAATCAAATATTAATGAAGTAGATACATATACATATAAATATTTTAAAAGCCAATTTGATAATGATATTAATAAGCAAGAATCTGTTAATATTTGTTTCTGTTTTAGCCAATTAACGAGTATTCGTTATTAATATGTTTGTATAAAAATGGTAAACATATTTGTTGTTAAATTCTAGTTCGAATTCCGAAATTCCAAAAGCCAAAACTAATGGAGCAAATAAATATTTTTAACATGACCATTTTTCTAAAAATAAAATAATTTTGTTTTTAAACTCAAGAACACAAGATTTACTAATTGCAAGTTATTTTTGTTAATGTTTGAAAATAAATAAGACAATTTTTGAGGCGATTTGTGATTTGTAATCCAAATAACATTAATCAATTTGAAATTTTGAAAATGTTTTAATTAATTTTTATCTGTGAAAAACTTGCAAGACGAAAAAAAACTAAGCGATTAAATGAAATCCAATTCATTTCAGTTTCATATAAATTTAAACATGATCGTTTTATGTATGTATGTATATAAAGGCGTACACCTCTTTTATGATAAATTGAGTCATTTAACCCCTTGCGACACGATTTAATTTCGAAGAAACATTTTAATTTACTACTACTGCTTTTGAAACATTTAAATATGCGGCGGGCATAGCCCGTCAATTTCGAATTTGGCACAGAAAATGTTTGCGGGCTACACTCGTCATTTCTCCTTAAGGGGTTAACCAATATTTAACTGTATTAATTACTTAGAAGGGTTCTTTTTTTGTTCCTTAAAGAGTGCTCTAAATAAAATTTGTAGTTGGATTTTCTTAAATAAAAATCAAACCTTTTAATATAAAAACTCTACAAAATACGCAAATATAATAACATATTATACAAAATCATTTATAAATGTAAACATTTTAATGCTATAGCATTAAAATGTTTACTTGTTTGTTTGCAAAATTATCGACTTTTTTCGGAAACCCTCCCATTAAAGATTTTACAGTTGCTTCTGATACCTTTTTGGAGCATGTGTTCCACCTGCGCTTAAAATCGGACATGTTCTTGGAAATCTTTCTTGTGTTCATCAATTCCTTTTTTACCAGAGCCCAATACCTTTCCACAGGCCGAAGTTCTGGACAGTTAGGTGGATTTGCCTCTCGTGGTACAAAAATGACATTATTCTTTGAGTACCACTCAAGTGCCTTTTTTCCATAATGGCATGATGCCAAATCGGGCCAAAAAAATGTAGTCACTCTGCGCTCTCTTAAAAAGGGTAACAACCGTTTTTATAGGCACTCCTTTATATAAATTTCTGTGTTTATTGTGCCATATGCCACAAATACTTTACTTCTTTTGCCACAACTGCAAATAGCTTGCCACACGAGAAACTTCTTAGGGAATTTTGTTTGTTTTTTGGTGCAAAATTCTTGCCGAACATTGCCCCGTTTATCAGCAACATAAAAATCTTGACCAGGAAGTTGAGAAAAGTCTGCCAGTACGTACGTTTCATCATCCATCACACAACAGGTGTATTTTTTTATAAAATCAGACTTCAATATTTTTGCTCGTTTTTTTGCTTCTAAGTTCTTTATAGCATTGCGATCTGGAACCTTTTGGACTTTGTATGTCTTCAGTCCAGCATAAGCTTTGACTCTATGAGCAAAATTCGTAGAACATTTCACCGTACGAGCTGCTTTTCTTAAAGAAGTGTTAGGCGCTCTTCGAAAGAGTCGCTCGACTTCTTTTGCCTTTTCTTTCAATGCTCAGGTTTTTCTTATACCGTCTGATGGCATTAGAAACCGTTCGAGGGTCAACTTTCAAATTTTTAGCTATTTTTTTAAAAGTCCATGACGGATTTTTTTGAAAAGTTGTAATTACATTTTCACGAACTTTTTTTTCGCAGTCCATTTTGATTGAAATAACTATTGAAAATTAATAATTTCTAAAATAATAGTATCTGACATATCTATAGAAACTAACTTGATCAAAAAATAAATTATTTCTTGCACTATGGATAAATTTTGTCTAAAATAGTAAATGCATATTTTTTTTAGAACACTCTTTAGTATATAAATAGTTAATTGAAAATTTATACAAATTTTGAAAACTTGCAAGAATATTTCTACATGATCGAAAAAATAACGGCTAAGAATTCAAAACAATCGAAATAAATTACACTGATTAACAAGAGGAATTATGGCCCCCTAAGTACAAAAACACCCAAAATTTAAAATTCTATAGATCTAAAATTTCGGATTTTCACCAGAGACCGAATATTGTTTTATTTTTTAAATCAATCAAGTATAAATGTCATTGCCGATGAAAATTTATTTTCATTTCGATCGATGAATAAAAAAGAGGGATTTATATTTGAAATATAAATATCCCTCATGATGAATATTTTAAATATCTTTAACGATAAATATCCGAACAGAAAAATATTTTATTGATTGTTTTATTTTTGAACTTCTGTTTTGACTTTGAAAAAATAAAATATTTTTGAAATTTTAAAATTTTCAACAATGAATGTATGAATATGTTTCCAATTAATTGGAGTGTTTTAGGACATCGAAGTTAAACCTAATAATCCTAATGGAACTAATGGTGGTTTCTTCGATTCGCAATCCATTTCAACGTAAAATTTGCAACAATAATAGAATTTATTGTTATTTAAACGTTCTAAAGACTTTTTATAACAGGACAAATCTTCTTCTTCTGTCATCCTTGACTCCCAGTAGAGCATAGGGCATGGGAGGATGCAACAGTTGCCTAGCGTCTCCAGTTACCAGGCAAGAACTGTATCCAATTCCCAGTCTAACCTCCTCGTGGTACATCTTGGAAACCTGAACAAAATAGTTTTAGATGCGGTAAACAACCCGTGTAGGATTCTAGGTCAGGGCTAATATAAGAGGGAGTTATCTTAGAGCCATTCCAGCCTATTTGGTCTAAGGGTCTAAGATAATTGTACTTGGTAAAGTACGAAAATGCAGGGTCTGTTCAAAATATTAGTTGCAGCTGCAAACGAGCGTCTGTCTCGGATCGAGCGGATCGCTATACAAACGAGTCTTGTTTCTTTGGACCCATCACCCATCGACTTAAGTTTTAAGCATGGATAGAAACAACATTACAGAATATACTACTCCAAGGGGTAATCATCAAGGATTTTAGAATTGCCTAATCTATGCATTAACATAAACTTTATGATGAATGAAACCAGGAAAATTTTTCCTGGAAATAACAGAAATAAAATTTGAATATTTTCTATCAAAATTTTTTTTTTTTGATCGGATGAAAAAAGATGAAAATTATTTTGAACTGATAAATATCCCAAACGATTTTTTTATTTTTTATTTTCATCGGATTGAAAAACGATACAAAATTTTTCGAATAATTAAAAATCATTAGGGATTTTTATTATTTTTTAAACTTCAATGATTGTTTTTGTATGGATTAAAATATGAAAATATTGTTTTAAAAGTATTAATATTCGGTCTCTGATTTTCACAGAGGTCGTTCCCTTGATTTTATCATATCTTGGTAATGGCTTATCTAAATTCGCTGAAAGAAACACCGGCGCCTTGATAAGACAATTTTTTCAACGGCTGTGGAGTTTTTCAAATAAAGATGTAAAAAAAAAAAAAAATATTTTTTGAAAATCCAATTTTTTTTTTAAATTCCAATTAGAACGAAATTTTTAAATTTTGCGCGATTCGAAGTGTTATTGTTTGACATTTGAACAATTGTTATTGTTTGCTAGTAGAAGGTACGAGGTTAGTAAAAATGGAGCGCTACACGAATGAACAACGCATTCTCATTGTGAAATTGTTTTACCAAAATGGTGAAAGTTTTGCGGCTACACTTTGCAAATTGCGATCAATTTGGGGTCACAATAATGCTCCAAAAGAGTCAACTGTAAAGAGATTAATGTATAAATTTGCCAAAACTAAGTCTGCTAGTGATGTAAAGACAACAACGCGCCTTCGACCAGGTCGATCGACCGAAAATGTCGCAGCTGTACGTGATGATGTCGCTCAAACTCCATCCACCTCAATTCGACACCGAGCTCAACAAATTGGTGTCTCCAAATCATCTATACAGCGAATTTTGACAAAAGATTTGCATCTTCATGCAAACAAAGTTCAATTGACTCAGGAACTGAAGCCAGATGACCATGGACAGCGAAATAAGTTCGTTAATTGGGTATTGGAGATACAACATGAAAATGCTGATTTTGCCGATAAAATCATCTTCAGTGACAAGGCCATTTCCATCTTAATGGCTTCGTCAATAGGCAGAATTGTCGCATTTGGGGTAAGAGAAATCCTCAAGTGATTTACGAGAAGCAAATGCATCCTCAACGTGTCACTGTGTGGTGTGGTTTATGGGCTGAAGGAATCATTGGACCTTTATTTTATGAAAATGAGGCAGGTCAAGCTTAAACAGTCAATGGTGTTCGGTATCTTGAAATGATAACCAGTTTTTTCTTGCCTATAATTAATGAAATTAATGTGGGGGTCATGTGGTTAAAACAAGACGGCGCCACATGTCATACAGCCAGAGAATCAATTCAATTGCTACATCAGTCATTTCCTGGTCATGTTATTTCAAATTTTAGAGACCAGAATTGGGTGCCTAGATCGTGCGATTTAACACCTTTAGATTTTTTCTTTGGGGTTTTTTGAAGTCGGTGGTTAAAAGAGGAAATTGGACGCTGCATTTATGAAATACCGCAGCATTTATGCAAAAAGGTAATTGAAAATTTCATTAAAAGATCGCGTGTGTGCCAGAAAAGCCGCGGCGGCCATCTGCATGATATCTTGTTCCATGCATAACCTCATTCTGTCTACTTTACGATATAGTAAAGTTTCAAGATTTTTTTTAAATATCTGCGTTTTATTTAAAATTTAAAAGTTGCGTTCTAGTTGGGACACCCTTTATCATAATGCCAAGTCGGACAATAATATGTAATCACTCGGTGCTGTCTCAAAACAGGTATAAGCCATTTTTGTAGGCACTCCGTTATATAAATTTCTGTGGTTACCGTGCCTAATGTCACACATGCTTGGAAATTTCTTTGGGAATTTTGTATGTTTTTTTTTTTGTCCGGAACTCTTCCCGAACATTGAACATTGCCCCACACAACAGGTTATATTTTTTTTATAGAATCTGTCTTCAATTTTTTGGCTAGTTATTAAGCTTCTAAGTTCTTAACCGAATTACGATCTTGATCTATCTGAACATTGTATGTCTTTGGCCCAGCATTAGCTTTGGCTCTGTTGACAAAACTATTAGAGCATTTCACCATACGAGCTGCTTTTCTGATCGAAGTGTGCTCTTCGAAAGAGTTGCTCGACTTCTTTTGCCTTACCAATATTCCATGGACCTTTTTTACTTTCCGATCCATATTTTCTTTTAAGGCTCAGGTCTTTCTTTTATCGTTTAATTGTATTTAAAACTGTTCGAGGGTCAATTTTCAATTTTTTTTCTATATTTTTCAATTATATCGAGCCCTTAGAATTTAATGATTGCAACGACAGCAAAAATATTCGAAAAGATTTTTACATTTTCGAAAACTACTTAAGAAAGAAACAAAAATATGTTTACTGTACTAAGATATCTCTAATAGTTTAAGAGATATTTAACGGAATGTCATATATGTTTATTTTAAACTAAGGGTTTGATATTTTCTAGTATTTTTTTTTTCGCAATTCATTTTGATAGTAATAATAATTGAAAATTAATGAGTTATTTTAGAAGCTAGAAGATCTAAGGGTTATTTATCCTGTAAAGATGATGAAGCTATATAAAAATTTCCCAACACAATAATGAAACTTGGACTAATTAAGAACCAAATTGAGCTAGCTTCTGACAAAGCTTCTTGAAATGAATCAACATAGATGCACTATGGATAGTTTCTTATAACTTGTATATAGTACCCTGTTTCAAGTTTAACTTGGATACACGAAATAGTAAGTGCAGCAATTGTAACAGACTGTTAAGTCGTAGCTGACACATAGATGGCGCTACTAGTAAAAAATTCATATGATTTTTTGTGTTTATAAAACATTGGGTGAAGTAAGTGCCGTGAGTGATCACAAAAAGACAAGAACTAATGAATGACTCTGATCAGTATTTGGAGCTGTTTAACTATAATATAAGTCGAATTTTTGAGTCGACTTATATCAAGGGCGTTGTGTGGCAAACCTACCTACACCAATAGTCCCATTCTGAGTAGTAGCGGTACACTTCTCTCAACGCCGGATGAACAATTAATACGATGGATGGAACACTTCCAGTCAACATTAAACAATCCCATTGGATTAGAAGCACTGACGGAAGTGCAAAACGAAACCAACCATGACTGTTTATTCAATGGAATTTCAGACAGCCCATCAACATTACAAGAAGTGAAGAATGCAATTAAAAGCCTTAAGCGCAACAAGGCCCCGGGCAATGACAATATCTCAGCGGAGATGCTTTTATGTGACGTTGAACTATCGGCGAGACTATGCACCCATTTGTGCGTAAAATATGGGAAGAAGAAGCTCTGCCAACCTCCTGGAATGAAGGTATACTAGTGAAAATACCAAAAAAGGGTGACTCCAAAGACTGCAATAACTACAGGGGAATAACACTTCTTCCAATACCGAGCAAAATACTAAGTCGAGTGATTTTGAATAGAACGTCTGACGCAGTTTCTAAAACACTACGCGAAAATCAGTTTGGGTTTCGAGAGAATAGATCTTGTGTTGATCTAATCAACACAGTAAGAATAGTACTGGAGCAATGTAATGAATTCCGCACACCCATTTACCTAGCGTTTATCGACTTTATGAAGGCCTTCGACAGTGTCAACATGAGCTATCTATGGAGAATTTTAGAAAACCGTAACATGCCAACGAAAATTCTGAACTTAATTCGGGCAATGTACGTGGACTTTAAATGCCGGGTTTTACATACAGGTAAATTCTCTAATCCGTTCGAAGTTACTACTGGAGTAAGACAAGGATGTATCTTATCACCCATACTTTTTATCCTTGTTATCGACAATATAATGCGCACGGCACTGAATGGTAGACGTGGTATCCAATGGACACCCTTTAACAACTCGAGGACTTGGAATACGCCGATGACGTATGCCTTCTAATCCAAAGCCTAGGTCACCATCAAGAAAACACTAGCGCTATTACTGTTGAATCTCGGGCAGCTGGGCTGGAAATCAATATCTCCAAGACAAAGATTAGGCCTGGAGGCTATGACGCAAACCCGTCGCCACACATCAATGTGGATAACGAGGTTATTGGATGTGTAGGTACCTTTAATTATCTTGGTATTGGATATCGAATCGCGTATTAATAAGGCAAAATCAGCATTCGGCATTCTCCGAGCTATTTGGAAATCTCGGCAAATATCAACAACAACTAAGTTACGAATATATAACTCGAATGTCAAGTCCATCTTGTATTACGGCTGCGAAACTTGGAAACGCACAAATGACATCGATAAGCGCCTACAAGCCTTTGCAAACAAATGCTTGCGGCAAATCCTTAATATATGGTGGCCAAATCGCATAAGAAATGAAGATCTACTAAACGCTACAAACCAAATCCCTTCTTCTATAGAGGTATGTCAACGGAAATGGCGGTGGATAGGCCACACACTTCGAAGGCCAAATACCAACATTGCTCGACAAGCGCTTCGTTGGAATCCACAAGGAAGCGGCCGTCGTGTTGGTGCACCTGCTAGAACGTGGAGAAGGTCAATTGAAGCGGAGTTACAAGCAGCAAACGATTCATGGAATGATGTATGCCTAACATCTCGCAATAGAGTTCGATATAAAAGGATGGTTGAGGCCCTATGCTCCACTGGGAGTCAAGGATAACAGAAGAAGAAGAATAATATGTATGAAACATGACTTCCGTCATTTTACACTGGAGCCCAATCGACAGTCAGCCGAGTAAACAGACACCAAAGCGTAAAAATATGCAACAGTCGGCTCGCAAGTTTATGTCATCAGTATCTTAAGAAGAGCATGGTATTAAACGATTATCTTATAAGGAAAAGCCATCAACCATCAAGAAAATATCAATGAAAACGATGGGAGAATTCCATTGTGCTTCGAATTTTTTCCACCATACAGTGTACTCTGCAGATCTGGCATCTAGCGATTGTGTTCTGTTATCAGACCTTAAGAGAATGATCGCTAAAAGAAATAAAGTGCCGATAAAAAAGTAATCGTCGAAATTCAGGACTAAAATCGTATCGTCCTCGAAGGCTCAAAACACAAAAATGGCACGTAGACTAACGTCCTCTCTTTTAAAAAATTTTAATCTACATTTTTCAACAAAGCTTTGCTTATCTCGTCAGCCGAATTTCATTTTTCAGAGCGTCAGTTGTTTGTGGTTTGTTCTGTTAAATAATCCGGTAAAAATAATTCAGCGACCGCGAAAACTTCTCATGCAATAACTAAATTTTTTAGCCGGTCGTGTGTCAATTGTGACCACAAAAATTCTGTTATCATGATTTGGTAGAGCTGGTGACGGCACTTCCTTGCCCGTTTTCAAAAAACATACCAACCAATGATGCCGCCTAACCACAAACCGCACCATACGCTAACATTCTTTGGATGTTATGGTTTTGTTTGTTTAGATTAACGTTGACCAAATGGATAGCGTTATTAAATGAAATTGAACACAATCTTAAAATGAGAATGTGCACTGAGAAAAAAATTAGACTATATTTTATGTAAGTATGTATTCAAACGTATTGTTATTGTAAATTTAGTATGCATTTTTCTTTGTCTTTATTTTCCTGCCACGCAAATAATGACCAACATTAAAACAAACAAATAAATCTTTTTTCAAAGGTCAAACGTTTGATACTGATTTGAGAATAATAGCGTTCTCAACAAAAAGGGGACTCTATTCTCAAAATGAGGAATGCCTTTATTCTCAAATCATTATCAAACCTCATTCTCAAAGGTTTTTTAAGTGTGGATATCATCTACATGTGGAACATTTTTTAAATAAGGTTTGATATCAAATTTATATAACACCATTTTTCAAATTATTCTCAAATCATCTTAGGGTTTAATAATGATTTGAGAATAACCTTTATTCTAAATTTGAGGAACTACCATTTCTCAAACGTTCATTCTCAAATGTACCCTCATTTGAAAATGAATGTGAATCTCAAACATCTGTTCAGGTTTGAAAAAAGTTTGAAAAAAACATTTAATATCAAATGTAAAAGTCATCATATTTCAAACGTTTGACACTGTTCTAACTGGGATGGGCCTGTTTATTTACATATCCGATTTTAGGAAACCGGTCCACATTAAGTCTGGTGTTCATGGAATATACATATGTATGTATAGAAATTTAAGCCGCAGTATAAACCAAGGTAATTCGCTTGAATTAGTCTTCAGAAACATACATATTTTACCATAAACTCTTTCGATTATGTGCATTACTTTTAAATACCATTGGTGAAGGGTAGCTAAGATTCGGCATAGCCGAATTTAACAGTCTTACTTGTTTTTTGATTATATTTGACTCTTTTTCGACTGCTACGGATGATTAAAACTATCGAATTTGGCATTTAAAAAAGACTGTGCCTTCGGGAGAAATTGGTACCCTAGCCGCGACTCCCTTTAGGGAATATTTTATGTTTACCTTTTTGATTTATTTTTGAGTCTTTTTTTAATCAATTTTAAGTCTGAGTTTGTGGTTGTTAAAGAATCATATTGTAGTAACTTTTGAATCATTCTTGGAGTACTTTTCGAGCCATTTTGACTCAATAAAAAAATATTTTAAAAGCATTTAATAAAAATTTTTGCAATGCAAATATCTAAATCAGTGATGGGCAGGACAATAACAAATTATATGTATTACAACAACAACAACTACTACTATCACTGGTTATAGGAAAACTGAAATGGTGCCCTTCCCTGATCTAAAAGCACTTCAATATTATTTTATGAGAAAATAACAATTTTAAATAATGGGTGTTTTTTTTAGAGGTATAGAACTTCGAATTGAAATAAAACACAAGAAAATTGTTTTAATGTCCATCAATTTGGCTTTATTGGAAGGATAATTTTATGCCATCAATGTTTAAATATGATTTCGGGCATGTGGCCGCCGCGGCTGGCTCGAATAAAGCCAATTCTACAGGTCCAATTTTCAACTACTTTTTCGAGCATATGGGGCCGTATGTTGGCAATAACGCCACGAATGTTGGCTTTCAAGTCCCCTAACGTTTCTGGTTTGTTGGCGTAGATGAGCGACTTCACATATCCCCAAAGAAAATAATCCAGTGGTGTCAAATCGCACGATCTTGGTGGCCAATTGACAGGTCCATTCCGCGAAATTATGCGCTCATCGAATGTTTCCTTCAATAAATCAATTGTGACGTGCGCTGTGTGGCATGTAGCGCCGTCTTGTTGGAACCACAACTCATCCACATTCATGCCATCCAATTGGGGAACAAAATAGTCGGTTATCATGGCTCTATACCGGTCTCCATTTATGGTAACTGACTCTCCAGCATTATTTCGGAAGAAGTATGGCTCAATGACTCCACCAGCCCATAGAGCACACCAAACAGTCAGTTTTTGTGGATGTAATGGCGTCTCAAGGGTCTCATGTGGATTCTCTTCACTCCAAATGCGGCAATTTTGCTTGTTGACGTAGCCATTCAACCAAAAATGAGCCTCATCACTGAACAAAATTTTGCGATGAAAATCAGCATCGAGATCAATCTCATTTTCGGCCCATACACCAAAATCACGACGCATTGCATGGTCTCGCGGCTTTAATTCTTGCACAAGCTGGATCTTGTAAGGTCGCAAGCCAAGATCTTTGCGCAAAATCTTCCATAAAGTTGATGGACAAAGCTCCAATTGCTGTGCACGGTGGCGAATCGATTCATTCGGATCCTCTTCAACACTTTGCTCTACAGCGGCAATTGTTTCTTCGGTGCGCACTGTTCGACGTCGCTGCGGATGCGTATTATCACATAGAGTAAACGTAGTGCGAAAACGATCCATGGTTAACAGAATTAATTGCTCTGATGGACGATTATGTCGACCATAAAATGGACGGAGCTTGCGGTAAACTTCGCGAACTGAACCATTATTTTCGAAATAAATTTGCACGATTTGCAAGCGTTGTTCTTTTGTCAACCTGTTCATGATGAAATGGCAAACCAAACTAAATATTAATCACTTGACAGCTGACAAAATGGCCGCCAGTTAAAAAAGTGATGCCAACTTAAAGTTGTATACCTCAATAAAAAACACCCGATATAATTCAAATTTGACCTTAATAATTTATTATTAAAGGTCATTTAACCTTTTAGAAATTTTAAACACAAATAAGGGCGCATTAAAGGGCCAGACATTAATTAAATCAAAACAATTAAACGCAAAACGATTGTTTAATATAATTACATTCAAAATCATTTAACATAATTGAAATTAAAGACAAATTAAAGTCATAAATATGGAAAAACAACAAAATAAATATTTCAGCACAATAACAAGAAACACTAAAAATTTATTAGATAAAAAGAACAGAGAAGAGACAAGCGGGCGGGCGGGTAGCAGACACGCAGCGTTATCAGACATTTAGGCAGACTTTAATACTGCTAAAGTGGCCGATTACAATGAAATGAAATGAATTTTATAATGACCATACGAAATTTGTGAATTTTTAGTAAATGGAATTATGAATGAAATATATTTACAAAAGATGAATTGATGAATGAAGAAGTTATGAAAGCAATTCGCATTTTTATTATTATAAAACAAAAAAACTATAATAAGTGCCACCAAATACAATTAACAAAGTGATTTTTTTTTGTTCTTAAATCTTTCTTTTGTAAAATATCAAACCAAAACATACTGGATATTTTTGATTGCAGCGGTGAATCCTCCTCGGGTGCCAACTCATTGTTGACACAGTGATCACCAGTGAAACGTCTGCCAATGGACGAACTATAACGATTATCCACCAAACCATCACCTAACAAAACTTAAATAAATACGTATTCGTTTGCCAATCAATCAGTCAATATAATTAAACAACAATTAAAAAACAATTAACAATAATAATTAGGTATAAAGAAATATATTAATTAAAAAAATAAATACAAAATTAAAAGACGACAAAAAAATTGATTGAAATATGAAAAAATTGTTTTATTTTTTCTTTCGAATTTTTCACTTTTTTTGCAATTCCAATTCATTAATGTTAATTAGAAATTATTTTTGCTTCTTTCTATTTAAATTATAAAAAAATGTTAAAAATACACTAAAAACAATATGAATATAAATTATTATAAATTTGTTTGTAACATAATAGAAAGAGATTACTTGACATTTGAGGGGACAGTTAATTTTTACCTTATAAGTTGTGTTCTGGGTACTTTAACGTTCTTTCCTAACCAGTCCATAAACCTTTCAGACTTGACGCAAAAATACCAGTATTTTTTTTTAATTCTTGGAATATGTGGTCTCTCCAGCGTTTGGAAATATAATCAATGATTAGATTTTATAATTTTTATATTCTTCATGGATTTTTAGGATACGCACAATTGATGCATCTCGGTTAATATTTTTAAGTAAAACACATTTTTATTTTATGAAACGATTTCAATTAGTTTGAAATATCAAAATTTATCATTTTTGAGATAATATATGTACACTTCATTATTTGTAATTAAAGACACAACTTACTTTCACGGTTTATTTTGCCAAAACTAAAATGTGGCTAAAGAATTTCGGAATAATTCAAATAACGGTAAATCAAACAGAAAAGAAATATAAAAAACAATCAGCACAATCGATGCATGCCAGTTTATTTTACATTGGGCTAACAGAAGCACAAATATTGAAATCGAAACCCACCCACACAATCGATGCATCACGGGCCGAATAGGATAATTATTATTATATTCACAAATTGTATTCCTGTTTTAATAATAATTTGAGTCTTTGTGAGAGTAATTTAATTTCCTTTGAGATTGTTATTCAGTTTGTAATTACCATATTATTGGCTCAAGGTATAATACGATTAAGATGACCGTCTGTCAAGTCTCACTCTGTCTATTGAAGACACAATAGGGCCTGAACTAAAGGAGCTAGGGCAACAAAATTTGTCAAGTATATTCCTCATTTCTTAGAAGTGTTTGGTATTAAAATTGGTTTACATTTGACTATAGCTTCCATACAAACTACTTATGAAAACAGCTTAAATACCAAAAAGGATTGGCAATTTTTGCCCATCATTCATTTGAATAGTGCCTAATAACGCCTAAACGATAAAAGCTAGGGCAATAGTTTGGCACAATTACTATCCATTTCTTGGAAAGTTTAGTGTTAAAATTAGGTGCAAAAAATTTATTTAAATTTGGTGGTAAGAATCGACAAATCCAAATATAACCTCCTACTTGTTTACAGAATTAAAAACGTAAAATCTTTGATCATGGATTAAACCGATAACAGTGTATCATGGACTCATTTTGAGCAATATTAATAGTTTCGAAAAGGTAGCCACAATCGGTTAAGAAAATCTTTGATGTTGTGTGCATCGTCTTGTGTGGTTGAGGTAACTAAGGACCTGACTACATTCAATATATAATGACATTTTTGAGACAAAAATATTTTTTCGCGCATAACAATAATAATAATTTAAAACAAGGCTCGGTTCTATTGATC
The DNA here is from genome assembly GCA_933228675.1 of Stomorhina lunata. NCBI lineage: Eukaryota > Metazoa > Arthropoda > Insecta > Diptera > Rhiniidae > Stomorhina > Stomorhina lunata. The sequence continues at coordinate 43,747,459 of OW121741.1, read as the reverse complement.
ACAAAATATGTTAAAAACATATTAGCGGTACTTAAAAACATAAGAGACAGACAGGCGACTTATCATCGATCAACCAACGAAAAACCAATAAAAATCATACGGTTTCTTTGGCAAAGTTCCTTAGAATGACCCATAGACATACAAAACTCTTTTTATCAATTTTGTACAACTGCAAAACTTTCTGTAATAAAAATATAAAATATGTCGTCTCTATTATAAAAACTTTTGAAAGTGGAGAACTGTTGTATTCATATGCATAACAAAATCAAAAGTATATTAAACAGGTGGGACCATTTTGTTGGCTTACACATATGCTAGAAACACAATCATGGCTACAGGCTACGGGCTACAACCTGCCAAAATTAGGTTACAAGCATTCAAATGGGAATACATTTTTTAGCGTCGGCACAGCTACACGACTACCGACCACCGTTGTAGCTGTAGCCAAGATTAAACTATTTCTACTTTTATGGGCGACAATAACAGATTTAGTGCTGTCAACACTATAGAATATTGAAATAAATGAGCGATTTAAACCACTTAATTTTATTTACAATAATTACGATGAAGGAAATTGAAATAAACAATTAATATACTTATCAAATATTTATATATATGATGTATATACTAATATCTGATAAATATATGATATAACAATTTATATTTATATAACTCCACCTCAATAAAAGTACATTTTTAAGAAGTTAATTGTTAAACTGTCATAACTCAAACGCTTCATGTGCTAGAGCTACGTAGTTTAGGTTATATAAATAACAGCCCAGTATGTCCTGTATAAAATCTATTATTTTAAAGAGCATACTTTTTAATTTAATCTATGTTGTTTTAAAATATGCGTATTTTTTTAAAGTGTCGGTTGTAAAAATATTTTGTTAGGATATGGGCTCTTAATCCATTTTAAATCGGAAGAATATATATATCATTTGAAAAGTATTTTTAGTAGCTTTTGTTTGATACCAAAAAAGTATATATCGGATAAAAGTTTCTAAAGTTATGCCCTATAATTTTTTAAATTTGAAAAGCTCATAACTTTCAAACTACAAGAGATTCCACTAAAATCTTTTTATTCGAATTTTTTGATTTATATATACTATCAGGTACATGAAAACCGTTGATATCGGAGGTTGATTACTAAAAAGGATTTATGTAATTTCTGTCAAAATATAAATCGTTATTTTGCCCATCTTATAAATGCAATATTGGCATGACTTATAAGCAGCTGTTTCGATTGTAGACATTTTGATTTAATTTAATTTTATTAAATATATTAATTTTTCTATCTTGGGTTGGCTTTTGTTTTATTTGGCGCTTCTAGTCAGAGCTAATGCATTAAACACATAGACAACAGCAGGCTACACGAACACCGACCACAAAAGTCGTTAGCTGCAATTTTCGCCTCGTAGTCAGCTACTTAATTATTTTGGGGACGGTAGCTACATTTAAGACGGCAGCTACATTTCGAAACACCTGTTTATGAGTGGTGCCAATATCGCGTTTATAAGATGGACAAAATAACAATTTAAATTTTGATAAAAACGACATAAATTCATTTTATTAATTAACCTCCGAAATCAACTGTTTTCCTGTACCTGATGGTATGTCTATATCAAAATAAAATTTATAGAGAGATTTTGGTGTGATCTCTAATAGTTTAAGAGTTATGGCCTTTTTAAATTTCAAGAATAATACGGTATAACTTTAGAAGTTTATATCCGATATTAACTTTTTTGGTATCAAACAAAAGCTACTGAAAATATCTTTTATATTCTTATATATTCTATATAATATTCTTTATAATGGATTAAGAGCTAACATACTATAAACTTATTTCTGCAACCGACTTTTTTTTTATAAAAATTCGTATATCTTAAAACAATATAGATATAAATATGCTCTTTTATATAATGAATTTTATAAAGGACATACTGGGCTTTTATATAACATGAACTACGTAGCTCTAGCACACGTAGCGTGTGAGTTAGACAGTTTAAAAAATAACTCTTAAAATTTTACTTCTTATATAAATATAAATTTTTACATAATATTTTATTAGATATTATTATATACATTAGATATATCGGGTGTTTTTTATTGAGGTATAGAACTTTAAGTTGGCATCACTTTTTTAACTGGCGGCCATTTTGTCAGCTGTCAAGTGATTAATATTTAGTTTGGTTTGCCATTTCATCATGAACAGGTTGACAAAAGAACAACGCTTGCAAATCGTGCAAATTTATTTCGAAAATAATGGTTCAGTTCGCGAAGTTTACCGCAAGCTCCGTCCATTTTATGGTCGACATAATCGTCCATCAGAGCAATTAATTCGGTTAACCATGGATCGTTTTCGCACTACGTTTACTCTATGTGATAATACACATCCGCAGCGACGTCGAACAGTGCACACCGAAGAAACAATTGCCGCTGTAGAGCAAAGTGTTGAAGAGGACCCGAATGAATCGATTCGCCACCGTGCACAGCAATTGGAGCTTTGTCCATCAACTTTATGGAATCCATATGAGACCCTTGAGACGCCATTACATCCACAAAAACTGACTGTTTGGTGTGCTCTATGGGCTGGTGGAGTCATTGGGCCATACTTCTTCCGAAATAATGCTGGAGAGTCAATTACCATAAATGGAGACCGGTATAGAGCCATGATAACCGACTATTTTGTTCCCCAATTGGATGGCATGAATGTGGATGAGTTGTGGTTCCAACAAGACGGCGCTACATGCCACACAGCGCACGTCACAGTTGATTTATTGAAGGAAACATTCGATGAGCGCATAATGGAAGCCAACATTCGTGGCGTTATTGCCAACATACGGCCCAATATGCTCGAAAAAGTAGTTGAAAATTGGACCTGTAGAATTGGCTTTATTCGAGCCAGCCGCGGCGGCCACATGCCCGAAATCATATTTAAACATTAATGGCATAAAATTATCCTTCCAATAAAGCCAAATTGATGGACATTAAAACGATTTTCTTGTGTTTTATTTCAATTCGAAGTTCTATACCTCTAAAAAAAACACCCATTATAAATATTTTATAAGTATGTAAATTGTTTACATAAATTCTCTCCTTGTATTTATGGTAAATAAATTCAAATGGTTTAAATCGCTCATTTATTTCAATATTATATGGTGTTGACAGCACTAAATCTTATATTGTCGCCAACAAAAATAGAAAATAGTTTAATTTTGGCTACAGCTACAACGGTGGTCGGTAGTCGTGTAGCCGTGTCGACTCTAAAAAATTTATTTCTATTTGAATCTATGTATTCTAATTTTGACAGGTTGTAGCCCGTAGCCTGCTGTTGTCTATGTGTTTAATGCATAATGTTCAAATGATCCGTTTTTGATAGGGTGGGTCGTTTTTTCTGATCGATTTCTTATAGTAAATAAATCAATGAATAAAGTTATGTTTTATCAAGACAATTTCATTGAAGACGATGGAAGATGGGAGCTGTTATGTCCAATTGACAGTCACCCGAGTACTCAGAAATAGCTACACGATTTTTTTCCCGATCTCAGACCCTAAGAGAATGTTCGCTAGAAAAAATTATCGCGGAAGCTGTGGCTTATTTTCAGAAGAAAGAATAAAGTTGTATCGAAAATTGTATTACCGCTATAATCGAAGGCTATTACAATGTTTAAAAAAAAGTAAAGTTTTATAAAACAAAAAACTTTTGAACCGAACTGTAAGATGCGCTCAGAAAGTAGAAACCGCAGAATTTGTCTAGATTATAATAGTTCAAAAAAGAACACGTCTTTTCAAAGAACACGTTGCCTTTTTCAAGTAATCTCTTGCTATTACGAGTATAAAAATATTTAATTAAAAAAAAAGCAATTACATATTTATTTGTTATTATAAATTGCCAAACACCATTTAATGTTAACATTTTCTATTGTTTTTTTGTGTATTAGATAATGATTAGAAAAATTAAATTAAAAAAATAAAACTTAAAATAAGTATAATGGGAGAATAATAAATTTGTTTCCTAACTCCTGCAACTACTTTTAGGCTTTTTCATTAGCAAGTACTTGTGTTAATGTAATAGAATAACAATTACTCTAGCAGAGGAAATAACTGATATTTATTTTAACGTAGGAAATTAACCTAAATTCTATATTGATTTTATATAACTATAAACCTGGATATTTATACTAAATTGGCTTATACATTAACTAGTTTTTTATTTTAATAATAAATGCAAAATTGTAATCGACTTTTATTTGTAACTTTTAAAATTTTCTTACAACTTTAAAATTTGTTAGAACTAACGATTATTTTCTAAAATAATTTCGAAATTTTCAATATTTTCTTTGCTTCCTAGTGATGAGTTTTAGTTATAGATCACAACTAACTTTGTAATCGTTAGTTTTATAAATCATCAATCAGACTAACGCTTCGCCTAATCTGGTTTTCGAGATATGAAATCAGAATTTGAATCAGATTTAGTCTTTTGTGAAAATATAGTAGCATTTTTTTATGACGTATTGCAATTTTTTATTAATGCCAATTAACATCAACTGGGTCTACATTAAAGTGTGATTCAATAGAACAATTTCAGTCTATAATCTCACGCCATATCATGTAAAATTTTAATCATATTGTATATAATAAACTTATATACAATATTTTATTATGACTTACAATAAAGGTATTCACGTCACCTACTTTAGTCTTGCAAAAATTCTAGGGCGGGTCAATAAGTAGGTCTACTTTTAAATAAAACACAGATGGATAATCCATTTTGTGGTTTCAGAAATATAGGACTGGAATTCGACATCTGTCAAACTAAGTTGTTAAACCATTTTTTTTTCTTTTCAGTTAAAAGTCCGACATTGACGAAAATGGATCGCTTAGTATCACACAACGCATAAAAATTATCAAAAAAATACTACAAATATGGCGATTCTGCAACAGCCACATATCGCGCTTTAAGAGGAGATTGTGGTTTACATAATCGTCCAACTACGCAAGCAATTGGCAAAATTGTGAAGAAATTTGAAGAGACTGGAGCGGTTGCAAATATTGTAAGGCCTGTGCATCATCGTTTCGCTCGTTCCGCTGAAAATATCGCTGCTGTAAGTGAACGTGTTGCCGAAGACTAGAATGCGTCGATTCCTCGTCGTTCTCAGGAATTAGGACTATCTTATGGCATATTTTGCATTTAGATCTACACCTACATCCATATAATGTCCAGCTCACACAACAACTGGAGCCAGCTGACCATTCACAACGTCGTAGATACGTGGAATGGGTGCTTGAACCACAGGCAGTGGACGGAGATTTCCCGAACAAAATTTTCTTACGCGACTAAGCACATTTCTTACTCGGTGGGTATGTTAATAAACAAAATTGTCGTATTTGGGGTTCTGAGAATCCTCAAGTAATTGAAGAGAGGCCTTTATATCCAGAAAAAGTCACAGTTTGGTGCACTCTTTGGTCCGAAGGTGTGATTGGACCTTACTTTATCGAAAACGATGATGGAACGAATGTCACCGTGAATTCGAAGCGCTATTGTCATATGATAACCCAATTTTTTGCCTGCTATTGAGGAATACGACTTGGAGAATACGAGTATGTGGTTTCACATGCCACACAACTCGAGCGAATATGGCTTTATTGCAAGAGACATTTCTTGGCCGCGTAATTTCTCGTCGTGGTGATATCAACTTACCAAAAAGATTATGCGATTTGACACCATTAGACTTTTTTGTGGGGCTACGCAAAAGAACGTGTTTATGCAGATAAAATAATGGCTAAAATACCGCCCAATATGTGTCAAAATGTGGTCGAAAATAATCTCAAAAGAATCAATGCTTGCAACATTTCGCGTGGTGATCCTTTAAATGATTTAGTGTTTCACACATGATGCCAAGGTGCAAACTTTATAATAAACATGTAAGAAAGAACTATAGTCGGTCACGTCCGACATAGAGCTAGGGTCAAATGTGGACCGATTTTGGCAATTTGATTACGGTTGTTTCAAAAATTATATATGCAAAAAATAAACTTAAAATTGTCATTATCTTCAGATTTACGAGCGTTTTAGTGATTTTTGTCTCATTTAGTGCGTTTTGATAGAAGAGTTTGTATGGGAGCTATGGTAAAATGTGGGCCGATTTTATCGAAATTTGGTACAGTGATTTTGGTTTACATAAGCAGTATTTCGATTCCGGGAAGTGGGACCTAGGGGAGGTACCATAAATAATGGACCGATTTTAACGAATTTCAATAGCCATGGTCCCACTATCAAAAAAATGATCTGTGCCAAATTTCATCAAATTATCTTAAGAATTGCGACCTGTACTTTGATTACGTCCAGCCAGACGGAAGGACGGACTGACATCGATAAATCGACCCAGAAAGTGATTTTAAGATTTTTTTGGTATACTAAAAGGTGGGTCTAAGACAAATATTTCTTTGCGTTACATACATCAGCACAAACTTATAATACCCTTTCCACCTATGGTGGTGAAGGGTATAAAAATAAATATAACGAAAAAAAATGTACGTACGTTATTTACGTTCACTTTTGAAACCGCAAAATGGATAACCCTATCTTATGTTATTTGCAATAAAGAAGCAATTTCGCTCTTTTAAAAGACTAAAAATGGTGACATGAATACCTTAAATAAGTACTTAGCAAATAAGTTATCTAGATTTAAAGAAAACCTATATATATATGTGGCAATGTGGAAGAATAGCTTAAGTCGAAAAATGAAGTTTTGAGATATTATCAATTTTGTGTAATTTTTCTTCTGCTTGATTTCTGCGAATAATTTATGAATTAATATATTGGTAACATGTTTATAAGGGAAGAAGGATGAATATTAAAAAAAATGTTGTTAAATTCAGGAGATTTTACGTTTTTTCTACTTAAGCTCTTTTTCGAAACTGAAATTTGCGTTGAACTGGACCTTAAGTTGTTGTTGTTGTAACTGCGATATTATTGGTAAGATCGCAGAAGTTTCAGTCCTTGGTCGGAATTCTAAGATTTCCGAGTCGTTCCGGTACGAAGAACCGACTGCCGTGGGACCTTAAGTAACTTTAAGCGGTTCTGTTTAAATAAAAAATATATCGTCACCTGAAATGCAAAAGGGCGTAACTAACACAAAAATAAAAATTGATTTTTTGATTGATTATGACAGAGCAACCCAAAATACATCTAGCTACAAATTTTTTTTGGTGTACGGTCAAAAACAGCCCTTTTGGTTTCAGAAAATATTCAGCTTGTAGTTAAGCCCATTTGTTTTTTCGCAATTACTTAAAAATTATTCGTTTTTTGTTATTTTAATTTTCAGGAATGTCTTTGCTGTTGCATTGTTGACCAAATTTCAAAACTTGGAATTAATATTTCATTTAGTTGAAAAGTTATGATGTTTTTTTTTGCTTATCATATAAAAAATTATTATCCGAGACTAAGATTTTTGAGAGGCTATAAGTTTGATTTCCTACCATATATTGACCTGTTTGTCTGCAGATCAACTCTAAAGCTCCTCTGTTCTAACTACGTGAAATTTCATTAAAGTATCTTTAACCGTTTAAAAGTTACGGGGTTATTTCTGAAATAACTCTTTAAAAAAAGTATTTAAAACTTATCTTTTTATATTAAATTGTGTTTCGAAAACAAACCGTTACTATTTTTAAGACCAGTCTCTATATTATTGACAAAAAACTTTGTGCATTTTTAAAGGTTTTAATTTTTGCTCAAAATTTGTATGGTAGTTAACCCCTTGGCGTATCAATTAGCGCAACTAAGTTCGCTACCAACTGTTCGCATACAACTTGCACGAAACAAACCAGTTTTGATGCTTATGAACAGTCGCAAAACGAGTCAGACTCGTGATAATCATGTTAGGCATAGAAATTGTACCACGAGTCAGACTCGTGGAAATACGTCAAGGGGTTAAGCCTTTTTGGTTTCAGAAAATATTCAACTTGTAGTTAAGCCCTTTTGTTTTTTCGCAATTGCTCAAAAATAAACGTTTTTTGCTATTTTAGCTTTTAAAGTTTTTATTGCTGATGGCTTGTTGATCTAATTCCAAAATTTTGGATTTATTATTCCTTGTATCGGGTGTTTTTTATTGAGGTATAGAACTTTAAGTTGGCACCACTTTTTTAACTGGTGGCCATTTTGTCAGCTGTCAAGTGATTAATATTTAGTTTGGTTTGCCATTTCATCATGAACAGGTTGACAAAAGAACAACGCTTGCAAATCGTGCAAATTTATTTCGAAAATAATGGTTCAGTTCGCGAAGTTTACCGCAAGCTCCGTCCATTTTATGGTCGACATAATCGTCCATCAGAGCAATTAATTCGGTTAACCATGGATCGTTTTCGCACTACGTTTACTCTATGTGATAATACGCACCCGCAGCGACGTCGAACAGTGCGCACCGAAGAAACAATTGCCGCTGTAGAGCAAAGTGTTGAAGAGGACCCGAATGAATCGATTCGCCACCGTGCACAGCAATTGGAGCTTTGTCCATCAACTTTATGGAAGATTTTGCGCAAAGATCTTGGCTTGCGACCTTACAAGATCCAGCTTGTGCAAGAATTAAAGCCGCGAGACCATGCAATGCGTCGTGATTTTGGTGTATGGGCCGAAAATGAGATTGATCTCGATGCTGATTTTCATCGCAAAATTTTGTTCAGTGATGAGGCTCATTTTTGGTTGAATGGCTACGTCAACAAGCAAAATTGCCGCATTTGGAGTGAAGAGAATCCACATGAGACCCTTGAGACGCCATTACATCCACAAAAACTGACTGTTTGGTGTGCTCTATGGGCTGGTGGAGTCATTGGGCCATACTTCTTCCGAAATAATGCTGGAGAGTCAGTTACCATAAATGGAGACCGGTATAGAGCCATGATAATAGACTATTTTGTTCCCCAATTGGATGGCATGAATGTGGATGAGTTGTGGTTCCAACAAGACGGCGCTACATGCCACACAGCGCACGTCACAATTGATTTATTGAAGGAAACATTCGATGAGCGCATAATTTCGCGGAATGGACCTGTTAATTGGCCACCAAGATCGTGCGATTTGACACCACTGAATTATTTTCTTTGGGGATATGTGAAGTCGCTCGTCTACGCCAACAACCCAGAAACGTTAGGGGACTTGGAAGCCAACATTCGTGGCGTTATTGCCAAAATACGGCCCCATATGCTCGAAAAAGTTGTTGAAAATTGGACCTGTAGAATTGGCTTTATTGGCTTTATGCCCGAAATCATATTTAAACATTAATGGCATAAAATTATCCTTCCAATAAAGCCAAGTTGATGGACATTAAAACGATTTTCTTGTGTTTTATTTCAATTCGAAGTTCTATACCTCTAAAAAAAACACCCATTAGTTTAAAAGCTATAACGCGTTTTGCTTTTCCTGTAAAAAAAAACTATAAGTGTAGTTACGCCCTTTTGCATTTCAGGTGACGATATATTGTGTAGTTTTATGGAATTATATGAGAGCTAGGGTCAAATGTGGACCGATTATCTCGAAATTTGGCAAATTGATTACAGTTGTTATAAAAATTATGTATGCAAAAAATATATTTTAATTTCGCATTATCTTCAGATTTACCAGCGTTTTAGTGATTTTTGTTTAATGAGAGTTTTGACAGAAGAGTTTGTATGGGAGCTATGGTCAAATGTGTGCCGATTCGAAATTTGGTACAGTGATTTTAGTTTACATAAGCAGTATTTGCTTTAAATTTCATGAAAAAATATTGATATTTGTGGCCAATATATTAATTCCGGGAAGTGGGACCTATGGGAGGTACCATAACGAATTGACGAATTTCAATAGCCATGGTCCCATTATCAAAAAAATGATCTGAGCCAAATTTCATCAAATTATCTTTAGAATTGCGACCTGTAGTTTGATTACAAGGTTTACATGCGGGTCCAGCCAGCCAACCGTCCAGCCAGCCAGACGGACGGACATCGCTAAATCGACCAGAAAGTGATTCTAAGCCTATTGGTCTACTTAAAGGTGGGTCTAAGACAAACATTTCTATGCGTTAATATGTAGACAAAAATATGTGTACATAAACTGTTTTGATCAATGCATTATTGATTTAAAAAACTTAAGCTAAAAAGTAAACGTACATAACATTGATAAAAAAACGATTTTTTTTAAAAAGGATTAAACACATTTAAGCACCTTTGCTTCTGTAATGCAATAAACGCCTTAACCCAATTCCCTCTAATGTCGACTTAAGCTACTCTTCCCTACTGCCACAGATATAAATGCCTACATACGCAAAAAAAAATTATTAAAATTGATATAATTAAAGTGCTATCCTGGCAAAATTTTCTTTATAGTTTTTCGTAAAAAAAAATCTTAGTGCCCTAAATATTCTTAATACAAAGAAAAGAATGTAAAAACCACTTAATCATCACTATTTAACTCCTATTGAATTTCACATTTGGAAACAGAAAAATTGATTAATCATTAATACTCAATACCATTCGGCGATATATTACTTTTATTTGATATTTATACTTTGTATTATTTACGAGAACCTGAACATGCACGAATTACAAAATTCTCATTGATTGTTGGTATTTTTGAAATTAAATATGCATTTCTATATTTAAAGTTTATACTTAGATCTAAGTATTTGTTGTTAATATGTTATATGTTGATTACTCAAATTATTTCACTTCATGCAATATCATCAAAAAAATACTATAGAAATAATAACAATTTAATCACGTAATGCAGGCCTACATATTCTCTATTTAAAAATTAAATTTTAATATTCTATGAAAAAAAAAAAAAAACAATAAAATAATAAAAAAGTTGATACTGCTAGAATAAAATGTGCTGATATATGAATAATTTCAAATAAACAAAAAAAAACTGACCAAAAATATCAAAATTAAATTGTGGCGGTGAGCTTTTTTTAAAAAAAATCATGGTGCTAAAGTTTCCTTTTTTTTCAACTAACAAAAATTATAAATAAATTAAAATGGGAACCAATAAATAAAGAAAGGGGATATGTATGAAAATAAACAATAAACTTACCATCCATATTTTTGGAGGGGAATAAACATACACCCATGAGGAACAATAAACTACCCACAATAAAGACGGCAATCATAATGACAGTAAAAGCATCAAAACCGGCTATAGTAAATGGTTTTGGTAGTGGCGGCTCAGGGGGTGGTATTGGACATGAGGCTTCACAATCAGTACAGGAACAAGCTGGTGTCTTATCCTAGAAAAACAAGAAAAGTTTAAAATAATTATTACAATATATTATATATTTTAATTTATTAGAGTATTTAGAATTTCATTACTTACATTTAATGGACTACTGCAAGGAACTGTTGGAGGATCCAATGGACGGTAACCGTCTATAATGGACGACTTATTCTCATGCTGTACATAAGTTATTTGAAAAGGTACATATATATTATCGGAATCACCCATATAGTTAAACCATTTGGTGGTACTGCAACGTGAAGCGCCATGATTACCACATACTATATCCATAGCAAGTTGACCTGTTGAAGGTACAGATACCTGAAAGATGAGAAAATATACAATTATGAATATTATTAAGATGGAAAAAGTTCTCACATAAAGAGTGCTCTAAAAAAAATATGCATTTACTATTTTAGACAAAATTTATCCATAGTGCAAGAAATAATTTATTTTTTGATCAATAGTATAATAATAGTATTACGTTAAAAGTGAACCTCCACGATTCTTCGAATCTTTCTAATCGATTTTCTTAAAATTCTGACGTGCTACAGCAAAACGCCGAGACACGTATTTCTTTATTTTAAGCCTAATTTCATATTCTGTTAACATTTCTCATGTGTACCAACCACTGTTGTACAGTGTAATAAGTTGCTTATAGTTTTGTTTTTGAGTAGATAACACCATCGCTAAATTCATTTTACACGTTTTAACATTTCTAATGACAATATCTTGGCATAAATGTTTGCTGGGTTTACTACGCAGTTACATATTTTGAAAAATGTAAAAATGGAAATGAAATATTGAATGCAGTAAAAATAACAGACAACAATCTTTAATAAAAATACATACATTGTATATTAAAGAGTGTTCTAAAAAAAATATGCATTTACTATTTTAGACAAAATTTATCCATAGTGCAAGAAATAATTTATTTTTTGATCAAATTAGTTTCTATAGATATGTCAGATACTATTATTTTAGAAATTATTAATTTTCAATAGTTATTTCAATCAAAATGGACTGCGAAAAAAAAGTTCGTGAAAATATAATTAAAACTTTTCAAAAAAATCCGTCATGGACTTTTAAAAAAATAGCTAAAAATTTGAAAGTTGACCCTCGAACGGTTTCTAATGCCATCAGACGGTATAAGGAAAACCTGAGCATTGAAAGAAAACCTGGATCAGGGAGGAAAAAAGGTCCTACAGATATTGGTAAGGCAAAAGAAGTCGAGCGACTCTTTCGAAGAGCGCCTAACACTTCTTTAAGAAAAGCAGCTCGTACGGTGAAATGTTCTACGAATTTTGCACATAGAGTCAAAGCTTATGCTGGACTGAAGACATACAAAGTCCAAAAGGTTCCAGATCGCAATGCTATAAAGAACTTAGAAGCAAAAAAACGAGCGGAAAAATTGAAGTCTGATTTTATAAAAAAAATACACCTGTTGTGTGATGGATGATGAAACATACGTACTGGCAGACTTTTCTCAACTTCCTGGTCAAGATTTTTATGTTGCTGATAAACGGGGCAATGTTCGGCAAGAGTTTCGCACAAAAAAACAAACAAAATTCCCTAAGAAGTTTCTCGTGTGGCAAGCTATTTGCAGTTGTGGCAAAAGAAGTAAAGTATTTGTGGCATCTGGCACAATAAACACAGAAATTTATATAAAGGAGTGCCTACAAAAACGGTTGTTACCCTTTTTAAGAGAGCACAGAGTGACTACATTTTTTTGGCCCGATTTGGCATCATGCCATTATGGAGTGGTATTATTGACATTATTCTTTGAGTGGTACTCAAAGAATAATGTAATTTTTGTACCACGAGAGGCAAATCCACCTAACTGTCCAGAACTTCGGCCTGTGGAAATGTATTGGGCTCTGGTAAAAAAGGAATTGAAGAACACAGGAAAAATTTCCAAGAACATGTCCGATTTTAAGCGTAGGTGGAACACATGCTCCAAAAAGGTATCAGAAGCAACTGTAAAATCTTTAATGAGAGGGTTTCCGAAAAAAGTCGATAATTTTGCAAAACCCGAGTACTAAGTAAACATTTTAATGCTAAATGATTTTGTATAATATGTCATTATATTTGCGTATTTTGTAGAGTTTTTATATTAAAAGGTTTATTTTTTATTTAAGAAAATCCATTTACAAATTTTATTTAGAGCACTCTTTATCAAAATGAAACAATAGCGAAGTTCACAATCCGTTGCAAATAGTCTAGCATCGTCGCATTTTGAAATCGCAAAAAAAATTCTATGGAAATAATATGGAAAATTTTTTATTTGTCATTCCGATTTGCAAATGCTACAATGCTAGACTATTTGAGACCCAGACGTATTTCGTCACCTAAACTGCGAAAGGGCATAACTACACTTCTAGTTTTTTTTTTACAGGAGAAGCAAAAAACGTTATAATTTTTAAACTACAAAGAACGTTAAATCCAAATTTTGGAATTGTGTCAACAAGACATCAGCATAGAAAACTCTAGAAACTAAAATGGTAAAAAACGTTCAGTTTTTGAGCAATTGCAAAAAAACAAAAGGGTTCAATATTTTCTGAAACCAAAAGGGCTTAACTATCGTACAAATTTTGAGCACAGATTTAAATCTTTCAAAATGCATTAAGTTTTTTGTCACTAATATAGAGACAGGCCTTAAAAATAGTAACAGTTTATTTTCGAAACATTATTTGATGTAAGTTTAAACAACTTAAAATACCATACACATTGTTATTTTAAAGAGTTATTTCAGAAATAGCCCCATAACTTTTAAAAGGTTAAAGATACTTAAATGAAATTTCATATAGTTAGAACAGATGAGCTTTAGAGTTGATCTACAGACAAACAGCTCAATGTACGATCGGAAAGCTAACTTACAGCCTTTCAAAAATTTTAGTCTCGGGTAATAATTTTTTATATGATAAGCAATAAAACATCATAGCTTTTAAACTAAATGAAATATTCATTCCAAATTTTGAAATTTGGTCAACAATGCAACTGCAAAGACATTCCTGAAAACTTAAATGACAAAAACGAGTAATTTTTAAGTAATTGCGAAAAAACAAAAGGGCTTAACTACAAGCTGAATATTTTCTGAAACCAAAAGGGCTTAACTGCAATACAAATTTTGAGCAACATTTTGAACCTTTGGTTTTTAGTGAATGTATTTTGGGTTGCTGTGTCATAATCAATCAAAAAATCAATTGCAATTTTTGTGTTAGTTATGCCTTTTTGCATTTCAGGTGACGATTTACTTCTTTTGAGGACAACAATTTTTTTCGACTATTGCTTCGAAAAAAACAAATGATAGTAAAGCTGGAAAAGGCATGGACTAAGGGAAGAATGAGTCAAATTTTGTTTGTTTCATCGCGTGTTAATTTGGACAACATATGTATGGCATAGGTTAAGTTAGAAAGCTCGCGTCAAATAACACCTTCAATCGGAAACCTTTGGGGTCCATGGTATTCCTTCAATGAAAGGGAAGAATGAGGAAAGAAGAAAAAAAAGACTAGACAAGTACTAGCTTATCTAAGCTATCCGAGTCCAGTTATAAAACCTACAAGATCATTAATTCTGCACTGCTGTAAGTCCTGAAGTTCATTATGGAATCTATTACCTAGTTGTCTAAGAATTTGATTTTGGAGCATTGGACAGTGACAGACCCGATCAAGTGCTGTTGCTCATTTTAGAACCAACTGTAGAGATCGAATTGCCTTGAAAAAGCGATGTACGACCTCCGGTACCGTACTGAACAGTAGCTTCTTGACTAAATAGCTAGACCATGGAAAGCCTGACTCCAAGCCATGGGGATCTGTTAAGCTCAGTAATCTGGTGTGACCTACCCGTCAGTATTTGAGCATACCCGATTTATGTAGCTTGAAAACCCCTTTAAGAAAATATTACATGCAATTTTCCATTGCTATAGTTATGTCGAATTTTGTATCTAAAACAGATGTTTTGCGGTAAATTCTGCCTTATTATCGGGTGTTTTTTATTGAGGTATAGAACTTTAAGTTGGCATCACTTTTTTAACTGGCGGCCATTTTGTCAGCTGTCAAGTGATTAATATTTAGTTTGGTTTGCCATTTCATCATGAACAGGTTGACAAAAGAACAACGCTTGCAAATCGTGCAAATTTATTTCGAAAATAATGGTTCAGTTTGCGAAGTTTACCCGTCCATTTTATGGTCGACATAATCGTCCATCAGAGCAATTAATTCGGTTAACCATGGATCGTTTTCGCACTACGTTTACTCTATGTGATAATACGCATCCGCAGCGACGTCGAACAGTGCGCACCGAAGAAACAATTGCCGCTGTAGAGCAAAGTGTTGAAGAGGACCCGAATGAATCGATTCGCCACCGTGCACAGCAATTGGAGCTTTGTCCATCAACTTTATGGAAGATTTTGCGCAAAGATCTTGGCTTGCGACCTTACAAGATCCAGCTTGTGCAAGAATTAAAGCCGCGAGACCATGCAATGCGTCGTGATTTTGGTGTATGGGCCGAAAATGAGATTGATCTCGATGCTGATTTTCATCGCAAAATTTTGTTCAGTGATGAGGCTCATTTTTGGTTGAATGGCTACGTCAACAAGTAAAATTGCCGCATTTGGAGTGAAGAGAATCCACATGAGACCCTTGAGACGCCATTACATCCACAAAAACTGACTGTTTGGTGTGCTCTATAGGCTGGCGGAGTCATTGGGTCATACTTCTTCCGAAATAATGCTGGAGAGTCAGTTACCATAAATGGAGACCGGTATAGAGCCATGATAACCGACTATTTTGTTCCCCAATCGGATGGCATGAATGTGGATGAGTTGTGGTTCCAACAAGACGGCGCTACATGCCACACAGCGCACGTAACAATTGATTTATTGAAGGGAACATTCGATGAGCGCATAATTTCGCGGAATGGACCTGTCAATTGGCCACCAAGATCGTGCGATTTGACACCCCTGGATTATTTTCTTTGGGGATATGTGAAGTCGCTCGTCTACGCCAACAAACCAGAAACGTTAGGGGACTTGGAAGCCAACATTCGTGGCGTTATTGCCAACATACGGCCCCATATGCTCGAAAAAGTAGTTGAAAATTGGACCTGTAGAATTGGCTTTATTCGAGCCAGCCGCGGCGGCCACATGCCCGAAATCATATTTTAACATTAATGGCATAAAATTATCCTTCCAATAAAGCCAAATTGATGGACATTAAAACGATTTTCTTGTGTTTTATTTCAATTCGAAGTTCTATACCTCTAAAAAAAACACCCATTATTATTATTATATACAGTCCGAGACTAAAGTTAAATACACCTGAGCTGTATCCGATTCTATTTTTAGATTCATTGAGAGAGACCTACGTTTCAACTCCGGTTCCTAACGGCAAATGCAATAATAAGAGATGTTTTTTTTTAGTCTTCCAGGATCGAACTTGGGACCTCCGGTATAATAGGCGGATGACTAACCTGCTATACCACGGCGGTTCACTTAGTTTCATGCAGTTTCATTTTGTTTCATAAATAACAAAAAACAAAAAAAAACAAGTAAGAAAGTGCTATATACCCTTCACCATTAAGGTAACAAGTAAGAAAGTGCTATAGTCGGTCAAGCCTGACCATACGATACCCTTCACCACTAAGATCAAAGGTGTTCTTTTGGCAAAATTTAGATTTGCTAAATTTTGACATCATACTAACATTTTCTCAAAACTTGTATATATATATATATATTTAAACTGTTTCCGTCATTTGGACTTATATGAGAGCTAGGGTCAACTGTGAACCGATTATCTCGAAATTTTCAAGTGGGTCTTGCCGGGGATTGAACTTGGGACCCCTGCTATGCTAGGCGAACTAACCTGCTATACCACGGCGGTTCACAAATTATATTATGTATACAAAAATTAAACTCAAAATACTTATTATCTTCAGATTTACGACCGTTTTACTGATTTTTGTCTCATTTAGTGCGTTTTGTCAGAAGAATTTGTATGGGAGCTATGGTCAAAGGTGGACCGATTTCAAAATTTTCGAAATTTGGTACAGCAATTGTGGTTTACATAAGCAGTATATGTTTTAAATTTCATACAAAAAAATATTGATTTTTGTGGCCAAAATATCAATTTCGGGAAGTGGGACCTATGGGAGGTACTATAAATAATGCACCAATTTTGACGAATTTCAATAGCCAAGGTCCCTATCAAATTTCATCAAATTATTATTAGAATTGCGGCCTGTAGTTTGATTACATGGTTTACATGGCCAGCCGCCCAGCAAGATGGACGGACTGACATCACTAAATCGACTCAGAAAGTGATTCTAAATCTATTGGTATACTAAAAGGTAGGTCTAAGACAAATATTTTTTTGCGTTACATACATCAGCACAAACTTATAATACCCTATAGTGGTGAAGGGTATAACAATAACAAAAAATATAGAGTTCATTACAAAGATAATGGTAATCCTTAAAAATTCTCTAAAACTCACTGGACAAAAGTTTTAATAAATCGTGGAATGTTAATACATTTAAAAAAATTCAAAAGGAAAAAATTTTACTACTTTGTTGCATCTCTATAGAGTCCAATCGAAGTGACATAGAAAGTACCAAGATTTTTGCTTCAGAATTCGATATTTTTGACTAGATTTTTTAAAAGCTTCTCCCCTTGTTCGTTTTTTAAGTAAATGCTTATTTGCGCTTAATTAAATCCCAAACGTGATCAATTGGGTTTAAGTCTGGAGATTGAGGTGGGCTATAAAGCTATCTGGGAGCATAATAAAGTATCCACTCGTTTAAAGATAGTGCAGTGTGCTTGGGATTAGTATTTTGTTGAAAGGTCTAAGAGGGTCCAAGGCCCAAGATGTCGACAGATGCTTGCAAATTTTATTGCCATCAATAAACTATAAATTTCCAACTTCCTATGCTCCAATCGTCCTCAAATCATTATATTGTCACCTCCATGTTTTACCATTGGAACCAACTTTGTGTTTGAAGAGCAGATTTTGGCCTGCGCCTGACATTTGCATCTCAATTGCTTCAAAATAAACCAAATTTGCTCTCGTTTGTAAAAGAACTGTTCTAAAAAACTGTTTTTCTTTAAACATAGAATTTTTAATGTGTAAAGAGTGCTATAAATAAAATTTGTAGTTGGATTTTCTTAAATAAAATCAAACCTTTTAATATAAAAACTCTACAAAATACGCAAATATAATGACATATTATACAAAATCATTTAGCATTAAAATGTTAACTTAGTACTCGGGTTTTGCAAAATTATCGACTTTTTTCGGAAACCCTCCCATTAAAGATTTTACAGTTGCTTCTGATACCTTTTTGGAGCATGTGTTCCACCTGCGCTTAAAATCGGACATGTTCTTGGAAATCTTTCCTGTGTTCTTCAATTCCTTTTTTACCAGAGCCCAATACCTTTCCACAGTCCGAAGTTCTGGACAGTTAGGTGGATTTGCCTCTCGTGGTACAAAAATGACATTATCCTTTGAGTACCACTCAAGTGCCTTTTTTCCATAATGGCATGATGCCAAATCGGGCCAAAAAAGTGTAGTCACTCTGTGCTCTCTTAAAAAGGGTAACAACCGTTTTTGTAGGCACTCCTTTATATAAATTTCTGTGTTTATTGTGCCAGATGCCACAAATACTTTACTTCTTTTGCCACAACTGCAAATAGCTTGCCACACGAGAAACTTCTTAGGGAATTTTGTTTGTTTTTTTGTGCGAAACTCTTGCCGAACATTGTCCCGTTTATCAGCAACATAAAAATCTTGACCAGGAAAATGAGAAAAGTCTGCCAGTACGTATGTTTCATCATCCATCACACAACAGGTGTATTTTTTTATAAAATCAGACTTCAATTTTTCCGCTCGTTTTTTTGCTTCTAAGTTCTTTATAGCATTGCGATCTGGAACCTTTTGGACTTTGTATGTCTTCAGTCCAGCATAAGCTTTGACTCTATGTGCAAAATTCGTAGAACATTTCACCGTACGAGCTGCTTTTCTTAGAGAAGTGTTAGGCGCTCTTCGAAAGAGTCGCTCGACTTCTTTTGCCTTACCAATATCTGTAGGACCTTTTTTCCTCCCTGATCCAGGTTTTCTTTCAATGCTCAGGTTTTCCTTATACCGTCTGATGGCATTAGAAACCGTTCGAGGGTCAACTTTCAAATTTTTAGCTATTTTTTTAAAAGTCCATGACGGATTTTTTTGAAAAGTTTTAATTATATTTTCACGAACTTTTTTTTTCGCAGTCCATTTTGATTGAAATAACTATTGAAAATTAATAATTTCTAAAATAATAGTATCTGACATACCTATAGAAACTAACTTGATCAAAAAATAAATTATTTCTTGCACTATGGATAAATTTTGTCTAAAATAGTAAATGCATATTTTTTTTAGAACACTCTTTATTTAAACTTTAGTCTCTGACTGTACGTTTAAAAGCATTAGGATTCATTCAAAAGGAAGAAAATTGGGTTCTATATTAATTGAAGCCGAAAGACGTTAAAAATCGCGTGATAAAAAATTGATTTATTATGATAACCCAACCAACCCAACGGACAACTAGCTTAATTATTCTTGACGCCATGGTAATACACTGTATTTGTTGGGATCAGAAAGATGTTTTGTATTATGAGCTGCTAAAATTGGCTCAGACGATCAAAGGGAACCTAAAATGTCCAGAATATTTGACCAGACACGAGGCCACAATTTTCCACCATGACAATGCTCGGCTATGTTTTACATGACCGATCAAAAACTCTTTGGAAAACAGAAGATGGGAAGTTTTGTTTCTCCCGCCTTATATCCTAGACCTTGACTCTTCTGACATTGTTTTGGTCCATGCAGAACGACCTTACAGTAATACGCTACACTTCAGAACAGGGCATCAGAAATTGGTTTGATTCAAAACCGGAGCAGTTCTTAAAGATGCATGTCAGATTAATATTTCTATGCCGTTTCCATCTATGGTGGTAAAGGGTTAAAAAAATGGCACGTAGATTTTATAAGTTTCCTGAACTCAAATAAAATGTTTAAACAGAATCCGTTACGTTATTTTAATGTGAAAGAAAGATAACGCAATCAAAATATGTATTTAATATGACAATCGCATGATTAAAATTCAAATATTCGTAACTATTAATCATTGTCCCTGATTTTTTGATTAAACTCACATTAAAGTTAAACTGAAAATGTTTCGACAAAAACTTACCTGAGAGCATGATTTATAGGTACTATTTGTGTAGTTGGCTGTTATATGTAAATCAATATTGTTGATGTATAATTTTCCTGAAAATAAAACGCAAAAATGGGGAAATTAATAATGTATTCCTGTTAAAAAATGTACATATTTACAAATAAGAAGAGAATTGAAAAATTGTATTCGTATGTAAAATAGTTTAAAAATAAATTCAAAAATTTAAAATGACGACAATTAAATTTTTTTTTATTGTATATCGATAAATAAATATATATACATACAGTGGTTCAAACGTATAATCGGACATCGGTATAACACTTAGTTTAAGTGTTTTTATAACAATATCGTTTTTAACAAAAAAATTCTTTTCGATGTATTTCGCTATAAAAATTATTTTATTTGTCTATAAAACCAAAAAAGAGAAAAAACAACAATTTATTTCATAAAAAAAACAAAAAATAACAAAAATAATTCATATTTTGAGATCAAACGAATAATCGGACATAATAATAAATACAGACTTTTAAACAACTTAGAAATAAAAAAAATATTTCGTAGCATATCCTTTGGATTCAGTAACATTTCTGAGTCTATTTTACATCGAATTGACCAAATTGGCGCCCACTTCCGACGGAATATTGTTCCACTCATGTAGATATGCTGATTTTAGTTCCATTATATTGTTGTAGTTGTTTTTATACACTCTACGACCTAGTTCATCACATAAATGCTCTATAACATTTAAGTCTGAGGATTGTGGGAGAGGACTCAACAGCTTAGGGCAGTGGTGGATCAGCCAGAGCTTCGCAATAGCAAATGTTTGCTTAGGGTCATTGTCTTGGTAGAAAGCAAACTTGTTTAAAATTCCAAGTTTTGCTTTAAAATATGTACATAGACAAATTTGTCCATTTTTTCATCTATGAAATGCAAACTTCCAACACCAGCACTTGACATACAGCCGCAAACCATCACAGACCCATGTTTTAGTGCCGCACGAGTATTTGTTGGTTTAAATTCTGTGTTAGGTTTACACCAAACGAAGGTGCTTCCATGTGATCCGTGAAGATTAAATTTACTCTCATCGGTAAAAAGGACCTGTATAAGGTATAAAAATTACTTAATTTTTATAAAATATGCCGTAAATTAATAATTTACCGTATCACATAACTCTTTATTGTGTAAAGTGCGATAGTTATGGGGGAGGGTCTGTAATGGTTTGGGGCTGTATGTCAAGTGCTGGTGTTGGAAATTTGCATTTAATAGATGGAAAAATGGACAAGTTTGTCTATTTAGATATTATAAAGCAAAATGTTAAGCAGAGCGCAGAAAAACTTGGTTTTTAAACAAGTTTGCTTTCTACCAATACAATGACCCTAAGCACACATCTACCGTTGTGAAGCTCTGGCTGATGCACCATTGCCCTAAGCTGTTGAGTCCTCCCCCACAATCCTCAGACTTAAATGTCATAGAGAATTTATGGGATGAACTAGGTCGTAGAGTGTATAAAAACAGCTATAACAATATAAATGAACTAAAATCAGCGTTGTTACATGAGTGGAACAATATTCCGTCGGAAGTGTGCGCCAATTTGGTCAATTCGATGCAAAACAGTCTCAGAAATGTTATTGAATCCAAAGGGTGTGCTACGAAATAATAATTTTTTTCTAAGTTGTTTAAAAGTCTGTATTTATTATTATGTCCGATTATTCGTTTGATCTCAAAATATGAATTATTTTTGATATTTTTTGTTTTTTTGTGAAATAAATTGTTGTTTTTTCTCTTTTTTGGTTTTATAGACAAATAAAATAATTTTTATAGCGAAATTCATCAAAAAGAATTTTTTATTGAAAAAGATCTTGTTATAAAAGCACTTAAACTAAGTGTTATACCGATGTCCGATTACACGTTTGAACCACTGTATATAGAAAGAGATAAAATGATAATGACACTTACCATCTTTATTAGTTTCCGTTGAAACAACGTGCATAAATTCCGATTGCTTGGGTGAACATGTAAATTCACATAAATGTCGCACTAAATTAGCCATACATGAGGGACAACGATCTAGGAAATTAGCAGCTAATTTAATATTCTTATTCAGAATATCAACCTTTAAGATATCAAAATAAAAATTTTATACATAAGAATTTGAATTGCAAATAAAAATTCAAATTAATTGGGAAATCATCCATTTTTTTTCGTACCTGTTGGCTATCACAGCAAAAATCCGTTGCATCGTTTTCTAAAATATAACCACAACGCTCTTGTAAAAGTTTCATACCTTCTGGTGACATGGGTTTCGCTGTACCATTATATGGACAATATTGATTACGTTGAAAATCATCTGTATTACAAACTCCATACCAGATGCAGTCCTATAAAAAAATATGGAAAAATTATGTAAACTAATTATTTTAATGGTTTTTTAATAAAAAAATATAATTATTGCTAATATAGAACTATTAAATTCATATAATTGAATCATTATTTTGAAATCTCAAGGGAATAAAGTGTATGTCGGTTGATCAAGTAGTCATTTTTAAGTCCATAGGGTATCGTTAGGTTATTTTAATGTTCAATTCCACATACAAGAAGTAACTGTAAAAATATTGATAAAACTGAATTCCCTTTTTATTCTTTTAAGTCTCAAGAATTTTGCTGAGTGTTTAAAACTGCCCAGTAAAACTTTTCATTACCAAATAATGAGTTAAACAGTTAAACTACTGAACACGAACTACTTACTCATTCACTGTTTAAGTCATTGGAGGCAAGTGCTTACCAATTGCAGAAAAGTAATGACTTGGGTAAGCAATTTGAAAGCAACAACAACAACAGCAAAAACTTTTTTGTTGTTGTTTTATTAAAAACATATATTTTTAAACGAAATACAAAATTTTTTTATGATCCTATGGGGGCTCGAACCCAGACCCTCCGACTGCTAGGCAGAGACTTTTCCACTGAGCTACTTCATATGTTGAAAACTTAGCAGCTTATAATTAACCCAGCAAAACTTTGGTAATAGCAAGTACTCTGGTAACTGGTTACCTTGTAATGACTACAACATACACTCCGAATAACTAATAAGTTATTACAGAAGTACTTATTTGTAATTAAAATGGTAATTTGAACTGAATGGCCCGGGTTTGAATCCCACCAAGACCAACAATTTTTTTTTTATTTTTTTTTTTTTATTAAAAAAAGTCTTTTTAAATGATTTTTGAATTTTAAGAACTTAAATATTACCTTCTGTAAAAAAAATTGGAAAACTAACACACGGTAATGAAAAATTACCATATTGAGTCAATTTTGATTATGTAGGGAATGTTGGATACAAAACACGGTTCTGATTGGTCTTAACTTGGTAAGCCCAGACATATCTTGGTCATCCTTTATCTCAACTGTGGACACTGACCTCCTCGTGTTATCACCCGGATAAAATTAGAATAAAAATGTCCCACCAACTAATCTTAGAAGGAGACGTCTGAAACTTCAATGGAAAGACCAAGAAGAGGAGCATTTTTCAAAGCTTGGCCTATAAAATTGTACAATATTTGCACGAGATCAAAGTCCACGGAAGTCTAAAATATGCTCGAACTTTGACCTTATCAGGTTGTAACTATAGGCCATTAAAGTAAGTAAGAGTCAATGTTATATAAAAACTTATGCAAAAAGGAAGATTTAAATTGTTTAAGTTTTAAAATAATTAAAAAAAACTTCTTTATTGTTTACTATTATTAAACGTTTACAAAAAGCATATAGAAATATTCTTCCAAAAATTACAACAAAGCAAAAAAATCAGGGAAAACAAAGTTATTTTCACATGATTTTGGATCTAAAAGTAAAAATTGTATATATTAATTATAAGCTGCTAAGTTTTCAACATATGAAGTAGCTCAGTGGAAGAGTTTCCGCCTAGCAGTCGTAGGGGTCTGGGTTCGAGCCCCCATGGGGGCATACAAAAAAAATTTGTATTTCGTTCAAAAATAAGTTTTTTTTTTAAATAAAACAACAACAACAAAAGTTTTTGTTGTTGTTTTCCAATTGCTTTCCCAATTCATTACTTTTTTGCAATTGGTAAGTAATTGCCTCCAATGACATCACCATGTTAATGTAATGACTTAAACAGTGAATGAGTAAGTAGTTCGTGTTCAATAGTTTAGCTGTTTAACTCATTATTTGGTAATGAAAAGTTTTGCTGGGAATATAAACAATTTTTATTTTTAGATCCAAAATCATGTGAAAATAACTTTGTTTTTCCCTGCTTTTTTTGCTTTGTTGTAATTTTTGGAAAAATATTTTTATACGATTTTTTGTAATTATTTTAAAACTTTTTTAAAATTATTTTAAAACTTAAACTTCTTTTTTGTATAAGTTTTTACATAAGATTGACTCTTACTTACTTAAATGACCTATTGTTACAACCTGTTAAGGTTAAAGTCCGAGCATATTTTAGAATTCCATGGATTTCGATCTAGTGCGAATATTCTCCAATTTTATAGGCCAAGCTTTGAAAAATATTCCTCTACTTGGTCTTTCTATCGAAGTTTCGGACATCCTCCTTTAACATTAGGTAGTGGGACATTTCAATTCTAATTTTATCCTCTTCATTGTATTTTTTTTCAAGAGAGGGTTACTAGCACGTAATCCTAACCCATTTTTATCGATCTTATGGGACAACTCTCGGAACATGTTAACTCACAGTATTAATGGGTGTTAAACTAGCTTCTGGGGTGATACCATGAGGAGGTGTGTGTCCACAGTTGAGATGAAGGATGACCCAGATAAGTTGGGCTTACCAAGTTAAGACCAATTAGAATCGTGTTTGGTATTCAACATCCCCTACATAATCAAAATTGAGTCATGATGGTATTTTTTCATTAACGTGAGTTAATTTAACAATTTTTTTTACAGAAGATAATATTTAGGTTCTTAAAATTCAAAAATCATTTAAAAAGACTCTTTTAATAAAAAAAAAACTAAAAAAATTGTTGCCCTTGGTGGGATTTGAACCGGGGCCATTCAGTTTAAATTACCATCTTAATTAGAAATATGTACTTCTGTAATAACTTATTATTTATTCGGATGGTATGTTGTAGTCGTTACAAGGTAACCAGTTATCAGAGTACTTGCCATTACCAAAGTTTTGCTGGGTGGTTCTTTCAAATTTCGAAAATAGGAACAAAAATTTAAATATTGATTGGACCATTTTTTTTTTCAAAGTCACTTTTTATTGGGAAACTATTTTTTTTTATAAAAGTTACATCTCTTTTAATAAAAACAAGTAAGGAAGTGCGATAGTCGGTCAAGCCCGACTATGCGATACCCTTCACCACAAAGGTCAAAGATGCTATTTTTCCTGTACAAAGACAAATATTTGCTAAATTTTGTCTTCATACAAACCTTTTCTCAAAACTTATATATTTAAGCTGTTTCCGTCATTTGGACTTATATGAGAGTTAGGGTCATACGTCGACCGATTATCTCGAAATTTGGCAAATTGATTACATCATTATCATTATCATCTTTACCAGCGTTTTACTGATTTTTGTCTCATTTAGTGCGTTTTGAGAGAAGAGCTTGTATGGGAGCTATGGTCAAATGTGAACCGATTTCAATTTGGTACATTAATGCATTAAACACATAGACAACAGCAGGCTACAAGAACACTGACTACAAAAGTCGTTGGCTGCAATCGTCGCCTCGTAGTCAGCTACTTAATTATTTTGGGGACGGCAGCTACATTTAAGACGGCAGCTACATTTCGAAACACCTGTTTATGAGTGGTGCCAATATCGCGTTTATAAGATGGACAAAATAACAATTTAAATTTTGATAAAAACGACATAAATTCATTTTATTAATTGACCTCCGAAATCAACGGTTTTCCTGTACCTGATAGTATGTCTATATCAAAAAAAGATTATAGAAAGATTTTGGTGTGATCTGTAATAGTTTAAGAGTTATGGGCTTTTTAAATTTCAAGAATAATACGGTATAACTTTAGAAGTTTATATCCGATATTAACTTTTTTGGTATCAAACAAAAGCTACTGAAAATATCTTTTATAATCTTATATATTCTATATAATATTCTTTATAATGGATTAAGAGCTAATGTACTATAAACTTATTTCTGCAACCGACTTTTTTTTATAAAAATTCGCATATCTTTAAACAATATAGATATAAGTATGCTCTTTTATATAATGAATTTTATAAAGGACATACTGGGATTTTATATAACATGAATTACGTAGCTCTAGCACAAGTAGCGTGTGAGTTAGACAGTTTAAAAAATAACTTTTTAAAATTGTACTTCTATTGAGTTATATAAATATAAATTTTTACATAATATTTTATTAGATATTATTATATACATTAAATATATAAATATTTTATAAGTATGTAAATTGTTTACATAAATTCTCCCCATTGTATTTATGGTAAATAAAGTCAAGTGCCTTAAATCGCTCATTTATTTCAATATTATATGGTGATGACAGCACTAAATCTTTTATTGTCGCCAACAAAAATAGAAAATAGTTTAATTTTGGCTACAGCTACAACGGTGGTCGGTAGTCGTGTAGCCGTGTCGACTCTAAAAAATTTATTTCTATTTGAATCTATGTATTCTAATTTTGACAGGTTGTAGCCCGTAGCCTGCTGTTGTCTATGTGTTTAATGCATAATAAGCAGCACATAAGCAGTATATATTTTAAATTTCATGAAAAAATATAGATTTTGTGGCCAAAATATCAATTCCGGGAAGTGGGACCTATGGGAGGTACCATAAATAATAGAAGGATTTTGACGAATTTCAATATTCATAGTCCCACTATCAAAAAAATTATCTGTGCCAAATTTCATTAAATTATCTTTAGAATTGCGACCGGTAGTTTAATTAGATGGTTTACATGGAGGTCAAGCCAGCCAGCCAGACGGACGGACTGACATCGCTAAATCGACTGACCTATGGTGGTGTAGGGTATAAAAACTTTCCATAAAGCCAGCATCGCCCGATTATAATTGACATTGGGGCCAAAATCCCAATCATTAACAGTGTTCGCAAACCCAGATGGAACTTCCGAAAAGTAAACATTAAAAAGATTTCAGAGCTATTAGATGGCGCTATTCACTTTATAACTCCCTTATCATCGAACTATGACCGTTTTGTTGAACTGGTTATAGCCACAGCTAAGAAAACTATTTCAAAAAGTTTTAGAAAGGACTATATTCCATACTGGAACGAAGATAGTGACCGACTAATCAAAACAAATCAAAGATTATCTTCTTGCCAAATTAAGATAAACCAGAAGATCAGCCAGAGAGTTATCAACCGATTTCCCTGTTATCTGTGAGCTTTAAATTGCTCGAACGTCATGCCCTTGAGGCTTATCCAAACAACTTGACTCCAGATGCAATAGCATGGTTAATCAGCCTGAATATTTAACTTAATTTATGTATTTTATCATTTCCTTATTTATTATCAACATTATAATAATAAATATAAATGATAAATACATATCGTCACCTAAAATTCAAAAGGGCGTAACTACACTTCTAGTTTTTTTCCAGGAGAAGCAAAAAACGTTATAATTTTTAATCTATAAGACTTTTAAACTATAAGAAGATTAAATTCATATTGAACTTTAATATATTTCAACTGACTGGGAAAACTTCTGCGAGAAGTAAATTTCACACACGAACTGTAATTCAATTGTAATTTTAGTGTTGGTTTATATGTTTTAGTCACGTCCTTTTGCATTTCAGCAGACGATATAATACCGTAACATAAAGTGCAATCCATGTAACTGGTCTTGTTAAACTTAATCATAAATTTTTCCTGTTATTGGATCGAAATAATATTTTAATTATTGAGAAAAAAAACTGACCATAAGATTCAGGTATTGACATAAATCCAGAAAAACGATTTTATTTTACATAATTTCAGAAAAATCTATTGTTGTTCTCATATTAAAATGCAATTAAATTGATTAAACATTTCCAACAATTAAAAAGAAATAATTAACAAAGATTAAAAACCACTTTTAGCATTAAATGAACTATAAAATTATATTTCAATACTCCAAAGTAATTTCAATTTTAACCATATTTAAAACATAGAGTTAAGTTAAATGAGCTATAAAATGTAGTTTTAATTGAAAACTTTTTACATTTTTTTTATTGTTTATCTCTGCATTTTTAAATGGTATTTAAATTTGCATTTAGCGACTATGTAGCAAAAAGTAATGAGTTACCAAATATTTGAATAATAAATTATATTTGAAATAAATTTTTTTATTAAAAAGATTTTAGTGACCATAATTTTGGTTTAAATATCCTAATTACAAAACATTTTAAAATCGCTTAAACTTTTTTGTGTGAAATATGAGATTTGCCAACAAATTAAAGTGATTAACTAACAAAAATATACTCATTATATCGTTTTTATTTTTAATAACATTTGGGGTATGAGTATATATATTTTTTTTAAATCATGTGTGTTTTAAAATAATTCAACAAAATCACGTACATCTTATAATTGTTTAAAATTGGGGTTCACTACTTTATATTTCAAATCAGATAAAAGAAAACGCGTTTATATCAACGCAGAATTTTGTTTTTGATTATTGTGTTTCGAATAACGAATTAGTTTTAATGACCTTTAATTGAGTCGCTGACATTTTTAATAATATGTAATAAATAACTTGAGATTTTCAAAAGAAAAATATAAAGAAAATATAGGGTAGAAGGGGGAGCATTTGCCACTTTTTTTTTAAAGTGCTCTAGGTTTCTTACCGGGAGAGTTATCATAATTTTTTTGTTCTTCATAGGTACCTATATATGTATGTTAGCTTTAAACTGCGTTGGTTCAGATTGCCTATGGCTTTTCTTTATGTATTTACTTTAAAAAATAGCTAATTAACTAAAAGTGGCCAATGTGCCCCATCCATGGGGCACATTTGCCAATAAGTTGGGTACAAAAAAGAAGTAAAAAAAAATGCACCCCTATGGCAAATGGTCCCCCTCCTACCCTACACTATATCATACATTATACTTAGGGTGTTTACTCGAGTTATGTTTGCTCGATTAATCGGAAAAATAAAATCGATTAATCGCTCGAGTAAAATGTAAAATGGCAAATTTCAAATAAAGATTTAGTACCTGGTAGACCGAGCCTTGCTCGGAGCTTTATGATAAGCATTTTGAGGAAAATTTTAAAGTTTTTATATATTTTATATTATAAAGTGCTAAAATAAATTTAGAGGAAAGACATTGTAGAAATATTCACTTAATTTTGAATTATTTGATTTATTTCGTCCGACCAACACATAGTTTGCATAGTTTACAGTTTAACTCATTTTGAATAATTTTGGAAATTATTCATATCAACAGAAACCTCTGTCGACTCATGCGCAACAACTTTGCTAAAGATTATAGTCTGATCAAATGCACAGTTTACGGTTTAATTCATTTTGAGTAATTTTCTGTGGCGCCACCTGTCGGACTTTGCTTATTCCAATTCATAAACCTTCTTCGGCTTATCCGTAACAACTTTGCTGAAGATTATAGCATGATTAAATGTACAGCATACGATTAAATTGACTTTGAGTAAATTTCAGTAGCGCCACCTGTCGAAATTTCTTCATACCAACTAAGAAACCTTCGTCGGCTCATGTGCAACAACTTTGCTAAAGATTGTAGCATGATTAAATGTACAGATTACGATTAAATTGACTTTGAGTAAGTTTATGTAGCGCCACCTGTCGGAAATTATTCATATAAACTAAAAAGCCTTCGTCGGCTCATGCGCTACAACTTTGCTAAAGATCATAGCATGATCAAATGTACAGTTTACGATTTAATTAATTCTTAGTAATTTTCAGTGGCGCCATCTGTCGGAAATTAGTCTTATCAACTTTAAAACCTTCGCCGCCTTATCCGCAACATCTTCGCTAAAGAGCATAACACAATCAAATTCACAGTTTACTATTCTATAAAGAACATACATACAGACAAACATTCATTTGTTTAAAATAATACTAATTTTTCCCCCTTTTTATTCCCTAATTTCTAAAAGTTCCATATGTATATTTGGTACTTTTTTGGTGCCAATTGAATTCGGTACATTTTTTTAAAACGCATTTAACATAATGTATAATGTTCCTATTCATATTACTTTGGAGATGTTAAGTTATCATTTTATCCCTTTTTTACCCATTTTGGCTCCAAAATCAAAAAAGTACCAAATACGTGTTTCATATTTTTTTACATCTATTGATTGCAGTACCAAGTTTCTTTCTATATTCTTTAGTTTAAAATATAAGAGTGGGTTAAAAAGGTGCCAAAAAAACTATTTTCACCCTTTTTTACCCCCTATCGGACATAGTTTCAAAAAAGTACCAAACACCTGTCCGCTTATTTTCAAAGCTGTTTAAAACGTAATTTTAATTTTGTTTCTATACCTATTACTTTAGGAGACATAGCGTTTTCGATTTTTCCCCTTTTTACCAGTTTTTACCCTCTTAAAGGTAAAAGTTCCAAAAGTCCCTTCGATCTATACATCAAAAAAGATACCCACTGTCCAAATTTTATCAAAATCGTTAGAGCCGTTTTCGAGATAGCCATTCTATATATATATATATATATATATATATATATATATATATATATATATATATATATATATATACAATTATTGCTCGTTTAAGAATATAAGATAAGATAAGATATGAGTAATTTTCCACGAGTAATCGAGTTACTCGAGTAAAATTATTTCAATAATTTTGTAAATATTTTTTTAAAATAAAATGACTAAAATTTATCTCAGCGTATTTCTAAAATGTTAAGTTTGTAAAACAACATTGGCCATTTTATGCAATAATCAAGGGTTCAAATGAAGGCCACTTAAATCAATTATCTACCGTTCTATGGTCCATCTTAGGCAATAATTTATGGTTCTACTAATTTAAAGCAATAATCGAGAGTTTTAATATAGTTAATTTTCAATTTACGAAATAATCGTGGATTTTAACATTGCCAATTCTAAGATACTACTACAGTTTAGTTGAAGATCCCTGTGTAATCGTAGGTCCTACTATAGTAACAGAACGTCCTATTATAGTTCAGTTAAAGGACGCAATGTAGATCCCACTTTAGGTCAGTTGAATTTCGCATTGTAAACATAGGTAAAAGATAATCGTAGAGCCTACTAATCTATTAGATCAAACTCAGGATTTATGAAATCGTAAGATTGCTCTTTATATATAGAAGTAAATAAACTCACTTAAAATATTTAGGGTGACAATATGTTACAAATGTTAATTTGTATTAAAAAATACATTTTTTTTATTTTTGTTTTGTTTTTATTGCGAATTGTTAAACTTTTTTGTTAATAAAGAGTGCTCTAAATAAAATTTGTAGTTGGAATTTCTTAAATAAAAATCAAACCTTTTAATATAAAAACTCTACAAAATACGCAAATATAATGACATATTATACAAAATCATTTAGCATTAAAATGTTTACTTAGTACTCGGGTTTTGCAAAACTATCGACTTTTTTCGGAAACCCTCCCATTAAAGATTTTACAGTTGCTTCTGATACCTTTTTGGAGCATGTGTTCCACCTGCGCTTAAAATCGGACATGTTCTTGGAAATCTTTCCTGTGTTCTTCAATTCCTTTTTTACCAGAGCCCTTTCCATAGGCCGAAGTTCTGGACAGTTAGGTGGATTTGCCTCTCGTGGTACAAAAATGACATTATTCTTTGAGTACCACTCAAGTGCCTTTTTTCCATAATGGCATGATGCCAAATCGTTCCAAAAAAATGTAGTTACTCTGTGCGCTCTTAAAAAGGGTAACAACCGTTTTTGTAGGCACTCCTTTATATAAATTTCTGTGTTTATTGTGCCAGATGCCACAAATACTTTACTTCTTTTGCCACAACTGCAAATAGCTTGCCACACGAGAAACTTCTTATGGAATTTTGTTTGTTTTTTTGTGCGAAACTCTTGCCGAACATCATAACATAAAAATCTTGACCAGGAAGTTGAGAAAAGTCTGCCAGTGCGTATGTTTCATCATCCATCACACAACAGGTGTATTTTTTTATAAAATCAGACTTCAATTTTTTCGCTCGTTTTTTTGCTTCTAAGTTCTTTATAGCATTGCGATCTGTAACCTTTTGGACTTTGTATGTCTTCAGTCCAGCATAAGCTTTGACTCTATGTGCAAAATTCGTAGAACATTTCACCGTACGAGCTGCTTTTCTTAAAGAAGTGCTAGGCGCTCTTCGAAAGAGTCGCTCGACTTCTTTTGCCTTAAAAATATCTGTAGGACCTTTTTTCCTCCCTGATCCAGGTTTTCATTCAATGCTCAGGTTTTCCTTATACCGTCTGATGGCATTAGAAACCGTTTGAGGGTCAACTTTCAAATTTTTAGCTATTTTTTTAAAAGTCCATGACCATGATTTTTTTGAAAAGTTTTAATTATATTTTCACGAACTTTTTTTTCGCAGTCCATTTTGATTGAAATAACTATTCAAAATTAATAATTTCTAAAATAATAGTATCTGACATATCTATAGAAACTAACTTGATCAAAAAATAAATTATTTCTTGCACTATGGATAAATTTTGTCTAAAACAGTAAATGCATATTTTTTTTAGAACACTCTTTAAAACACTATAATTTTATTAAAAAAAAATGTTGTATTAAAAATATAAATATATAAAAAGCTTACAGAAAAATCTTACTCGAGTAATTTTGAGATGAATTTTTTACTCGATTAACTCGAGTAATTTTTAACAATTAATCGATTTTCCGAGTAATTAAAAACTTCATTTTCAAGTTATTTGATTACTCAAACAATTAAAAGTCGAGTAAAATGAACACCCTAATTATACTACATTGGACCAACTTTTGGGACAGGATCACTACTTACGCATTGCATTGTAAACAAGTAAGAGTGTTATATTCGGCTGTGCCGAATCTTATATACCCACCATCAAGTTGTGTTAAATTTAGAAATATCTCTCATATATCTACGAGGGTGCAGCGAATTCAAAATGTGGACCAATTTTGAAAAAAGTTGTTACGCTAGTTGGTATTGAACACTTTTCGTTCAGCTTAATATTTAGTTAGGATAAACATGTTGATAGTAATACGACAGGTCCATATATGTTGTTAGGAGTTCCTAATAGCGTATATAAAGTCTGGACATTGGTGCAATTTTAATATGCTGCTTGTAGGGGATGTTATATATAACAGTCAAAATCTCTTACGGTTTTAAAGATATTCAAAAACTAAAATTTTAAATTTTTGTTCCATACTACACCGATTTTTCACTTATATCTGATCTATATATAAACCGATTTCCCTGATTTAAAGTTTCTAAAAAAAGAACAAAATTTAAATTTATTTTACGGTTTGGAAGTTACGGACTTATTTCCATTCTTTTTATGCACCATCCCACTGTGCATTGCCTATTGTACATTTATGTGTTCTGTCATTATAATTAAAGCTATGGGGTCTCATTCTGAAATTTAAATAAGTTCCGAATATAACACATCAGACATGTTCTGCTTGTTGGCCTCAAAGTCGAAGAGACTTGGCCTGTAACTAAGCGATCCTTGTGGAAGCTGAGGGAAGTTATTGTTATTAATGAAGGCCTTTGAAATATTAAAAGTCACAACTTAACTTTCGCCAAAACGGTGGACAGAACAGCAAGTCACCCGAAGAGGGATTCGATAAAGTTAATACTAGCTCTTAGACACCAGATATTTGACCAAATGGTTAATCATATAGTACCTGGTTGACCGAGCCTTGCTCGGAGCTTTATGATAAGCATTTTGAGGCAAATTTTAAAGTTTTTATATATTTTATTTTATAAAGTACTAAAATAAATTTGAGGAAAGACAAATATTCAGTTAATTTTGAATTATTTTATTTATTTTGTCCGATCAACACGCCACCTGTCGGACTTTCGTCATTCTAATTAATAAACCTTCGTCGGCTTATCCGCAACAACATTGCTAAAGATTGTAGCATGATTAAATGTACAGCTTACGATTAAATTGACTTTGAGTAAATTTCAGCGGCGCCACCTGTCGAATTTTTTTTATACCAACTAATAAATCTTCGTCGGATCATGTACAATAACTTTGCTTAAGATTATAACATGATTAAATGTACAGCTTGCGATTAAATTGACTTGGAGTAATTTTCAGTAGCGCCACCTGTCGGAAATTATTCATACCAACTAAAAAGGCTTCGACTGCTAATGCGCTACAACTTTGCTACAGATCATAGCATGATTAAATGTACAGTTTACGATTTAATTAATTTTTAGTAATTTTCAGTGGCGCCACCTATCGGAGATTAGTCTTACAAACTTAAAAACCTTCGCCGGCTTATCCGCAACATCTTCGCTAAAGAAGATGTTGAACTTTACAATTATATAAAGAACACACATACAAACAAACATTACTAATTTTTTCCCCTTTTTATCCCCAAATTTCAAAAAGTTCCATATTCATATTTGGTACTTCTTTCGTACCAATTGAATTCGGTACATTTTATTAAGACGCAGTTAACATAACGTTACTATTCATATTACCTCATGCGGTGTTAAGTTATCATTTTATCACTTTTTATCCTCTTTGGACCCCGAAATCAAAAAAGTACCAAATACGTGATCAATATTTTTTTCACATCTATTGATTGCAGTGCAAAGTTCCTTTCTATATACTTTAGTTTAAAAAATAAGAGTGGGTTAAAAAAGTACCAAAAAAACTATTTTCACCCTTTTTTTACCCTCTATCGGACATACTTTCAAAAAAGTACCAAACACCTGTCCGCTTATTTTCATAGCTGCTTAAAACGTAATTTAAATTTTGTTCCTATACCTATTACTTTAAGAGATATAACGATTTCGATTTTTCCCCTTTTTACCCGTTTTTACCCTCTTAGAGAAAAAGGTTCCAAAAGTCCCATCTTCTTCGACCTATACATACAATTATTGCACGTTTAAGAATATAAGATAAGATTCCATTGGTTTTCATGCCCAACATTATTACATTCTCGAACATTGACATTATTGTCGGGGAATCAAAGTTTCCTATTAAAATAGCAAAAGAAATCGTTGAACTCAGACCAACAAACATGTTCGAAAATAAAGTATTCGCTTCTAAGCTGGTAGTGAAGTGGTAAGAAGATCGGAGAATAAAATATTATAGTGATCCGAATTACAAAGTGGTGCCAGTATTTAAATTTCGTTAAGGGCTAAAATAGGTCGAGGGTATTGTTTTGATGCATTTTAACACACGAGATATTAAATGCCTAATTGCGGAAGGTGATTTTGCACTAGTCAACAAGATTTTAGACTGGAGCTACCAAATATCTTTCATAGGGTAATTTGGTGAGCTCAATTCGATTCTGTAATTGTTTTTTTTTTCTGTCACGTCTGGTTTTAGGGATATATATTTTTTCCATAAACAAATTATTAGTTTATATACAAATCAAAGAGTTTTTAAAAGTTAATGGCTTTATATGAACGTCGTTTGTATTGGTTGGTCCCCCAGCACACTTTTGTCCCAAAATCCTGGATAATTTCTTTTGAAATTGAAGCGTCAGTATTGACTATGTGATAGATGTGATAGACCTATGTGATAGATGTGATAGACCTAATTTTTTGTCAGATTTGAAGATTAGTTAAAAAACATGATTCGTTTCCCCAGTCAAAATAATTGACCAACCATCGAAACGCGTCGAGGAAAGGTTTGCCCACCAACATTTTTTGGTTTTATCAAAAAACTATTTATTACAATAATAAATAATTGTAATAAATTGGGATCTTAGTGCAATACACTACAGTGAAACTTTTTAAATTAATTTAAATTAGTAAAATTTAAATAGTGTATAAAACACTTCTCCCTATTTGGCTGGAGCAAAGTGACAACCCTCAATGATCTTCGTGATGAATTCTTATGGCATTTTCAATTTTTTTTGATAGGTAAAAGGTTCTATCATGAGTACCACTAAATAATTGATTGTTTTTTTTTTTTTTAATACAGAAATACTAGTATAAAATAGAATTATAGTAATAAGCGTAATTAAACAGATAAATTGTTCAATGTCTAAAGCAAATTCTATTTTCAATTTTAATAACCTTTGAACCCAAAATATTAAATATCAATTTTTGAAGCAGAAGTAAAGAGCAATAAACTCAAAAATAAATAAATTACACTCTGATACAGTGAAAATACACTCGGAACGAAACCAAGCTCAACCAGTAGAACTCTGTTAGAAGATCATTTTACCATTTTTTAAATTTTCGATATACCCTCAAAATCGAAAGTTATCGATAAAAAACGATTTTTTTGGACTTAGCGGAGAAAAGAAGGCTTAACTGAGTCATTTTTGCATCGATTTTAAATTTTAAAAAAATAGTTTCGACAGAAATCAAAATAGGCTTTCACTTCGTAAAGACCTTTTTTAACATGACCAATTTATCATAAAAATATTTTCCGCTGAAGTTAAAATTTTATTTTTTTTTTCGATTTTTTCAACTTCGGAAGCTTTTTTTCGTAAAATTTATCAGAAGAACTAATATATTTTGACTTAAAAAAAATCATGGTTACTATTTTGTAAAACAAGAGTACTTTAATTAAAATCGGAAACATATTAACAGAGATATAACAATTTTAGTAAAAAAGGTGAATTCAGTATTATTTGTATATTAGAAAATTTTCTATACAATACTACGTTAGAGTGTTTTTTCAACTTTTTTCGAAAGTAGAGAAATGGCGGTCGGATTATTATGGAAACTTCAAATAACAAAATTTAAGCCAAATCGGACTACGTTATCACGTGGCGCCCAGGCCATGAAGTTCAAAATTGCGTTCATAAGAAAAAATATGGCCAATTTTTTAGTTCTTGCAAAATTTAACTTTTTTAGTAAACATTTTAACAAAGTGTAAATATTAATTCATAATATAGACTCAATTAGCT
Organism: Stomorhina lunata; assembly: GCA_933228675.1. Lineage (NCBI taxonomy): Eukaryota > Metazoa > Arthropoda > Insecta > Diptera > Rhiniidae > Stomorhina > Stomorhina lunata. The sequence continues at coordinate 43,709,988 of OW121741.1, read as the reverse complement.
TTCTATCTACGTAAGTAGCGTATAAATCGGCTAAGGATTTTTTGAGTTATCGGAAATTTTCATAGAAATTTTGGGTCCTTGAAGACATCTATTTGATTTTATGATATTTGTTGATGGAAAGCAAATTGGGTCTAAATTACAAACTAACATTCAGATTTTATCAAAAAGTTAAGCTTATAGGTCAAAATTTGCAAAAACCGAAAAATTGCACATTTTTCTGGCCGGCACTCCTTGAAATTCGAAAAAAAATGACTTAAGAAGTTAACTAAAATGCTTCTTTTGTCTTTTACGGCTATATACACTGTCACTCGTTTCACGTTTGAGTGACCAGCAGTAATTTGCTAGCATTTTTATTTGGCTTTTCCCCTGGTAGCGTTTTTCAAGAAATAACATTTCTTGGTGGAATCTTATACGTATATAGTACGTTAATTAAACTGGCCCTTTTACAAAAAAAAACTTATATTTTTTTTAATTCGCTGTTAATTTAAATTTAAATAATCTAGGTTCACAAAATATTTAATGCACTTTTCAATTAAATATAAAAAAGTTTGGCATTCCTTACAAAAACTGCGGAAAACGGCGTCCCAATGTGAAAAAATCGAAAAAAAAATAAAAATTTAAATTTGTTTGAAAATATTTTTGTGATAATTTGATGAAATAAAAAATCTTTTTTAACAAGAAGAAAGCCTGATGTCCTGTCTGTCTCAAACCGTATTAAAATTTCAAATCAATAAACAAATGACTTAGCTAGGCCTATTTTTGTTCGAGAAGACCAAAAAAATCGTTTTTTATCAATAACTTTCGATTTTGAGGGTATATCGAAATTTCTAAAAATGACAAACTGATACACTCAATAAGGCCTATCGTTTGATACAGGTTTCCTTAAAAGTGTATTTATTTTTCCTCAAAATGTATCAGTGTGTTATTAATAGCTAAAAAGTAAGGGAGCTATGGGGATTTACTGAAAACTAAGGAATTCACACATCAAAAAGTTTGTTTCAAATTCCCAGTAAGAACAGTGTCAAACGTTTGAAATATGATGACTTTTACATTTGATATAAAACGTTTTTTCAAACTTTTTTCAAACCTGAACAGATGTTCATTTTCAAATGAGGGTTCATCTGAGAATAAATGTTTGAAAAATTATAGTTTCTCAAATTGAGAATAAAGGTTATTCTCAAATCATTATCAAACCCTAAGATGATTTGAGAATAATTTGAAAAATGGTGTTATATAAATTTGATATTAAACCTTATTTCAATTTTTTTTTTTTTTCAAACATTAAAAAAAATAATTTATGTTAAATAAAGTTAATGTTTAAGATATTTTAATGGAATGACATTGCATTTCAAAGAAATTCGTTATTTCTTTTGGTTTTTCTAAAATTGATCCATATTTGACCATAAAACCTTGCTTAAAAAATTTTAAGATAAAAAATTCAAAATAATATGCATAAGTAAATTTTCTTTGTTTCTTAAAATTTTTTTACCTAACAATAAAAAAATTATATTTTAAGCAAAAGAATTCAAATATGATGCAGCGTTTTCAAAAACAAAATAAACAAACTCAAAAATATGAAAGATACAACGCCATTTTATTTATGTTCCACATGTAGATGATATCCACATTTGAAAAACCTTTGAGAATGAGGTTTGATAATGATTTGAGAATAATGGCATTTCTCAATTTGAGAATAAAGTCCTCTTTTTGTTGAGAACGCTATTATTCTCAAATCAGTATCAAACGTTTGACCTTTGAAAAAAGATTTATTTTCAAATCATCCTCAATTTGAGAATAAACCTTTTTTCTTACTGGGTTAATAGATGCACGAAACGCAGGGAATGAACCTTTCTTATTTCATTTCTAGATTTTTAAACCTAAGTACAATCGAATTTTGTTGAACCAAATGTGAAAGATTCTAACTATTAGATCTCGTTCATTTTAAATAACTCAAAAGATCTTTATATACAAAAGCCCATTACAATCATCTTAATATTAAATCAAAAGTAATAGGTTTCAATTAAATATTATTCCATTTGAAATTTGTGCAATTTTAAATTGTTTATATTTAAAAAATTTAAATTTTTATTATTTCTTCGCAGTGATTTTGCATTTTTTTTTTTCAATTATTTACGAAAACCAGATTGCTTTCGCCATAACTTGGCCTACCGGCATATAAATAAATAAATTTTATTGTTAATGTTTATATTTTTATTAAAAATTTTCATGGTCATTGATTTTATTTGTGTCCGCATTTAATTAGTCATATATGTTTGACTTGTACATAAAGAGTGCTCTAAATAAAATTTGTAGTTAGATTTTCTTAAATCAAAATCAAACCTTTTAATATAAAAACTCTACAAAATACGCAAATATAATGACATGTTATACAAGATCATTTAGCATTAAAATGTTTACTTAGTACTCGGGTTTTGCAAAATTATCGACTTTTTTCGGAAACCCTCCCATTAAAGATTTGCTTCTGATACCTTTTTGGAGCATGTGTTCCACCTGCGCTTAAAATCGGACATGTTCTTGGAAATCTTTCCTGTGTTCTTCAATTCCTTTTTTACCAGAGCCCAATACCTTTCCACAGGCCGAAGTTCTGGACAGTTAGGAGGATTTGCCTCTCGTGGTACAAAAATGACATTATTCTTTGAGTACCACTCAAGTGCCTTTTTTCCATAATGGCATGATACCAAATCGGGCCAAAAAAATGTAGTCACTCTGTGCTCTCTTAAAAGGGTAACAACCGTTTTTGTAGGCACTCCTTTATATAAATTTCTGTGTTTATTGTGCCTGATGCCACAAATACTTTACTTCTTTTGCCACAACTGCAAGTAGCTTGCCACACGAGAAACTTCTTAGGGAATTTTGTTTGTTTTTTTGTGCGAAACTCTTGCCGAACATTGCCCCGTTTATCAGCAACATAAAAATCTTGACCAGGAAGTTGAGAAAAGTCTATGTTTCATCATCCATCACACAACAGGTGTATTTTTTTATAAAATCAGACTTCAATTTTTTCGCTCGTTTTTTTGCTTCTAAGTTCTTTATAGCATTGCGATCTGGAACCTTTTGGACTTTGTATGTCTTCAGTCCAGCATAAGCTTTGACTCTATGTGCAAAATTCGTAGAACATTTCACCGTACGAGCTGCTTTTCTTAAAGAAGTGTTAGGCGCTCTTCGAAAGAGTCGCTCGACTTCTTTTGCCTTACCAATATCTGTGGGACCTTTTTTCCTCATTGATCCAGGTTTTCTTTCAATGCTCAGGTTTTCCTTATACCGTCTGATGGCATTAGAAACCGTTCGGGGGTCAACTTTCAAATTTTTAGCTATATTTTTAAAAGTCCATGACGGATTTTTTTGAAAAGTTTTAATTATATTTTCACGAACTTTTTTTTCGCAGTCCATTTTCAATCAAAATAACTATTGAAAATTAATAATTTCTAAAATAATAGTATCTGACATATCTATAGAAACTAACTTGATCAAAAAATAAATTATTTCTTGCACTATGGATAAATTTTGTCTAAAATAGTAAATGCATATATTTTTTAGAACACTCTTTATATATCGAACTGTTTCCTCTAAAGAGAGTCAAATTAAAATTAACAAATTTACAAAAAACTATTTTTTTACTACTGCCTACCAAAACGAGGAAGTCAACTGCATTTTTCGGCGAAATAGTTAAGAAAATAATGAGAAATTTTTACAGTGGATATGACCACTGTACAACGATTTCTTGCAAAAAGTCAAAATAGTACAATTATGACTTTCTTTAGAGGAATCAGTGTGATATTGTTTAAAATTCTAGACTCTAGAAGATCGAAACGTTAAGACATTAAAAAAATACGAAACAAGAGTTGAATAAATTATAAAAGTATCTTTGCCAGGATTGTCTTTTAGTTTATAACTTTTAAACCACACAAGACATATGGGCAAATCCTAAAAACCTTAACCCAAGAACAACATTTTAAAACCGTCAAAATTTTTTTTCTTTGATTTCAAATGTTTTTCTACGGAATATTGTGACACTAGATCTAAAAGTTTAGATCTGAAAATTTAAGCCAAATCGGACAACGTTCTATGGGCGGTCATCGGGTCCAAAGTTTAAGAGCCCATTTGTATGGGGAAAAATGGGTTATTTATTTTGTTTTTGCGAAATTTATACAAAAAAAAATAATTTTTACAAGAAAAACTAATAGAATATTAAAGAAAGATACAGCTTTATATCAAATCATAAAAGACGAAAATCCATGAAGTAGTTTAAAAGTTATTGCAGTTTTCCCCCAAAAATTAATGTCCTTGAAAACGCGCCTAAAGATATGCACCAAAAATTGTATGTTGTAAATAAAGAAATTCCAAAATTAGACATGATTTATCATTTAATGGCTTGTTACTAGTAAATAGTTCAGTTTTGTTTAAATATAATCAAATTTACTTAGTTTTTTTTCATGTTGGAAAATGGTACATTTTTCTCAGGTCGGTTTCAAAAATAATTTTTTAATTTTTTGGAAATTTTGTTCAGCAAATACTACAAATTTAGAATTTGCTTTCCAGTGTGTCAAAACGGACAAATGGGAGAATAAAACCTAACAAAAATTAGGTCGATATCTTGAACCGTTTCGCTGTACCTGCAATTTCAAATTGAAGAATTTCGCGAAAATCTAAATTTTTGGGCCAAATTCGAGTAAATGCTCGGTGAATTTTACTTGTATTCAATTTTAACAAAAAAGATAATTAATATTATTGCTTCGTTTATATAAAACCTATGTTGAAGGGGTTTTTTTAAAAATGGACGGGATTAACCCTTTCATCACCGCGGTCAAATGTCAAAATTTGGATTTTCTGAAAATTTTCATAACGAGATTACGGAATATTAAGAAATAATTAGCGAATTAAAAAAAAGCATGAAAATAATTGTTTTTGGCAAGATTAAGTGTTTTCATACAAAAAATGTTTATGGAAAAATCAAGCATATATTAATCCTTTAGAATATATAATGGATACAATTTTTAATTGCTCCCTTCGTGAATGGCAGGTTTTTATGTGAACCCACCTCGAATTTTAATAAATATTTTTAAAAGTTTATAAAAAACGCAAAAACATCCATTTAGTTTTCAAGTTTTAGTAGGGGATCAAAGTCTGCTTAATTTTATACAACTAGATGTAAAAGAACCCATCAAAAGTGATTGGAGTGATATAAATAAGGTTAAGTAAAAAAGGGCTGACAGTGTGTAGCGTCCGTCACAGGAATAAAGGTTTTTTTAATTTGACTAGTGCAATTTTTCTTTTTTCTCCAATTGAACTTGGTTCGTAAAGAGAACTTATAGTATGCTTTACTTTAGGCTAAAAATATATAGATGTTAATATAGCATTTTACAGAATAATTTGCATAGAAAAGTGTGTAGCGTCCGTCACAGCATATATTTTTTACAATTTGATATTTATTAAACACAAATTTTACGAACACATGTCTGTCCTATTCATAAAGCAATAACACTGTCTATATCCACAGATTAAGTTTAAGGTATTATGTGTTAAAAAAACATACAGTGGGGCAAATTTGATGCTTTTGCAAATAATTTTTTTTTTTTTGATTTTTGGGACACTCTAACATCTGGCCTCGTACAATGAGGTTGGTCAGCAAACGTTAGGTTTTAAAGACCATAAAAGGAAAGTCTGGCTCACCCAAGAATAATAAAAAATAAAATTTTAAATTCAAACGTGGATGTTGAGGAGCTTAGTACAATGTACCGTGACCTATCCAACAGAATAAAAAGGTCTGCAAGGAGGGACAAAAGAATGTGGGTAGATGAACAAGCGAGCCAAGCTGAATCAGCTGCAAGTAAAGGCGACATGAGGACCTTATATAATATATCAAGGGCGTTGTGCGGCAAACCTACCTACACCAACAGTCCCATCCTGAGTAGTAGCGGTACACTTCTCTCAACGCCGGATGAACAATTAATACGATGGATGGAACACTTCCAGTCAACATTAAACAATCCCATTGGATTAGAAGCACTGACGGAAGTGCAAAACGAAACCAACCATGACTGCTTATTCAATGAAATTTCAGACAGCCCACCAACATTACAAGAAGTGAAGAATGCAATTAAAAGCCTTAAGCGCAACAAGGCCCCGGGCAATGACAATATCTCAGCGGAGATGCTTTTATGTGACGTTGAACTATCGGCGAGACTATGCACCCATTTGTGCGTAAAATATGGGAAGTAGAAGCTCTGCCAACCTCCTGGAATGAAGGTATACTAGTGAAAATACCAAAAAAGGGTGACTCCAAAGACTGCAATAACTACAGGGGAATAACACTTCTTCCAATACCGAGCAAAATACTAAGTCGAGTGATTTTGAATAGAACGTCTGACGCAGTTTCTAAAACACTACGCGAAAATCAGTTTGGGTTCCGAGAGAATAGATCTTGTGTTGATCTAATCAACACAGTAAGAATAGTACCGGAGCAATGTAATGAATTCCGCACACCCATTTACCTAGCGTTTATCGACTTTATGAAGGCCTTCGACAGTGTCAACAGGAGCTATCTATGGAGAATTTTAGAAAACCGTAACATGCCAACGAAAATTCTGAACTTAATTCGGGCAATGTACGTGGACTTTAAATGCCGGGTTTTACATAAAGGTAAATTCTCTAATCCGTTCGAAGTTACTACTGTAGTAAGACAAGGATGTATCTTATCACCCATATTTTTTATCCTCGTCATCGACAATATAATGCGCATGGCACTGAATGGTAGACGTGGTATCCAATGGGCACCCTTTCAACAACTTGAGGACTTGGAATACGCCGATGACGTATGCCTTCTAAGCCAAAGCCTAGGTCACCTTCAAGAAAACACTAGCGCTATTACTGTTGAATCTCGGGCAGCTGGGCTGGAAATCAATATCTCCAAGACAAAGATTATGCCTGGAGGCTATGGCGCAAACCCGTCGCCACACATCAATGTGGATAACGAGGTTATTGGATGTGTAGGTACCTTTAATTATCTTGGTAGTTTGGTATCTACAAAAGGTGGCGCCGACGAGGATATTGAATCGCGTATAAATAAGGCAAAATCAGCATTCGGCATTCTACGAGCTATTTGGAAATCTCGTCAAACATCAACAACAACTAAGTTACGAATATATAACTCGATTGTCAAGTCCATCTTGTATTACGGCTGCGAAACTTGGAAACGCACAAATGCCATCGATAAGCGCCTACAAACCTTTGCAAACAAATGCTTGCGGCAAATCCTTAATATATGGTGGCCAAATCGCATAAGAAATGAAGATCTACTAAACGCTACAAACCAAATCCCTTCTTCTATAGAGGTATGTCAACGGAAATGGCGGTGGATAGGCCACACACTTCGAAGGCCAAATACCAACATTGCTCGACAAGCGCTTCGTTGGAATCCACAAGGAAGCGGCCGTCGTGTTGGTGCACCTGCTAGAACGTGGAGAAGGTCAATTGAAGCGGAGTTACAAGCCGCAAACTATTCATGGAATGATGTATGCCTAACATCTCGCAATAGAGTCCGATATAAAAGGATGGTTGAGGCCCTATGCTCCACTGGGAGTCAAGGATAACAGAAGAAGGAGAACATCTGGCCTCAGCATTCTTGGGACGAAAAATAAGATATAAAAAGTGTAAAACTTTAAATAAATATATCTATGCAGCCTTTGTGCGAAATATTAAATTGTGCCCAAAAATCGCATTTTTAGCCGCGAACATGGAGATAAAGGAGATGAAATTCGGGAACAAATAACACCATTATTTTTACTGATTTACGAACCCTTAAAAAAAATATGAAATATGCATTTTTCCTAACAAAAAACATGCAAGTAAAAACTGTATCGTTCGTCACGTAGCTTCGGCAACAGTACATTTATGGATTTTTGGTGAAACTGGAAACTTAAAAATATTTTATAAAAGCTGTTTTATAATCCTCTGATTTTCCTCTATCTTCAATGTATTTACAATTTTTTTAATACTATGACCGTTTTGCTGAAAATAACAGAAACACGTGTTGAAAAAAAAGTCACTTCCATTTTTTGTAGCGTCCGTCACAGCACTTTAAAAGCGAATATCTTTTTCCCCCAAAGCAAGTATGTAAATTAACAAATGCAATTCGATAACACAATCGATGGCCTAATATTGTCCGAAATCTGTGCAAAGATACCTCGTGTTAAACGACAATGGGATTCTTTTAAGTACAACAAAATCCGCACAAATGTATCGTCCGTCACGCAGGATTTGCCCATATATTAAATAGAAGTTTTGGTAAGAAGTCTGGTAACAAGACTCACTTAGACCACGGTGAACCACCCGTGTCGCTTTTAGAAGATTGTAAGTGTTTAGATTGCTAACATATTCTAATTCACAAGTGACTTAAGTTAATCACAAATCGCTATGCAAAATTTCGTGACAATTAAACCACATTTGGTTAGCACCCATATCAAACCCGCTATTTAAAATAAAACTTTTTATTGGAAACTCCCATATTTATTTGCAATAAATTAACATATTAGCAAAAAAATTGAAGATAGTAAAAGTAAAATTAAAATTGTTTATACCGATGACCCATGAACGAATAAAAATAAATGTTTAAAGAGTGCTCTAAATAAAATTTGAAGTTGGATTTTCTTATATAAAAATCAAACCTTTTAATATAAAAACTCTACAAAATACGCAAATATAATGACATATTATACAAAATCATTTAGCATTAAAATGTTTACGTAGTACTCGGGTTTTGCAAAATTATCGACTTTTTTCGGAAACCCTCCCATTAAAGATTTTAAGTTGCTTCTGATACCTTTTTGGAGCATGTGTTCCACCTGCGCTTAAAATCGGACATGTTCTTGGTAATCTTTCCTGTGTTCTTCAATTCCTTTTTTACCAGAGCCCAATACCTTTCCACAGGCCAAAGTTCTGGACAGTTAGGTGGATTTGCCTCTCGTGGTACAAAAATGGCATTATTCTTTGAGTACCACTCAAGTGCCTGTTTTCCATAATGGCATGATGCCAAATCGGGAGAAAAAAATGTAGGCACTCTGTGCTCTCTTAAAAAGGGTAACAACCGTTTTTGTAGGCACTCCTTTATATAAATTTCTGTGTTTATTGTGCCAGATGCCACAAATACTTTACTTCTTTTGCCACAACTGCAAATAGCTTGCCACACGAGAAACTTCTTAAGGAATTTTGTTTGTTTTTTTATGCGAAACTCTTGCCGAGCATTGCCCCGTTTATCAGCAACATAAAAATCTTGACCAGGAAGTTGAGAAAAGTCGTATGTTTCATCATCCATCACGCAACAGGTGTATTTTTTTATAAAATCAGACTTTAATTTTTTCGCTCGTTTTTTTGCTTCTAAGTTCTTTATAGCATTGCGATCTAGAACCTTTTGGACTTCGTATGTCTTCAGTCCAGCATAAGCTTTGACTCTATGTGCAAAATTCGTAGAACATTTCACCGTACGAGCTGCTTTTCTTAAAGAAGTGTTAGGCGCTCTTCAAAAGAGTCGCTCGACTTCTTTTGCCTTACCAATATCTGTAGGGCCTTTTTTCCTCCCTGATCCAGGTTTTCTTTCAATGCTCAGGTTTTCCTTATACCGTCTAATGGCATTAGAAACCGTTCGAGGGTCAACTTTCAAATTTTTAGCTATTTTTGTAAAAGTCCATGACGGATTTTTTTTAAAAGTTTTAATTATATTTTCACGAACTTTTTTTCGCAGTCCATTTTGATTGAAATAACTATTGAAAATTAATAATTTCTAAAATAATAGTATCTGACATATCTATAGAAACTAACTTGATCAAAAAATAAATTATTTCTTGCACTATGGATAAATTTTGTCTAAAATAGTAAATGCATATTTTTTTTAGAACACTCTTTAATATACAATGTATGTATTTTTATTAAAGATTGTTGTCTGTTATTTTTACTGCATTCAATATTTCATTTCCATTTTTACATTTTTCAAAATATGTAACTGCGTAGTAAACCCAGCAAACATTTATGCCAAGATATTATCATTAGAAATGTTAAAACGTGTAAAATGAATTTAGCGATGGTGTTATCTACTCAAAAACAAAACTATAAGCAACTTATTACACTGTACAACAGTGATTGGTACACATGAGAAATGTTAACAGAATATGAAATTAGGCTTAAAATAAAGAAATACGTGTCTCGGCGTTTTGCTGTAGCACGTCAGAATTTTAAGAAAATCGATTAGAAAGATTCGAAGAATCGTGGAGGTTCACTTTTAACGTAATACTATTATAAAAAGTTCTATAAAAATAGAATGGGTGAACCGATTTAAATGTTTGAGCCAGTTTTAAAAAGGCTGGCTGACCATCGCTAGATGGCGCTTGAATTTTCATGTAAAATTAAAAAATATCCAAAAAAAATGTTATGTAATTCAATGTATTGTAAATGTAATGTAGAAATACATATGGTTCAAATTCCAGACGACTCATTTAAATTTTTTTGTATTTTTAATGAATTAAGGAGTCCTCTATCCGAAAAAAAATATTTGTTTTAATAAAAACAAATCCAAATTTAATTCCCTTTTCAAAACTGGCTCAAGCATTTAAATCGGTTCACCCATTCTATTTTTATAATAGTATTGCGTTACAAATGAACCTCTTCGGTGCTTCGAATCTTTAAAATCGATTTTCTTAAAATTCTGACGTGCTACAGCAAAACGCCGAGACATGTATTTCTTTATTTTAAGCCTATTTTCATATTCTGTTAGCATTACTCATGTGTACTCAAAAAAAAAATTGATTTTGTCGTACTGTGTTATATGCATAAGATTTTGAAAACATTTCAATAATGTTTGCTTGGCTTTTACTACATTCATCTGAAGCATTGATTTTATGCATTTTGTTTTGCTTTTTAATTTCATTGCTACCGTCTATCGGAAATTGCGAGAATTGCAATTACAAGTGTACAGTATCACTTGTAATTTTTCATACAAATCAGTTTAATATGACTCATTCATTTAAAATAATCATATTTTATTTTTACATATTTATCTTATTTAAACCCGATGTATTTCGCTACACCTTTATTTATAATGTATGTTTGCTTTTTTGGCTGTAAACAAATTTATATTCCACATACGACCAGTTTCGGTTATTGCCAAAAAAAAAATATTAGGAAAAAAAAGTTCCCCTCCCAGAGTCTACTAATAACATACAGACAAATACACAGTTTTACTCTATAATTCAGAAACGAATCTTATCTTATAGCTTTAAACGAGCAATAATTGTATGTATATAAATATATAGATATATATAGGATGGCTGTCTCGATAACGGCTCTAACGATTTGGACGGCGGGTACCTTTTTTCCGTATAGATCAAATAAAAAGGGATTGTTTTGAAATTCTGCCTCAAAGGGGTAAAAACGGGTAAAAAAATCGAAAATGTTATATTTCCTAAAGTAATAGGTATAGAAACAAAATTTAAACTGCATTTTAAAAAGCTATAAAAATAAGCGTAAAGGTTTTTGGTACTTTTTTGAAACTATGCCCAATAGGGGGTAAAAAAGGGTGAAAATAGTTTTTTGGCACATCTTTTAACCCACTCTTTTCTTTTAACCCAAAGAATATAAAAGGAACTATGTACTGCAATCAATAGATGTGAAAAATATTGAACATGTATTTGGTACTTTTTTTGATTTCTGGGGGCACAATGTGTAAAAAAGGGATAAACAGATAACTTAACATCTCATAAAGTAATATGAATAAAAACAAATTCAATTGATACCAAACAAGTACCAAATATGCATATGGAACTTTTTAAAATTAGGGGATAAAAAGGGAAAAATATTGGTAATGTTATAACTTTTAAACAAATGTGTGTTTTTATGTCCTTTATAGAATAGTAAACTATGCATTTGATCATGTTATGCTCTTTAGGAAAGTTGTTGCGCATGAGTCGGCGAAGGTTTCTTACTTGGTATGACCAAATTCCGACAGGTGGCGCCACTGAAAATTACTAAAAGTGAATTAAATCGTAAGCTGTGCATTGATCATGCTATGATCTTTGGCAAAGTTGCTGCGCATGAGCAGACGAAAGTTTCATAGTAGGTATGAAAAATTTTCGACAGGCGGCGTTATTGAAAATTACTTATATTTGTTCGTTAGCAAAGTTGTTGCTCATAAGTCGACGAAGGTTTCTTAGTTGATATGACTTATTTTCGACAGGTGGCGACACTAAAAAAAATACTCATTATTAATTAAATCGTAAACTGTGCATTTGATCTTAAGCAAAGTTGTTACGCATGAGGTTTCTAAGTTGGTATGACCAATTTCCAAAATTATTCAAAATAAATTGAACTTGAAACTATGCATTTGATCATGTGTTGATCGAACAAAATGAATAAAACTATTCAAAATTAATTGGTTATTTGCAAAATGTCTTTCCTCTTAATTTATTTTAGTTGGCTAGTACTTTATAAAATAAAATGTATGAAAACTTTAAAATTTAGCTAGAAATGCTTATCATAAAGCTACTATTGAAATTATCAAAGCTTTATAGTTAAAAATGTATATGGAAAATTTGATTTTTGAACTTTTAAACGGTAAGCTCAATTATCATGACACGGCTATTGAGGAGAAGTATTCGAGCTTAAGTTAAGAATTTGGAGTCTGTAGACTTAATAGGAGGAGAGCTATATGCACCTCGGATTTGCCGAAAATTAGAAACGATCCAGAAGTAATATTTTTAATAAAATATAAATCTGCAAGCTGAGATCTACAAATCACTACACGTATGGTTTATCCCCTATAGTTTATGAGATATTTGACTTCGTTTTATTATATTTCTAAGTAATGTATAATTCACACAAAAAAATAATTGATGGAAAATCTTTAGTTGATTAAAAATTATATGTATTTAAGTCTAAATTTTCATAAAAAGATTTTGTACAAAAATATTTTATATCGGATGAAAAATTTGACTTTTGAATCGTTTTTAATTTTCGAAAAACCCGAGGTGCCATACTTTGAGGGCATATAGCTGTTAAGTTTACAGACTCAAAATTCGAAATTTAATCTCGAATAAAGAGTGTTCTAAAAAAAATATGCTTTTACTATTTTAGACAAAATTTATCCATAGTGCAAGAAATAATTTATTTTTTGATCAAGTTAGTTTCTATAGATATGTCAGATACTATTATTTTAGAAATTATTAATCTTGAATAGTTATTTCAATCAAAATGGACTGCGAAAAAAAGTTCGTGAAAATATAATTAAAACTTTTCAAAAAAATCCGTCATGGACTTTTAAAAAAATAGCTAAAAATTTGAAAGTTGACCCTCGAACGGTTTCTAATGCCATCAGACGGTATAAGGAAAACCTGAGCATTGAAAGAAAAGGCAAAAGAAGTCGAGCGACTCTTTCGAAGAGCGCCTAACACTTCTTTAAGAAAAGCAGCTCGTACGGTGAAATGTTCTACGAATTTTGCACATAGAGTCAAAGCTTATGCTGGACTGAAGACATACAAAGTCCAAAAGGTTACAGATCGCAATGCTATAAATAACTTAGAAGCAAAAAAACGAGCGAAAAAATTGAAGTCTGATTTTATAAAAAAATACACCTGTTGTGTGATGGATGATGAAACATACGTACTGGCAGACTTTTCTCAACTTCCTGGTCAAGATTTTTATGTTGCTGATAAACGGGGCAATGTTCGGCAAGAGTTTCGCACAAAAAAACAAACAAAATTCCCTAAGAAGTTTCTCGTGTGGCAAGCTATTTGCAGTTGTGGCAAAAGAAGTAAAGTATTTGTGGCATCTGGCACAATAAACACAGAAATTTATATAAATTAGTGCCTACAAAAACGGTTGTTACCTTTTTTAAGAGAGCACAGAGTGACTACAATTTTTTGGCCCGATTTGGTATCATGCCATTATGGAAAAAAGGCACTTGAGTAGTACTCAAAGAATAATGTCATTTTTGTACCACGAGAGGCAAATCCACCTAACTGTCCAGAACTTCGGTCTGTGGAAAGGTATTGGGCTCTGGTAAAGAAGGAATTGAAGAACACAGAAAAGATTTCCAAGAACATGTCCGATTTTAAGCGCAGGTGGAACACATGTTCCAAAAAGGTATCAGAAGCAACTGTAAAATCTTTAATGGGAGGGTTTCCGAAAAAAGTCGATAATTTTGCAAAACCCGAGTACTAAGTAAACATTTTAATGCTAAATGATTTTGTGTAATATGTCATTATATTTGCGTATTTTGTAGAGTTTTTATATTAAAAGGTTTGATTTTTATTTAAGAAAGTCCAACTTCAAATTTTATTTAGAGCACTCTTTACTACTCCTCATTAGCCATTCGATTGAATTTCATGATAATTGACAAAAGTTCTTGAATTATTTCCCTAAATTTTTGTTTTTAACCCATTGTGTGGCGTGAAATTTGATCCAATTTTCAATAAAAAAAGATCTAATTTTACTACGACTATCGGTCTAACGTGGGAACAAAGTCGTAATGAACTTAAGTAAGTACTCCGAAAATCAGATACTGATGAACTTTCTGCCTCCTTAGTGCTTCTTTTAATATTGACGGACTTTGTAAACGTTACATTCGATGTTGAAACAATTTGCGTCAAAAATTTTAGATTAAAGCTCTGAAATGAAATATGCCCAAAACATACCAAAATGTCTAAAGGAAACAAGTATGTGTTATAAAAATGTGAAAAAATCAAGAACGAAAGATAAAAGTGTGCGTCTGGTAGGGTTAAAACGTAAACTTTTTAATAATACCTGGTATGTCAGGCATCATGCTAAGGACTACGTTAATATTGTTCGACCATCTCTCTAACTGCCGCATATAAAGCACTTTCTATGCTAAGTATCGGAAAAAGTGATACGAAGCGCATTAGTGATGCCCAGACTTGCCATTCGCTGACTCGATTTCTGAGGAGTCCTCTATCGGTAACATTATTGATCATATTACCTGTGAACCATGATAGATTTCAATTCCCACTGTTTCTCAATTGACTCGCGTATAGAGCAACATTGTCTTTTGATGTTGAACCTGAAAGTCAATTTTTTGTTTAATAATATCTTAAGATACTTAGCACAGTCCGCGAAGAGGATGTCAGTGCATCTGAGGATATAACTTTCACTGATGTGATTTTGTATATGAATAGACCTATTTCAGTTTCGTTTAGATTCACCGCAAGATCATTATCGCCCGAGTGCTTTTAAAACCTTGATATTGCTACATTATTTGCGTAGGCGACAAGATGGAAAGATAGTGCAAAATTTGGTCGCGGTGCCAACCTCTAAAATAAAGGAAGTACTAAAAAAGTTCCATGATGGAGGTCGCCTAGATGTAGCAAAGACTCTAGAAAAACTAAAGCAGCGGTTCTATTCGGTTGGTTGTCCTCAGAATGTAGCTGATTGGATTGCTAATTGTCCAAAATGTATCGCAGCCATGGATCCAGTCTGAGAAAAAGTCGTGGCCAGTTTAAGCAGTATAATTCTGGTGCCCCCTTTGAGCGGATAGCTATGGACGTGGTCCTTTCCCTGTAAGAGAAGCCGGTAATCGTTGTGTGTTAGTGGTGATGGACTAATAACTAATCAAGAAGCTAAAACAGTGATAGACGTCTTTGTAAGCAACTGGATATGCCGCTATGGAGTTCCACTGGAGCTACATTTAGATCAAGGCAGAAATTTTAAATCCACGGTTTTTAGGGAAACATGTCAGTTGTGTGGTATAAGGAAAACGCGAACTAACCCTCTTCACCCACAGTCTGACGGTAAGGAAGATGTTCATCACGCTTCGGAGAAACTGGGATCAACACATACAAAAATTTATGCTGGCATATAAAATAGACGCTCACGACTCCACGTCTACTAATCTTCTCTAGCGACACAAGGGGCCATAGTAGGGGATATAGAACACCGCTTTATCAGTTCCCCTTACCATAAAATGCCAACGTCGATTCCTAGATAAGTTATTAAATGCGCCACCACTACTAGTTCTTCAGATGAGATCATGTGCGGTCTGAGGGATTTGAAAAATTTGGATGTAAGCAATTTATCTTGTCGAATGTTGACTTGGTTTAATAAGATCTCATTACTGTAGTTGGCAAAACGGTAATTATTAGGAGAAACTTTAATAGTTCACTGTCCAAACCCCTCCGAATATTGCCATTATTATTATTTATTTTTTTTTTGTTTTTTATAATGGACCTCCAATCAGGGGATGACCTCTATGATGATAAAACTAGGAAAACAGGGGATGGAGTAGTGCCATAAAAAAATTTAAAAGTTTCAGAAACGAGATCACTAATTTCGTTTCAGAACATTATAGTAGCGAGCCAATAGAGTTATCTATCCTACTGTCACCTATACACGAGTTGTATATCTTTTCGATCGGTTAGAGTGAAGACTTGCAGTTTTGGAGATGTGTTTAACATAACTGTTAAACACATCTCCATAACATAGCTGCCTCCGGAATTTATGGTATAGAATATAATCCCTTTGGAGAAATTAAGTGATTCAAAAAACTTATTACAACATAATAAATTAAACCAATTACAATGCCTATAACTTTGACCTGCAGCAGTAAATTTAATTTTGAAATAAAATGATCAATTTAAATTCATATTAAATTTTTAAAAGTTCAACACGCATCAAAACGATATAAGATTTTTGATGAATGACAAGACCGACAGACAGACAGATTGAATGATTGAATGATTTGCCGGTTAAATGGAAAGAAAAATCATCAATGGAAAATATTATTCAATTTTATGGGTATAAACGAGTAAACAATAAAAAAAAATAAAAATAAAATATAATAAAGACCACAAACATTTTTTTTTAAATTCTTATTTTCTTTCTATATAAATAAAGTCTTATTAAACATTTTGAGAACAAAGAAATGGGAATATCAAGATCATGCTATGCGCCAGGCAAAATATCGCGCCACCACAACGATCTAAAATATCTATAAGTGCAAGTTTAATTTTTTATTACTACATATTTCAACTCACATTTGCACAATTGAACTTTCATTTCGTTTAATTGAATTTCATTTAATTAAGAAGAAAACTTATACAATTTTCATTCGTGTGCACGAATATATAGAATTTATAGAATACAGATTTTTATTTCTCATTCCATATGTCACTGGGTCACTCTAAGTAATTTTCAATTTCTAAAATATGTAAATGCAATTAAAATTTTTATTACAGAGAAAAAGAAAATATTTATACAAAAGATAAATATACAAATTAGAAAAAATTAGAATAGAAAAAATGTCGGTGTAATGAGACGGCCTTATCAGTTTTTATACAATTCAGTTACAAAGATTTCTTAATTGTTTTGCAATTTTTTCTAACAATAGAGAGAAATTTATTAATGTAAACTAACATTAAGATTTCAAGGTTAAATGGTTTCATTGAACTACACCATTTCAAAACGTATTTCAAAACTTCGAAAAGCATTTAAAAACTTAATAATAAACGTTTTATACAACTTAAATCTTAATAGTTGAAGCACTTTCATACATTGATTTTCCGTATGGCCGTTTTGAAAAGTCCCATAAAAATGAAAGCATAACGCTTTTACTCAAATTCGGAAACAACTAATGGAGACGATTATCCAATGAAAGAAAGCTAAGGCACACACACGTGCTCATGAAATGTATAGTTTCCCAGTAAGATAAAAGGTTTATTCTCAAATTGAGAATGATTTGAAAATAAATCTTTTTTCAAAGGTCAAACGTTTGATACTGATTTGAGAATAATAGTGTTCTCAACAAAAAGGGGACTTTATTCTCAAATTGAGAAATGCCTTTATTCTCGAATCATTATCAAACCTCATTCTCAAAGGTTTTTTGTTTATTTTGTTTTTGAAAACGGTGCATCATATTTGAATTCTTTTGCTTGGAATATAATTTTTTTATTGTTAGGTAAAAAAAATGTTAAGAAACAAAGAAAATTTACTTATGCATATGAATATTATTGAATTTTTAATCTTGACATTTTTTAAGCAAGGTTTTATGGTCAAATATAGACTAATTTTAAAAAATCCGAAAGAAATAACGAATTTCTTTGAAATGCAATGCCATTCCATTAATATATCTTAAACATTAATTTTTTTAACATAAATTATTTTTTTTAATGTTTAAAAAAAGTTTGAAATAAGGTTAGATATCAACTCAACTCAGCTATCAGGTTAAAAACCACCGGTGAATGGTCTACTTCGTCTCTAGGCCACACCACTATTCTGGATAAGCTTAATCTCCCTGATAATATAGACTACTGCATTCCCTCACCCGCTTTCGAGCAATCCTTCACTGTGGATATCTCAGGGGCCCATAACGTTTTTAGTGAAGGGACCCTGGATATCTATTCGGATGGATCCAAATCGTCACGTGGTGTGGGTGGGGGCTTCTTTATCCCATCATTTGGGACTAAAGTGAAATTCAAGCTCCCAAAACAATGTAGCATTCTTCAAGCTGAAATTTCAGCTATATATAGGGCGAGCAAGTGGCTCACGTACCACCGAGTATATCCTAACGATATTCGTTTCTGTACAGATAGTCTTGCCGCCATTCACTCCCTTTAATCGGTCTACACGACATCCGTTCTTACCCGTGAATGCCGGGCGTCTCTAAATGAGATGGCGAGACATTCCAACATTGAACTTTTCTGGGTACGTAGTCATAGTAATGTACCAGGCAACATCATAGCGGATAACCTAGCAAAAGACGGTGCTCTTCTTAGTCATGAAAACACTGATCAATTTATAGGTATTCCGCTCTCTGCATGCAAATTGCTCACAAAGCAGTTTATTTTTAGGTCCGCACAGACCAACTGGTCCACAGAAAGTACCTGTACGATCTCCAGACTTACATGGCCAACTTACGATAGTAAGCGCTCTGCAATCCTGGTCAGCTTTTCGCGCCATAGACTCCGTACCCTTATTTCAGTACTCACAGGACACTGTCTTATAGGTATACATGCTAGAAGACTTAATCTTCAAAGCAATGACTACTGCAGAAGTTGTCACAATGCAGAGGAGGAAGAAACAATATCCCACTTCCTCTGTCATTGCCCAGCACTTGCGGAACTTAGAACACTCCATCTAGGATTCCCATTTCTGCACGATCTGTCAGAGATCTCGAACATCAATATTCGTAAAATAGGCTCTTTCATCGGTGCATCTGGCTGGCTCTAACTGAGCCTCTTACACTCGGTAGTTTTAAGAATTTAATTTTCTCTATCCTTGCAGGAATTACAAAGGGACCTCTTTATGGACCCAAGTGAAGTGGACCTTAGAGTCTGCATCCTGCCTAACCTAACCTAACCTAACCTAACCTAGATATCAAATTTATATAACACCATTTTTCAAATTATTCTCAAATCATCTTAGGGTTTGATAATGATATGAGAATAACCTTTATTCTCAATTTGAGAAACTATCATCTTTCAAAGGTTTATTCTCAAACGAACCCTCATTTGGAAATTAATGTGAATCTCAAACATCTGTTCAGGTTTGAAAAAAGTTTGAAAAAACGTTTAATATCAAACGTAAAAGTCATCATATTTCAAACGTTTGACACTGTTCTTACACTGTTCCACTTTAATTTCACATTTGGCACAAAAAAAAATATATTTTTTCGATAAAAAATAACAGTTATTTTTGACTTTTATTTTTTCAAGCAAAATAACTTTTATATTTTTTGACTTTTATTTTTTGACCAAAAATAAAAGTTATTTTTGACTTTTATTTCGAGCAAAAATAAAAGTTGGGCTTTAAAACACCAAAATAACTTTTATTTGTGCTCGAAAACATAAAAGTCAAAAAATAAAAGTGAAAAAAGCATATGAAAATTTGGTCCAAGACTATCAAAATGGTATACTTGGTTTTATTCTCCGACATTTTCTTGAGGTTGTTTTTTTAATCAAAAATTCAAAAATAACAGTTATTTTCGGTCCCTGTCGTTGGTTGAATGTTAGCTCTTATTAAAGTGATATGACGCTTTTAAGATTTCAAGTTTATACTAACTTGTTCCCAATGTTTTAAAGATTTTCTCGAAACCTGAAATCTTTGATTTCGTACGAAAACTTCATGAAGTAGTACCGAAAATACATTGCGCCACAAACCATATTGCGACGATGCTCCTGTGAATGATTAGAGTTGAATACCCAACTGTCTTCAATGAGCGCTTTTGCCCTCTTCTGCACGTGGTAAAGACGTTCCAAAATATACATGAAGCATTGACCTATACATGAGTGTATTATTCCACTTTTAGTTGGATATAGGAGGTATAGATATTAAGGGGCTTTAAAAAACCTGAGGTAAAGTTAGCTATTCACATGACCTCATCCCAAGGTTGTTTTAAGATAGCGTTTTATTGATTTATTAATCTCTTGTCTCATAACCTCAAAATGTAAAAGTATCGGCCTTAATAAGATGAGTACGAATGGCAAATGCAACTGTTATACGCAAAAGTGTATATAGGATTGAAAGTTTGATAACGAAGGTCGTTAATATTCTATAACGATTAGAAGAAAGAAAAATATGTAGGTATTCCCGAATTTATTTTAAACACGTTTGATGAGACTCATCATCAACAACTCATAAAGCACGATCACTGGGGAAGCTTGATTTATCAGAAAGAAATACTAGTAAGCAAAGTAGTAAGTTCCCTGCTAGCATCTGGAGGGTAATTTCTAGAGTACTTTTGGTGGTCAAAAAAAGTGATTAATCAATCACTTTCAAGAGCAAAGAACTACTCGAAAATAATTCACGTTAATGGGTACAAATAGTTCAATGAAAAATACAATAACAAATTGTATAGCAATCGCAAATTAATCTCCAGGCGTTTAAAATGTGATTATTCCGTTATTTATTATTATATTCTCATCTTAAAGATGAAAACAGATCATGCAGGTGTTTGAAAAGTGATTTCAATTAAGTACGTACTTAATTACTTAATTTAGTACTAAATAAATAAATGAATCAAATTATAATCATAAATGACGTAAAAGCTATCCAAATTAATACAAACATGACTGATGAATAGCAATAAAGGACTTGACAAATATATTCGTATGCGATTAAACGATGACTAAAAAGACAACTTGAAAAACAATCATAAACTTAAGTAAATAAGACTATTAAATGATCAAAAAACTATTGAAAAATGATCATAGAACTACTAGAAAAAGGGTTGAAAATCACTATAAACTAAAAAATAAATAAAAAAGACTCACAAATGACTTTTTAAGAAGAGTCGCTGGTAGTCAATTTTTACTCCCGACAAAAGTATCTTTTATGATCAGAAAATGATGAGAAAATGAGAATTAAAAAAGACGCGTATTTGATTATAAATTTCCATAAATGTTGGCTGAGTCGTAATAAGCATTCTTTCGACGAAAAATAAGATGTAAAAAGTGAAAAACTTTAAATAAATATATGTATGTAGCCGTTTTGTGAAATATTAAATTGTGCCCAAAAATCGCATTTTAACCGCGAATTTGAAAAGGAAGAAGATGAAATTCGGGAACAAATAAAACCATTATTTTCACTGATTAACGAATCCTTAAAAAAATATGAAATATGAATTTTTTCCTGATAAAAAACATTCAAGTAAAAACAGTATCGTCCGTCACGTAGCGTCCGCAACAGTTCATTAATGGATTTTGGCGAAACTGGAAACTTTAAAATATTTTATAAAAGCTGTTTTGTAACCTACTGATTTTCCTATATCTTTAATGTATTTACAATTTTTTTTATTACTATGACCGATTTGATGAAACACGTGTAGAAAAAAGGTCACTTCCATTTTTTGTAGCGTCCGACACAGCACTTTAAAAGCGAATATCTTTTTTATCCAAAAGAAGCATGTAAATTAACAAATGCCATTTGATAGCACAATCGATGACCTAATATTCTCTGAAATTTGTGCAAAGATATCTAGTGTAGAACGGCAATGGGATACGTTAAAGTACAACAAAATCCGTACAAATGTATTGCCGTCACGCAGGATTTGCTCATATTTATTAGTATATCATTTTTGAAAATTGAAATTGCTAATGTAACCTTCCTCTCCTCTGTTGATGAGTAGGCTGCAAAGACTTTTGAACCAATGTGACTAGCTTTATCTTTAATGTATATGGTAGCCTCCTGTTTTTCAGGAATGCCTTTTCTGAAACTATCTCTACTCGGTCTCTCGTTCACTTTAGAGACTCTCTCTATGCTTGGCTGTTAGAAATTTTAAATCGACTTTATGAAATCTCACAATAAATTTGATTTATTATACATCTTCAATTCTTAACTTCAAAACCCAGGTCTCCGGAAAGGAATTAGTTTCAGAGAAAGAGATCGTACCAGTGAGTCTGCGGTTAGGCCTTAGTTATTTTGTCTTCTTTCTAATGTTTTAAGACGGTTTGTGCAAAACTTTTATTGACTTAGAGTTTCTACTGCTATCAGATTTTAAAATTTAAATATTAGCCCAGTTCACAATCCGTTGCAAATAGTCTTGCATCGTAACATTTGCAAATCAATATTCATAGTAAATTAAAATGTTTCTATTGAAATTATATGGATTTTCTATTTGCCACGTCGATTTGCAAATTCTACGATGCAAGACTACTTGCAGCGGATTTTGAACTGGGCTATAAACTCATTATTATTTACTAATATCACTGCGTATTTGCAATATGTAGAGATTATTTCTTAACTATGTAATAAATAAATGTTAATTCTATGACTTTCTAACAACCGTATTTTCTAGGTTTAAATCTTACTTAGAAAATTACAATTGTACTCTATCATCTCTGCTCTCAGTAAGCTAAAGCCAGATTTGAAGTATTTCATTTTAATAACTAATTAATTCTGTAAAAACTAATACTTAAAACCTACATGCTTTCAAATGTTTTTGTACCCTTCACCACCATAGGTGGAAAGGGTATTATAAGTTTGCGCTGATGTATGCAACGCATAGAAGTATTGGTCTTATATATTATAAAGATAATTATAAAGATAATTTGATGAAATTTCGTACGGATAATTTTTCGATAGGACCATTGCTACTGAAATTCATCATAGGTCCCACTTCCCGGAATTGATATTTTGGCCACAAATATCAATATTTTTCATGAAATTTAAAACAGATAAAGAGTGTTCTAAAAAAAATATGCATTTACTATTTTAGACAAAATTTATCCATAGTGCAAGAAATAATTTATTTTTTGATCAAGTTAGTTTCTATAGATATGTCAGATACTATTATTTTAGATATTATTAATTTTCAATAGTTATTTTGATTGAAAATGGACTGCGAAAAAAAAGTTCGTGAAAATATAATTAAAACTTTTCAAAAAAATCCGTCATGGACTTTTAAAAAAATAGCTAAAAATTTGAAAGTTGACCCTCGAACGGTTTCTAATGCCATCAGACGGTATAAGGAAAACCTGAGCATTGAAAGAAAAGGCAAAAGAAGTCTAGCGACTCTTTCGAAGAGCGCCTAACACTTCTTTAAGAAAAGCAGCTCGTACGGTGAAATGTTCTACGAATTTTGCACATAGAGTCAAAGCTTATGCTGGACTGAAGACATACAATGTCCAAAAGGTTACAGATCGCAATGCTATAAAGAACTTAGAAGCAAAAAAACGAGCGAAAAAATTGAAGTCTGATTTTATAAAAAAATACACCTGTTGTGTGATGGATGATGAAACATACGTACTGGCAGACTTTTCTCAACTTCCTGGTCAAGATTTTTATGTTGCTGATAAACGGGGCAATGTTCGGCAAGAGTTTCGCACAAAAAAACAAACAAAATTCCCTAAGAAGTTTCTCGTGTGGCAAGCTATTTGCAGTTGTGCCAAAAGAAGTAAAGTATTTGTGGCATCTGGCACAATAAACACAGAAATTTATATAAAGGAGTGCCTACAAAAACGGTTGTTACCCTTTTTAAGAGAGCACAGAGTGACTACATTTTTTTGGCCCGATTTGACATCATGCCATTATGGAAAAAAGGCACTTGAGTGGTACTCAAAGAATAATGTCATTTTTGTACCACGAGAGGCAAATCCACCTAACTGTCCAGAACTTCGGCCTGTGGAAAGGTATTGGGCTCTGGTAAAAAAGGAATTGAAGAACACAGGAAAGGTTTCCAAGAACATGTCCGATTTTAAGCGCAGGTGGAACACATGCTCCAAAAAGGTATCAGAAGCAACTGTAAAATCTTTAATGGGAGGGTTTCCGAAAAAAGTCGATAATTTTGCAAAACCCGAGTACTAAGTAAACATTTTAATGCTAAATGATTTTGTGTAATATGTCATTATATTTGCGTATTTTGTAGAGTTTTTATATTAAAAGGTTTGATTTTGATTTAAGAAAATCCAACTACAAATTTTATTTAGAGCACTCTTTACTGCTTATACTAACAAAAACAATTTAGCGCTCATTCAAAATCTTCTATCGAAACGCACTAAATGAGACAAAAATCACTAAAACTCTCGTAAATCTTAAGATTTTCGAGATAATCGGTCCACATTTGACCTTAGCTCTGATATAATTCGCAGTGACGAAAAAAGCTTAAATATGTATGTCAATCTTGCGAAAATGTTTGTATGATGACAAAATTTAGCAAATATTTGTCTTTTTATAGACAAAAACTGATATGTGACCTCAGTGGTGAAGGGTATCATATGGTCGGTCTTGACCGACAATAGCACTTTCTTAGTTGTTTAAAGTAACATTTGCATATTAAAGCTCAAAATATCAATGCAAGAATGATTCAATGATTAAAATTAAACACATGCTCGTATATTAGCAGAGACCGAATATTGTTTTATTTTTTTAATCAATCAAGTATAAATATCATTGCCGATGAAAATTTATTTTCATTTCGATCGATGAATAAAAAAGAGGGATTTATATTTGAAATATAAATATCCCTCATGATGAATATTTTAAATATCTTTAACGATAAATATCCGAACAGAAAAATATTTTATTGATTGTTTTATTTTTGAACTTCTGTTTTGACTTTGAAAAAATAAAATATTTTTGAAATTTTAAAATTTTAAACAATGAATGTATGAATATGTTTCCAATTAATTGGAATGTTTAAGGACATCGAAGTTAAACCTGATAATCCTAATGGAACTAATGGTGGTTTCTTCGATTCGCAAAACCATTTCAACGTAAAATTTGCAACAATAATAGAATTTATTGTTATTTAAACGTTCTAAAGACTTTTTATACCAGGACAAATCTTCTTCTTTTGTCATCCTTGACTCCCAGTAGAGCATAGGGCATGGGAGGATGCAACAGTTGCCTAGCGTCTTCAGTTACCAGGTAAGAACTGTATGCAATTCCCACTCTAACCTCCTCGTGGTACATCTTGGAAACCTGAACAAAATAGTTTTAGATGCGGTAAACAACCCGTGTAGGATTCTAGGTCAGGGCTAATATAAGAGGGAGTTATCTTAGAGCCATTCCAGCCTATTTGGTCTAAGGGTCTAAGATAATTGTACTTGGTGAAGTACGAAAATGCAGGGTCTGTTCAAAATATTAGTTGCTGCTGCAAACGAGCGTCTGTCTCCGATCGAGCGGATCGCTATACAAACGAGTCTTGTTTCTTTGGACTCATCACCAATCGACTTAAGTTTTAAGCATGGATAGAAACAACATTACAGAATATACTACTCCAAGGGGTAATCATCAAGGATTTTAGAATTGCCTGATCTATGCATTAACATAAACTTTATGATGAATGAAACCAGGAAAATTTTTCCTGGAAATAACAGAAATAAAATTTGAATATTTTCTATCAAAATTTTTTTTCATCGGATGAAAAAAGATGAAAATTATTTTGAACTGATAAATATCCCAAACGATTTTTTTATTTTTTATTTTCATCGGATTGAAAAACGATACAAAATTTTTCGAACAATTAAAAATCATTAGGGATTTTTATTATTTTTTAAACTTCAATGATTGTTTTTGTATGGATTCAAATATGAAAATATTGTTTTAAAAGTATTAATATTCGGTCTCTGTATATTAGCTCTCTTATTTAATTTGATTGAACAATTTAATAATGAAATAGAAAATTTTTTGAATTATTTGAGTTAGAACAATTAGAATATTTGTTTTATAGAATTTTTTTTTTTTTTTTTTTTGAAACCAGTAAAACTTGCAAATTAATTAAAATACGTAATCGGTGCAAAAAAATGTCAATTGTCTGGGTTTTAAATTTTACTGAAATAAAAAATTGCATAAATTGCAATTTTTTGTTTGAATGAAATAAAATGCCCCTCTTCTCTTTTAAATTTACTGATAAAAGACTGAAATTGAAATCTCTGGCTGAAATTATTTTTCAACTTAATTTCCGGCTGTTTGAGATGTAAGGAATTGTATTTTTCGCCAACTCAAACTCAGCATATTGTAATTGTCATCAGCTTTTGTTAATTATTAAACATAATTTCACATAAAAATATTCTTAAAAATGTATACACATCAATAGGATCCATGTAATAATATACTTTAAAATAAACAAAAATTAAAACTTCTACAGAAAATCATAACGAAAGTGAAGTCTTATAATTTAATTTGTTCTTTAACCAAACATAAAAAATAAGTAGGAAAGTGTTATAGTCGGACAAGCCCGACTATCAATAAATAAAAACTGTCAATAACTGTCAATAAATAAAAAGATTTTTGTTAAACTCTTAGAGACATAACAGGATCAATTTCTAGAGATTTAATATAATATAATAATATATAATAGGTCCGAATGCAGACCGAATGTCACGATTGATGATTAGATTTACCTAGACAAAGTTTTAGAAATACAATTTCAATTATCTTTAGATTTATAAGAATAATAAGAAAAAATTTGTGACTATAAAGGGCCAAAATCGATATTTTGGGAAGGCCGACAATCATATGGGAGGTAACAGAAATAATGATCTAATTTGGTTCCAATTATGGATCTTTCTAAATTCCATAAAATATCTTTCAAAAAGTCATTCTGAGTCAATCAATAGACTACACCATTTTCAATTGTAAATGAGAAAATTCCAATTTAAAATGAGAATTTACATTTGAAAATGAGAAAATTCCAATTGAAATTGAGAATTTTCATTTGAAAATGAGAAAATTCGAATTGAAATTGAGAATTTCCATTTGGAAATGAGAAAATTCCAATTGACATTGAGAATTTTCATTTGAATTTGAGAAAATTACAATTGAAATTGAGAAATTTCCATTTGTAATTGAGAAATTTTCATTTGAAATTGAGAATTTTTTATTTGTAATTAAGAAAATTTCAAATAGAAATGAGAAATTTTCATTTGTAATTGAGAAATTTTCATTTGAAAATGAGTTTTTCATTTGAAATTGAGAAATGTGTAATTGAAAATGAGAAATTTCTATTTGTAATTGAGACATTTTTATTTTAAATTGTGTTTTCCATTTGAAAATGAGAATTTTTGATTTGTAATTGAGAATTTTTTATTTGAAATTGAGAAATTTATAATTGTAAATGAGAAATTTCTATTTGTAATTGAGAAATTTTCATTTGAAATTTCGAAAAACCCAATGAAAATTTCTCAATTACAAATGGAAATTTCTCATTTTCAATTATACATTTCTCAATTTCAAATGGAATTTTCTCAATTACAAATGAAAATTTCTCATTTTCAAATGGAAAACTCAATTTCAAATAAAAATTTCGTAATTACAAATGGAAATTTCTCATTTTCAATTAAACATTTCTCATTTTGAAATGGAAAACTCAATTTGAAATGAAAATTTCTCAATTACAAATGAAAATTTCTCATTTTCAATTATACATTCCTTAATTACAAATGAAAAATTCTCATTTACAAATGGAAAATTCCCATTTTCAATTTAAAATTTCTCATTTTCAAATGAAATTTCTCAATTTCAATTGGAATTTTCTCAAATTCAAATGAAAATTCTCAATTTCAATTGAAACTTTCTCATTTTCAAATGTAAATTCTCAATTTCAAATGGAAATTTCTCAATTCAATGTGGAAATTTCTCATTTACAATTAAAAATGGTGTAGTGTCAGACTAAATTTGTGTGCATTACAAATATCAGTACAAAAATAATACACCCTTTTCCCCCTATGGTATTGAAGGGTATAACAATTATTATGAATATTTAAAAGCAAAAATGTAATAAAAACTTAAATTATTTAGTTTAAGCGTCTAGTGTAAATAAGTAGCATAACTAATGAAAATGTTTACACATATTTTACTTTGACTTACTCTTTTCACACTTTTGACTCATTGTTTTTTCTTTACAAACATTTACTATTCGCGGTCTAATGAAATGACATTTGTATCTAGAGGTCGAACATTTGTTCACATGCTATTCATAAGTTTAAAATCACATTTGTTTCATATAGTATTCATACCCTTATTAGAAAATGACAAATCTGTTAACGTTAATATAGATTAAAAAACTATAACGACAAATTTAACTTGACTTAAAACTAGAACTGAACTCGACAAATTTGACGCAACTAGAACTGAAATAGAACTGAACTAGAACTGTACTAGAACTGAACTAGAACTGGACTAGAACTGAACTAGAACTGAACTAGAACTGAACTAGAACTGAACTAGAACTGAACTAGAACTGAACTAGAACTGAACTAGAACTGAACTAGAACTGAACTAGAACTGAACTAGAACTGAACTAGAACTGAACTAGAACTGAACTAGAACTGAACTAGAACTGAACTAGAACTGAACTAGAACTGAACTAGAACTGAACTAGAACTGAACTAGAACTGAACTAGAACTGAACTAGAACTGAACTAGAACTGAACGAGAACTGAACTAGAACTGAACTAGAACTGAACTAGAACTGAACTAGAACTGAACTAGAACTGAACTAGAACTGATCTAGAACTGAACTAGAACTGAACTAGAACTGAACTAGAACTGAACTAGAACTGAACTAGAACTGAACTAGAACTGAACTAGAACTGAACTAGAACTGAACTAGAACTGAACTAGAACTGAACTAGAACTGAACTAGAACTGAACTAGAACTGAACTAGAACTGAACTAGAACTGAACTAGAACTGAACTAGAACTGAACTAGAACTGAACTAGAACTGAACTAGAACTGAACTAGAACTGAACTAGAACTGAACTAGAACTGAACTAGAACTGAACTAGAACTGAACTAGAACTGAACTAGAACTGAACTAGAACTGAACTAGAACTGAACTAGAACTGAACTAGAACTGAACTAGAACTGAACTAGAACTGAACTAGAACTGAACTAGAACTGAACTAGAACTGAACTAGAACTGAACTAGAACTGAACCAGAACTGAACTAGAACTGAACTAGAACTGAACTAGAACTGAACTAGAACTGAACTAGAACTGAACTAGAACTGAACTAGAACTGAACTAGAACTGAACTAGAACTGAACTAGAACTGAACTAGAACTGAACTAGAACTGAACTAGAACTGAACTAGAACTGAACTAGAACTGAACTAGAACTGAACTAGAACTGAACTAGAACTGAACTAGAACTGAACTAGAACTGAACTAGAACTGAACTAGAACTGAACTAGAACTGAACTAGAACTGAACTAGAACTGAACGAGAACTGAACTAGAACTGAACTAGAACTGAACTAGAACTGAACTAGAACTGAACTAGAACTGAACTAGAACTGAACTAGAACTGAACTAGAACTGAACTAGAACTGAACTAGAACTGAACTAGAACTGAACTAGAACTGAACTAGAACTGAACTAGAACTGAACTAGAACTGAACTAGAACTGAACTAGAACTGAACTAGAACTGAACTAGAACTGAACTAGAACTGAACTAGAACTGAACTAGAACTGAACTAGAACTGAACTAGAACTGAACTAGAACTGAACTAGAACTGAACTAGAACTGAACTAGAACTGAACTAGAACTGAACTAGAACTGAACTAGAACTGAACTAGAACTGAACTAGAACTGAACTAGAACTGAACTAGAACTGAACTAGAACTGAACTAGAACTGAACTAGAACTGAACTAGAACTGAACTAGAACTGAACTAGAACTGAACTAGAACTGAACTAGAACTGAACTAGAAC
The DNA here is from genome assembly GCA_933228675.1 of Stomorhina lunata. Taxonomy (NCBI): domain Eukaryota; kingdom Metazoa; phylum Arthropoda; class Insecta; order Diptera; family Rhiniidae; genus Stomorhina; species Stomorhina lunata. The sequence goes on along the minus strand of OW121741.1, from coordinate 43,679,823 downwards.
TGAACTAGAACTGAACTAGAACTGAACTAGAACTGAACTAGAACTGAACTAGAACTGAACTAGAACTGAACTAGAACTGAACTAGAACTGAACTAGAACTGAACTAGAACTGAACTAGAACTGAACTAGAACTGAACTAGAACTGAACTAGAACTGAACTAGAACTGAACTAGAACTGAACTAGAACTGAACTAGAACTGAACTAGAACTGAACTAGAACTGAACTAGAACTGAACTAGAACTGAACTAGAACTGAACTAGAACTGAACTAGAACTGAACTAGAACTGAACTAGAACTGAACTAGAACTGAACTAGAACTGAACTAGAACTGAACTAGAACTGAACTAGAACTGAACTAGAACTGAACTAGAACTGAACTAGAACTGAACTAGAACTGAACTAGAACTGAACTAGAACTGAACTAGAACTGAACTAGAACTGAACTAGAACTGAACTAGAACTGAACTAGAACTGAACTAGAACTGAACTAGAACTGAACTAGAACTGAACTAGAACTGAACTAGAACTGAACTAGAACTGAACTAGAACTGAACTAGAACTGAACCAGAACTGAACTAGAACTGAACTAGAACTGAACTAGAACTGAACTAGAACTGAACTAGAACTGAACTAGAACTGAACTAGAACTGAACTAGAACTGAACTAGAACTGAACTAGAACTGAACTAGAACTGAACTAGAACTGAACTAGAACTGAACTAGAACTGAACTAGAACTGAACTAGAACTGAACTAGAACTGAACTAGAACTGAACTAGAACTGAACTAGAACTGAACTAGAACTGAACTAGAACTGAACTAGAACTGAACTAGAACTGAACTAGAACTGAACTAGAACTGAACTAGAACTGAACGAGAACTGAACTAGAACTGAACTAGAACTGAACTAGAACTGAACTAGAACTGAACTAGAACTGAACTAGAACTGAACTAGAACTGAACTAGAACTGAACTAGAACTGAACTAGAACTGAACTAGAACTGAACTAGAACTGAACTAGAACTGAACTAGAACTGAACTAGAACTGAACTAGAACTGAACTAGAACTGAACTAGAACTGAACTAGAACTGAACTAGAACTGAACTAGAACTGAACTAGAACTGAACTAGAACTGAACTAGAACTGAACTAGAACTGAACTAGAACTGAACTAGAACTGAACTAGAACTGAACTAGAACTGAACTAGAACTGAACTAGAACTGAACTAGAACTGAACTAGAACTGAACTAGAACTGAACTAGAACTGAACTAGAACTGAACTAGAACTGAACTAGAACTGAACTAGAACTGAACTAGAACTGAACTAGAACTGAACTAGAACTGAACTAGAACTGAACTAGAACTGAACTAGAACTGAACTAGAACTGAACTAGAACTGAACTAGAACTGAACTAGAACTGAACTAGAACTGAACTAGAACTGAACTAGAACTGAACTAGAACTGAACTAGAACTGAACTAGAACTGAACTAGAACTGAACTAGAACTGAACTAGAACTGAACTAGAACTGAACTAGAACTGAACTAGAACTGAACTAGAACTGAACTAGAACTGAACTAGAACTGAACTAGAACTGAACTAGAACTGAACTAGAACTGAACTAGAACTGAACTAGAACTGAACTAGAACTGAACTAGAACTGAACTAGAACTGAACTAGAACTGAACTAGAACTGAACTAGAACTGAACTAGAACTGAACTAGAACTGAACTAGAACTGAACTAGAACTGAACTAGAACTGAACTAGAACTGAACTAGAACTGAACTAGAACTGAACTAGAATTGAACCTGAAAAGTATAGTTTGTAACGTTTCTCTAAAAATTGGATAAATATAAAAGTTTCAAAGTATTTTTTGATGCCAAATTAGAACGAGTGGTTGTTGTTCCAAGAATGCTTTCGAGAACTTTTTCGTAGGACAATCCATCAAATGTTTAAACTACATATTAATTTAATAGAATGAAAATTTTTAAAAGTTTAAGTTAAGCAAATAAAATATTTTTTTCTATAATAATCAAGGTGTTAATTGCAATTTTAAGTAAATCGCGTGTGTTTTTAGCACAAACGTATCATTTTTACCTCATATCCCTTTCCCTGTACACCTTTTACTGTAAGTACAGTCATTGCTCAGTGTGAAATCATATATCTGCGTTAAAAAATATTTCTACAATTATAAGAAAATATAAATTTATTTTAGTATTTCTTCATTGTTTATACGAGTACTTATGTATTTTACACTTTTTGCAACTTTGAAAAATGTTAACCCCTTGGTAACCATGAGTTTTTGAGGTGAAATTTTAATAAATGTACACAATTTTTAGAAATATTTTTACAATGATAAGAAAATTTAAATTTTCTTTAGTATTTTTTCATTGTTTGTAAAAATGTGAAGCTTTGAAAAATCTTAGCTCCTGCCGAGCTTGAGCTTTTGAGATGAAATTTAATTAAGTTATACAATTTTTAAACAAAATTTTTTTTTTTTTCATCAATGACTGTTAAAGTTTTACCTGGCTTGACACCGAAGTCCGGAGTGAGGTCTTTAAAGGGTTAAACAGTTGCTATTTTTGTTTTCAGCAATGATAATTTATCTATAATAAAGTTTTGATTTACGAATCTTTGTAAAGTATTAAAAGATTTATCACATTTTTCTAAGATGTTTATTTATTTATCGGTCTTTATCTATTATTATAGATACATTTTGTTGAAAATATTAGCAAAATGAGTCACCTGAAAACTGTCTTGATTTTAAACAAATATTATTAAGAACATGCTAGAAGGTTATTATTGTCGTCATTCCACTGTTGCCCTTACAAACAGCTAATAACTGCAGGTTAAATTGGTTAATAGACCTTTTAAATTCTATTGTTTTCCATCGGGTAAAAGGCGATTAAATAAAATTAAATAGAAAATTTTTTGTTTTTTTTTTTTAATAAAAAATTATAAAAACGCCATTTGGACTAAAATTAGGATAAGCAAGATCTAAATAAAGTTCTAAAAATTTGATTCGAAAATAAAATTTTTGAAATTTGAATATTGAATAAAACATTAGACCAATTCACAATCCTTTGCAAATAGTCTAGTATCGTAGCATTGGCAAATCCACATAGCAAATAAAAAAATGCTATTAAAATTCAAATGAAATTGAGAAATTCCGGTTGATATTGAGAAATTTCCAATTGAAATTGAGAACTTTCTGTTGTAATTAAGAAAATTCCAAATAAAATTTAGAAATTTTCGTGGAAATTAAGAAAATTCCAAATCAAATTGCGAATTTCTGGTTAAAATTTAGAAAATTCCAAATATTAAATAAAGCATTAGGCCAGTTCACAATTCTTTGCAAATAGTCTAGTACCGCAGTATTGGCAAATCGACAAATTAAAATGAAAAAATTCCTATTAAAATTCAAATGAAATTGAGAAATTCCGGTTGATATCGAGAAATTTCCAATTGAAATTCAGAACTTTCGGTTGTAATTAAGAAAATTCCAAATAAAATTGAGAAGTTCCGGTGGAAATTAAGAAAATTCCAAATGAAATTGCGAATTTCTGGTTAAAATTGAGAAAATTCCAAATGAAATTGCGAATTTCTGGTTAAAATTGAGAAAATTTCAAATTAAATTGAGAATTTCCATTTAATATTGAGAAAATTTCAAATAAAATTGGGAACTTTCAGTTAAAATTGAGAAAATTCCACATGAATTTGAGAAATTGCAGTTAAAATTGAGAAAATTCCAAATGAAACTGAGAAATTTTAGTTTTAGTTTGCACCATGAAAAAATGTTTGTGTGTTTCTGTTCAGATGATGATCTTCGCTTTATGTTGATATTTGTTGGACACAATAATAATTCGTATTTAATTTATCCCTCAAATAATATAAAATGTGTTGTTTTCGTTATGTCTAGAATTAGGGATAATCCTCCTGATGAGATGGCCTAACCAACCATTGAAACGCGTCGAGGAAAGGTTTTCCCATCAACATTTTTTGGTTTTATCAAAAAACTTAGGTTAGGTTTTAAAGATAGTGCCAAAGCGACACCTTTAAACGGAGACTCTTGGGGTCCATTGTGATCCTTCAATAATAGATAGAGATAAAGATTGAGAAAAGAAATGTACAGATGAGGAAGAAGAGTACCCTATCTTAGCCAACTGAGTCCAGTGATAAACCCTTCAATATCATGCAGCTTGCACCGTTGCAGATCCTGAAGTTCAACAAGGAATGTACTGCCTAAATGTTCGAGTCTTTGATTTTGGAGCCTTGGACAGTGACATAAAATGTGTTCTACCGATTCAGACAAATCCTCTTCTAGACATAGTCTGCAGAGGTCCGAAATGCCATCCCACCTGTTTAGCATAGAATTTAAGACACATATACATCTTCTTAGGCTTGTCCTATTCAGACCTAGCAGAGTTTTGGTTCTACTAATGTCCGGTTTAGGCCATAGTGCCCTAGATGTCTGTTTAGTTGGTCTGTTTAGTTTGGTCTGAAAATTAGCCATAAATCGACCAACACCGCTTGCAGATTGTCGAAATTTATTTTATCAAAATTCATTTTTTATTATCATAAATTTTGTTTAGAGAAAATGCTCATTTCAGTGGTCAAAATTAGACCCAGTCTATAAACCATTTGAGGCGAAGCTCGCTCTTAACATTTATATCAAACAATCTTTAAGCATCGGTTTATATATATTGTTTTATTGGCTAAAAAATTTCATATTTTTTTCTAAATTGTATGTGTTATTCTTTAAATCAAATCAGAAAGCTCTCAAAAGATATTTTTGACAGTCCTGAATGGATAAGCGAGAGCATAGATGAAACGACATTTTTGATGTCAAAATATGAGTCAAATAAGAGTCTTTTTAACTCCACTAAATACACGATTAAAATGATCATTTATAATATCACTTTTGAGTCAAAAGTTAATGTTTTGTGCAAGAAAACGGTAGCCTTCATATGACTCTTCAGAAAGTGTCTTTTATGACTCGTTTTTCTGAACTATTATGATTAGATTATGACTGCACACATTTTGCTAAGTTTGTTTTTTTATTTTTTTTTTTTTAAGAAGTAACTCTCAGGCAAACGCTGCCTATAACAATTATATATAGAGTATATACGGATTGGAATACCTTCTTTGGAAAGGGGTAGTAGAGAGGTGAAAGGTGATGAAAAGGATAGACAAAGCTTTATATTACTCAACATTGTAATTGCACGTCATATGTATTTTTAGAACAATGAACTTGCGTTAATAAACACAGAAATTGATGTTGCCGAAACCGAGGATTGAACCCAGGATGAATATGACATATCCACAATGAGTCATGACTCTTTTTATGCCTTTTTGATTACCAAACTGATTGAAACAGAATAAAAACAGTCATATAAGGATCATTTGCGTGATTATATTATGACTACGCACATTTTGCAAGATTTGTTTGTGCTGTTTTTAACTAGTCGATTTCTAAGCGTTTCTTGAAGTCTTTTTGTAAACTTTTTTAGATTACCAAGCTGATTAATCAGTTTTTGATCACCTAAAGGAATCCTAAAAGACTCATTTTGTTGATATAATCATCAGCAATCTCCCAATTGTTAGCTGGGAAATCTCGAAGTAATTTTTGAAACTCTACAAATTGTAATAAATTATTTCAAAGAAAAAAACTTTTAGAGTTACAATTTGGTTTGTAAATGTCCATAACACTTCGTTTGGCTGGCTTTTTTTCTTTTTTCATAATTTAATTAATTCACACAGATTCCAGTCAAGTGGAAGAGTTCAACCTCAAAGACTAGATCAAGGAGCGCAAACGATGTAATTTACAAAGATTTACATTTTGTGTTTATTGTCTCAAATTACATTTACACGAGTATTGTAGTTTTTCATTTATTTTAATTGAAATGGAATTTCTCATAACCGACGAAATCTTATATAAATTAAGTCAATTGTCATTTCAATTCATTTTCATAGAACAATTGTTTGCAATCACATTTTCATTTCGCATGATTCTATGTATTAATTTACGACATTTTAATAGTAGTATTAAATAATCATTTCACCTGTAGTCTAAAAATACTTACGATACTTGATATGTAATCGAAAAACATTGAATTTGATGGGGAGACGACACATAACATAAGTATATGATTCATATATTTTGTTAAAAATAAAATATTTCTACTTAAATGAAAAACAAATAAATACATAAAAGTTAAAAGTTAAATCAACGTCATGGAAAGTAATTGTATTAAATATTATATCAACACTACTTTTTTTTTACTTTAACACGATTTCTATTTTGTCATCGTTTTTACGGTTAATAGTTTTCGAATATAAAGTGAATATCAATTAACCTCTATTGTAGGATTTTTATATCATTCATACTCTCATATTTATATCAATTAACTTTTTGAATCTTATAAATATTTTTCCAAAGTAATTTCATTTTAACATGAGAGGAATGAACTGTAGAAGTAACGAAATTTCTTAACTTTTGACTGGTAAAAACGAGGGTTGACTTTTTTAAAACCTGTAAATTTTAAATGGTACACAACCATTTATTAGCCTTCAGAAAAATAAGAAAAACCTACCGCCAATGCGAGACTTTCCACTATGACAACGAAAGTTTGCACGCAGTTTAGTTAAGATAAGAGATTTTTAGAGCATTAACAAGAAAGAAAGTGCTATAGTCGGTCAAGCCCGACCATACGCTATCCTTTACCACTAAGGTCAAAGGTGTTCTTTTTTGTGTTAAAACAATATTATAAAATATTTGCTAAATTTTGTCATCACACAAACATTTTCTCAAGACTTATACATATATTTAAGCTATTCACGTCAATTGGACTTATATGAGAGCTAGGGTCAAATGTGGACCAATTAGCAATTTGATTACAATTTTTACAAGAATTATGTATGCAAAAAATAAACTTAAAATTGTCATTATCTTCAGATTTATGAGCTTTTTGTCTCATTTGGTGCGTTTTGACAGAAGAGTTTGTATGGGAGCTATGGTCAAATGTGGACCGATTTCAAAGAAATTTGTTACAGTGATTTTGGTTTAAATATATATATATATATATATATATATATATATATACATATATATATATATATATATATATACAGGGTGGCCCAAAAGTCGCGAACGGAATTGAAAAATTAATAACTTCTCTAATTTAATTATTATTATTATTTTTCTTTTAAGGACTTGTAAAATCAATCTTAATTATGAAAGGTTACCACGTTATCCAGCGAACCAAAATCATAGAACTTTATTTTGAACATCATCAACGATCAATAATTCAAACTCAACGAGCCTATCGTCGTCATTTTAATGTGCGGAATTCACCATCCGAAACAATGATTCGACGCTTAGTGACACGTTTTCAGGAACAAGGCTCAGTGAGGAATCTTCCACGAAGCGGAAGACCACATTCTGTTATTAGTAAAGCAAATATTCAACGCCTTCTGGAGAGTGTTGAGGAGAATCCTGAAACATCAACTCGAAGGCGCTCTACTGAGCTCGGCGGTTTTTACGCAAAATATTAAAGGGAATTTTACATCTTTTCACATACAAGGTGCAGTTAGTGCAAGAACTAAAGCCATGAGATTCCCAAGAACGATTAATTTATGCAGTTTGCTTTCCCCACTTCGGCCTTTTTGGGCCACCCTGTATATAGAATGGCTATCTCGAAAACGTTAGAACGATTTTGAAAATCGTTAGAGCGATTTTGATGAATTTTTTTAATTTTGCCTTTAAGAGGGTAAAAACCTCCTTAAGTAATAGGCATAGAAATACAATTTAGATTACGTTTTGAACAGCTGGTAAAATAAGCGAACAAGTGTTTGGTACTTTTTTGAAACTATGCCAGTTAGGGGGTAAAAAAGGGTGAAAATAGTTTTTTAACCCACTCTTATCTTTTGAAGCAATGAATACAAAAAGAAACTTTGTACTACAATCAATAGATGTAAAAAAATATTGAACACGAATTTGGTACTTTTTTGATTTTGGGGGTAAAATGGATAAAAAATGGAATGTTATCCCTTTTAATTTATAACTTAACATCTTATAAAGTTATATGAATAGAAACAAAATGTTAACAGAGTTTTAATAAAATGTACGGAATTCAATTGGTACCAAAGAAGTACCAAATATGCATATGGAGCTTTTTTGAAATTAGAGAATAAAAGCGAGAAAATTGGTAACATTATAACTTTTAAAGTAATATTTATGGAAACAAAATTAAATTTGCTTTTTGATTAGGCCGAGCAAAACCAATAATGTGTGAAAAATATTTTTGGTACTTTTTTTACTTTTAAACAAATGAACTTGGAAACAAAAAGTGTATCGCAAGTACATAAATTATAAAATAAAATAACATAAGGCATAAATATTGGTATTTGGGGTTAAAATATCAATTTCGGCTAGTGTATACCATAAATAATGGACAGATTTTGACGAATTTCAATAGCCATGGTCACATTACCAAAATAAATGAACTGTGCCGAATTTCATCAAATTATCTTTAGAATTGCGACCTGTAGTTTGATTACAAGGTTTACATGGGAGTCCAGCCAGCCAGAAGGACGGACATCGCTAAATCGACTCAGAAAGTGATTCTAAGCCTATTGGTATACTAAAAGGTGGGTCTAATTTTATAATACAAATATTTTTATGGGTTACATACATCAGCACAAACTTAAAATACCCTTTCCACCTATGGTGGTGAAGTGCTTGGGAGGCTCACATGTATCTTAAAGTTTATTAGCCTTCATTAAGAATATTGTTACGTTTTTCCATTAAAAATGTGTAAGGAATTCTTTTTGGAAATAACCGAAAACAAAATTAAAATACTTTATGTCGTTTTTACAAAGTTATATTTTTATTAACTTTAGAGTTAATCACTTAAACACACTTTACAAAATAGCTTAACAAATATTCTAAGTCTCACTGTTCTTTTATACGCGTCTCAATTAAAACTCTGCCACGATATCATTAGAGAAGAGAGTTTCTATCATTTTCTGCAGATGTAAACAAAGCTGCTGTCGTCGATTACACTAACAATGCGGCTTACGAATGTTCATACGTTGCACAAATGGATTATCTGAAGTTAACAGCAATAGAGAGAGAGTGTGGATAAAGAGAAAAATGTTGCTCTACTCTTACAGCAAATATTAAGAAAGCTTATAGACACAAACAGAACAACTACACCAACAGAAACATTCTAGGGGAAGAATTATAAGTAGTGAACTCTGCACAAGGAGGCGGATAACTTAAAAATTCGTGACAATATTTTAAGAATCAAAAAAGCCATTTTTAATGATAAATATAATATGGGTCGATTCCTACAAAATTGGGTACACTGATATAGGTTACAATAACGAATATTTATGCTGAATATTATTAAAATACAACTAAATTTGTGACTGTAAATGTCCAAAATTCCATTCCGGGAAGGCATTCCTATGGGAGGTACCCGAAAAAGTGTTCTGATTTTGCTCAAAAACGATAAGGATCGTCCTTGGAATATGAGTCTGTGCAAAATTTTATCAAAATATCTTTTAGTTACGACCTGTACTTTGATAACAAGCTTACATGGATAACCTACCAGCCAGCCTGCCGAACTGAACTGAACTGGAGTGATTCTAAGTGATTCGATCGGTATTCTAAAAGGTGGGTCTCAAACCAATATTTCTATACGTTAAAAAACATCAGCACAAACCCAGTATACCCTCTCCACCTATGGTGGTGAAGGGTATAATTAACGAAGGAATAAAAATCTGGTATTTTAACTAAGAAGACTGGTAAATTGTAAGTAATATAAGGTTTCTTTTAATTTCGGTGTGTTTGATCGAATATGAATAGTCTACTATATCAATTCTGAAGCTAGATCCAAACTCGTTACAAAATATCATAAAATCAAATAAAATAGTAATTCTTGAATTCTTCTAGGGAAGCGGTAATATCCTCCAAGAACTTATTGTTTTAAAGAAGTTTTAATAACTTCCCGGAGTCGTAAAAGTTTTACAGAACTATAAAACTGTTCTTATCTGAAATCTTTTTAAATATGAGAAATTCTTCACTTCATTTCCAAATACCTCCTTGCGGCAAAACAATTACTTTTTATATTATTTATTATTTTTCCTCTTAATTATGTCATTTGTCAAAAAATATTAGAAAACTCATAAACATTAAATAGAAAATTAAGATTATTAACAAATATTTGTAAAAACAAATTTAGTGCAAAAACAAATTAACAAAGATAAGAAAAATATGAAAAAGAACCTTTGTATTATTGGTAAGCCTATCTCAATAAATATTCGTCAATAATAAGGGAACAGGTGTTCAAAAGTAAAATTGGTCATACATATTTGGGAATGACAATGAAACGCTTTCCAAAAATTAGCTATCAGATATGTTTAATTATAAAGTTGTCATTTATCATAAATACAAATGAATAATTTTGTTATCGCAAATGAAACTAAGAAGTTTACTGATAAAAAAAAAAACTGTAGCAATTATTTGTAGTTGATATTACTCAAGTAGATTAGTTATAAATCTTGGGTTTTCCTTTTATGCGGATTAAGACTAATTAATATAAGCATGTAAAGAGAAACAATTTCCAAACAACAAAATTTTTATTTTGAAACCTGATGTACCAGCGTTCTCAAAAGATTTAAATTTTCACATAAGAAATCTGATGATAATTTTTAATTCTCCATTATTTACAGTTCAGAGTATACCCCAGTCAGCATTTATATTATTTTTCGATCATATTTAACTCTTCTTCGACTGCCACGAACGAAAAAAAATTGCCGTGTTATTGCTATAAGCCTTACAGCGGGTGGAGAATGCTATAGTTATTAATAATTACATAAATTTAAGATGCCGAGACCGGAGATCGAACCCAGGCATATCATTTTTTGATCTTCCGAACTAAAAATGACTCATTTTGGTTATTATTCAAAAACAAGTAAGAGTGTTATATTCGGCTGTGCCAAATCTTATATACACACCATCAAGTTGTATTAAATTTAGAAATATCTCTCATATATCAACGAGGATGCAGCTAATGTGGACCAAATTCGAAAAAAGTTGTTACGCTAGTTGGTGTTGTTAGTAACATATTTGGACTGAATTCGGTTGCAGGAGCTTTATAGTTCAACATTTAAAAGTATGTAAGTGGTTTCCCTAGTATTTACTTTGAACAAAATTCGGTATCGTAACCTGGGGCCAAATTACCGCATTCGATATCGATCGAAAACTCAGACTTTTAAGCAAATATTGTGAAGCATACTTTAGGGATGTTCAAAGTTTCTTCGATGCAAAAATTTTATTGAAATTTGGTATCCATTTTGATTCGTTTTTAAAAACATATAGTTCAATTAAAACTATTTTACTATTGGTCATCGTTTGGCAAATAACTACAAAAAAAATATAGTAAACTGTGCGTCGTTTAAATAACTTTGATTATCCTTAAATTATGCTATACAAATGTTTTCAAAATATCTAAGATTTCGATCGATATCGTATGCCGTAATTAGGGCCCTGGTATGGTTTTACATTAATAAGTTGTTAAATGCTTTTCGTTTAGCTTAATATTTAGTTAGGATAAACATGCTGATAGTAATAAGACAGGTCCATATATTTTCTTAGGAGTTCCTAAAACTCTAGTATATAAAGTCTGGACATTGGTGCAATGTTAATATATTGCTTGTGCCTCCGAATCTTTTTGATTGTAGATATAAAAAGGGGATGTTATATATATAAGAATTATAGCCAAATCTTGACCGATTGTAACAAAATTTTACACACTGGCTTGTTTTTATATAGAGCCTATTCTTAAATTTAGTGGTCATAGCTGCCATAGTTTCTAATTTAGTAGTTTTTAACTGGCCTTTGCTACATTTTCTTGGTTTCCGGGAGTGTTTTTTATATGAAAGGCTATAGTAAAATATGGACCGATTCCTATAAAATTTGATATACTGACCAATAGTTGCATAAAATTTCTCTATTCTAAATTAAGTCGTCATAGCTATTACAATTGTATTCAATTTATCAGCATTAATGTGTTTCCCGGATCGGGGTTATATGCGAGCTCTAACTAAATGTGAACCGATTTCGTCCATTTCCAATACACAACTTTTTTAAAATATTGACAATACTTTTGTAAAATTTTGTTCCTCTAGCTCTTTTCGTTAAGGCGCTATCGCGCTTTTATCTGACGGACAGACGGACATAAACGCCATTGTCTTTTTTATTTTTGAGTTTCCTTAAGTTTTTTATATAGGAGCTATGGTCAAATGGTGGCCGATTTTGACAAACTTTTGCACACTGGTTGGCATTGACATAAGACTTCCTTGTGCTAAATTTAGTGGGCAAAGCTATTACAGTTTATCATTCATTGGCACTTAAGTGTATTTTAGGTGGAATTTAGGCTGTTTCCGTAAGTTTTTTGTATGGGAGCTATGGTTAAATGTGAACCGATTTGAATGAAATTTTATATGCTTTTATATGCCTAGTACTTATGTAAAACTTCTATATACCAAATTTTATCATCATAGCTATTATAATTTGTCATTTATTAGGAAATAAGCAATTAGCCTAGACTAGGTTATAAGGGAGCTATGGTCAAATATGAACCGATTTTGTCCTATTTCGATACCAAAATTTTCCAAGAAATGAAAAATATGTATGCCAAATTGACAGTGACCTATATCCTTTCGTTAAGGTTTTATCCGGCCGACACCAGACAGTCAGACGGACATCGCTCAATAGTATTAGAATTTTATAAGGCTTCAGAATATATTTCAATTTTAGTTTTTGATCTAGTATTAAGGAAATTTCAAACAATCTCAATCTTCTAAATGCTGACTAAGTACCTACTTGAATATACATACATTTTCTTTATAAATCAGAGACCGAATATTAATACTTTTAAAACAATATTTTCATATTTTAATCCATACAAAAACAATCATTGAAGTTTAAAAAATAATAAAAATCCCTAATGATTTTTAATTGTTCGAAAAATTTTGTATCGTTTTTCAATCCGATGAAAATAAAAAATAAAAAAATCGTTTGGAATATTTATCAGTTCAAAATAATTTTCATCTTTTTTCATCCGATGAAAAAAAATTTTGATAGAAAATTTTCAAATTTTATTTCTGTTATTTCCAGGAAAAATTTTCCTGGTTTCATTCATCATAAAGTTTATGTTAATGCATAGATTAGGCAATTCTAAAATCCTTGATGATTACCCCTTGGAGTAGTATATGCTGTAATGTTGTTTCTATCCATGCTTAAAACATAAGTCGATGGGTGATGGGTCCAAAGAAACAAGACTCGTTTGTATAGCGATCCGCTCGATCCGAGACAGACGCTCGTTTGCAGACCCTGCATTTTCGTACTTTACCAAGTACAATTATCTTAGACCCTTAGACCAAATAGGCTGGAGTGGCTCTAAGATAACTCCCTCTTATATTAGCCCTGACCTAGAATCCTACACGTGTTGTTTACCGCATCTAAAACTATTTTGTTCAGGTTTCCAAGATGTACCACGAGGAGGTTAGACTGGGAATTGGATACTGTTCTTACCTGGTAACTGGAGACGCTAGGCAACTGTTGCATCCTCCCATGCCCTATGCTCTACTGGGAGTCAAGGATGACAGAAGAAGAAGATTTGTCCTGGTATAAAAAGTCTTTAGAACGTTTAAATAACAATAAATTCTATTATTGTTGCAAATTTTACGTTGAAATGGTTTTGCGAATCGAAGAAACCACCATTAGTTCCATTAGGATTATTAGGTTTAACTTCGATGTCCTAAAACATTCCAATTAATTGGAAACATATTCATACATTCATTGTTGAAAATTTTAAAATTTCAATAATATTTTATTTTTTCAAAGTCAAAACAGAAGTTCAAAAATAAAACAATCAATAAAATATTTTTCTGTTCGGATATTTATAGTTAAAGATATTTAAAATAATTATCATGAGGGATATTTATATTTCAAATATAAATCCCTCTTTTTTATTCATCGATCGAAATGAAAATAAATTTTCATCGGCAATGACATTTATACTTGATTGATTTAAAAAATAAAACAATATTCGGTCTCTGTTATAAATAGGTTTGTTCCCGTACTCTAACGAAACAACCCAAACTTACTCAAACGTGTTCCCGTACAAAATTTTTAATGCAAATTGTTGTTTTTTGTGTAATTTCTGACAACTTCGGACTGTTTTGGGTAGTTTCGTTAGAGTACGGGAACAAACATAATATTGGCAACAAAGTTCACTTTAAAAGTTCACAATTTATACAACAATTAATATTTTCTTTGTATGGAAGAAGGAAATCACCCTGCTCTAATTTTGTTTTCCATAAGCAAAATCGATATCAATGTCGGTTGTACTGGGTTCTATCCCTAATTCTTCTAGGAAAACAAATTTCCTTTGGAACAAATGGCAAAAAAACATTCGACGCACCAAAAATAATTTACTCGTAATGATTAATAAGTGAATGGTCACGTTTTGATGCCAACTTAGTAAAAACCACATAACTGATATTGTCGGCACAGCGACGACGATATGTTCTTGATGAATTATACGAATAATAATAACGCAGTAAGTAGTAATAGTAGACTGATTAAAAAAAAGTTGAATAATCATTAAAAAAAATAATATTCTTAAACAAAGAAATTAAATACTCTGTCATTTTATTAATAATTTTATTTAGTTTATTTTTAATCTATATTTATATTGTAGTAAAATTCGATAATGTTTACATGTAGCAACTGCAAAGTTAAATTGTAATTTAAACATTACATTGAAGATATTTATTAGGAATTGAAATTAATACTTTGTAAACAAATCAAATTACAAAGACATAACTATTTTAAGAAAAATATACAATATTTCACGGCCATTAATTATGAAATATTCAATAAATATTTGCAAAAATTTAGACGAAAATAAAAAATAACATAAAAAATAGTAAAATTTAAAATATGTAGTTCGTTATTGGTTTAGATTTATTTGAAAACATAAAAATCAACCCTCGTATAGACGGTATCAACTTTTTGCGTTGCATTTCAACACCATAATATTTTTGTATTCTTTAAAAACATTTTTAAAAAAAATTGCCATTTTTAAAAAGGCTGATCCATTGATTTTACCATTTGTTTGGAACGGTTTGTTCATTTTTGTTGAAAGTCAGATTAAGGAGCATTTTTGTGAATTTCGACCATTTAAATGACTTTTGCCAAAAGGTCTTGTCTAATACTAACCAATTTCAACAAAATTAAAAATATACGAGAATTTGTTGCCAATATCTGAATTCCGAGAAGTGAGAGAATATGGAGTAGGTACCGGAAATAATGTATCGATTTTTTGCCATTTCAATAGCAAGTCCAACTGCCAAGAAAAATGTATGTTCCTAATTTTATTAAGATAAAATAAAATTTGTGGCTTTGAGTAGTGTAAAAACATGTTCCAGGAAGAAAATTATTGAAAAGATTTTGTTTATTTATACTAATAATGGAATTTATTAAAAAAATAATATTCGCACTTGGTCCCTATCTATTACATTTATTTGATAATTTAATAGGCAATTTATTGATAAAAGCCAAAAAATGTTTGTGGTTAGGCCATCTTCTTCAGGAAGAGTATTCCAACTTTTAGACAGATTGAAAACCGGAATTGAAGGAAGATGAAACTGAACAATGTTTGCGTTTACTTTTGTTCAGTCGATAATCTGAGCTTTATTAGTTTCAATATTGTTTATTACATTAACAAATAAATGTAATAGATAGGAATCAAGTTATTAAAACATACTACAAAAATTGTGATTCTGCAGCAGCCACATATCGTGCTTTAAGAGGAGATTATGGTTTACATAATCGTCCAACTACTCAAGCAATTGGCCAAATTGTGAAAAAAAAAATTGAAGAGACTGGAGCGGTTACAAATATTGTAAGGCCTGTGCATCATCGTTTCGCTCGTTCCAATGAAAGTACCGCTGCTGTAAGTGAAGATGTTGCCGAAGACCCGAATGTGTCGATTCCTCGTCGTTCTCAGGAATTAGGACTGTCTTACTTCATTTTTTTGCCTGTTATTGAAGAATACGACTTGGAGAATATGTGGTTCCAACAGGACGGTCTCACATGCCACACAACTTGAGCTAATATGGCTTTATTACAAGAGAAATTTACTGGCCGCGTAATTTCTCGTCATGGCAATATCAACTGGACACCAAGACCATGCGATTTGACACCATTAGTCTTTTTTGTGGGGCTACGCGAATGACCGTGTTTATACAGATAAACCTTCAACTATTGAGCACTTACCCAGTAAGAAAAAAGTTTTATTCTCAAATTGAGGATGATTTGAAAATGAATCTTTTTTAAAGGTCAAACGTTTGATACTGATTTGAGAATATTCTATAATATATTCTCAAATTGAGAAATGCCTTTATTCTAAAATCATTATCAAACCTCATTCTCAAAGGTTTTTTAAACATGGATATCATCTACATGTGGAACATAAATAAAATGGCGTTGTATTTTTGATATTTTTGAGTTTGTTTATTTTGTTTTTGAAAATGGTACATTTTGAATTTATTTGCTTAAAATATAACTTTTTTATTGTTAGGTAAAAAAAATTTATGAAACAAAGAAATTTTACTTATGCATCTGAATATTATTGAATTTTAAATCTTGACTTTTTTTAAGCAAGGTTTTATGGTCAAATATGTATAAATTTTAAAAAATCCGAAGGAAATAACGAATTTCTTTGAAATGCAATGCCATTCCATTAAAATATCTTAAACTTTAATTTTTTTAACATAACATTTTTTTTAAGTTTTAAAAAACATTAAAATATGGTTTGATATCAAATTTATATAACACCATTTTTCAAATTATTCTCAAATCATCTTAGGGTTTGATAATGATTTGAGAATAACCTTTATTCTCAATTTGAGAAACTATCATTTTTCAAACATTTATTCCCAAATAAACCCTCATTTGAAAATGAATGTGAATCTCAAACATATGTTCAGGTTTGAAAAAAAACGTTTGATATCAAATGTAAAAGTCATCATATTTCAAACGTTTGACACTGTTCGTACTGGGTAAAAACCAACATTCGTCAAGTTATGGCTTAAATACCGCCCAATTTGTGTCAAAAAGTTGTCGAAAATTACCTCAAAAGAATCAATGCTTGCAACATTTCTTGTGGTGGTCATTTAAATGATGTAGTGTTTCACACATAATGTCAACGTTCGAACTTTATAATAAAAAAAAAGAAATATCATGAAAAAAAATTGTATATGTGTTTTATTTACTTTCACTTTTGAAACCGCAAAATGGATAACCCGATATTTTATTTTACTACTGCTTTCATATTAAAAAGAGGGGTAAAACTGTAGTTTTTTGGCGAAATTATAGTGAAACTGATCTAAGATTTTTGGATAGATAACACCACTAGACATTAATTTCTTCTAAAAAGGGAACAAATTTAAAATTGTGAGTTAATACCCCATTGTTGAAAAAGTGCAATATATTTTCCCATTTCCACAAAAAATTCAAACCAAATGAAAGATAAGATATCTGCCTATATCGATTTCCATCGCTTACCGGATTATTTGAAATATTTATAGTTTTACGATAGTCGAGAAAACTTAGTTGGTTTTTGCAGTTTTAAATTTTTTTTAAATACAGTTTTTTCGATTTTTCACAAAAAAAAAATATTTTATTTACGTTGCGGTTTTAGAGTTTTTCATAATAACTCCAAAGCTGTTGATTACACAAAAATCTTGTGTTAGCACCTCTTAAATGCAATTTTGTTTGTAATCTATTTGCATATTTTTCAATAAAATTTGAATTGGTCAAATACAAAGGTGTAATATTCCAGCAGGACAACGCTAAACGCATACACCTTTGGTCACTCGCCAAAAACTGAGAGAGCTTGACCGGAAACTTTTAATGCATCTATCATAAAGCCATGACAATTCACCATCAGACTACCATGAATTTCGAGAGCTCCTTTGCAGAGCTCCCTAAACGGTAAAACTTTTGAGTATGATGACCATGACTCTTAGTCATCCGCCTAGCATACCAGAGGTCACAAGTTCGAACCCCGGCCAGAAACACTTGAAAAAAATAAATTTTTAAAAAGCTGCAGTTCATAACTCAGCTAGCCACTGTTTATTGAGTATTAGGCTATGTAAAACTTCTCTAACTAATACATTTGCCGTTCGGAGCCGGTATTAAAACGTAGGTCCCTTTCAATGAGTCTAAAAACAGATGCAGTTCATTGTCTGAGAGAAGTACCAATTGTTCCAATTGCAATGTTGTCCAATTGGAATGTTGATGACTCTGTAAAAACAGGAAACCATCGAGCAAAACTGAACTAACTTGATTTAAGTTCATTATTAAAATTTGAAAAAAATGTTTTTATTTTCAATAAAAATCCGCTATTACTTATGAAACAACTCAATATTTAATAAAAATTGAATTTCAAATATTATGTTTAGTGTAATTTTATTTTTTAAACAACTATTATTAGTATCAGCAACAAAATCCTTATAATACACACAAATACCCCATGTGTAGGCCCACTTTAAAATCTATTTTAATAGTTAATTCTTTTACCAAAATCAATTTATTGATTTCACTTAATTAATAGCCAACGTCAATGTCCGTATTTTGAATTATGTACATTATTCTTCGAAAACAATCTAAATAGTCCACTTCTCTGTAAACGTGTGCCCGCATTTAATAAAATATCTGTAATCAGTTTAAGTCGAAATATGTGTCGCATAAAATACTTGTAAAAGAAAAAGTTCTATGATGAATCATACGATTAATAGAATTTCTTATGAATAATTTTCACATACTTAATATTATAATAATTAAATTCTTTTGAATAGTTTTGTATGTTAAAGAAACATAAACAGAAATAATAAAATCACTTACCTGAATACTGGGAGCAATAAAATTAAAAAATATCACAGTAAAGCATAATAGATGTAACAACGATTTTGTTGCTGAAGGCGATGATGAAAATGCTGATGATGTGGAGGAGGAGGAGTAATAGGATGTGTGCTGCTGGTGGTGTGCTGTTGATTTATATTGGGATGAGGCGGACATTGTGTTGTCGAAGTTGCGACGAGTTTTCCTTAACGGCCTTGAAACTGGTTCCGCCGACAGTGTCATCGTTATAATATTAGTAGTACTAGTAGTTGTTGTTGTAATTGTAGTGGTATATTAATTATAATATAAAACCCTGACTGGTTGCAGTTGTATTTGTTGTGGAGAGGGGGGTTTGGGTGAGCTAGACGAGCAAATTTATATGGAATGATGTTATAATTTTAAAATTTATTTACTATACTATTTCTAGTATTTTAGTTCATGTACACACATGTACAATTGGTAGTGAGTGCCCTTGAGAAGGCCAAGTATTCTGTTATATTTTTCTGTTTTTTCCTTTTGTTTCTTCCTTTAAGGGTGTTTTTCTGCTGCTGCTGCTGTTGTTTTTGATTAAATCATTTGCCAAAACAGCTGGTTCGCCGATGATTATATTGATGATGATGATGATAATGATGAAAAACTGTTGTTGGATGAACAGCTAAAACTTTGTTGTTGTAGGTTTATAGTCAGCAACAGTTCATGAGGTTGTTTGTGATAGAAATGATGATTCTATTTTTAATTCCGTTGCAGTTTAAATGTCACTCTCGGACTCTCTCGAAATAAAATTATTCACTTTCTTCTCTCTTTAGTTTAGTTTTCTTCTCCGGCAGGTTTATAACAAAACACAGGATGTCAGGAAATTGTGGATAAATTAAGACCCACCCCACTGCATTCTTTCGTTATTTCTTTGTTATAAGTTTCGGTTTATTGCATTAACAACCCCCGAAGAGAGTTAAAATTTATTATATTTTTTTTGGGTGGTGTCAAATGTTAATTGGTTTGATATTGTGGAGCTGTTAGAGAAATACAAATTAAGCTGGAGAGATTTCTTTTAATATTCTTTTATAAACAATTGCGACGTTTGAAAGAATATTCAAAGAAAACAAGATACGCAAAAAATATATTGTAAAATTTTTTGCTTAATTAAATTCGAATGCATTGTCGAGAGAGGACGGTAATGTCTATTTGTTTACCCTACACCACTTTTATACATTAACAAATAATAAAGTATTATGGCTTATCAAGCACAACCATACAATACCTTTCACCGCTAAGGTAAAAAAAATTATGTGTAAGTTTAACGTGTATTTCCTAAAAATTTTCAAGTGGATCTACCATCCACCGGTGAATATTAAACTTTTTTCAAGTCCCTTAATAATTTGGTTCATCCTATATTTTAACTGGCCAAAGGACCATCGAGAACAACTTTGACTGCATATTCATATCCATTTTATGCATTGAATTTAAAAAAGTAAAATGGTGGTTCAATGGTTCTTTGATACATCTGTGAATTTGTTACTGCTTAAAATCGCTATATTCTGTTAATCTGACAATCTGAATAATTGTCCAGCTAGGAAGAAAAGTGAACCGCCTTGGTATAGAAGGTTAGTCATCCGCCTAGCATACCAGAGGTCCCAAGTTCAATCCCCGGCCAGACCCACATGAAAAACTAAATTTTCAAAAAAGTGGCGGTATTACCTCATAACTCAGCTCGCCACTGGTTATTGTGTATTGGGATATGTAAAACTTCACTAACTAATGCATTTGTCGTTCGGAGACGGAGTTAAAACGTAGGTTACTTTCAATGAGTCTAAAAATAGAATCGGATGCAGCTCATTGTCTGAGAGAAGTACCCCTTGTTCCAATTGGAATGTTGTCGGGGAATTATATATACATATATAGGAAGAAAGGTAGTATTACTTGTGTCAGGAAAATTCCTTCACACAATTAGTGATATCGTGCAATCGGGGGTGAAGGTACAGGGTTGCTAGGTTTCAAACCTGAGAAGGATGAAAAAGGGACTCAACACTTATTACTTTAGCAGAAAGAAGTTGGGCTTAAGTACAATGGCTCCCACTCTTAGTACCGGAACAACTCGGAAATCTTAGGTTCCGATCAAGGGCTGCAGTAACAACAACAACAACCAATGGTTGTGTATTGGATTTACACAGACATTGTCTGATCCATTCTAACACACGATTCTAACATACGATTTATGGAAAGCCGTTAATAAAGTTTCATTATAGTGCTCTCTTGACAAGGTCTAGCGTTGTGCTAGTTTTGTAATTCTAGTGAGGCTATATGAATCTGCTATAATTACACTCAACTCCACTTGAATGGGTGCACTTTTTTATACCCACCATTAAAAAGAATGTGGGGTATATTGAGATTGTCATTCCGTTTGTAATTTCCTTAATATTGGCTCAAAACCAAAAGGGATATATATTCTGAATCCTTATGAAATTCTAAGACGATTGACCGATGTCCGTCTGTATGTTGAAAACACGATAACGTCTAAACGAAAGGAGGTAGTTCACTGAAACTTGGCAAAGACACTCTTCATTTCTCGGAAAATTGATATTGGGCAAAATCGGTTCACATTTGATCATAGCCCCTGTATAACCTCCTCTGGGCTAATCGCTTATTTGCTAATAAATGTCAAATTATAACAGGTATGATGACAAAATTTAGTATATCGTCACCTAAAAGACAAAATAACCTATCTACAGTTTTCAAAAGTTTACAGGAGAGTAAAAAAACGTTATAAAATTGGAACTATTTGCAATATTTAAACGAAAATTATGTATTTAGATTAAAATGAAACCAGAAATATATATCGGTTGAAAAAATTATGTTTTCCTAAACACAGCTTGTGTTATGTCACTTAGGTTATTTGGAATTGCAAAAATCTGAAACCAAATAACCTATCTGCAGTACTAATTAGTATGAATAAATCAAACATATAAATATTATATAAATTAAATAATAACAGTTATAGTTTCTTTTACTGGTTTAAGCAAATTAAAATACTTAATGATTGTTTAAATTACACTATGCAACAAAATTAAACTTTTATCGCAATTTTTGATGATTTAGTTTTATCTTTTTTAAGTGCATAACGGTCCTCTAGGTACAAAAACTGTAATAATTTGGTCACTTGTGATATTAGGTGTTCAAAATTTTGCACAGATATACGTTATGATATAGGGAATAATAATCCACAAAAAACTTAATTTTGAAATTTTTGCAGATAGGTTATTTGGTCTTTAATTAAAATTTCATCGAAATCGGTTCACATTTAGCCATAGCTCCGATACAAAATATGTATGGAAACAACCTAAATTCCGCCTAAAATACACTTAAATGCCCATAAATCCAAAACTATAATAGTATATAACTAAATTTAGCACCAGGAAGCCATATGCCAATGCCAGCCAGAACATAGCTCCCATATAAAAAAATTACGGAAACACAAAATACCAAAAAAAAAGGGGGTTTCTTTCCGTCTACAACTACAAGAGCTAGAGAGACAAAATTTTACAAAAGTATTTTCGGTATGTTATAGAAATTGTGTAATGAAAATGGGCGAAATCGGTTCACATTGAACATAGCTTTCATAAAAAAACAACTCCCGGAAACCATTAAATGTCACAAACTATACCAGCTTTGGCCACTAAATAAGCTTTATATAAATACCAGCCAGTATATACAATTTTGTGACAATCGGTCAACATTGGTGTATAGTTCTTATATATGTACTTATATATAAGATCCCATTTTTATGTCTGCAATCAAAAAGATTTGGAGGTACATTCAATATATAAATTAGATAGCTATCAATCAATTTTAAGTCCAGGGGGGTTACTGTGTATTTCGATTAGAAAGAAATTATTTTCGAAACACAATGCTTTAAGCATACAAATTCGAACAGTTTTATTTTCGAATCGAGATACGCAGTAACCCGCCAGACTTTATGTACGGTAGATGCACTAGGAACCCCTAACAAAATTTATAGACCACCGTATTACTATCAACATGTTTATCCTAAGCGAAACGATTAGATTATTAATCTAAAACTATACCCGTTTATGGACAACAATATTTTACCAACAATACCACATTTGATCCAGCTTGAATTATTCAGAAAAATGTTTCTATATAAATCTCATTAGGAATCTTTTGTGTTTTCTAAGGAAACACAAAACAGTTTCAACAAGACATAATTTAGTTTAAAAAAATGGACATAATGTCCAAGCAATATGTCAATAATAGTACATTATCTAATTATGTAAAATTGAGCATTAACGAAAATTTCCAACTTCAAACCTTAATATCTTCCGTTATCTTGGAATATATAATCTGATAATTGATATCAAATGAAGGCTTAAATCTACAATAAATAAGCTATATAATCCTTACTGAATTGATTTTAGAGACATGGCTTTTAGTAACCCAGTTGGCCAAATTGTCGTAGATAATAGTTTCGTCGACGATTTGTGCATGATTTGTCTTCTGTCGTTCATATTTATTTAAGAAATCATTTAAGGTAATCAAAGAAATAGTTGTTAATGACATAAACAGTGAATAACTCTTGCATGCTGTCATTTCTTTGGCACTTTAAAGGACAACAAGAGGGACAATGTCCTAAATAATTATTTTAATGACTCCGTTAGTGACAAGACATGGTCATATAGGAAAATTTATTTACGTGAACATAAAGGACCAAACAGACAGTTCCCACTATTATTCTTCTATGTAAAAATTAAATAACAGCTATTTCGGGTCATTGTCTTGCAGTAAACAAACAACTCGGACCAAACATAGGATACTGCCGTTGAAAACATTTTCGAATATGTAGATATTTACGATGTCGTAAAAGACCAAACACCGGGTATTAATACTTTTAAAACAATATTTTCTTATTCAAATCCATAAAAAAACAATCATTGAAGTTTAAAAAATCATAAAAATTCCTCATGATTTTTATTTGTTCGAAAAATTTTGTTTCTTTTTTCAATCCGATGAAAATAAAATATAAAAAATGTCTGGGATATTTATCAGTACAGATCAAAATAATGTTCATCCTTTTTCACCCGATGGAAATGAATTTTGATAGAAAAAATTTAAATTTTATTTCTGTATATCGAGCCATAACCGCCAAAAGGGCCTAAGCGACATGATGGACGATTTTCATTTTATTATTAAAATTTATTATTCATGATCATCTGCATCATCTCACAAAATATCAGGGCAATGGAATTTACCGTTATGATTTTACAGCAAAAACAATAAAGACTTAAGTACAATTCACTGTCTAAAGATATTTTAAAAAAAGCTTCTCCTGTAAATTTTAGTTTTTGGCGCTTGAGTCTTTTTGGCGGTTAGGGCTCGATATATCCGGGTATAACGCATCTTTAGGACGTTTAAATAACAATAAATTCAATTATTGTTGCAATGTGTTTGGGCAACAAATGGTCGCTGTCTAAATGAGTTTAAAACATTTAAAAGTTATTTTTTTTTTTAGAAATAGCGACGAGAATCAAAGAAACCACAAATAGTTCCCATTAGAACTATTATGTTTAACTTCGATGTCCTAAAACATTGCCATTAATTGAAAACATACATTCATTGTTGAAAATTTAGAAATTTCATAAAAATTTTATTTTTTCAAAGTCAAAACAGAAGTTCAAAAATGAAACAATCAATAAAATATTTTTCTGTTCGAATATTTCTGTGGCTTGGTGCTAAAAGGGCCAATGTCAATATTTGGCTGTTCTGAGTTAATCATTGCATTAGATTCTCTTCTTTTCCCTCTGTTATTTGGCTCAAACAGCTAATCTCTAACATAAATGAGAACAGATTTATAAAAGTTTTTCTTGGACATGTTACTATGAATTTATATAGAAAATATAAACTTTAAATCAAATTTCATCAAAACAATCTTTTAAGACATTGGCCCTTTTAGCACCAAGCCACAGATATTTAATTTTCATCAAAAATGAAACCATGATACAAGTACATATATCTTGAATGAAACAATCAATAAAATATTTTTCTGTTCGGATAATTCTGTGGCTTGGTGCTAATTTGTCAATATTTGGCTGTTTTGAGTAAATCATTGCGTTAGATTCCCTTCTTTTCCCTCTGTTATTTGGCTCCAACAGCTAATCTCTAACATAACTCAGAACATATTTATAAAAGTTTTTCTGGGACATGTTACTATGAATTTATATAGAAATATAAAAACTTTAAATCAAATTTCATCAAAACAATCTTCTAAGACATTGGCCCTTTTAGCACCAAGCCACAGATATTTAATTTTCATCATGAGGGATATTTATATTTCAAATATAAATCCCTCTTTTTTATTTTTCGATCGAAATGAAAATAAATTTTCATCGGCAATAATATTTATACTTGATAGATTTAAAAAATAAAAAGATCTCCGGTCTCTAAGAAGACTCAGTCACCAATTTAATCGCTGACGAAAAAGTGTACGACATTTTAATATAAATAATCGTTAACGACAGAAGTCATTGTAGGTCATTGTCTTCTAAATAACAGTCAAAGACAACTTAACTGACATTGTCGCCTATATAATCGTCGTTTGACGCTATTATGGAACTCATCTTCAACTATGTCGTCAATTAATATATATAGAAGAACGTTTTATCGCTTTGGGTCAATGACAAGCTGAGCGACATTTTCCGTCCGGGCGCAAAATATATGAAAAACTCCTAGACGATTTGTTCGAGCTGTCCTGCATTTGTCATCGAGGATTTAACATTGTCGATAATGTCATAAAGACAGGGCCAACTGGGAATTTGTGCAGAACAAAAAAATTGATTCCATGTATGTATTAAAAACTTTTTATTACTTTATGGTGCAGGGTAACAGATAGCCAGACATGACCGTCTCAAAAATCTTACTCGTTTAAACGGCGCGCAATGAGCAGAAATCAAAGAGATTTCAATGCAAAACGAACGCAAAAAAACACACACACACACAAAGAAAACAGCGGTGACGTAGGGCAATGGTTAATTAATTAATTAATTTAACTAATAACAAACAAACAAAATACAAATGGACACTTAAATTTTCAATTAATTGGATTTAATGTTTTTTCTATTTAAAAACTGTCATTTTTTTTGTTTTTATATTTCTTCTATGGGATACAAATTGAAATTTTCTTTTAATTATTGCAATTATTCAATTTTTGTTTCTATTATTATCACTTTCAAAAAAACATATTTTCTTTTAATTTTTGTTTGAATGTGTTGCAATTTTTCTCCTTACGCCAATAAATGTCAGATTTGTTATTGCTGTGTTTTTTCTTTGTTTCTTGTGTATTCTCTTTTTTTGTTTTGTTTTTTTTTTTTTTCTTTTTTGTATTCTTTCTTCACTATTTTTTTCACTTGCGAAAGAGAGAAATCGAATTTTCACACATCTATAGAAATGTTTGTAAAAAATCAATAAAAAGAAATTTCACTTGTTTTTCGAATATACTTTTTTTCCAAGATGTAATTTTTCTTAAACTCAGGAAGCCATTAATTAATTACTTTTGTACGTTGTTTTTTTTTTCTTCTTTAAACTGGTTAGATTTTGCAATTTATATTTGTTATTTGATTAGCCTTGTCTAAACAATGATAATTTCCAATTGTGGAAAATGCACTTTATTATAAAAAAAATATACCAATAAATTGTGTCTGTTTCCGTATCTTTACACAAAAACGAACACGAATCAAACGCAGCCAAACAGTGACTGAGTAGAGCACAAAAATATTCAGCGTTGTCAACTTTTTCTCTTTAATTTTATTTTCATTTCTCTTTATGCAGTCATTCGTTGCGTTGCCAAATGTATTTATTTCTTCATTTTGGGAGTTGCCATATCTACAATTGTATACGTTTTTAAATAGTAAACGTTTCATTGGTATACAATGTATACTATACACTACACCGGCATATGAGAGGTCCAATTGGACTTGTGATGTTTGTAAAAGAATCATTTTCTAAGCCAATTTAATCACGTTCGTCCGAACCGCTGGTTGTAAATTAAGTTGATAAATAGCACTTTTATAATTGTTTAATTTATTTTATAATTTTTATTCATATATCAACTTCCGCTCACCATACAAATAAAATACTTAACGCGTGTATCTTTAGAACTTTTAAAGGTAAGGCTCTAGACCTAGAATTAGTCACAACATCTTCAAAATCAAGGTAAAATAGGACACATTTTTAGACTTACAGCCCATTCACACTATAAGTTTTTAGGTGCTTTCGGAAATGAAAACACCATCGAAAACTTTACCATTCACACTATGAAAATTTAACATTTCATAAGTTTTCGGAAGAAATGTATTTATTTACTGGCGATTAATTTTAAAAACCGAACACCAAATGCTTCCCACTTATAAGATTTTATTAAAAAACAATAAAATAATAACTTTTTCATCACTTTTATAATATTTTTTCAGAAATTTTTAAAATTAAAGTTATTGTTTTTTTTATATTTTATTTTACACTGACATTTATTTTTGATATTTTCCCATTTTTCTAATATAGAGTTGTAATAAATGGTATGAACTCAGTGTTGTATCGGTATTTTAATAGTTTTCGTTTTGTATGTGAAAACTTAAGTTTTCAATATTGTTTTAAGGCGAAAACTACTTTAACAAGTTTTCGAGCTCAATGTGAATGATCTATTACTAGATTGTTATGCTTTTTAGAATTCAATTTATTTGTCACCTTTATCATTACCAAGGGCAACAATTTTAAAAAATTAATCCGTTCTTAACCCTGCTACTATTTAAAAAAAAAACAAGTAAGAAAGTGCTACTGTCGGTCAAGACCGACCTTACGATGCCCTTCAAAGGTTTTCTTTTTCCTGTATAAATACAAATAATTGCTAAATTTTGTCATCATACAAACATTTTCTCAAGACTAAAGGTGGGCACACACTTCGTTCTCTTAAACAGTTTAAATCGAACGGATAAAACTGTACGGCTTGACACGTACAACGACCATGCACACACACTATCGTGTTTTCTTTATCGTAATAATCGAAATAAAGCAAATAATGTATGCAAATGTATGTAAACACATAAATTAGCAATTTTTACATTTTCAGTATTTTACACTGACAAATGCTGTCCTTTTTTTACTGTTTGGCCCACTTATAAGCAGTTTAGAACAAACACGTGTGAAAACCGACGGTTAAATTTAAGACGATATAGATATTTTGCATGTTCCAAAAAAACGTCGGTTTTTGCCCACTCACTAGCAGTTTTAACCGTACGGTTGAAACTGTCTAAAAAGAACGATGTCTGTGAGGCCCTTAATATATTTAAGATGATTCCGTCATTTGGACTTATATGAGAGCTCTGGTCAAATATGGACCTATTGTCTTGAAATTTTGCAAATTAATTACAGTTGTTACAAAAATTATGTTAAAAACTTAAAATTATCATTATCTTCAGATTTACGAGCGTTTTAGTGATTTTTGTCTCATTTAGTGAGTTTTTGATAGAAGAGTTTGTATCGGAGCTATGGTCAAATGTGGACCGATTTCAACGAAATTTGGTACAGTAAATTAGGTTTACATAAGCTATATTTGTTTTAAATTGCATGAAAAAATATTGATATTTGTGACCAATATATCAATTCCGGGAAGTAAAACCTATGGGAGGTACCATAAATAATGGATCGATTTTGACAAATTTCAATAGCCATGGTCCCAATATCAAAAAAATTATCTGTGTCAAATTTCATCAAATTATTTTTAGAATTGCGACCTGTACTTTGATTACATGGGGGTCCAGCCGGACGGAGACTGACATCGCTAAGTCGACTCAGAAAGTGATTCTAAGCCTATTGGTATACTAAAAGTCTAACACAAATATTTCTATGCGTTACATACATCAGCACAAACTTATAATACCCTTTCCACTTATGGTGGTAATGGGTATACAAATAAACATGTTATGTTTTTTTTCAATGTTATCGAAATTGTTTGAAATGCTTCTTATCTGCACTTTGGGCACATTCGTGGATGGATATTATTCCGGACCATCAATTCGGTTTGCGCTAATGTTATGGTACCATTGAACAAGTACACAGAATTAGAACAATGATCAGAAAAGCCTTTGAAAGGAAACAATACTAAATAAAATAATAAATCTGCTACCAAATACACACAAACTCTTGAAAAGTTAATTGTACAATAGAACATTCCGAGTTCGATTAAAAGATGAATATTCTTCCCCTAGAAAAATCGCTATGCTGGTTCCACAGGGTAGTATATTGGGTCCGTTGCTATATATTATTTTTACAGCAGATATGTCAACGAATGCTTAAACATACACATCTACTTTCGTAGATGATACAGCGTTTATTAGCATTCATTCCGATCCCAAAATTGCATTTGCATTATTGCAGTCCCATATTTATGAGCTTGAATTATGACTCAATATGTGGAAAATTAAGGCAAATCCGAGCAAATATAAAATGGCTTATTGGCCCACAAATCTGCTTTGAAATTAGATTACAAGGTTTTTTTGTACAAAACAAAATTTTAACCAATATGGACATATAGTATTCAACTATGGGGAACGGCTTCCACCTCGAACAATGCTAAATTACAGAGAAGACAATCCAAGCTCTTACGTTTAATTACTTGAGCTCCTTGGTTAATAGGAAATAATAAAATTCACAGAGATTTGAATGTTCTCCAAGAAGAGATTAGAAGGTTCTGCACTAAATATATTTCCAAGCTGCATGTTCACCCAAATCATCTTGCACGGCAGCTTTTGCAATTTGAAGGTCAAGAAGGATGGATACCTTGGACCTGACCACTTATTAATTTTATTCTAATTCGAATAAATTTGAAATAAAGTTAAATTAAGATTGTTATTTTCTTTTTAGAAAGAATCAATAATAAAATATAAGCATGTAAAAAAATGTTATGTTCAGGTCATATTTTGACCCCAATTTTTTTATTGGAAAAATTAAAATTTATACATTTCAAAAATATTTTGAAGGAATTTCATGCGTTTTGTACTTTTAAACAATTAACATATCATGAAAACCATTTTAAAAATATTTTAATTTAAATGTATTAAATATAGTACCTGGTAGACCGAGCCTTGCTCGGAGCTTTATGATAAGCATTTTGAGGAAAATTTTGAAGTTTTTATATATTTTATATTATAAAGTGCTAAAATAAATTTAGAGGAAAGACATTGTAGAAATATTCAGTTAATTTTGAATTATTTGATTTATTTTGTCCGACCAACACATAGTTTGCATAGTTTACAGTTTAACTCATTTTGAATAATTTTGGAAATTATTCATATCAACAGAAACCTCTGTCGACTCATGCGCAACAACTTTGCTAAAGATTATAGTCTGATCAAATGCACAGTTTACGGTTTAATTCATTTTGAGTAATTTTCTGTGGCGCCACCTGTCGGACTTTGCTTATTCCAATTCATAAACCTTCTTCGGCTTATCCGTAACAACTTTGCTGAAGATTATAGCATGATTAAATGTACAGCATACGATTAAATTGACTTTGAGTAAATTTCAGTAGCGCCACCTGTCGAAATTTCTTCATACCAACTAAGAAACCTTCGTCGGCTCATGTGCAACAACTTTGCTAAAGATTGTAGCATGATTAAATGTACAGATTACGATTAAATTGACTTTGAGTAAGTTTCTGTAGCGCCACCTGTCGGAAATTATTCATACCAACTAAAAAGCCTTCGTCGGCTCATGCGCTACAACTTTGCTAAAGATCATAGCATGATCAAATGTACAGTTTACGATTTAATTAATTTTTAGTAATTTTCAGTGGCGCCATCTGTCGGAAATTAGTCTTATCAACTTTAAAACCTTCGCCGGCTTATCCGCAACATCTTCGCTAAAGAGCATAACACAATCAAATTCACAGTTTACTATTCTATAAAGAACATACATACAGACAAACATTCATTTGTTTAAAATAATACTAATTTTTCCCCCTTTTTATTCCCTAATTTCTAAAAGTTCCATATGTATATTTGGTACTTTTTTGGTGCCAATTGAATTCGGTACATTTTTTTAAAACGCATTTAACATAATGTATAATGTTCCTATTCATATTACTTTGGAGATGTTAAGTTATCATTTTATCCCTTTTTTACCCATTTTGGCTCCAAAATCAAAAAAGTACCAAATACGTGTTTCATGCTTTTTTTACATCTATTGATTGCAGTACCAAGTTCTTTCTATATTCTTTAGTTTAAAATATAAGAGTGTAACCCACTCTTATATTTTAAACTATATTTATATTTTAAAGGTGCCAAAAAAACTCTTTTCACCCTTTTTTACCCCCTATCGGACATAGTTTCAAAAAAGTACCAAACACCTGTCCGCTTATTTTCAAAGCTGTTTAAAACGTAATTTTAATTTTGTTTCTATACCTATTACTTTAGGAGACATAGCGTTTTCGATTTTTTCCCCTTTTTACCCGTTTTTACCCTCTTAGAGGTAAAAGTTCCAAAAGTCCCTTCTTCTTCGACCTATACATCAAAAAAGATACCCACTGTCCAAATTTTATCAAAATCGTTAGAGCCGTTTTCGAGATAGCCATTCTATATATACATATATACAATTATTGCTCGTTTAAGAATATAAGATATATGATATCTTTCTGAAAATTTTAACTAACGGCAAGCTCGAGTGCGCGTCTTTTTGCAATAGATTGTCATTTAATAAAAATTGTGTATGTTCCAAATTTATATCTTTAAGTATTTAACAACTTGCATATCTTTCCTTAGTACAAAAAATTAAGCAAGGAAACTACCATATTATTTTTGATAATATGGATCAAAAATATACGTGCTTTTCAAAAAGTTCTGAATGCGGCTTACATTTGACCACATTGTAAAAGGTATAAAATGGTAGGGCTTGACCGATTAAACTACTCTATTTTTTGTGGTTTTGATTTACACGGCATTTACACATGCAAGTGCAAGCTCAATACATTTATATTTTTTTACTAACACAATCACACTTCTGCTAGTTGTAGGCTCACTGGCAAGCGATTTTGATTGCCAGTGATTTTTTTACTTGCATGTCAGAAGAATACGTATACACAACTTGTAACAAGTCACCTACGTGTGTAAACGTACTGTTAGATTGCTGTAGAACAGTTATGAGTTATTAGTTAACATGTTGCAGAATCTACCTTTTTTACACCTTGGTCGACTCAGAATTCGAATTTCATAAATCTGTGCAAAAGTTTTTAAATATTTTAAAATATTATAAAACTGAAGAATGAGCAGACAAGATATTAGATGTAATAATGTTATGTATTTTAATATAAATAAATTCAAAAATAACTCAAAGTGTATATTCATTAAAAAAAACTTATCCCCTAATTCATAATCTGAAAATAAATCTATAGCAAGCTTATAATTCAAATTTTCCATACAAATTTCATATTATAAGAATTTGATAATATTAAAATTTGTTTATGAATTAGGGGGTTAATTTATAAGTTAGGGATTTTTTTAAATATCATTTTTGTGCATATAAAAAATTTTCAAAATACATTAATTAAAAAAATTAAAAAAAAAATGGTTAGCACCACTGAATTCAGCGCCTTTTGTTGGTTTTTTCAACTAGCACAGTGTAATTAAATCATGTAAATTTTTTTAAATTTTTGCTTTTTTCTACTTCTTTTATATTAGTACTTTTTTAATAATAGTAGGTAAAATTATCGAAATGAACACAGTACATCGATTTCTAATAAAAAGCAAGAATTGAACAATTTTTAGTTGTCTTGTTTTGAAAAATCTAATATTTCGCCAAAATTGTAACAAATATTTGTCTGATTGTACATCAGATTATATCTTGTGTAGACAATCTGTTAAACTGTTATACAGACTTTTATAAATCTGTGGCAACACTCTGTGAATGTTATTGTTTTGAATAAAAGAAAAAATAATTGTCTAGAAAGAAAAATAGAATCAACATAAAATGGCAGCAAATCCAGATGAACCTTTTGAAAATCCTGATGTAAGTAAAAACTTAAAATCTCCGAATAATTAAATTTCGCACAATTTTTGGTTTCCTCCACAGTTCGATGAGGAGGAAGGCGAAGAACAATTTGTGCCCACAAATGCTGGTCGCAAGCGCTTGTTCAGCAAGGAACTGCGCTGCATGATGTATGGCTTTGGAGATGACAAAAACCCTTATACTGAAAGTGTTGATCTTTTGGAAGATCTAGTCATTGAATTCATTACCGAAATGACTCACAAGGCAATGGAAATTGGTCGCACCGGACGTGTTCAAGTAGAAGACATTATATTCTTGGTCCGCAAAGATCCTCGAAAATATGCTCGTGTCAAAGATTTGCTAACCATGAACGAAGAGTTGAAGAAGGCACGTAAAGCGTTTGATGAAATTAAATATGTTGGTAAGTTTAAGAAACAAATAGGGATTGTTGTAAAAGGCAATATATTCGTAGCCGGGTAGTATGGAATGATCAGATCTGATCATGAATTTAGAAATTAAATGACAAATTGTCATTGAGTAAAACGGGATTAGATATGAGTCATTACCAAATCATAATATTATGGAGTCAAATATAGGACTTACTATCAACGAGAAAACTAAATGCCTATAGAAAATACTTAAAACTTGCTAGGACTGAAAAAGGGAATACATAGGCATATTGAATGGCCACTTTGCCTTAAATTCTGGTAAAAGTATAAAGTATAGATTAAACTCGAACCTAAGCAGATTAGGCCACAAATGAATCGGTGATAGATTATGACATCCAGCTATACAAACTGAACGACGGAACTAAACTAGTATTAATACATTGTCTTAATATATATTCCTCTTTCTCCGTTTGGAAGAATGACAGGGTCTCCGAGTGAAGGTGTCAAACTGGCACCACATTTCTAACCTAAAGTAAAAGGAATAATTATAAATTTGTGTAAAAAGGGCAACCATTTAAATGTTCTTAAAAGCATTACATATTAAAAATCCGCTGGCAAAGATTTTATACTTCCGATATTTATAAAAGACACATTATTCGATGGGCATTATCAAACGTAAAAAGAACTTGCATTATTATTAGGAGTCATTCAAAAGCCATTTCTCTACATTTAGAAGCATTGGTATTCATTCGAAGGCAAGGAAATTGGGCTCATGTGGATTAAATGCGAGAGAGATGGATACATTGCGATAACGTTAAGATAATGTCCGGCCAACCTTCCAAATAAACGGCGAATCCGAATATTCATGATACTAATGTAATATGTACTCGTTATTTGGTGTATTATGAACTGCTAAATCGGGTCGCAAGGGACGAAGGGAAGATAATTGATTTGTTTGAAGAAAGCAATCAACGAAATAGGATCAAATGTTCGACTAGATGTTCATTAGCCATGGTCCCACTATCAAAAAAAAAAAAATGATCTATGCCAAAATTCATCAAATTATCTTTAGAATTGCGAACTGTACTTTGTTTACATGGGGGTTCAGACGGACGGACTGACTTCGCTAAATCGACTCATAAAGTTATTCTAAACCTATTGGTATACTAAAAGGTGGGTCTATGACAAATATTTCTATGCGTTGCATACTTCAGCACAAACTTATAATACCTTTTCCACCTATGGTGGTGAAGGGTATAAATACCTCAACTTATTTTGTTATAAATACATTTTCAAACTAAAATATCGATAGTATTAACTTGTATACCCAATAGCTCTTTATGGATTAGACAAGAACATGTTGTTAGACATCTTATACAATCAGATCTGAATGGTTTTTAGTCAAGTATTTACATTCTGATCGTTTTTTGAACATATTCTTCAAATATTAAAAAAGAATTGCAGTTCTAAAACAGAAAACTTATAGTCGTTTCCGCATAGGAAAACTAATTTGAGAACTTGACCGTTCACCCTTTATAAATTTGTAACTTATCACGTTAGTTTTACTAATTATGGTTGAATACTTATTAAAGCATAAGAATACATCCTAATTCATAAACGAATTATAAAATTTGACTTATAAATTTGCTATATTCTTATTTTTCGTTTATGAATTAGAGGATAAAATTGTCTTTTACATTTTTATACCCTTCACCAATAGGTGAAAGGGTATTATAAGTTTGTGATTCCGTTTGTAATTTTTTTATTAGTGATCGTAGACCCCATAAAAATTATACCGATCGACTCAGAATCGGGAGGAGAATCGATTAAGCGATATCCGTCTGTCTGTCTGTCTGTCTGTCTGTCTGTCCGTCCGTCTGTCTGTCTGTCTGTTGAAATCAAGTTTCTGAAGCCCCTGGAGGATGGACTTAAATATATTATATATCAGATTTTAGGAAATTCTCTCCAATGAACGCTATTAAATTTCATTAAAATCGATTTATAAACACCGAAAATATCGAAAGAATACCAAAAAATTAGACGAAAATTTTAAAATTTTTGATTGAAACACACTTTTAAATTACAAGATAAAAATGATACTCCTGGTGTACATGTGATAATATGTTATATATCTGATTGTAGGAAATAGTTTCCCAAAGCACTCTGTAAAATTTTATCAAAATCGGTCCATAAACAACTGAGATATCGCCAAAACACTGAATTAAATGTATCGCAAATTGCCCAAAGTTCGCATTAGAGAATGTTTGTTGAAAAAATGAAATGTAGAAATAGGAAAAACCATCCTCCTTTAGCACGGACCTGCATAAATTTTATATCAGATTTTAGGAAATTCCCCCGCCAAGCACGTTATTAAATTTTATCAGAAGCGGTCCATAAACAATTGAGATATCGCCATAACACTACATTTGATGTACAGCAAATTGCCCAAAGTACGTGTCTAAGAAATTTTGTTTACATTTTGTAAGTATTGTTTTAGCGATATCTCAGGTGTTTATGGACCGATTGTGATGAAATTTGACATCGTTCTTTGTGTGAGGATTTTCTAAAATCTATACTCCACAAATCTGATTACCAATACCATTAAAATTGTACCGATCAACTCAGAATCGGCAGGAGAATCGATTTCGCGACCTCCGTCCGTCCGTCTGTTTGTCTGTCTGTCCGTCCGTCTGTTTGTTTGTCCGTCCGTCCGTCTGTTTTTTTGTCCGTCCGTCTACCTGTCTGTAATTTTTTCAGTTGTAGTCAAGTTTTTGGAGCTCCTGATTTGTCGATATCTCAGGTTTTTATTTTGATGAAATTTAATAGCGTCCTTCGCAGGGGATTACCTAATTTGTGGTAGATATAATTTAGCGTTTAAGCGATGGTGTTTTAATCGACAATGATAAAATTCAGGGTGGGACAATATCCTAAAATTTTGTGTAAAATCCAGGAGCTCCACAAATCTGATTTTAGCAATAATCTTAATTTTGTGTCTGACTTTTGAACACTATGATAACATTTGAGAATGTATTATATATCAAATTATAGGTAATCTTCCTAGGAAGTACAAAAATGCAGCTAACTACATGATATCCGTTCAAAACCTACATATGTATGTAAGTATCTCACATATCAACAAAAATTTAAATTTTTTAATTGCAATTGGGAGAAATCCGTTCACGTTTGACAATTGATCCCTTATAACTTCGCCTAAGATACGATGATGACATTTAGTATTAAGACGTTGTACAATATTGATATTCAGGGCGATAGCGCCTAAAATAAACTTTCTAGAGGAACAACATTTGACAAAAGTATTTCTGATCTCTTGAAAAGTTCAATATTGAAAATGGGCGAGCTCTATTCACATTTAGTGAAATCTCCCATATAACCCCGACCGGGAATCGATTTAATGCTGATAAATTAAATCACATTAAAATTGCACAAGGAACTAGAGCAAAACTTTCCAAACATCCATCGGACAGATCGAAAGAACAATACATCCCAAATATTATTGATGAAGTGTTCATTTTAATTAATTAACTAACTTCAGATTAATAAGTAAATCTTTAATAACTTTTCCGACAAAGCTGTTATCCATCCATTCAAAAGCTATATATTTCACGTATGTATCTAAAACTAAGAGTGTATACCCTATAATTTTAAGGCTTATCATTGTTAAAGCCCAACCTAACCTTTGGGTGCATAACTATTCTAGATGATGACGCCACCGAAAAGCTTTTCTTTTTCCGACTCTTAATTTTAAAGACTCTTTGCATATAATACTAGTATAACCAAATTTTGCTAGGAATTACATTAAGTACTTTTGCAACGCCATTGGTGAAGGGTATCCAAGATTCGGCAAAGCCGAATATACCACTCTTACTTGTTCTGAATGTTATTTTAATTTCATAACATTTCCCGCTAACTATTACTTTTTATTGTTTAT
Source organism: Stomorhina lunata (assembly GCA_933228675.1). Classification (NCBI taxonomy): domain Eukaryota; kingdom Metazoa; phylum Arthropoda; class Insecta; order Diptera; family Rhiniidae; genus Stomorhina; species Stomorhina lunata. The sequence goes on along the minus strand of OW121741.1, from coordinate 43,642,465 downwards.
CTTACAGGTAATGAAGCTAAAATCAAATGACAAAAATCCAAATAGCCAACGGTCAACAGCAACACCTCTAGTAAATAAATATTTTTATATCTCTTTAAATGTATTTCTTTATTAGTAACAAAAATATATACAGTAGTTTTTTATTTTATTTTTAAGTTAATCGAAATAATCTTCAATATCAATGTCAGGATTAAGAATATCATCCCCAAATGGTGTCAGATCAATGCCATTCAGTATCAAATTTTCACAAGTCTCTGCTAATTCGGTATTTCCAATTAATATAGCACCCTTAAGTTTACCATCTTGCAGAACAAATTTAATATATTCAAGGCCCGGTGTGCTACGTATGAGTAGCTCATAGTTGGTACCTAAACCTTGGCCATTGTAGCGTCCTAGCAGAACAACAGGCAAACCAAATAATTGTGTAACATGACCGAATAGTTCGAAACAAAAATCTTGATAGATGACTTCATTATTAAAAGCAGCAGACATACTACGTCCAGCCATGCTACCCATTTGACGAGCCTGTGTCCACAAACGCATTTGAAACCAGTATTCAGCATTTGGCCATCCAGCAGTGCAAACATCTCCAGCTGCATAAATAAACTGATTAGAGGTTTGCATCATTTCATTAACTTCTAAGCCATTATCCTCTTGAGACAGTTTTAGTTGGGGTGTGCAAGTATAGTCTTGTCTGGGCACTACTCCCGTGGCTGAGACAATAAAATCACAATTAATTTTTTCACCCGATGTTAAGAGAACGTTTAAAGAACTCTTGTTTGTTACGTTATCGTTTACCAATTCCATTTTTTCTACAAGGGCCTTAAAGTGTATTATAGGTTTGGTTTTGCTATTATCTGATCCTCGTAAATCGAAATGTTGATGCCAATCTGGACCTAAAGCAGCGCCCTTCTTTAAGCCTGTATCTTCTGTGGGATTTATTTCATCATAACGCAAACGTTTAACAACACCCTTAACAGGACTTTCACCTGTTTCTCCTTGTTGTTTCTTATCAATTCTTTGCTGAAAAAAATATGCAGCTCCTGGATCTACGAAAGTTGAGGCAATATGATTGTCTTTGACTACCCAATGTACTTCAACACCCTGTAATTCATGGGCCAGCTCACTGGCAATTCCGCCATTGCCAACTAACACGATTTTCTTAGCACTCTTTAGTCTTTTTTGTAATTCCAAAACAGAGTCAGTATCACGAATACCCAAAATTAAAGAGTTATTATCTTCTATGAGACGCGGTGTTCCTCCTGTACACAAGCACAGGTATTTATAATGGATTTTTCGATTTTCTTTAGTCAAAATGAATTTAGACTCTGCTTCGATTTGCTTCAATTGGTCTACTAAGGTGATAATAGCAGGAGCTAAAAATTGATTGCCTCCTGCCAATGATCTAGAGGCCAATGTTCTTTCCTGGACATCAAATTTGTGTAAATAGCGTGCTACTGGCTCCAAGTTGGCCACTGTTTTTATAACTGTGGACTCTGTTATTAGCAGAATTGATTCTTCGGGACAGCAAATAGCAATAGTTTCAGCACAAGTAACTCCTGCTATTCCTCCTCCCACAATGACAAATGTAAAAGTAGATTCTTCTTGTATTTCGGACATTTTAAAAACTTTCTGTATATACTTTTATCTTTTTAAACGCAAAAACTTATAAAACTAGAAAACAATAGATATTTTACTTGAAAATTCTAATTTTTAGCTTTAAGTTTTTGATCATAGAATTCGCTATAATCGAAATGCCTATAGGGCACATCAAAAGTTATCAAACCGTAATCCTTTGCCCTTTCCACAGCCACTAGCAATTGAAAATGTTTCTTTTGGCACAAACCGGTCTTGGTGTAGCTTAGCACTTCGCCGGAATGTGGTGAAATAAATTGTTTCAACAATTCAATGTTACGATGATCCAAAACTAAATACTCGTCCCTACAAATGGGACAAGGATTGCCAGTGGTTATGGTATCCTTGCGTATACAAGTCTTACGGGTTTTACGTGGAGCAAACACTCCTTTGTGATTACGTCTGTATTGTTCCCACACAAACTGTTGACCGTAGGTTTCTTGGTAGGCTGCACTCTTCAAATAACGAATCGATGTTTCTACGGGGATTTTCTGGGAACGATCTTTTTTCAATAATTTTAATTCTTGTTCGGTCAATTCACGTTTCTCTTGTTGTTGTTCTACTGCTGCTCCTTCCTCAGCTGCTGAAGCACTGTCACTTGGTTCTTGTTGTTGTTGCTTATTCTCGCAATTCAATGGGCATGTGGTTTGCAATGTTCTGGCTAATTGGATACTAGTACCGGTGTTACTAAAGGCAATACGCGTTAAAATATTTCCTAATCCACGCGAAAATGAAATCATTTTGTGTGAATAATATGCAATTTGCTCACTAAAATTCCAATATAATCGTTAACCGCAGTCGAACTTTTTCTCTTCGTTATGTCAATTAAGACGTAGTGTCAACTGTCAGCTTGTTACGTAAACTCACAAAATATTGCGTCAAACAGCTGTTTACTCATGTTGCCAGATGGTTTTAAAATTATTTTGTATTCTGAACGATATTTAAATTTAAAAATTATTTTAAGAAACTGGAAAACCTTAAATTATCTTTAAAATATATAACTTTACATGCTAAAAAAATGTTATGTTATTTCGAAAGTGTTACGATAAAAATAAAAAAACAACATATGGAAAAAAATCGTACGTTCGCGACCAGAACTAAAGCCAATGAAACAAAAATCAATAGAATATATATATATATATATATATGTATATATATATGTATATATATATATATATGTATATATATATATATATATATATATATATATATATATATATATATATATATATATATATATATATATATATATATATATATATATATATTTGTATATACATATATAAAGTCGAAGAAATTAATCTTTTACCCTAAACATAGAACTACCAAAATACTATCAAATCGCAAAAAAAAAAAAGTACCAGGAAAAGTTTTGTTTTCTATATTTTTTGTACATCGAAAGAGTACGAACGTACGTTCAGGACTCCAGGAAATGCCAGTGTCATATTTTTTACTTCCCTTTTTGTTGTTGTAACTGCGATATTATGTAACTTCCCCGACTTTAACGAAGCAACAAAACTTATTCAAAAGTGTTTCCGCACAAAATTTTCAATACAAATTCTTTTTTTTTTTTGAAAAATTTCTGACTACGGGAATAAATATATTATTGGAAATACCGCAGAAGCGGCAGTCCTTGATCGGAACCCTAAGATTTCCAAGTGGTTCCAGTATAAAGAACCGACTGCCGTAGGAACGTCCTTTATCTTTATGGAAAGGAATTAAACCTTTCCTTTTATTTCTCATTATCATTGATGCAAAAAAAAAGATTTGAATTCGAATTTAAATGGTTTTGAAATCAGTTTGGTTGATGCTTGTTCGTTTTTCTCTTGAAAACTTAATTTTTCAATATTGAAATCAATGGGTAATTCTTTTAGATAATTCTTATACAAATTTTGTCTGCTGAATCCATAAATGGTTTTAGTTTTTTGCTTAGTTGGCTCTAGATTTTGAGATATATTTTTTTGAAAAAGAGGTTTTGCACGACTAATATTAAATAACTTAAAAATGACTTGATATTCTTTAAATAAAACCAAAAATTTTCTGTATTCCAAAAAATCATAAGAAAATATAAATAACATCAAATCATTGATATGTTCTAAGCGAAACGGGATATATACTGTCGACCTATAACTATAGGTTTATTAAAAAATAAGGAAAAAATAGAATATTTTTCTGCTCTTCTAATATAAATATATTAAAAATAGTTGATTATTTTTATTGGTAGTAGCTTTAGTATAAATTTTATTATACATAAATACTTATTCTTAACTTTTAATGAAATAAAAAGTTCTAGTCAATTTTCTTCTAAATACTTGTTCTTTTACATCGAAGTTTCGGACGTCCCCTTCTAGCATTAAAGAGGCCGTTTGTTAGGCGAGGCGAGACGTAAACTACAAAAAAACAACCTATCGATCTGACGTCGATTTTAGAACTCAATTTTTGTTTACAAAACTTAACCTAAGGTAAACTAAATACTTATTATCTAAATTTATCTAACAACACATGTGGCAAGCATGTGTTGCTTCAATACTTATGTAAATACCCAAAATAGCTTATCTTTACACACACCACTCTTGTGTGGAAAATTACAATTAAATAGAAACGATCCTTTAATCATTTAAATATGCAGGAATACACAACTGCAACAGTAGGTAAAAATATTTACTGATAATACTATTTCAGGTATAAATACACTTTCTAAATGTAGGTTTCAGTGTACAGCATGGTCAATCTTAAAAATATAGATTTTAATACCAAATATTGAATTATTTACTTAAATAGAATATTATAAACTAAGTACAGTTTAAACAAAACTGAACATTCTGCCGGCCTTGAAAGATCATAATCTTTCAACAAAAAAAATATGTTTTGTACATATACGTAATAATAAAATACTCAGGAAAGACAGTTCTTAGTTCTTCTTAGTTGGACATCTAGTTGATTTTTGACTGTATAGGCTTTTATGATGAGATGGCGATGAAAACCCAGCATATTTTACGGCCTTAGTACCACTGCATGAAACTAGTAGGAAGGTTTTTATGTTACGACCAGAATAGATACATATTTATAGTATATTCAGCTTTGAGATAACAGCATTTCAAATGATTGATTTGTAGACTACCGGCTCAATGTATCGAAACGGCCTGAGAAGTTTTGCCAAGGCTGTCAACTCACCAACAACAACACAGATTTTTAAATGTTGTAAATATTTCTTGCTTCAGATAGCTGGAATTCCTCATACAGCTTATTATAATTGTCGTTATGACTAGCTTGATTTTATAAAATAACAAAGCTTTTGTCATTGTCTTCATAAATTGTTTTCCATTTTTCTTCAAGGTCTTCAATAGATTGATTGGTTTGTTCTATTTTTCTAAATCATCAAAAATATTTTGGTTGGATGAATATTGTTCCACTACATTTTGGATTCTTCTTATGATCCATATGTCTTTGTATTCATATTTTAAACATTGCTGTAATTCCTCTTCTCTTTGATTCATGCTCATTAAATTAAATACTTTTCGTCATTTAATACTAATATGCAGTTCTTTCCTTCTTTCTTGCTGTTTCTTCGGTAATACTTCATCAACTCCTTCAGCAAAAACATAGACACTCCCTCTGATGAATCTCTCTTAGTATTTAAATATTGTAAAATATATATTTTTTCATAATATTAATTTTCACCTTAAATGTTAGAGTTAGTATTTTAATTAATTATTTACCTATATAATATGTATTAATTAATTAATTATTAATTTTTAACATTTCTTTACAATATTATAGAATTACATTACTTTTTAATACAATGTTAACAGAATTCTATTACTTTTCATTATTGATGTAAATCATTGTTAAATATTTATTAATAAAAATTTAAATTCATTGATAGGAAAAGAATGAACATTGATGATATTTCGCCTCATATCTTCATTGTTGATTCTTACGTCTATCATATGAATAAGCCATCTGAACCTAATGTGGTTCGGATGACCCTCCCCCCTCCAACATTTTAGGAGGAAAAATATTAAAAAAATCTTTTAAAATAAAATTTCTGACTACCATCACATTAAACATTTGTCACTTTTACAGGCTCAACTGATCCTGTGGCTATCCAGCCTAGCTTAGTATTTTGAAACACTATTCTCTTACATTTCGATTTTATTTGACCTACACTTAATAGATCAAAAAATATCTCTGACCCAATTACCATGTCGATAGCTCCTGGAATATTATAATTCGGGTCTGCTAAATTGATTCCTTCCATATTCCCAACCACAAACTTCTGTTCTGGAACATTGGACATAATTTCTTGAATAACTAATACCTCAATATTCTTATTATAATTTGACTCTTTAGATCTTAGCTTTATTGAAACCTTTCCATCTACTTTAGACCTATTCTTACCTAAACCTTCAATTGTATTGTAGGACTTCAAACTTTTTAATTTTAATTTATTCTTAAATCGTTTGGTCATAAGACAAACCTGAGACCCACTGTCTAGAAGAACTCGAGTGTTAACCCACTGGTTATCAGCATTCTTAACTTCTACTACAGCTGTTGGTAGTAAAACGGAAGACTTAGTTTTGTTATTTTCATTTTTGCTAAATGGACTTTTAACTTTTGCTTTATGCAATAACGTATTGTGCTGCTTATTGCATAATTTGCATCTAATATTTCTAGAACATTCCTTATACAAATGACCAGAATTTAAACATTTATAGCAAACAACATGTTCTTTCGTTTTTCTCCATTTTTCTTTGATTGAGAGGCTTTTAAAGTTAGAACACTTATACAAATTATTTTTGTGGTCACAATTTGAAAAGCATTTATAATTGCTGTTTCTTTTTGTCTGAGCGCTTTTAACTGATTCTAGAGATATCTTTTCTCGACATTCCATTTGCTCATCATGGTTAATAAACTGTCGACTTGCCTCTAAAGAATAGTGCATTTGCTCTATAAACTCTACTAATTTGTGTACTTTTGGAAGTTCCCTAGATCCTCCCAAATACTGTTCGAATTGGACTCTTAAATTGTCGTCCATCTTCCTTTGAAGAACAAAGCAAAGAAACGCTTGTTGCATTTCTTCGGAGCTAATTTTTATAGCATCAAGTGCCTGTAAACTCTCATTTACCTCATCCATAAAAGTTTTTATGCTTTCTAAATTAAAACAGATTTGTGGTGCATCCAAAATGCTTTTAAAATAAATAGACGTAATGGCTCTTTTATTGGAATAATATTTTCTTAAAATATCCCAGGCTAATTCAAAGTTTTCAGCTTTAACTGGCAATTTTGCAACCAACTTAAGTGCATCACCAGTTAACTTAGCTTTTAGAATACACATTTTTTGTGTATTAGAAATTGGTTGGTCAATAATTAGTTGCTCGAAAAGCTCACTAAACGTATCCCACTCTGTATAGCTTCCACTAAATATAGGAATGTCTATTTTTGGTAGTGTATACGGAAGATTTGTAGTATAACATTCTATGGCTGGAATGTTTTCATACAAATCTTTTAAAGAATAAAACACTTCCGTAAGTTCGTCGTCAGGAAACTGGCCCAAATATTCTAAAAATATATTTTCAGCTACTTTATATTTTTCCCTAACTACTTCTATAGAAGCCTGTCTTATCTTAAATTTATTAATTTTTTCCTCCAATTCATTCAAAACGTATTGGAATTGTCTCATAAGACCACTTTGAACTTTTGGCTGAAGATCAACTTCTAATTTCTCTATCACTAATTTATTTTTAAAGTGACTATACACAATGTCAAAATTTTGTATAGCCTCCTTTATTTCAGCTACAAAATTCGTTTTGAAATATGAACTATTTTCAATAGTAACTGAAGGAGGATGGAGCCCTAAGTCATTCTTAATAAATTTTTCTTTTACGTAATTAAATCTAGCCCTAAGTTCCATAACAGCTTTCCTAAATTCATGGCTGGGAATCTCATGCTCGGCTAATTTATTTAAATTATTATATAATTCTACTACCTCACAACCTAACTTCTCCTGTTCTTTAACTAAATCTACCTGATTCATTTTTACTTTTTATTTAAAATTAATTAAACAATTTTTTTTTTTAATAAATTGTTATATTTTATAATTTTTTTTTAATATAAAGTTAATAAATATTATTTTTTTTTAATTTCGCGAACCGATAGTTAAATTTTTGTTAAGAACGAGAAAACACGAAAAAACAATCTTTCACTTATTTTTCGTTATTATATTATATTTTAAAATACTTTTATGATTTTTAAATTATCAAAAAATTTAAGACATAACTTAAGGTTACGCACACAAAAACACGGGGTCACCAAAATGTTAGGCGAGGCGAGACGTAAACTACAAAAAAACAACCTATCGATCTGACGTCGATTTTAGAACTCAATTTTTATTTACAAAACTTAACCTAAGGTAAACTAAATACTTATTATCTAAATTTATCTAACAACACATGTGGCAAGCATGTGTTGCTTCAATACTTATGTAAATACCCAAAATAGCTTATCTTTACACACACCACTCTTGTGTGGAAAATTACAATTAAATAGAAACGATCCTTTAATCATTTAAATATGCAGGAATACACAACTGCAACAGTAGGTAAAAATATTTACTGATAATACTATTTCAGGTATAAATACACTTTCTAAATGTAGGTTTCAGTGTACAGCATGGTCAATCTTAAAAATATAGATTTTAATACCAAATATTGAATTATTTACTTAAATAGAATATTATAAACTAAGTACAGTTTAAACAAAACTGAACACCGTTTGTATTCTAATTTAAGCTTTTTCATAGTAATTAATTATTCCAGGGTTACTAGTCCGACGCACAGTGGTATCTCTTCATACATCGAAGTGTAAAAAAATGAAAGGAGTGACCCAACAACGATGAATGTTTTCGTACTTGTTAATTTTTATATAGATAAGAAAAAAATTTAGAAATTCGTCGACTACTTGGCGTACCTGCCTTGGGCCCCCATTTTTTACCTTGGGGTATCTGCTTAGGATTCCCATTTTCACTTATTTTTCTTCTTAATATAAGCCGTAATTCTCAACGGAATTTGGTTGACCCAAAAAAGAGCTCTACTGATTTAGGTTGAAATCGTCGACTCCTACGGGACTTACATATAAATTCAATTTGATTAAAAAATTACGCCTAAACGACTGCTTAAATTGTGCGTAACAATTTATGTGACTTTTTTCAGAAAATTTTAAACTTTGTTTTACGATCATTGATTTTTTCGCTCAATCTAAAGAAGAGACTTTAACCTTTCACATGGTTATGGTGGGAGCACCGAAACCGAGCCAATTTAGTTTTTGTCCAAAGAAAAACGAAAACACTGAATATTATAGAGCTTTTTTGATTTCCTGATATCTCTTAAGCTATATTCTCTGCAGACTAAAACCAAGGTTTTGTATCTTAATTAAATCGACATCAAGATTAAAGCTATATAAACTATATTCGATGCATGAGCTACTGACTTTGATGAAAATTTTCATCACTTTTTGTTTTGGAAAATAAAGAAAATTTCAACACCTTTTATATAACACATAATATAACTTTTTCTTTAAAACAATTATTGATCCTTAATATCTAGACGATTCTCTATAGAATTGCATCATTAGATTTTTCAAAAGCGGTGGTAAAAAAAAAATGGCTTTTTTGCAGCAGAAATAAAATAGTGCGACATCCTAACCCATATTTTATATTTCTTAAAAGTTGCCGATAAAACAGTTCAACTAAAAAGATATGGTAACATTACAAACATATGCTTAATTCCGTTGGTCTCATGGGCGTAGCCAATATTTTTTTCTGAGGTTAGCAAATCTAGTCATAAAATAATAGATAAGATATTAATTAATTTATTTACTTAATAATTATAAAGTAAATTTTAATATTGAAGAAAAGTTTATATCGCGAAATTTTCTATAAAAGCGGTTTTAATTTACAATTTCGTGTGTCTATAAATTAATTTTTTACATTTTGTTTATTAGGACAATCTCCGATAGTGGTTACTCTTAATGTAAACAAGAGAATAACAATTTTAGCAAAAAGTTATTTTTGATTATAAACAAGTAAGAAAGCGCTATAGTCGGTCAAGCCCGACCATACGATACCCTTCACCACTAAGGTCAAAGGTGTTATTTTTCCTGTATAAAGACAAATATTTGCTAAATTTTGCCATCATACAAACATTTTCTCAAAACTTATATATTCAACCTGTTTCCGTCATTTGGACTTATATGAGAGCTAGGGTCAAATATGGACCGATTATCTCGAAATTTGGCAAATTGATTAACGTTGTAAAAAAAATAAACTCAAAATTTTCATTATCTTTAGACTTACGAGCGTTTTAGTGATTTTTTGTCTCATTTAGTGCGTTTTTAAAGAAGAGTTTGTATGGGAGCTATGGTCAAATGTGGACCGATTTTAACAAAATTTTGTACAGTGATTTAAGTTTACATAAGCAGTATTTGTTTTAAATTTCATGAAAAATATTGATATTTGTGGCCAATATATCAATTCCGGGAAGTGGGACCTATGGGAGGTACCATAAATAATGGACCGATTTTGACCAATTTCAATAGCCATGGTCCCATTATCAAAAAAATGATCTGTGCCAAATTTCATTAAATTATCTTTAGAATTGCGACCTGTAGTTTGATTACAAGGTTTACATGGGGGTCCAGCCAGCCAGCCAGCCAGACGGACGGACGGACGGACGGACATCGCTAAATCGACTCTGAAAGTGATTCTAAGAATATTGGTATACTAAAAGGTGGGTCTAAGACAAATATTTTTATGCGTTACATACATCAGCACAAACTTATAATACCCTTTCCACCTAAGGTGGTGAAGGGTATAAAAAGTAATAAATATAACATATGATCAAGCCAGTCAGTATGATATCTGAGGCCCATCGCCTAAGTACATACTCTCAATGTCAAAATAATGTAAACATTTATTGTAGTTTTTAAGATGACCTCAAATATTTTATTGCACTTAAGAAACCTATAAATTTAATGATGTAGGCGATGTTGGATACCAAGCAACGGTTCTGATTGCTTTTAACTTGATAAGACCAGACTTATCTTGGTTATGCTTCATCTTAACTGTGAACACTAACTACGTTAACACCCTTTAATGTAGTTAGCTAACATGTGCCGCGTGTTCTCCCATAAGAATTAAAAAATATGGGTTAGGACAAACTCCTGGAAAAAACAACTACTATGAAGAAGCTAAATTTAACACTAAAAAGATTATGCATCGCAATGCAATAATTAATGGGTTTTCCAAATATTGCCGAACTTGGAACAATTTAATATTTGTATCTCCGATTCGGATAAATTGTTTTAATGCACACAGGTTTTTGCAGTTAAAAACAGTCATATTCCGATATCCTAAGAACGTTTAAATTCAAAATATGATTGGAGCCATGAATTTCAGCAATTTTATAACTGAAGAATTTATCAATGAATAGGCAAGTGGTACTTATGAATTTCCATGTTTTTTTTTACTCAAATTTAAATAACTCTATATTCCGAAGAGCATATGTGTCTGGATTATCGATGTTGTACTGTAATAGGCATTTTTCCTAATAAAATTACTAATAACACTATGCGAAAAATGAATTCTTTTGAAAAGTACAAGGACGTGGCTATATAGGTTCGATTCTACTATCAAATTTTAGTAAAACTCTATACTCAGTTTGGCCAATTTTTTTTTTATAGGCTTCCAAAGTTGCCCAAAAATGTGTCATTAGTTTTTGCAAATACATAGCTAGTCAGTGCTTAAACATATCGCCTAACTATATTTTTCAAAAATGTAGTCAGGTGAGTATTTCTTGCCTAAAATTTATGACTATGTTATTTTATAGTAAATTTTTAAAAAATTTGCTATTTTTATAGTATATTTTTAAAAATTTGATATTTTTATAGTAAATTTTTAAAAATGTTGCTATTTTTATAGTAATTTTTTAAAAAATTTTGCTTTTTTTATAATAAATTTTTAAAAAATTTGCTTTTTTTATAGTAAATTTTTAAAAAATTTGCTTTTTTTATATTAAATTTTTCAAAAATTTGCTATTTTTATAGTAAATTTTTAAAAAATTTGCTATTTTTTTTAGTAAATTTTTAAAATATTTGCTATTTTTTTTAGAAAATTTAAAAGAAAATTGCTATTTTTATAGTAAATTTTTTAAAAAATTGCTATTTTTATAGTATATTTTTAAAAATTTGATATTTTTATGGTAAATTTTTAAAAATGTTGCTATTTTTATAGTAATTTTTTTAAAAAAATTGCTTTTTTTATAGTAAATTTTTAAAAAATTTGCATTTTTTTATAGTAAATTTTTAAAAAATTTGCTTTTTTTATAGTAAATTTTAAAAAAATTTGCTATTTTTAAAAATTGCTATTTTATAGTAATTTTTTAAAAAATTTGCTATTTTTTTTAGTAAATTTTTTAAAAAATTGCTATTTTTTTGAGTAAATTTTTAAAAAATTTGCTATTTTTTTTAGTAAATTTTTAAAAAATTTGCTATTTTTTTTAGTAAATTTTTAAAAAATTTGCTATTTTTTTTAGTAAATTTTTAAAAAATTTGCTATTTCTTTTAGTAAATTTTTAAAAAATTTGCTTTTTTTTAGTAAATTTTTAAAAAATTTGCTATTTTTTTAGTAAATTTTTAAAAAAATTGCTATTTTTATAGTAAATTTTTAAAAAAATTGCTATTTTTATAGTAAATTTTTAAAAAAGTTGCTATCTTTATAGTAAATTTTTAAAAAAGTTGCTATCTTTATAGTAAATTTTTAAAAAATTGCTATTTTATATTAATTTTTTAAAAAATTTGCTATTTTTATATTAAATTTTTAAAAAAATTGCTATTTTTATAGTAAATTTTTAAAAAATTTGCTATTTTTATAGTAAATTTTTAAAAAATTTGCTATTTTTATAGTAATTTAAAAAAATGTTGCTATTTTTATAGTAAATTTTTTAAAAATTTGCTATTTTTTAAGTAAATTTTTAAAAAATTTGCTATTTTTAGAGTAAATTTTTAAAAAATTTGCTATTTTTATAGTAAATTTTTAAAAAATTTGCTATTTTTATAGTAATATAAAAAAATGTTGCTATTTTTATAGTAAATTTTTAAAAAATTTGCTATTTTTATAGTAAATTTTTAAAAAATTTGCTATTTTTAGAGTAAATTTTTAAAAAATTTGCTATTTTTATAGTAAATTTTTAAAAAATTTGCTATTTTTATAGTAAATTTTTAAAAAATTTGCTATTTTTATAGTAAATTTTTAAAAAATTTGCTATTTTTATAGTAAATTTTTAAAAACAGTGCTATTTTTATAGTATATTTTTAAAAAAATTGCTATTTTTATAGTAAATTTTTAAAAAATTGCTATTTTTATAGTAAATTTTTAAAAAATTTGCTATTTTTATAGTCAAAAATTTCTTAATTTTATAAAAATGAAAATATGTAAGCACGCAATTTTTATTTTTATAGTAAGTTTTTAAAAAATTTGCTATTTTTATAGTAAATTTTTAAAAAAATTGCTATTTTTATAGTAAATTTTAAAAAATTTGCTATTTTTATTGTAAGTTTTTAAAAATGTTGCTATTTTTATAGCAAATTTTTGAAAAATTTGCTATTTTGATAGTAAATTTCTAAAAAATTTGCTATTTTTATTTTATAGTAAATCTTTGAAAAATTTGCTATTTTTATAGTAAGTTTTTAAAAAATTTGCTATTTTTATAGTAAATTTTTAAAAAATTTGCTATTTTTATAGTAAATTTTTAAAAAATTTGCTATTTTTATAGTAAATTTTTAAACAAATTTGCTATTTTTATAGAAAATTTAAAAAAAAATTGCTATTTTTATAGTAAATTTTTAAAAAATTTGCTATTTTTATAATAGATTTTTAAAAAATTTGCTATTTTTATAGTAAATTTTTAAAAAATTTGCTATTTTTATAGTAAATTTTTAAAAATTTGCTATTTTTATAGTAAATTTTAAAAAAAATTGCTATTTTTATAGTAAATTTTTTAAAAATTTGCTATTTTTATAGTAAATTTTTATAAAATTTTCTATTTTTATAGTAAATTTTTAAAAAATTTGCTATTTTTATAGTAAATTTTTAAAAAATTTGCTATTTTTATAGTAAATTTTTAAAAAATTTGCTATTTTTATAGTAAATTTTTAAAAAATTTGCTATTTTTAGAGTAAATTTTTAAAAAAAATGCTATTTTTATAGTAAATTTTTAAAAAATTTGCTATTTTTATAGTAAATTTTTAAAAATTTTGCTATTTTTATAGTAAATTTTTAAAAATTTTGCTATTTTTATAGAAAATTTTTAAAAAATTTCCTATTTTTATAGTAAATTTTTAAAAAATTTCCTATTTTTATAGTTAATTTTTAAAAAATTTGCTATTTTTTTAGTAAATTTTTAAAAAATTTGCTATTTTTATAGTATATATAATATTTTTATAGAAAAGTTTACTTTTTTTTAAAGAAAATTAAAAATTGTTTTTTTTTTGGGAAGTTTTCAAAAGTGTCTTAATTTTGAAAATATGTAGGAACAAGGGAGTTTTTATACGCAATTTTAGGTATCTAGACACGTTCAGATTATATTGGTATGTTCACAAAAGTTGTTTAGCTTTACTGTGGCTACAATTGTCCCAAATATAGTGTATGAAAAATCTGGATTTTCTAAAAATTATGATCAAAAAGTTTAAAAAAAATTCTTTAACTTAAAAAAAAGTTAGGATTAAATATATTTTTGTCAAAAAATATAAATTTAAGGGAAATTTTGTTTTTAAATTTTCGGGTGTTTTACTTGTAGTTTAACTTGTTTGTAATTTATAGTGATGACATTTGAGTATTTTTAAGTAGAGTTTAGTTAGTTTACGATTAGTTTTAAAAGTATTTGTTATATCTTCTCTAAACTTTCAAAATAACGGCCCTTAGCATAAACTTCAAATGAAAAACGATATAAAAAAAGCTAAAAAGAAACTTCAATGAAACCACCAAAAATCGAGTAGTTCCAAAAAGAAAAGCTTATTGCGTGTCATACAAGAACAAAAAACTACCATAACAACAAAAACTTCTATTGAACTGTTATTGTAACCGTCGTTGTCGTTCTTTTCTGCTGCTTCTTTCACATGTTCGGTAGTCAAGTGGTAGCTTAAACAAATACAACTTAAAACGAATAGAATAGAATTGTAGAGTAGAGTAACAGGACAATAGTAGTATTTATGGAGCCGCAGCGAAAGGACACAAATTTAGCGAATTTTCAAATTTCAGATCACGTGCCTTAATAAAGTTTGTTGTTTTTTTGTATAAATGAGTGTATGTGTGTATGTTTAGACTTATATTCATATATATGTACAAGTATATGTTATAATAGTTTTAGTTAAATTTAAGTAAAATATTAAAGTTTACATGTGAGTGATAACTATTGTATATTGTAATTGTGTTTGTGTGTTACAGTGTCGTGCCAGTAGTAGCCTGTAGCCTTCTAGCCAAGACTGGCTGACTGGGGCAGAAAACCAAGTTATTAAAAGTTCACTAAAAAAAGTTTATACATACATATGTACATATATAATAAATAAAGAATGAACTAAACAAAAAAAAAAAAAAAAAAACAATTTAGTTTTTAACTTATAATATGAGTATTAATCAATACTTTAAGAACAACTAAAATTCATTTTTATTTAATTAATATTCCATGAATCGAAAGTTCCAAAAGTCATTCATATAAACCAATATCTATCTACTATTGGCACTCGTATGTCAGCGATTGAATATTGAAACGAGGTTGTTGATTGTGTACTACAATACTTAAGTAAATAAGTTAAGTTTTTAATATAATAGAATATAATATAAAAAATGCTTTTTAGCTTCTACATTTAAAAAGCTTTAAAATTAAAATAAAATACTAAAATTTACGATTAACCAAACAAGAAACGTGTTGGCTGCTAACAATTGTCGCCAGTCTAACATTATCGAGGTGAGTGAGTCAATTTCTTTTTAACTGTTCATTTTATTTCCTTTAAACCCATTTCCTTTTCCCGTTACTGTTGTCTTTTTTCAAACAAGCAAAAGAGTGAAAAAAAAAACATTTTTGAAATGAAGTCATAAAAATTGTTAAGATAACTTAAGAATTATGATAATAAAAGCATCATCATTCCCAATTTATTCTATAATATAATCTATCATTTTATTTTGTATTTACCCTCCTAAAAAAAAAGGTGGTTTTTTGTACATAGTAATGGTTTTGAAAATGGTTGAGTGTTGTAGGTTTGAATAAATGTGAACCAAACGTGGATATTAGGGGTATAACAAAGAAAAAAAAAAAATACCTATCACGATGCACAGTGCTACCATCCCATACAACCAATGCACAAAAATCGAAGCAGTTGTGTTAGATGGTATGTGACATTCTTCTGTTATCCTTGACTCTCAGTGGAGCATAGAGCCTCAACCATTCTTTTATATCGAACTCTATTGCGAGATGTTAGGCATACATCATTCCATGAATAGTTTTCTGCTTGTAACTCCGCATCAATTGACCTTCACCACGTTCTAGCAGGTGCACCAAAACGACGGCCGCTTCCTTGTGGATTCCAACGAAGCGCTTGTCGAGCAATGTTGGTATTTGGCCTTCGCAGTGTGTGGCTTAACCACCGCCATTTCCGTTGACATACCTCTATAGAAGAAGGGATTTGGTTTGTAGCGTTCAGTAGATCTTCATTTCTTATGCGATTTGGTCACCATATATTAAGGATTTGCCGCAAGCATTTGTTTGCAAAGGTTCGTAGGCGCTTATCGATGACATTTGTGCGTTTCCAAGTTTCGCAGCCGTTATACAAGATGGACTTGACATTCGAGTTATATATTCGTAACTTAGTTGTTGTTGATATTTGCTGAGATTTCCAAATAGCTCGGAGAATGCCTTATTAATAAGCGATTCAATATCCTCGTCGGCGCCACCTTTTGTAGATACCAAACTACCAAGATAATTAAAGGTACCTACACATCCAATAACCTCGTTATCCACATTGATGTGTGGCGACGGGTTTGCGCCATAGCCCCCAGGCATAATCTTTGTCTATTGTCTTTGTCTAATATTGATTTCCAGCCCAGCTGCCCGAGATTTAACAGTAATCGCGCTAGTGTTTTCTTGAAGGTGGCCTGAGCTTTGGCTTAGAAGACATACGTCATCGGCGTATTCCAAGTCCTCGAGTTGTTTAAAGGGTGTCCATTGGATACCACGTCTACCATTCAGTGCCGCGCGCATTATATTGTCGATGACAAGGATAAAAAGTATGGGTGATAAGATACATCCTTGTCTTACTTCAGTAGTAACTTCGAACGGATTAGACAATTTACCTTTATGTAGAACCCGAAATTAAAAGTCCACGTACATTGCCCGAATTAAGTTCAGAATTTTCGTTGGCATTTTACGGTTTTCTAAAATTCTCCATAGATAGCTTCTATTGACACTGTCGAAGGCCTTCATAAAGTCGATAAATGCTAAGTAAATGGGGGGTGCGGAATTCATTACATTGTTCCAGTACTATTCTTACTGTGTTGATTAGATCAACACAAGATCTATTCTCTCGGAACCCAAACTGATTTTCGCGTAGTGTTTTAGAAACTGCGTCAGACGTTCTATTCAAAATTACTCGACTTAGTATTTTGCTCGGTATTGGAAGAAGTGTTATTCCCCTGTAGTTATTGCAGTCTTTGGAGTCACCCTTTTTTGGTATTTTGACTAGTATACCTTCATTCCAGGAGGCTGGCAGAGCTTTCTCCTCCCATATTTTACGTACAAATGGGTGCCACAGTCTCGCCGAACCTTCAACGTCACATAAAAGCATCTCTGCTGATATATTGTCATTGCCCGGGGCCTTGTTGCGCTTGAGGCTTTTAATTGCATTCTTTACTTTTTGTATTGTTGGTGGGCTGTCTGAAATTCCATTGAATAAACAGTCATGGTTGGTTTCATTTTGCACTTCCATCAGCGCTTCTAATCCAATGGGATTGTTTGATGTTGACTGGAAGTGTTCCATCCATCGTATTAATTGTTCATCCAGGGTTGAGAGAAGTGTACCGCTACTACTCAGGATGGGACTGTTGGTGTAGGTAGGTTTGCCGCACAACGCCCTTGATATATTGTATAAGGTCCTCATGTCGCCTTTACTTGCAGCTGACTCAGCATGACTCGATTGTTCCCCACATTCTTTTGCCCCTCCTTTTTATTCTGTTGGATAGGTCACGGTATATTGTACTAAGCTCCTCAACATCCACGTTTGTATTTAAAATTGTATTTGTATGGTTTTACGATGTTTAACCAGGTCCCATGTTGCTTTGTTGAGCCAGACTTTCCTTTTATGGTCTTTAAAACCTAACGTTTGCTGACCAACCTCATTGTACGTCTGAGTGACACACCTTAAATAAAGGCATTTCGATGTCGCTCTGATTCCAGTTTTCCAACATCAATTTTCCGATCGGCTTTTGCCGTTTCAGACCTTAGAGCCGCTACTTTCAGTCGAACTTTAGATATAACTAAGTGGTGGTCGCTGTTTATATCTGTTCCGCGCCTCGAGCGTACTTCAAGTAAAGATGATCGCCACTTTGAGTTGATCAAAATGTGATCAATTTGGTTCTTGGTAACACCGTTCGGCGATATCCAAGTTATTTTATGGTCGAGCTTATGAGGAAAAATTGTGCCACCTACAACCAGTTTCCTTTTACAGCATAGTTCGATTAATCTTTCTCCGTTGTCGTTTCTTACTCCGACACCGTGCTTACCAATGTAGTGTTCCAAACCGGTGTTGTTTGAGCCAACTTTGGCGTTAAAGTCGCCGAGTATCATAGTAATATCACAATTATGTACATTACTGTTCATCCAACTGCTTAATACATCGTAAAATTCGTCTTTGTCGTTTTCAGATTGGACTTCAGTAGCATCGTAGACATTGATGATTATCATATTATGAGCTTTAGTCTTAAGTTTTATTGTCATTAGCCTCTCGTTGATAGGATACCATGCTATCATGGCTTTAGCTATTCTTTTAGTCATCAGAAAGCCCACACCCCTACTATGCTCATCACCCTCCAGGCGACCGGAGTAAAGAAACACAGTATTTTCGTTCCGAACTTCCCCTTGTCCTGTCCATCTTGCTTCTTGTACCGCCAGCAAATCAATTTTATAACCCAACATTTCACGTCTTAGTTGTTCTAGTTTCCCAGTTTCTTAAAGCGTGCGTACGTTCCATGTCGCAAACTTTAAACTTTCTTTCTTTGGATAGAATTGGTTTCATTCATTAGTATGTTCTTGCATAGACTAGGCACCTCCAAAATCCTTGTGCCAGCTGCCGTAGCATGATTATCCCTTGGAATAGTATATTCTATAAAGTTGTTTCTTTCCATGCTTAAAACATCGTAAGTGCTAAGTAGATGGATGATGAGTCCAAAGACAAGAGCCACGTTTGTAGAGCGAGCCGCTCGATCCGAGACAGACGCCCGCTTGCAGCCGCAACTAACATGTTGAACAGACGCTACAGTTTTGTACTTTACCAAGTGCGATTATCTTAGACCCTTAGACCAATTACGTCGGAATGGCTCCAAGATAACTCACCTCACGTTAGCCCTGACCTAGAATCCCACTCGGATTGATTGAATGCAGTTATTACCTGTTACCCGGAAACCCAGGTAGCAACTGCATCCCATTTACATCCCGAATGTATGACATAATATGGATTTAATATGTTCGAAATTTCAGCAAAATCGGTAGAAGTACACGCCTACCGCCTACATTAGGGTGGAGCGAAAAACAACTTTTATTGAAATTCGATACGCCTGGGTTAAAAATGCACTACGTCCTAAGAAGCTCAGAAAAAATTTTGTTTTCCTAGGTCAATGTCCTGAGGTAGCGCATAGGATATTTATTACTAGGATCCATTTGTATGGGGAAAATTTAATTTTTTTTCCGGTTTTTGGTAAATTTCAACCTATAAAGATATGTTTTGGCAAAATTAATAATTGGATGTAGAAGACAACTTAATCAAATTTGTTCAGAGTTATAAAACCTAAAAATCCATGCAGTAGTTTTTAAGTTATTGCAATTTGCCCCAGAAAATTCGTGTCCTTTTAAGCACGCCTAAGGATATACAACAAAAAAATTATTTTTTGAGTACAGAAATTACAAATAATACTTTCCTTATCATCTAAAGACTTATAAGTACTAAATAGTTTAAATTTATTAAAATAAAATTTAATTTACATAGTTTTTTTATACTGGAAAATGGTACGTTTTTTTAAGGACCGTTTCAAGACTCACGTTTGAAGTTTTAGAAAATTTTGTCAAAAAAATATTTAAAATTTCAACATTTTTGATCGGCATATTAAAATAGATAGATGTGGTAGTAAAATTTATTAAAGTTCAGTTTGATATCTCATATGGTTTCGCCGTACCTGCGACTTGAAATCGTAAAATTTAGCGAAAAAGTAAATTTTTGAACATTATTAAAGTAGATGCATAGTAAATTTTATTTAAGTTTTCTTCTGATAAAGCTAATACTGAATTGAGAAATGTCCACTAGAACTTTCTTTGATATTGGGTGAGCTTAACCCTTTTTTCGTCGGGGTCAAAGGTAAAAATTTGGATTTTTAGTGGCAAAAATACGCAATGTTATAAATTTAGTGGCGAATTGCGATCAAAACTAATAAAAATAGTTATTTTTAAGAATGGTTATATTGTTTTATTAGAAATATTTAATTTAACCCTTAACAGTAATGGGGGCTAAAATTACCCAACATTTTTTTTTCGAAAATTTAAATGTTTGGTTTATTTTAGTGATTAATTTCATTAAATCTGTTGTCATCACTTAAGCTGTAAAACAATTTTGGGGATTTCCCTTCATAAAAATATATCAAAAAGCAGTTGTCGTATATGAATGACGCCGAATAGATATATTAATGTGCAAAATTTTAGCAAAATCGCTCTAAGGACACGCCTACCGCCCACATACTTATTAATATTACAAAATAAATAGAATTCGCAAAATTAAAAATATCTCTATGTCAGTCACTTTATTCAAATAAAATTTGGTGCATCATTTTATATAGAATTGATAAAATTGTTTGCAAACTTTCGACAAAATCGGCTTAGGAATACTCCTAGGATGCAAAAATCCTTAAATATGGAAAAATCGAAAAATTTCACAAAATAAAAAATATATCTAAAGGCAGTTTTCGAATAATATATATAGATAATTGAAATTTGGTGTGTAACTTGCCGAATAGGTATATTTGTGCGCAAAATCTTAACAAAATCGGTCTAAGGATACGCCTACTACAAATATATACTTCAATATTTAAGAATCGACAAAAATCACAAAACTCAAAACAAGTCATGCCGTAGTTGTCAGAGACCCACCTATCACTCATATTTTTCTAAATGTGTAAAATTCAACTAAAATTACAAAACTAACCTGCTATACTACGGCGTACTATGGTATTTCTGCTGCAAAAAGGCATTTTTTGACTATCACTTTTCAAAAATCTAATAATGCCATTTTATAGAGAAGAATCTGACAATGAAAAAACTGTATTTTTTTCCTAAGATATGTATATATATATATATATATATATATATACATATATATATATATATATATATATATATAGAAAAATCGGTTGAAGTCAGCTGAATATTGTGAAACAAAAATTTATGGTAAAATTATTGAAATTTAAAGACTTATGTATCTAAGATATTTTAACTGGAAAAATGTAGGTATCAATTTTATTTAAGTCTGAGATGTTGTTTTTGTTTAAAAAGAAAAAGTTAATTGCATACGTAGTTTGAGAGATATAAGCGCATTAAAATTGTCCTATAAAATTCAGCATTAGCTGTTTTCGTTGGAGAAAAAGTCAGTTATCTCGGTTTACCTCCGTGCTCTCAGTATAATGAAATGAAAGACAAAAGGTTTTTCTTTCGATTTAGCTAAACAAAATCTGCAACTTTTGTCAATCTTTTGAAAAAATCAAAATTTAGTAAAAAAAAGTAAGGAATATTGCTTATAATAAAAAAGCATTGCATACCTTCAGGCTTAAATTTTTAATAAAATTGCAGTTATTAATCCTAACATTAGTTTAAATTATATTATCTTGAGATTTACGAAGTACCTCTAGGAGTCCACAGATTAAAATAAAAATTAGTAGAGTTCTTTCTTGGATCAACTAATAGGCATGTGACGAATTTCACTAAATCTTGTTGAGAAGTTCCCCTCATTCATTGAGAATAAAAATATATAAAAAATAGGGGTCCAAGGCAGGTACCCCAAGAAGTCGACGGACTTCAACCAAAATTAGTACAGCTCTTTTTTTGGATCAAAAAATAAGAGTGTGCCGAATTTGATCAAATTCTATTGAAAATAGCGTTTTATACATTGAGAAGGAAAATAAGTGAAAAAAATGGGGGTTCAAGGGAGGTACCCTAAGGAGTAGACGGATTTCAACCGAAACTATTAGAGCTCATTTTCTGATCAAAAAATATTAGTGTATCAAATTTTTATCAAATTCTATTGAAAATAGCGTTTTATACATTGAGAATAAAAATACGTGAAAAAATGGGGGTCCAAGGGAGTTTTTTTTGAATATTTCTTAAATAATAATTAAAATAAAATTAAATAAGTATGCCAAATTTCATCGTTGTAGGATCGGTCCTACAACGATTCTACAAGGTCGTCAGCTGATCCATTAAAATTTAGAATTATACTAAATCACACGTAGCTTTCTTGACAAACAGGAAATTTTGAATACAACGCACTATTTTGATTTCCACACATAAAATGTTGAATTTTTTTTATACCCTTCACCACCATAGGTGGAAAGGGTATTATAAGTTTGTGCTGATATATGTAACGCATAGAAATATTTGTCTTAGATACAGCTTTTAGAACACCAATAGGCTTAGAATCGTCGATTTAACGATGTCAGTCCGTCCAGCTGGTTGAAACCCCATGTAAACCATGTAATCAAAGTACAGATCACAAGTCTAAAGATAATTAGATGAAACTTGGCATAGATCATTTGTTTGATAGATGGCTATTGAAATTAGTTATTTTCATTCGGTCCAAGAGTCCGGGAGTCGGTCCATTATTTATGATACCTCCCATAGGTCCTACTTCACAGAATTCATACATTGGCCACAAATATCCGTATTTTCTTCATGAAATTTAAAACAAATACTGCTTATGTAAACCAAAATCACTTTACCAAATTTCGTTGAAATCGGTCCACATTTGATCATAGCTCCCATACAAACTCTTCTGTCAAAACGCACTAAATGAGACAAAAATCTCTAAAACGCTCATAAATCTGAAGATAATGAGAATTTTGAGTCTAATTTATGCATATAATTTAATCAATTTGCCAAATTTCTAGCTCTCATATAAGTTTAAATGACGAAAACATCTGAAATATACAAGTTTTGAGAAAATGTTTGTATGATGTCAAAATATAGCAAATATTTGTCTTTATGTAGGAAAAATAACACTTTGACCTAAGTAGTGAAGGGTATCGTATGGTCGGGCTTGACCGACTATAGCATTTTCTTGCTTCTTTTGTATCAATTAGATAAAACATGAAATTTCTTTTAATTATACCCTTCACCATCATAGGTGGAAAGGGTATTATAAGTTTGTGCTGATGTTTGTAACGCATAGAAATATTTGTCTTAGACCCACCTTTAGTATACCAATTAGAATCACTTTCTGAGTCGATTTAGCGATGTCCGTCCGTCCGTCTGGCTGGCTGGACGGCTGGACCCCCATGAAAACCTTGTAATCAAACTACAGGTCGGAATTCTAAAGATAATTTGATGAAATTTGGCACAGATAATTTTTTTTATAATGGGACCATGGCTATTGAAATTGGTCAAAATCGGTCCATTATTTACGGTACCCCCCATAGGTCCCACTTCCCGGAATTGCTATATTGGCCACAAATATTTTTTCATGAAATTTAAAACACATACTGCCTATGTAAACTTAAATCACTGTACCAAATTTCGTTGAAATCGGTCCACATTTGACCATAGCTCTTCAAAAACGCACTAAATGAGACAAAAAATCACTAAAACGCTCGTAAATCTAAAGATAATGAAAATTTTGAGTTTATTTTTTGCATACATAATTTTTGTAACAACTGTAATCAATTTGCCAAATTTCGAGATAATCGGTCCACATTTGACAATAGCTCTCATATAAGTCCAAATGACGGAAACAGGTTGAATATATACGTTTTGAGAAAATGTTTGTATGATGGCAAAATTTAGCAAATATTTGTCTTTATACAGGAAAAATAACACCTTTGACCTTAGTGGTGAAGGGTATCGTATGGTCGGCTTGACCGACTATAGCGCTTTCTTACTTGTTTTCTATTAAAATTTGGCAAATTTATAAAAAACAAGTAAGAAAGTGCCATAGTCGGTCAAGCCCGACCATACGATACCCTTCACCACAAAGGTCAAAGGTGTTCTTTTATCTGTATAAAGACAAATATCTGCTGAATTTTGCCATCATACAAACATTTTCTCAAAACTTATTTATTTAAGCTTCTTCAAAAATGTTTTTGAAGAACTATTTTTTTTTCGTAATTTTGCTCAACTTTGGCGTCACCTGGCGATAACAAAAAAAAAAAAGATAAAATTAAAAAATGTCTTTCAGATTTGTGTTACGTGTATTGTTACCTATTGAAATCAATTACTTTTAATAAAATTTGCGGCAAAATTGTTTTGATTTTTGTCCACTGATGGTAGCACTGTGCGACGGCGGATACTGATGTACATAAATATCAAGAAAACAGTTTTTTGAGATCAGTTTGGATAAAACCATCCCCCCAAACCGTTTTTCTAAAAGCTTCCAAAAAATAATAATACATACATATTTGAATTTTTATTTTTTAAATACCAAACATATACGAGTATATTAACTTCAGATACTACAAACTATCTTTGTTGAGGGAAATAAACTTAAAAACAAAAAACACCTTAAATAGTATATTTGGGGGGAACTTTTTTAACGCCCCCACTTTTCATCATAGATTTTCATGGTCTATATGGCATCGATAGGAATTTTTTGATAATTAAAAAAATTTTTTCAAAAGTTATGCCCCTAGTGCATATATGATTTATTGATTATTTATTTTTTTGACCAAACTTTTTTACTTAATTCTAAATACATTTAATTGTATCTCTGACGCTAACAATCAAAAATAAAATCAAATATTATAATCAGTACCTGGTTGACCGAGCCTCGGAGCTTTATGATAAGCATTTTGAGGCAAATTTTAAACTTTTTAAATATTTTATTTTATAAAGTTTATTTTGTCCGACCAACACATAGTTCGCATAGTTTACAGTTTAACTCATTTTAATAATTTTGGAAAATATTCATACCAACAGAAACCTCCGTCGACTCATGCGCAACAACTTTGCTAAAGACTATAGTCTGATCAAATGTACAGTTTACGATTTAATTCATTTTGAGTAGTTTTAAGTGACGCCACCTGAAGTTGTTCATACCATATAAGAAACCTTTGTCTGCTTATTCGTAACAACTTTGCTTATGATTATAACATGATCAAATGCACAGTTTACGATTTAATTCACTTTGAGTAATTTTCTGTGGTGCCACCTGTCGGACTTTGCTCATTCCAATTCATAAACCTTCTTCGTCTTATCCGTAACAACTTTGCTGAAGATTATAGCATGAATGTACAGCATACGATTAAATTGACTTTGAGTTAATTTCAGTGGCGCTACCTGTCGAAATTTCTTCATACCAACTAAGGAACCTTCGTCGGATCATGTGCAACAACAGATTACGATTAAATTGACTTTAAGTAAGTTTCTGTAGCGCCACCTGTCGGAAATTATTCATACCAACTAAAAAGCCTTCGCCGGCTCATGCGCTACAACTTTGCTAAAGATCATAGCATGATCAAATGTACAGTTTACGATTTTATTAATTTTTAGTAATTTTCAGTGACGCCATCTGTCGGAAATTAGTCTTATCAACTTAAAAACCTTCGCCGGCTTATCCGCAACATCTTCGCTAAAGAGCATAACATGATCAAATTCACAGTTTACTATTCTATAAAGAACATACGTACAGACAAACATTTATTTGTTTAAAATAATACTAATGTTTCCCCCTTTTTATTCCCTAATTTCTAAAAGTTCCATATGCATATTTGGTACTTTTTTGGTGCCAATTGAATTCGGTACATTTTATTAAAACGCAGTTAACATAATGTATAATGTTCCTATTCATATTACTTTGGAGATGTTAAGTTATCATTTTATCCCTTTTTTACCCATTTCGGCTCCAAAATCAAAAAGTACCAAATACGTGTTTCATGTTTCTTTTACATCTATTGATTGCAGTACAAAGTTTATTTCTATTTTCTTTAGTTTAAAATATAAGAGTGGGTTAAAAAGGTACCAAAAAAGCTATTTTCACCCTTTTTTACCCCTTATCGAACATAGTTTCAAAAAAGTACCAAACACCTGTCCACTTATTTTCATAATTGTTTAAAATGTAATTTTAATTTTGTTTCTATACCTATTACTTTAGGAGATATAGCGTTTTTTCCCCTTTTTACCCTCTTGGAGGCAAAAGTTCTTCGACCTATACATCAAAAAAGATACCACTGTCCAAATTTTATCAAAATCGTTAGAGCCGTTTTCGAGATAGCCATTCTATATATATATATATATATATATATATATATATATATATATATATATATCGGGTGTTTTTTATTGAGGTATAGAACTTTAAGTTGGCATCACTTTTTTAACTGGCGGCCATTTTGTCAGCTGTCAAGTGATTAATATTTAGTTTGGTTTGCCATTTCATCATGAACAGGTTGACAAAAGAACAACGCTTGCAAATCGTGCAAATTTATTTCGAAAATAATGGTTCAGTTCGCGAAGTTTACCGCAAGCTCTGTCCATTTTATGGTCGACATAATCGTCCATCAGAGCAATTAATTCGGTTAACCATGGATCGTTTTCGCACTACGTTTACTCTATGTGATAATACGCATCCGCAGCGACATCGAACAGTGCGCACCGAAGAAACAATTGCCGCTGTAGAGCAAAGTGTTGAAGAGGACCCGAATGAATCGATTCGCCACCGTTCACAGCAATTGGAGCTTTGTCCATCAACTTTATGGAAGATTTTGCACAAAGATCTTGGCTTGCGACCTTACAAGATCCAGCTTGTGCAAGAATTAAAGCCGCGAGACCATGCAATGCGTCGTGATTTTGGTGTATGGGCCGAAAATGAGATTGATCTCGATGCTGATTTTCATCGCAAATTGGTCAATTGGCCACCAAGATCGTGCGATTTGACACCGCTGGATTATTTTCTTTGGGGATATGTGAAGTCGCTCGTCTACGCCAACAAACCAGAAACGTTAGGGGACTTGGAAGCCAACATTCGTGGCGTTATTGCCAACATACGGCCCCATATGCTCGAAAAAGTTGTTGAAAATTAGACCTGTAGAATTGGCTTTATTCGAGGCAGCCGCGGCGACCACATGTTCGAAATCATATTTAAACATTAATGGCATAAAATTATCCTTCCAATAAAGCCAAATTGATGGACATTAAAACGATTTTCTTGTGTTTTATTTCAATTCGAAGTTCTATACCTCTAAAAAAAACACCCATTATATATATATATATATATATATATATATATATATATATATAAATACATACAATTATTGCTCGTTTAAGAATATAAGAAACAATTATTGCTCGTTTAAGAATATAAGATAAGATTTGATTTTAATAATAAAACTGTTCCCAAAAGAGTTATAGTTATTATAACAACTGATTTCACCATGGCATGGAAAGGTTATAAAGTTTGCTCTAATGTTAGTACCGCAAAGAAATATTCACAAACACATTCTGTGTCTATTCCACGATGTCCATTAAGCTGGCTGGCTGACCATGTAAGCGTGTGGTCAATATTTTCCCAAAATTATGATTTTTGCACATTACGCCCATAAGTTTATTTGTACTTCATTCAAATTAAGCAGAAATATTACTTAAGGGTGGATTAGTTGAACTTAGTGTGAGGCTTCCATAACGGAATGTCACAGCTGATCGTTTCTATTGTGTGTAAAGCAGTTAGAACATTTAGTGAATTCTGCTGTCACTTTACCTTAACGTCTGAATCTGTTAAAAATAGTAAATCCTTAAGTTCTTAAGTGACATATATCAAGAGTATTGTCAATATGTTGATATGGAAAGACGCTTAAGTAAAAAATACATTGTAAAAACGCAAAATAATATTTGTAGTTCTGTAATTATACTGAAATCATAGCTTAATTTACGTGAATAATGTTTAAAGTTAATTTTTCATACAATATATTTTATAAATTATCTGTTTTTTACACAATGTCAGAGTAAAATATATGTTTGATACATTTTTTTACCAAAAAATACATTTTATGTTATTTATTGAGTCGAAAGTTTGATAGCCAAAATGATTGTGTCAATTGATTGTTTAAATCATATCGTACTTTTTAAGTTAAGTTGTTGAATAACTGCTATATAGTCAGATGTTAAGTTGGACGTTGTTAAACTTAGCGTGAGGCTGTTTTACCTCACGCTTAGTTCAACTAATCCAGGGGGTCAATTCTGGTTCTATGAAATGAAATGAAAAGTTTTTTCATGTTTTCATAGAAGTAGATATTCTAATTTAGTAAAAAAAATAAAAACAAACGTCAAATCATTATCATATGAAAAAATCACTGAAACGAAACGAGATTTTTTCATCGTTTCATAACAATTGTGATTCTTGTTTTGTGAAAAAGTGCAACCAACTGTCAAAATTTTTTCATATGAAAAGAATTTTTTCACTGAAAAATTTTAAGTGAAAAATCAAAAATAAGACAAAATATTATTTAATTAACTTCTTGGAAGAAAATATTGATATTGCTAACGATTAGTATGAAATATGATTATTAAAAAAACTGGTCACTAATCTATAACTGTATGACAGAAAAAAATTCTAGACGAAAAGTGGAACTGACGACGAGGCTTACCGCTTTAGGCGGTACTAATGGTAATAATTTAGGTATATATTTTTTATAAGAGATGTAACACTCAGGCAAATACTGCTTATACAATTGTATAAAGAGTATATACGAATTGGGTTACCTTCTTAGGAAAGGGGATAATAGAGAAGCAAAAGGTGGTGAAAAGAAGAGTAAGATATAGCTTTGTTTATTCAACGCTGTAAGTGCTATTGTATATAGTCAAATTGGGCCCTTTGTTTAAGCTTTTTTGTTTAATAGCCAATTTTATTTATTTTTCGTCGACGGCGTGTTATTGCTATAGGATTACCGCCGACGGAAGATGCTGTGGTAATTAATAATTTTAATCGAAATTAATAATTACAAAAATTGAAATTGGTAATTAATAATTTTAATAAAAATTACGCAAATTGATGTTGCCGAGACCAACATTATTTGTTTCCTGTTTTACGTTTGACATTTGCTTGGCAATTATCATAAAACAGTTGATTAAGTTTCATAGCAACGAATGGAATGAAATACTTTTTTCATAATACAAACGAGAATCAGAAAATAAGTGTTGGTGAAAAAGTATTATGAAAACTAGTTGTAAAAACTTAAATGAAAACATTTTTTTCATTTCATCGTTTCATAGAACCAGAATTGACCCCCAGGCTTTATAGTAAACAAAAGCAGTATTCAAAATTTAAGCTTAACCCTACAAAATTATAAAACTAAAATAACACTAGTCAATAAGAGAAATTCCTTTTAAGTCTAACTATTTAATTTCGATGTATTATGGCGAAAACACCCAAAATTGAAAATTCTATGGATGCGATTTAAAATTTGTTTTTTTCTAAAAATCAGGATTTTTACATAGGTCGTTCCATTGATTTGATCATATCTTGGGAATGGCTTATCTAAATTAGTTAAAAGAAACACCGGCGGATTCAGCAAAATTTTCTTTAAGCCTTGATAACACAATTTTTTCATATGTTCAAAGGTTGTGGAGTTTTTCTCAAAAAAATGAAAAGATAAAAATTTTTTTGTAAAATCGAAAAATTTTTTAAATCGTTATGCGACGATCATAAAACTATTAAAGTTCTTAACAATATTATATTATGAAAATCCATTAATAAAAAGTGATTTTATTAACAATAAGTTAAAAACTTAGCAAACATTTTTCATACGAAATTTAAAAATTAATAACGGCTACAATTTTCAAAATACGTTAATGAGACTTGGCATTACTACTCAGTTCATTTACCCCTTTATTAACAAAATCACTGCTTACGAATAGATTTTCAGGAAATGAGGTTTATTTTATTTGAAACATTTACAGTTTTGTGAACATGTAATGAAAAGGTAAATATAAAAAAAAAATTTAGTGCAAATAACTCCGAATCCGTTAATCATATCAAACAATTATCTTAAAAGCTTAAAGATGTCTTTATTTGTTATTCTGTTCTATAATTTTTGGATGCTGATCCATTAATTTTATCATATCTTTAAAACGGATTGTTCGTTTTTGTTGAAAATTGAAAAATGGCAAATTTTATAAAAAAAATTTAAAAAATAATGTATCCATACAATATTATATCTCGACCGATTTTATAATGGGCAAATCCGAAAAACCTTTTTCCAAGGACAAAATGTTTAAGCTGTCAAAATCACTTATATGTATAGGTTAGGTTAGGCAGGGTCCTAGAAACGGTCCCTTTGTGGTACCTACAAGGGATAGGCTGAAAAAAAACATAAAGTGATTTATTGCAGACCATCGATTAGAGGCTTATTCAGGCCAGCCTGTAGCCTTGATAAATGAGTCTATTTTATGAATGGGAATACTCGCTAGATTGGATATATCATGCAGAAAAGGCGCCCCCAGAAGAAGAGTTCCCTAAATTGAAGATGAGTTACTGTGTCCTATTCTTCGATTTTGTGACAACTGCGAAAGTAGTTATAGTGTTAGAGGTTATGTCTTCGATACAGAAACGAATATCCCTGTCTTTTATTCTGTGGTATCTTATCCAACTGCTTTGTATGTAGACGATATCTCAGCTTGAAGAATATTACATAGATCAGGAAGCTTAAAATAAATTTCTTGAATCCGTCCGTGTTTACCTCCAAACATTCAAGGGATTAGGGGTCTACAGAGATAGTTGCAGTAAAGGATTTATCAAAGAGAGGTGTGGATATGCAGTAGTTTGGTTTTATCCAGAATAGTGGAGTCTTGAACCGCCGTGATAAGCAGGTTAGTCATCTGCCTAGCATGCCAGAGGTCCAAAATTCGATTCCCGGCCAGACCCACTTGAAAAAAAATATATTTAAAAAAAAGTCGGTTTACCTCATAACTCAGTATTAGGCTATGTAAAACTTCTCTAACTTATGCATTTGCCATTCGGAGCTGGAGTTAAAACGTAGGTCCCTTTGAATGAGTCTAAAAATAGAGTCGGATGCAGCTCATTGTCTGAGAGAAGTAACCCTTGTTACAATTGGAATGTCGTGGGAATTATGTATATATGTGTGTATGTGGAGTGTTATATTGGTGAGTGGGACCATGATCCGATAGTGCTAAGTCGTACAGTGAGTTAAGAGCAATTTGTTATGCCATTAGTTAGACTGGGAGCCAGTAAAGCATGACAAAGAGGGGGTTTGATGGTGTAGTTCTTAAGGCATCAGTAATAATTAGGTTGGACGATCTTTAGATTTTAATAAAAGAATCAATCTGGTTTGCTTTAGTACAAACAATCAAACGAGTGCAGGCTATCAAACATCATACATTAGTATAGGCTTGACAACCATGTCGAAGAGCCGGGCAGTGTTTGTTTGTATCGTTTAGTCCCGTATATGGCCTCTCTAGTAGAGTGCAACGAATTGGTCTAGTTGAAGATGCTGTTGGATTTCTTCATATTGTTTTTTCCATTTGCATGTGTCATCTATTCCAGCGGCATATAGGAGCTTTGGAACATATGCGCGTCGCTATCATCTTCATTTTCAAATAATGGTTTATATGATCATGTAGGGGTTGTTGAATACCGAGCAACGGTTCTGATTGGTCTTAACTTGGTAAGCCTGGAATTATCTTGGTTATCATTCATCTCAACTGTGGACACTGACCTCCTCGTGATATCACCGGGGAACTACGTTAACAACCATTAATGTAGTGAGTTAACATGTACCGCTAGAACTCCCATAAGAACTATTATATATAATTTCCACGACAACATTCCAATTGGAACAAGTGGTACTTCTCACAGACAATGAGCTGCATCCAATTCTATTTTTAGACTCATTGAAAGGGATCTACATTTTAACTCCGGCTCCGAATAGCAAATGCATTAGTTAGATAAGTTTTACATAGCCAAATACTCAATAATCAGTGGCAAGGTGAGTTATGAGGTGAACCGCCGCGTTTTTGAAAATTTATTTTATTCAAGTGGGTTTGGCCTGGTATCGAAATTGGGACCTCTGGTATGCTAGGCAGATGACTAACCTGCTATACCACGGTGGTTCACAATAACTATTAAAATATGGAAATTGGAGAATATGCGCACAAGATTGAAGTGTATGGAATTCTAAAATATGCTCGGCCTTTGAACTTAACACGTTGTAAATATAGACCATTTAAGAAAGTAAGTAGATAATAGGTGTGATCCATCACAACCCCATTTGTGAATAAGTTGTAGGCTATTAAGTTCCTCTTGATGCAGTTGTTGTAAAACGTCATTAAGATATAAACGAAATTTTGTTACTGTTTGGTCTAAAAGCGATTGCAGTTCAATTTTCGCTGAAGTGTCACTATCAGTTATGGCATCTTCATTAGGATAATCATTTTTCTTGCATTTGAGAGCAATTTGGATATACTTTTTTGTAGGCGTCGTGTATAACTTTGAATTGGCTTTTGGTTAGTCTTGCATTCACAAATGCACGCTCCCTCTTGTGAATGTTTCTGTGCATGGTTGATCTGTAAAGTTGTTAATGATTGCTTGCAAATTTTAGCTTTTCTTCGAGATTTTATTACATCAATTATTAGTTTTGCCTCATCATTATTTCGCGCTCCTCTTTGGCTCATGGATATAGAAAATGTGATTTCCTTTGCTGAAAAGTTTTTACAAATTTATTTTGTTTTCCTTCGTTTTGTTATTTCACTGGCTTCATTAAATTCTTTCAGTGGTCTTCCAGAAGACGAACTTCCGAATATTGCTACTGCGATAGTCCTTTAGAGCCGTTTGGAATACTGAGTTTCAATATTCTTTAAAATATTTTTTGAGTTCCTTTAAGCAATTATTTATGGCTAACGTGTCCCCTTCTCCCTGACATTTGTAAAATTTATACACATTTCTAATTAAAGATTGCACTTCATCATCAATCGTTTTGCCTATGTCTAAAGGAAATATATTAACGATAATATTTTGAAATCAAGCACCTAAAATGGTGTAGAGTATAATTAAAATAGCATTACAACATCATTAATTTAATAATTTATTAATTTATTCATTCTGGAGAATAACATGAAATTATTGCTAAATATCTTCATTTAACATTAATTTTGTCAAAGAACTAACAAGAAAAACGGAAATGGAAAACCAATGCGAAAAATATAATTAAAATAAAAGAAAAAGAAGTAAAATCGTAAATCACATTCACATTTACAATACCATCGTGACACGCAGACTTTGTAAAACTTGGAAAATCTTCTTATAACACAAAGAAACAAACAATCAAAAACATTCGTGAATTCAACAAATCAAAGCTTATTCAAATGTCGACACCAAACAAACACACACTAACGAACGTACATTCATACTCGTACAAATAACCCGTTATACACTTCCCCATTTATAAATATCCTAATGATGACGAAAATATTTTTTTCGAATACTTGTAGTATTCACTCATATTCTAAGAATATTTCGAAGGAAACCCATTTTTTTGCCCAACTATTTTCAGAAATTGGCTAAAAAGCCATGTAATTTTTAAATTATGGCTGTTAGAGTGACCGTATAACATATTTGTTTTTGTAGGTTATCTCCCTCTTTCTCTATAGAAAACTTGTTGGCATTTTAAAACACATACTAAAATAACGGCGTATACTTGTTATAATTTTACTTTATTAATCATACGTACCATAATATAATACAAAGTGTTATATTTCGAAATATGACAGCCTATCCCACGATATCGAACGTTTTCAATCGTTCGCATTCTCAACGAAAAACAGCTGATTCGCGTGCCACTAAAAGTTTTCAGTACGAAAAGTCGAACAAAAATGAACGCGAACAACAACGTAAACACTTTAATATAAAATTGCGTCCCACTATGTCATTTATCTGCCAGCTGCACGATAATATATGTCAAAATCACTTACACATGTTTTAGCTTTCGTTTTCATCAAAAAAGCGTAAAAACCTTTACTATCTTAAAAACAAAACTTTATTATTTTATTGAAAACAAATTTTAAGAAATAATTTCAACATTTTCCACAAGAATAGGCTTCAGAGATTCGTACAAATTGTATTAAAAAATATTTTAGAAACAAGTAAGAGTGATATATTCGGCATTGCCGAATCTTGGATACCCTTCACCAATGGTGTTGCAAAAGTACTTAATGTAATTCTTAGCAAAATTTGGTTATACTAGTATTATATGCAAAGAGTCTTTAAAATTAAGAGTCGGAAAAAGAAAAGCTTTTCGGTGGCGTCATCATCTAGAATAGTTATGCACACAAAGGTTAGGTTGGGCAGGTGACTGATGTCTAGGGAAGCTTCACTTGGGTTCTAAAGTGGTCCCTTTGTGAAAGATAATGATTACTAGACTACAAGTATAGAATGCATATTTAAGCCAGCCAGTAGCTTCGAAATAAAATAGACACATATTTTACGAACATTTAATAAAGTTCGATAGACCAGATAAATCATGCAGAAAAGATGCTTCAAAATGTAGATGCCCTTACATTTGCAATAGCACATCGATTTGATGAAGTTTAAGTATTCTGGCATGCAACCCAAAAACACAGTGCCCAGTGAGGGTTGTGCACTTTAATTCGTACGAATTATCCAACTAGTAAAAGTTCTTGATTAGTTATGTAAAACTCTGAAGTTAGCGGACTGATTTAGGTCAAAGCTTTAACAATGATAAGAATTAAAATTATAGGGTATACACTCTTAGTTTTAGACACATACGTGAAATATATAGCTTTTGAATGGATGGATATCAGCTTTGTCGGAAAAGTTATTAAAGATTTACTTATTAATCTGAAGTTAGTTAATTAATTAAAATGAACACTTCATCAATAATATTTGGGATGTATTGTTTTGCTCTAGTTCCTCATGCAATTTTAATGTGATTTAATTTATCAGCATTAAATCGATTCCCGGTCGGGGTTATATGGGAGATTTCACTAAATGTGAATAGAGCTCGCCCATTTTCAATATCGAACTTTTCAAGAGATCAGAAATACTTTTGTCAAATGTTGTCCCTCTAGAAAGTTTATTTTAGGCGCTATCGCCCTGAATATCAATATTGTATAACGTCTTTATACTAAATGTCATCATCGTATCTTAGGCGAAGTTATACGGGATCAATTGTCAAACGTGAACGGATTTCTCAAAATTGCAATTAAAAAATTTAAATTTTCGTTGATATGTGAGATACTTACATACATATGTAGGTTTTGAACGGATATCATGTAATTAGCTGCATTTTTGTACTTCCTAGGAAGATTACCTATAATTTGATATATAATACGTTCTCAAATGTTATCATAATGTTCAAAAGTCAGACACAAAATTAAGATTAATGCAGAGTGTCTGTCTGCTAAAATCAGATTTGTGGAGCTCCTGGATTTTACACAAAATTTTAGGATATTGTCCCACCCTGAATTTTATCATTGTCGATCAAAACACGCTAAATTATATCTACCACAAATTACCGAATGCATCAGGATTTAGGTAATCCCCTGCGAAGGATGCTATTAAATTTCATTAAAATAAACACCTGAGATATCGACAAAACAGGAGCTCCAAAAACTTGACTACAACAGAAAAAATTACAGACAGGTAGACGGACGGACAAAAAAACAGACGGACGGACGGACAAACAAACAAATAGACGGACAGACAGACAAACAGACGGACGGACGGACTGAGGTTGCGAAATCGATACTCCTGACGATTCTGAGTTGATCGATACAATTTGAATGGTATTCGTAATCAGATTTCTGTAGTTTATATATCAAATTTAGAAAATCCTCACACAAAGAACGATGTCAAATTTAATCACAATCGGTCCATAAACACCTGAGATATCGCTGAAACAATACTTACAAAATGTAAACAAAATTTCTTAGACACGTACTTTGGGCAATTTGCTGTACATCAAATGTAGTGTTATTGCGATATCTCAATTGTTTATGGACCGCTTTTGATAAAATTTAATAACGTGCTTGGCGGGGGAATTTCTTAAAATCTGATATAAAATTTATGTAGGTCCGTGCTAAAGGAGGATGGTTTTTCTTATTTCTGCATTTCATTTTTTCAACAAACATTCTCTAATGGGAACTTTGGGCAATTTGCGATACATCAAATTCAGTGTTTTGGCGATATCTCAGTTGTTTATGGACCGACACAGAGTGCTTTGGGAAACTATTTCCTACAATCTGATATATAACATATTATCACATATACACCAGGAGTATATTTTTTCTCTTGTTATTTAAAAGTGTGTTTCAATCAAAAATTTTAAAATTTTCGTCTAATTTTTGATATTTTTTCGATATTTTCGGTGTTTATGAAACTATTTTAGTGAAATTTAATAGCGTTCATTGCGGGAGAATTTCCTAAAATCTGATATATAATTTATGTAAGTCCATCCTCCAGGGGCTTCAGAAACTTGATTTCAACAGACAGACGGACGGACAGACAGACGGGCATCGCTCAATCGATTCTCCTCCCGATTCTGAGTCGATCGGTATATTTTTTATGGGGTCTACGATCACTAATAAAAAATTACAAACGGAATCACAAACTTATAATACCCTTTCACCTATTTGTGAAGGGTATAAAAATCATATTTACCTTAAATGCACAATGTTGTATATTAATAGTCAAATTTACAAATTTCAGCGCTTTTTTTTTCTTAAATTGTTGATAAATTTGTCGAACTGCCGATTAGGCAACATTGAAATTTGACAATTTTCAAATATCTTATGCTATGTCTACATGATGGTCAGATCTTACAATATTGTAAGAAAAATTGTAAGAAAATTTCTTACAATCGTGTAAACTTACAATTTTTTGCTGACAACATTGTCAGCTAAAGCATTGTCAGCACATTGTCACACAACCACCTTACAATGAAATTGTCAGATATCTTACAATCGTGTAAACACTCTATTTAAAATTGGCAGAACATTTTAAAAAATTGTCAGCTTCGTTTTTATTGTCAGCTGCATGAAATTCCACCATCTTACAATGCAATCATTGTCAGACAATTTTAACTTCTTGGTTTTAATTGAAAACATACGGTTTTTAGGATTTATATCATAAAAAATAAATAAATAAAAATAACAAAATAAAATTATATTGAACATACATTTTTGTTGGGAACATGGTGTTATTATACATCAATCTAAAGAAGTTTTTCGAACAAATTATTATAAAAAGATGAATTAAAAAAGCAAATAAGCAAATAACACTTTTAGTAAAAAACTTAAAAAGCCAACATTTTTGTTTTATCTGAGTCAACA
Source organism: Stomorhina lunata (assembly GCA_933228675.1). NCBI lineage: Eukaryota > Metazoa > Arthropoda > Insecta > Diptera > Rhiniidae > Stomorhina > Stomorhina lunata. The sequence goes on along the minus strand of OW121741.1, from coordinate 43,604,969 downwards.
TTAATAGATTTTGGATTAGAAAAATTTTTTATAAATATATTTGCGATGGTATAAAACTTTTTAAGCAAAAAATTATGGATCAAAATTGAAATTTCCTGAAACAATAGGTCTATGTCATTAATAAAGTTCAATAGACACTTATTTAAGATATATTTCGGTGTGCTGAAATCAAGTTTGATGAGCTCCTAGATGGCTCACCGACATAACTTATATGTATAGGTATTATATGTTATTAGTGTTCTACGAAGTACACTATTAAATTTCAACACGTAGTTCTACTAACAACTGAGATATAGCCAAAATTCGAAATTCGATGCCGAATTAAAATTTTGTATTTTCTTTAAATTGCATTTTTTAATTTGTATAAATTCCTCAATTTACGGATAGTATACCGTATCATCAGATATGAGAAAATCATCCTAAGCAAAACGATATTATATATCATCAAAATAGGTACAATCTGAGATATCGCCAAATCTCGATGTCTCACAAATTACCGAATTTAAAATATTTTTTTGTAAAAAAACTGTATTTAAAAAAAAATAGTTTTTTGAACTGAGATATTGCGAAAGCATAATATAACGATGTCCTCAAATAGGCAAATTTAAAAAAAACCGTATTTATTTTGTCCGATATCAGATTTTAGGAAATTTTCCAACGCAGCACGCTATTAAATTTCATCAAAATCGGTTTATAAACACTAGAGATGTCGCCAAAATTCAAAATTTTTAAAAAAAGATTTTAAAATTCGAAGTTTAGTATTTTGACGATATCTTTGACGAGCCGGACATGTCAAATTCGACTCTCTGAGTCGATTTAGACCCCGACTCCTGAGTCGATCGGTATTATTTTTATTTGTTCTAAGACGAATAATGAAAAAATTACTAAGTGAATGGCAAACTTATAATACCCTTTTACCTATTGGTTATAATAGTAAAAAAATCGGTGTAGTGTGGTACAAAAATTAATAAATTTTAATGTTAGGAAAACTGTAAAAATAGGATTTGTATTTGTTATATAGTATGATTCCTCAAATTTGTTGGAATTATATATAGTTTTAAGTGATTTATGAGTCTGAGGTGCCCCACTTTGGGAGCCGGTTGCGCCGCCATAGTAAAAGCAAGGTTTCTCATGTTTAAACATTTCTGCCAAAATTATTTTGAAATCGGCTTAAAGGTTTAAAAGTTGCAGACTTATTTCCATAATTTTTTCCACAATCCCACTGTGAGACGTTTTTTCCCCACTTCACATTCATCTTCACTGCTTTCAAAAACATACACTGTTAAAATTTTGGCAATTGTCTGATTTTTCCATTTTGATTAATATTTTATAATAAACAAATATAAATTTCAAGTCAAAAACACAAAAATAAACAATATTTTTCATGTGCTTTGTGACTGACAATAGATCTGGCAATTTTTTGCGTACACATATCTGATAATCGTGTGAACTGCCAATTTATTGTAAGCTGAGATTGTCAGCTTAATTAATTGTCAGACAATTTCTGACAATGAAATTGACAGCTTTTCTTACAATTTTCTTACAACCGTGTAAACACACAATTTGCCTTTTGCTGACAATTATTTATTGTCATTTTATTGGCAGCACATTGCCAGATGTGACAATATTGTAAGATCTGACCATCGTCTGTACGTAGCTTTACGTTTCAAAACGTAAAGTCAGAAGAACGATAAGTAGAAAGATAGTGGGATGCTTATTCGAACTAAAATGGCTGACTTACATTCGTTTGCATAATCTTTCGTTCGACATCGTGGGACAGGCTGTGAGTTTTTCTTCATACAATTTTACATTTTTAAACCCACCATCAAAAAGAATGGGGGGTATATTTAGATTGTCATTCCATTTGTAATTTCCTTAAAACCAAAATTGAAGTATAATCTGAATCCTTATGAAATTCTAAGACGATGGAGCGATATCCACCTGTCTGTCCGTCTGTCTGTCTGTCTGTTATCGGCACGATAAAACCTTAGCGAAAGGATATAGGTCACTGAAATTTAGCACAAATATTCTTCATTTCTTGGAAAATTTTGGTATTGAAATCGGGCAAAATTGGTTCACATTTGACCATAGCTCCCGTATAACCTCGTCTAGGCTAATCGTTTATTTGCTAATAAATGACAAATTATATTTAGAAGTTTTACATAAGTACTAGGCAGCATATAAAATTTCATCGAAATCGGTTCACATTTAACCATAGCTCCCATACAAAAAACTTACGGAAACAGCCTAAATTCCACCTTAAATACACATAAACACACTAGCTGGTATTTATATAAAGCTTGTTTTTACAAAATTTAGTGGCCATAGCTGTCATAGTTTCTAATTTAATAGCTTTTAACTGGACTTTGCTCCATTTTTTTTTTGGTTTTTTGTATGAAAGCTATAGTCAAATATGAACCGATTCCTATAAAATTTGATAAACTGACCAATAGTTTCATAAAATTTCTCTATTCTAAATTAAATCGTCATAGCTATTACAATTGTATTCAATTTATCAGCATTCATTTCCCGGGGCGGGGTTATATTTGAGCTCTAACTAAATGTGAACCGATTTTGCCCATTTTCAGTACACAACTTATGTTACATATCAAAAATACTTTTGTACAATTTTGTCTCTAGGTCTTGTAGTGAAGGAGCTACCGCGCTTTTATCTGACGGACAGACGGACATAAACCATTTTTTCCTTTTTGTATTTTTATGCTTCCGTAAGTTTTTTATATGGGAGCTATGGTCAAATGGTGACCGATAGTAACAAAATTTTGCACACTGACTGGTATTCACATAAGACTTCCTTGTGCTAAATTTAGTGGCCAAAGCTGTTACAGTTTATTATTTATTGGCATTTAAGTGTATTTCAGGAGGGATTTAGGCTGTTTCCGTAAATTTTTTTGTATGGGAGCTATGGTTAAATGTGAACCGATTTCGATGAAATTTTATATGCTGCCTAGTACTTATGTAAAACTTCTAAATATAATTTGTCATTTATTACCAAATAAGCAATTAGCCTAAATTTCAGTGACCTATATCCTTTCGTTAAGACAACAGACAGACAGACGGACATCGCTCAATCGTCTTAGAATTTCACAAGGATTCAGAATATACTTTTTTTTTTAATATTTTTTTTAAAGCCCTGTCAAACATTCGATGTCGAAAGTTTTCCTTTAATAAACATTCGATATCGAAATATTTCTTATATAAAACTTTCTTATAAAAACATTCAATGTTAAAGCTTTCCTATAAGTAACTTGTGATATAAAAAACTTTCAACTAAAAACATTCCACATCGAAAGTTTTCCGAAACAAAAGGTTTTCTATATAACTTTTGATATCGAAATAAACTTTTGATATTGAAGGATTTTCTATAGAAAACTTTAGATGTCAAAAGATTTCTTATATACAACTTTTGTCGTCAAAATATTTCGGATTGAAAACCTTTTATATCAACAGATTCCCTACAGGTTACTTGTGGTATCGAAAGCTCTCTACTAAAAACATTCCATATCAAAAGCTTTCCAATAAAAAATGTCAATACCTAAAGATTTCCTATATAAAACTTTCAAATTCAAAATGCTTCCTAATAATTTCCATAGAAAACTTTTGATTTCCTTCATAAAACTTTTAATACCGAAAGATTTCATATAGAAAACAGTCCAAGTCAAACTTTAAATATCGAAAGTTTTCCTATTTAAAACATTCGCTATATAAAGCTTTCCTTAATATAATTTGTTTTGGTCACTACAAAAAAGCCTAAATTTTATGACTGGGCTTAACAAATTCGAAAATCATATTGCTTAAGCTTTTTCTGCGTTTTTGGCTCGATATACTAACTACTTATTTTACACTTAAGTTCAGTTCACACCACATAAATATTTTAACAATTATAACTTAACCCTCTACGACTGACGTGATGTAGTTCTCACAATTCTAATGACGAGGTAGACTACTAGACACCATTTCTATGGCTTATATCTTCAACGATCCGCTTTGGAAAACTAAAAAAACCTTTTTGTTTATTGTTTATGAACTGAATGTGTTATACTCGTATATATAGATTTTTTTTAATTCAAAAAGAAAATTAATGTTCTTGGTACCGCTGTCAATATAAATAAAGATATAAGTTTCGAAAACAAACATAGAATAATACTTGACAACAGATGCTATTTTGGCCTAAGCCGGTAGCTATGAAATAAAGCTGTCTCTATAAGAACTGAAGTCACGCTTATACTGCTCGTGTTATTATATGGTCCTGAATCATGGGCACTTGCACAGGCAGATGAAGCTTTTCTTGGAGTCTTTAAGAGGAAGATTCTATGGAATATCTTTGGACCGGTTTGCATCAACAAAGAATATCGACATCAAATGAGTTATATATTGACATCGACATAGTAAAACACACTAAATAGCAGCGGCTGCGCATTAAATAGAACATGTTCTTCGAATGGCCAAAAACACTTCGGCAAGAAAAATGATCTTGAGGAAACTCGTAAAAGACGTCCGAAACTTCGATGGAAAGACCAAGTAGAGGAAACTCTTTCAAAGCTTAGCCTACGAAATTTAGGAATATGTAAAATTCATGTTATGTATATGTTTTTTTGTCTAAAACTTTATTTTTGTTGGTGGCTGCTGTCGCAGAGGGTTAACCACTATTTATATAAATATTTTGAGATGTTTATGTAGAAAACGTCGAACAAATCATGTTTGTTTACACTTTTTTTGAAAATGTTAAAAGGTTTAATAAACCAAAAATAAAAATATGTATAAGTCTTATTATTATTAGTAGATTCTGAGCTGTTAATAAGTTTCTTCGATGGGTGTGTAAAAATCGCCACCAATTACATACTTCCACTCATATTAACAAAATATCATTAAGATTTATCAATTAATCCAATAAAGTTTTACTTCGAATTAAATTAAATAAACATAAATTAAAAGCGAGGAAATCAAATCGATAAAAGAAAACAAAATCACTGATTTAGACCAACAAATAAGAAAACACTATCTTATACGAATGGTCAGTCTAGTCTAGACCTGAAAAAATGATTTTACTACAACAATTGAGTGTAAAACGAGAGTAAACAAAAATGTATAAACGGTAACAGTAACATAAACATTTTTACTTACTCGTTTTCCTTGTTTTAACAGGTATATATGTATGTATGTATGTATGAGTGAGTGTCTTGGTTGACTGTCTGACTGCCTGCCTGTCTATCTTCCTGACAGCCTTAAAGTCATTTAGTTGTTGATTTATTTAATATTCTATTACAAAACAGGCGATAGAGTTCTAACACCCCTTGCGATGGTGTTTGGTGTGTATGAGTTTGCGTGTTTGTGTATTCGTTGGTATGTTAGTATGTGTTTAGTTTGTTGATGATTTTGTTTAACCGAAATTTTATTCGTAACCAAATAATTTTTGTAAAAGGAAACTTTGCGAAAATTTCTCTGTCGTGTTGTTTTTTTTTTGTAGCTAATCGTAGCCGCGTTGTCAAAACTAAAACACTCCTTTTGTGAAGGTATAAAAATGAGTCCACAAACATTGGCACAGACATTTTAGTTTTTTTATGCAAATATTTTGAATAGATTTGTTACAATAGATGGAAATTATATAGTACATTTAGAGTAAATATTTAGTGCCTTTTTTGGTTGAGTTGGCGGTTTAAGGATTTATGGAATTATTTATAGAATTTTTAAGTTGTTGACTATTTTAAGAAGAATTATAATTCTTTTGAAGTTACAACCCTTTGAAGATAAATTTTTTCAATATATACCCAGCAAAACTTTTCATTACCAAGTAATGAGTTAAACAGCTAAACTATTGAACACGAACTACTTACACATTCACTGTTTAAGTCATTACATTAACATGGGGATGTCATTGGAGGCAAGTACTTACCAATTGCAGAAAAGTAATGACTTGGGTAAGCAATTGGAAAACAACAACAACAACTTTTTTTGTTGTTGTTTTATTTAAAAAAATTATATTTTTAAACGAAATACAAATTTTTTTTTATGACCTCATGGTGGCTCGAACCCAGACCCCTACGACTGCTAGGCGGAGACTCTTCCACTGAGCTACTTCATATGTTGAAAACTTAGCAGCTTATAATTAATATATATAATTTTTATTTTTAGATCCAAAATCAAGTGACAATAACTTTGTTTTTCCCGGCTTTTTTTGCTTTGTTGTAATTTTTAGAAAAATATTTCTATACGATTTTTTGTAAATGTTTAATGCATTTAATAAAAAATAAAGAAGTTTTTTTTAATTATTTTAAAACCTAAATAGTTTAAATCTTCCTTTTTGGTTATATAACATTCACTCTTACTTACTTAAAAGGCCTATAGTTACAACCTGTTAAGGTCGAAGTCCGAGCATATTTTGGAATTCCATGGACTTCGATGTTGTGCGAATATTCTACAATTTTATAGGCCAAGCTTTGAAAAATGTTCCTCTAGTTGGTCTTTCCACGGAAGTTTCGGGTTAAGGGGTATTAAACTAGTTCCCTGGGTGATACCACGAGGAGGTCAGTGTCCACAGTTGAGATGAAGAATGACCCAGATAAGTTGGGCTTACCAAGTTAAGACCAATCAGAACTGGTATCCCCTACATAACCAAAATTGACTCATGATGGTATTTTTTCATTACCATGAGTTAGCTTTCCAAATTTTATTTTTTTACAGTTCTTAAAATTCAAAAATCATTTAAAAACTCTTTTAATAAAAAAAAAAAATTAAAAAAAATTTTTGGTCTTGGTGGGATTCGAACCGGGCCATTCAGTTTAAATTACCATCTTAATTACAAATAAGTACTTTTGTAATAACTTATTAGTTATTTGGAGGGTATGTTGTAGTCATTACAAGGTAACCAGTTAACAGAGTACTTGCCATTACCAAAGTTTTGCTGGGTATTTAATGTGGAGTAAGTAAATCAGTTAAAAATCCAGCAATTGAATTTTAGTAGTTTAATCATAATATTAGGTCAGGCTTCATTAGGCATTATTTCGACCAAGAAAATAAACAGTTAAGAAGTAGTTTTCTAAACTGAGGCCTATTTTGAGGCTTAAGACAAATCATAACATAAAAATCTTATTGAAGAATTGCTTGACCGCTTCGTTGTATTGTGCTCTAAGGCATATCTTTTAGTGATATCTCAAGAATTTTGATGAAATTTTATAAGTTCATGTATATATGTATAAAATATAACATATCTCTCCACAAACCTAACACCATTAAACAAGAAAATTCAGCAACCGGTCATGCTCGAATATTTCATATCCTTCACTACAAGGATCAAATATGGACCAAAAACTTCTTTGCGAACTTAAGAGTTGGTCTTGTATGAACTTCATTCAACTTCATTCAAATACAAATATTTTTGTGGCTTGTAAACGGCTCGAGAAGGCAGTATAGTTGTACCCAAAATAAAAATTCCATTTTTTCGGAAGGGTTTAAAAAGAAGCGACACCATAACTTAAAAAGTATTCGTAAAAGTTTCGTTTCGATTGTTTTTCTTATTTCCTTTGACTAAATTAATGTTTAGCACAAAATAATTACAATATGTAAAAATCTAAATAACATACATTGCCAAACAATTTCTCGTAAAACACAGACACTCGAATTTTAAGAATAGTTACATTAGAGTGGCTCATAAAAATTATTGAGAGCTCAATTGTTAACAACAAAGATTTTTATATACTAAAAATAGACAATAATACAAATATTTATGCAAGTAATTTAGTAGAAATATTGTTAGATTTTTGTGCCGAAATTTATAAAGCCGGATTCCTTCTTTCTGAATTTAACATAATTACAAAATCTGTTATAAATATTTACCAACTTTCAATCTTCTTCTTTTTCCTTTATCCTTGATTCCAAGTGGAGAAGGGTTTTGGTTTGTAGCGTTTAGTAGATCTTCATTTATTATGCGATTTGGCCGCCATATATTAAGGATTTGCCGCAAGCATTTGTTTGCAAAAGTTTGTAGGCGCTTATCGATGGCAATTGTTTCACAACCGTAATACAAGATGGACTTGAAATTCGAGTTATATATTCGTAGCTTAGTTGTTGTTGATATTTGCCGAGATTTCCAAATAGCTCGGAGAATGGCGAATGCAGATTTTGCCTTATTAATACGCGATTCAATGTCCTCGTCGACGCCAAATTTTGTAGATAACAAACTACCAAGAGTATTAACAACATCTAATAAAATTCGCACCAAAGCCTTCAGGCATAATATTTGTCTTGGAAGTATTGATTTCCAGCCCAGCTGCCCGAGATTCAACAGTAATAGCGCTTGTGTTTTCTTGAAGGTGACTTTGGCTTAGAAGACTTACGTCATCAGCGCATTCCAAGTCCTCGATTTGTTTAAAGGGTGTCCATTGAATACTACGTCCTACCATTCAGTGCCGGGCGCATTATATTGTCGAAGACTAGGATAAAAATTATAGGTGACAAGATACATCCTTGTCTTACTTTAGTAGTAACTTCGAACGGATTAGACAATTCACCTTTATGTAGAACCCGGCATTTAAAGTCCACGTACATTGCCTGAATTAAGTTCAGAATTTTCGTTGGCATGTTACGGTTTTCTAAAAAGATAGTTCCTTTTTACACTGTCGAAGGCCTTCATAAAGTCGATAAACGTTAAGTAAATGGGGTTTCGGAATTCGTTACATTGCTTCAACACAAGATCTATTCTCTCGGAACCCAAACTGATTTTCGCGTAGTGCTTTAGCAACTGCGCCAGAAAATTACTCGACTTAGTATTGGAAGAAAGGTTATTCCCCTGTAGTTATTGCAGTCTTTGGAGTCACCCTTTTTTGGTATTTTGACTAGTATACCTTCATTCCAGGAGGTTGGCAGAGCTTATTCTTCCCATATTTTACGCACAAATGGGTGCCATAGTCTCGCCGATAGTTCAACGTCACATAAAAGCATCTCCACTGAGATATTGTCATTGCCTGGGGCCTTGTTGCGCTTAAAGCTTTTAATTGCATTCTTCACTTCTTGTATTGTTGGTGGCCTGTCTGAAATTCCATTGAATAAACAGTCATGGTTGGTTTCGTTTTGCACTTCCGTCAGTGCTTCTAATCCAATTGGATTGTTTAATGTTGACTGAAGGGTTCCATCCATCGTATTAATTGTTCATCTAGCTGTGACAAACTCCTTATTAACTCATCACCGCTAGTCTTAAAAAGTTCTACTGGAAAACCATCGGCACCCGCAGCTTTGTTATTTTTCAGTCGTGTTATTGCAATTCTAACCTCATTTTGGTTGGGTCGTCGTTTCATCTTTCATTTGATACCAACAGTTTGCAAAAGTGCTTTTTCCATAGTTTAAGCACGCTTTCTGTATCTGTCACCAGGTTTCCATGGTCGTACTTACAGGAGAAGATACAACTGACAAAACCTTCCGATTGTTGTTTAACTTTTTGATACACTTCATTACGACACTTACACATCTCACTTCTCTCCCTTCCTTTTATTTTTCTGCGGAATAGGCGTTTCTCTTCCCGCCTTTTTTCTCAATATCTTTCTAAAGTTCCGCAACTACTGATTGTAGAGTTGGCCTGTAGGCTGCGGTGATATTGCGGCACTCCTCGTCATTCCAAGAGTTTTTAGGAATTGGGTTTTGGAACCCTAATACAGATTTAGCAGCAGTCATCATGGAGTTGCCATATCGAGCAGATGTCGTTTGAACCGGAAATATCGTCTCATAGTAATTGTAAATTGGTGACGTCATACATTCTTTGTGATTCTATGTGTATGTTTCGCGACACACTAAGGCGTGTTCTTAACTTGACTGTAACAAAATAATGATCAGAGTTCATATTGGCTCCTCGAATTGTACGTACATCCAATACTCTTGATGATTGCCTTCCGTCAACTACAATATGGTCTATCTGAATTTTTGTTATTTGATTTGGAGACACCCACGTCGCTTTGTGGATATCAAGGTGTCGGAACCTGGTACTGCTTACTACTATATTGCGAGCCGCCGCAAATGAGATTAACTTTATATTTAAGGCTACGAAAATTTACATGATGTTCTTGCAGTATCAGTTCAAGCACAGCGTCAATGTTTTTGTAACAAGCACCAATGTTGCACCATGATTGAATTCTCTAAACCACCGATAAAAACTGGCCTTAATGTTGTTCTATGACTAAAAACTTAACTGAGTTCATTGTTAGTTGTTTTATAAATAAAAAAAATATCTCACAAAAATTTAACCGATTTAACCGATTGCCAATGGCAGCAAGGGATTTTCCAATATCGAAATATGTGACCCGGCCTATGAAAAGGTTGTTTATGACTCAAAAACAAAATTTCGAAAAATTTGCTATTTTTTCGAAATTTATAGCTAATTTTTCGAAATTTTGTTTTTTGAGTCATAAGCCACCTTTTTCCTTTCATAGATCGGGTAACATATAAAAGGCAACTTTTGTACAATCCGAAAATTTTAATGATAATATTTGACGTCTTTTTTTAGTTTTTCAGCGCATTCTACCTTACTTACTTATATGACCTATATTTTTGTAACTTATCAAGGTCAAAGGTCAAACATATTTTATTATTCCATGCGCTTCGATCTTTGAAAGATTTTCTTCTACTTGGTATTCCCATCGAAGTTTCGACGTCCTCTTCTGTCATTAGGAGGGGCTGTTTTTATTCTAATTTCAGCTTTTTAATAGTAATTGTATTTTCCAGGAGTGGTTTACTAGACCGACGTCCAAACCCATATTTTTATAGTTCTTATGGGAGAACTCGAGGTAAATGTTAGCTCACTTCATTAACGTTTGCTAACGTAGTTCCCCGGGTGATACCACGAAGAAGTCAGTGTCCAAAGATGAAATAAAGAATTACCAATATAAGTCTGGGCTTACCTTATTAGGAAAGCAGCTAGTTAATGAGTCTATATAAGAGATACCGTTTATGTTTTAGGAATAGCAAATAATAACAAACATTTCGAACATAACACACTTTTCCATTCGTTGAAACCATTTATCATATCAGTTTTTCCATTTCTCTTGAGATACCTTTAAAACATGGATTTTGAACGCTTCAAATGTTTTTTCGGCGTTCGTAAATCGTAGACCACTTAGTTCACCTTTGATATTTGGGAACAGGAAAAGTCATTAGCTGCCAACTCTGGACTGTATTTACAAAGGATGACCCAACAATTCCAAGTTTTGACTGTTCAAAACCTCACTAGTTGACGAGATGTGTAGGAGCCCGTATTGTCATAATAAATAATGCTTTGACTTTGGAAGATTATTTTACTAATTTCTATGAAGTCTTGTGGCAAACGTTAATGAAGCGAGACAGTGGCCATATTACACATTTGTCCGAAGATAAGTGCTGTAGCCATTTTCTTCTTTCACGAACAACTTTCTTTGGCTTAAGTTTGTCTTGGAATACCCATACGGTCGATTGCTGTTTTGTTCTGTTCATAAGTATACATTAGAGTGGTTCGAAAAAAAAATGTGTCAGTCACCCCCTAGGATCAAAGATAATGTAAAAACAATTCTTAAAATATTTTTTTATATTTTTGCCACGCCTTCAAATACCGCCCTTTTAGCTTTTTGTTCACTGTGTCGCCATCTTTAGTTCGATCATAAAGTTTTGTATATTGGTGTTCGCGGCTCTGTAAGGGCTATAATATATATATTTTTCCTACCACGTCAATTTCTAGTCTTAACCTTTTAAAACTCGATTTGTACCCTGCCAGTAAAAAAATGATCAAAGAGAGAAATCTAGCACTAACAGAGCAGTGAAAACCCACATATAAAATGTTGTGATCGGACTAAAAATGGCGACACAGTGAACAAGATACTAAAAATTTTTAGAATTGTTTTTACATTATCTTTAATCCTAGGGGGTGGAAGGCGAGCGGCTCTAGTATATATTCATGATTCGTCATAAGTCGGATTTGATGCCACTATCTTATAAAATGTCACATGATGATCTTGCATTATCAGTTCACGCACTGTATTAATGTTTTGGGACACAACAACAGTTTTTGGATGACCCTTTCCGAATTTGTCGTCTTAACTGAAATTAGGTTTCAAAAACATATTTTAATTTTAATGACACGCACTTAAGGTCTCATGTCATATATAAGTTGATGACATTTAAAAGATCATATGGAGAAAGTATCCTGAAAGTAAAATTGTTCGTGCTTAGGGATTTAACCAGGGTAAGGATTTGAACACTCATTTCACACATTTACTCATGTGCAAAAATTCCTTTTTATAAAAATCTCGCACACAGTCATGGGTATTAACAAATTTTTCTTGTACATTCATCTCTTACTCGTGTTGACAAGAGTAAACTTTTTCTACACAAGTCACGATCAACTAAAAAATGAAAACCACATTTTGTGTGCCACTCACAAAAAATATTTTACACGACTAGCGCACGACTTGCCCGTGAGTGGCACATTAGAAGAAATATTAACTAAATTTGGTTCGAGAGAACAGAGAAATAAAACGAGTTTATTGAATGATCGTGATATTTACGAAAATTAAAAAAGTTTTCGGCTGTGTTAGGTTTAAGAAACACAGCGGGAAATATCGCAAGGCCTTTAAACAAAAGTGCATAGAAATACATATACATACGTATTTTTAATATTTTGATATTTTGTTTTTGATATTTTGAAAAAAATGATTCAATCTGTTTTTTATTTATCAAAACCCGCATTGATAAATAAAAAATATTACATTATTTATTTTTCTGCAATTTTTTCACAGTACAAATCTCTAGGCCTCGTAACCGTAGATTTGTCTTGCTGAAAATGTAAAAGACTCAATTGTAATTAACTAGTAATGATAATTAACTAAATTAAAAATGAATGAATGACAAATGTGGATGCTCATGCGCCTGCTTATGTTGAAGTTTAGTTTAGTCGTGCGCATGAGGAAATGATTTTTAAATTTTATTCAAAACAAAAAAACATTACTCACAACTCTTGAGAAAGTGCTGAATTTAGACAAATGAGCTTCACACTCGTGAATATTTTCTTACCCTGGATTTAACCGCTCTAATGTTTTCCAAATTCATAAAAACTTTATTGTGAATGTAAATGAAAGAACGAATACATGCATGTTATTTAGGTTTGATTTCACATGCATGCTTTTTCATGTTTTAAATGAAGGTAGGTTGAAAAGTTATTAAAATTGTTTATAATTTAAAATCTTTCTTAGGCTTAAGAAGAAGTTTGTTGAACAAATTATTTGATAACAAATCTAAAATGCCTAAGGATTTATTGGATTTGCGATATTTTAGACTATAACAAGTGAAGCAGCTACACTGTAGCTTTTTATAAAGCTCCTAGAATTTAAAGAACTTTTCAGATTACCATCGAATTTGTTAACTTGTGAGCAATGCTTAGAAACCTAAAAAGGAGAACAAACAAATATGTAAAAGAAACAAAAACGAAACTGAATTTGAATATGTTATTACAACAATGCATAACAAGAACAAGTGAATTAACATGTTTTAAATTATCCTGAATGTGTTTCCATCAGGACTGATGGATTGAGTCAGTGTGAAAAAAAATCTATGCACACAAATGAAATATTAACACGTAACCTTTTCACAAGCACGAGACTTTGAGGAGGGATTAGAAAGAGGAAATTCAGCCAAAGTGCCATTAACTATTACGCATACATTCTACTCGTACATAGAAGCTAATTGACATGGCTCCGTTAGTATGAAATGAAAAAAAAAAAAAAAAAACGTTGTGAATGTTTGCAACTGCAGTTTAATTTTTTTTTAAATCAACATCGAATATTAGTTTTATAAGCTTTTCAGTTTGTAATAGATGGAAATAATGGTCAGAGACCCCATTAAATACATTTATTATTATTCGAAATATTATATATTTTATAAATGGATACAAATCAGAGGTTGGTTTTTCGTGACGCTTAGAGCTTGGCCGCAACAGTCGAATTGCCATTTTTAAGATATTTTTATCATTTAACAAGTAAGAGTGTTATATTCGGCTGTGCCGAATCTTATATACCCACCATCAAGTTGTGTTAAATTTAAAATCATATCTCATATATCTACAAGGGTGCAGCTAATTCAAATCTGGACCAAAACTGAAAAATCGCTAAGCTAATTGGTATTGTTGGTAAAACCTTTGGACTAAAATCGGTTGCCGTTGCTTTATAGTTCAACATTTAAAATTTTTTTAGTGGTTTCCCCAGTATTTACTTTGATCAAAATTCGGTCTCATAACCGGGTATAGTTTTACATTAATAAGTTGTTAAATACTTTTCGTTGTGCTTAATACGACAGGTCCATATATTTCGTTAGGAGTTCCTAATGCATTCATCATACATAAAGTCTGAGCTGAACATTGATTGATGCCTATCTAATTTCATAGGTGCAATCTTAATATAATGAATGTACCTTCAAATCTTTTTGATTGTAGATATGAAAAGGGGATGTTATACATATACAAATTATAGCCAAATATTGACCGATTGTAACAAAATTTTACACACTGGCTGGTATATTTATAGAGCTTATTCTTGCAAAATTTAGTGGCCATAGCTATCATAGTTTCTAATTTAATAGCTTTTAACTGGCCTTTGCTAAAATTTTTGGTTTCCGAGAGTGTTTATTATATGAAAGCTAAGGTCAAATATGGACTGATTCCTATAAAATTTGATAAACTATCAAAAATTGCATGAAACTTCCCTATTTTAAATTTAATCGTCATGGCTATTACAATTGTATTCAATTTATCAGCATTAATGTGTTTCCCGGGGCGGGGTTATATGGGAGCTCTAACTAAATTTGAACCGATTTTGTCCATTTTCAACACACATCTTTTTCAAGACATCCAAAATACTTTTGTAAAATTTTGTTTCTCTAGCTCTTTTCGTTAAGGCGCTATCGTGCTTTTATCTGACGGACAGACATAAACAACTTTTTCTTTATGTATTTTTGTGTTTCCATAAGTTTTTTATATGGCAGCTATGGTCAAATGGTGACCGATTGTGACAAAATTTTGCACACTGGCTGGCATTGACATAAGACTACCTTGTGCTTAATTTAGTCTTACTAGCGTTTGTAGTTAAGGAGATATCACGATTTTATCTGACGGACAGACGGACATAAATCCAGGGACTGAAAATAACTGTTATTTTTGGATTTTTGATTAAAAAAGCAACCACAAGGAAATGTCGGAGAATTAAACCAAGTATACCATTTTGATAGTCTTGGACCCAATTTTCTAAAATGCAATGATTTTTTAAAATGCGATGATTTTTAAAAATCTGATTTTTATTTTTTAGAAAAAAAAGTAACTGTTACTTTTTGATTTTTATTGTTTTGAGCAAAAATAACAGTTATTTTGAACTTTTATTTTTTCGAGCAAAAATAAGAGTTATTTTTTAAATTTTATTTTTTCGAGCAAAAATAACAGTTATTTTTGACTTTTCTATTTCGATCATGAATAAAAGTTATTTTTTGACTTTTATTTTTTCGAGCAGAAATAAAAGTTAGTTTTTGACTTTTATTTTTTCGAGCAGAAATAAAAGTTGTTTTTCAATCTCAATTATGATTGCCAAACTCAACTTCATTAACTTTTGAGCATATGCAAATTATTTTCACTGAAAAATTATCTTTGTTTGGCAAAAATTTTCAATGAATTTATCATGAATTTGAACAAAAATAACTTTTATTTTTGCTTGAAAAAATAAAAGTCAAAAAATAACTTTTATTTCTGCTCGAAAAAATAAAAGTAAAAAAATAACTTTTATTCATGCTCGAAATAATAAAAGTCAAAAATAACTATTATTTTTGCTCGAAAAAATAAAAGTTAAAAAATAACTTTTATTTTTGCTTGAAAAAATAAAAGTAAAAAATAACTGTTATTTTTTATCGAAAAAATAAAAGTAAAAAAATAACTTTTATTTCTGCTCGAAAAAATAAAAGTCAAAAAATAACTTTTATTTTCTGACTTTTACGATAAAAGTTATAACAGTTACGGTCCCTGCATAAATCCCCTTTTCTTTTTGAATTTTTGTGTTTCCGTAAGTTTTTTATATGGGAGCTAGGTCAAATGGTGACTGAAATTTTATGCGCCTAGGGCTAATGTAAAACTTCTTTATACAAAATTTTATCATCATAGCTCATACAGTTTGTCATTTATTAACAAATAAGCGATTAGCCTAGACGAGGTTATACGGGAGCTATGGTCAAATGTGAACCGATTTTGCCCAATTTTAATACGAAAATTTTCTTAGAGATGAAGAATATTTTTACTAAGTTTCAGTGAGCTAGCTCCTTTCGTTTAGGCGTTATCGTGATTTCAACAGACAGACGGATCATCGCCCCCCATTCTTTTTGATGGTGGGTATAAAAAGAAATATCATGAAAAAAATATTTTATATGATATAATGGATAACCCGATATATCAAACGACGAGAAACTGAAAGATCAACCAATATTATCCATCCCGAATTGTTGTGTCTATTTCGTAGATCAACGACTTCCAAATGTCCAAATGTTAAAACGAATGAAAAAGAGGACGAAATATGAAAAAAAAAACGTGAATGCTTTCTTAAGTCTACTTTTACATTAGTCAGGTTTGGCTTATCAAGTCTTGAATTTGTAGGAGAAAAAACTGACAGAATTAAAATTGAGCAAACCTGACCGTACTATCAAGTTTACGAAAATTTTGAAAATTTGTATGAAATTCAAAGAAAATAAAATGAAAACTGATAAAGAAAATGTTTGTGTGTGAAAGTGAATGCAGGTTCAAAAGAAATTTAAAGAAAAAACAGAACAAGTAAACCTGATTCGTGTGAAACGGGACTAATTTACATGCTAAGAAATGCAAATTTGCGCTACTAAGATTTTGTGTAAAATCTGTAATTAGATTTTCCGAACTCCTAAGAGTACAAAAATTATTCCAGTTTAAAGTCGGTTTCAAAGTAATGAAAATTGTTAGTTCATAAAATTATTTTATTTAAACAAATCGCTTTTTAGAAAACTTATTTATGTCGTTTCTTAACTACTGATTTATTGTATAACTGTTTAAATGATATAGTTTAGTTAATATTCAAGATAATTTAAAAAAATCGACTATTTTAAGCTAAAATCGACAAATTGACACTATATCGTAGTATTTTTGAGGTCTGAAATCGCAAAAAGCAAGGCAGGCCCGATTGTTATCTCTCTGTTCGTGATTGCGTTCCAATTGCAGCTGGGTAACGAGAGTTCGCTTGAGAATCACTAATAAACCTTCGCCTTTACTTTTTGCTTGTGAACCAGTCGGAATGATCTATTTACTTATGATCGATTTACCCCTCGGGCTTGGGAACCACATGGTGTAATCAATCTACTATATCTATCAACACCCCGTGCTTGCTAACTACTTGGTGCAATCTATTAGGATGTTTCAAATGAGTTATAATTTTGTGTTTCTTCTTATAAATAATTTACTATGATCCATTCTACGTTAGACATTCTTTTATACTCAATCTAATAAAAGGAATATTTATTTCTTAATGATTTTCTTCAATATTTCAATACAAATTATGAGAAATTTCAACATGTGTTAATTGTTATAACGTTTTATAAATATTTAAATTCCTATGGTAATAAACTTAATTGTTTTACCCTTGGCCACTTTAACTTATAGAAATATTAGTATGGCAACCACCTTTTAGTATAACAATTGACTCAGAATCATTTTTGATATGAACATACAGATCGCAACTTTCAAGATAATTTTATCAAATTTGACACAGATATTTTCTTTGGTACAAGGATTGGACCAAATAGGAGAACTCCTATATAATTGCCTTACCGGAATAGGCCCTTTGTAGCCACAAACTTAATTGTTTTTTAATTTAATTCTGCATATTTACATTATATTTTTCCATACCTCCCACATAAGACAATTTCTAAAAAAAGAAAAAAGATGATTTTTTTTCGCTTTGAGATGGTCTAGTATAGAGTACTCATGGTGGTGGGATGGGTATCTTTAGGAAGATAACAAAAATCTAAAAATTTATTTGTAATTATTAATATATTAACATATGTATATTAAACATATATCACACAGTTTAATCGTCCCATATACAATGTAGGGTGTCCCAAAAAAATCTTTTTTTCGGATTTTCATAGGTGCTCAATCAAAATTTGAAAGCTTATAGGGTAAAGTGTTTTTGATTTTTTTTTATAATTTTCGGAATAGGTTTAGAGGTCGCGCAAATCGGGTTTTCATAAAAAATCGAGCTTTTCGGCCTGTTTTCAAACTTTACTCATAACTTGCTTTAAAACCACTGTTTTCTTCACTCTTGAGGAAACTGTTTTAAAGGAAAATATCCAAGACTTGTTTTTGTGTGAAAAACTAATAAGTTTTGGTGATGAATTCGATCATTTGGATGCTCTGAATAAAATTTTTTAATAATTTTGCCATAAATTTTGTAAATAACGCCTCGGAACTTTTTAAGTTTCTATGAAAATGAAAAAAACTAATGATGCAGTTTGAAGGACAAATTAATTCTAATTAATATGGAAAAAAATTTAATTTGATCTTACCTTTCCTGAGTTATACCCGTTTTTCTCTTTATATCCAATATATTTTATTATAAGCTTTTTGCCGTTTCACCAATCAAACCCAATAAACAAATGAAAATAAAACTTTTGTTTTGGTTTTTTAAAAATCATTTATTGAAATTCTTACGATGGTACTCTATACCTTGCAATAAATTCTGAAAATCAGTTTCAGAAGTTGTGGGATTACTGTAGGTATTGGCCACACATTTCTTGTTTTCACAAAATTCATATCTATATTAAATAAAATTTCACATTTTCTTGCTACCAAAGAAAAAATAATAAATTAAAAAAATAATACTTACCGGTAAAATAAACGAAACTTTTATATGCACAAAGAACTTTTCTATTTAATTCGTCTGTCAGCTGACTTAAAAATTGTATTTATAATCATATAATGACAAAATTATAACGGTTGACAATCAATACCTGTCTGAAGTTAGTCGCAGTTTAAATACCGATGTCGTCATGTTGCCAGATCTATTACACATTCAATCTTTGAAGATGTCGGGAAAATCCGATTAAACGGCGGATAAAATTAAAATAAAATAATATTTCATTCAATCGCAGAAGTCACATTAAAAACCAAAATACAAAAATTGGTAGAAATACTTATACCACAATTATAACGAAAAAAAAAATACAGTATAGCTCTGGAACTGCATGACAAAATTAAATTTTTCTTTTTTTGGATTGTTTAGAACTTATCCGTCCTGAAAATCGCATCACTAGTTTTTATACCTTTCATTTAAATTTTAAAAGTTATAAACCGTTTTTTATAGAATTTATTAAAAAACAAGTAAGAAAGCACTATAGTCGGTCAAGCCGACCATACGATACCCTTCACCACTAAGGTCAAAGGTGTTATTTTTCCTGTATAAAGACAAATATTTGCTAAATTTTGCCATCATACAAACATTTTTTCAAAACGTGTATATATAACCTGTTTCCGTCATTTGGACTTATACGAGAGCTAGGGTCAAATGTGGACCGATTATCTCGAAATTTGGCAAGTTGATTACAGTTGTTACAAAAATTATTATATATATATATATATATATAATTCCCCGGTAACATTCCAATTGGAACAAGGGGTACTTCTCTCAGACAATGAGCTGCATCCGATTCTATTTTTAGACTCATTGAAAGGGACCTACGTTTTAACGCCGGCTCCGAACGGCAAATGTATTAGTTAGAGAAGTTTTACATAGCCTAATACTCAACAACCAGTGGCTAGCTGAGTTATGAGGTAAACCGTCGCTTTTTTGAAAATTTATTTTTTCAAGTGAGTCTGGCCAGGGATCGAACTTGGGCCTCTGGTATGCTAGGCGGATGACTAACCTGCTATACCACGGCAGTTCACAAAAATTATGTATGCAAAAAATAAACTCAAAATTTTCATTATCTTTAGATTTACGAGCGTTTTAGTGATTTTTTGTCTCATTTAGTGCGTTTTTGAAGAAGAGTTTGTATGGGAGCTATGGTCAAATGTGGACCGATTTCAACGAAATTTGGTACAGTGATTTAAGTTTTCATAAGCAGTATCTGTTTTAAATTTCATGAAAAAATATTGATATTTGTGGCCAATATAGCAATTCCGGGAAGTGGGACCTATGGGAGGTACCATAAATAATGGACCGATTTTGACCAATTTCAATAGCCATGGTCCCATTATCAAAAAAATTATCTGTGCCAAATTTCATCAAATTATCTTTAGAATTGCGACCTGTAGTTTGATTACAAGGTTTACATGGGGGTCCAGCCAGACGGACGGACGGACGGACATCGCTAAATCGACTCAGAAAGTTATAAGTCTATTGGTATACTAAAAGGTGGGTCTAAGACAAATATTTCTATGCGTTACAAACATCAGCACAAACTTATAATACCCTTTCCACCTATGGTGGTGAAGGGTATAAATACAAAAAAACTCAATATGCGGAACCGTAATGGTCAAAAATATTTCGGGAACTTATGGTTTTTGTACATGAAAGTAAAGCTTGGGAGATTTTCTTTAGATATGTTCGGTCAAACAACTAAATCAATGTAGTTATTGACAAAGTTATGAGTAAAGTTGAAAAAATGCCAAAAACCCCGTTTTTTAACAAAAACTCGATTTGCTCGACCACTAAACCTCTTCCAAAAAATCTAAAAAAAAATCAAAAATACTGGACGTTATAAGCTTCCAAATTATGCTTGAGCCCCTGACACAAAAAAATTTTGGGACACCCTAATATACATACAAATTTAATTAATACAAAATCAAGAATTATAGAATATAGATTACGACTTCCCAAATACAAAATTTGAGTTTTCTGCGCATGTTGGACAAATGACGTCACGGAACAGTGGAACATTTTAAATTTTTTTCTTTAAAATTCTTCTAGTTCAAAATTGAATGATCAAATTTTTTATTTAACTTCATTACTTTATTTGGAAAAGAACAAAAGAACGCGATAAAAGTAAAATTAATTAAAAAACAAACACAATATTGGTTTTTCCACACTTTCTCACTTGATTTTGAGTTTTTAATTTTCTTTCATTGTTTTGCTTGAATTTGCCCACTGCTCACTTACACATGCTTACAATTTGCTTCAAACTTTCAAACAGGATTTTTTCGCACTTAAAGCTTTCAGGTACACTTCACTCACGGTTTTTAAATTAATAATTATTTTTTTGCACGATATATTACAAACTTGAGAACAAAATTCTTCGTTAATAACGAAATCCAATAAAATTTTTTTTGAGAATTGTCAAATTGTTTTTTTCTGCAGGATTGCCAAATATTACACATTATATAAACTTTTTCGTATAAAATTAGGAATTAGTTTAAAATATATTGAATAAATTCTTAAACTTTCTATATGATTGTATGTATATATCAATGATTAGTTCCAAATTAGTTCTTCCCATTATATTGACATTTGTGCATAGTTCATTCAACATTTATTTTCAAAATATTGCCATTTTGGGTCATAAATATTATTCTGCATTCAATAATTTTAAATTATGAGAATAGGTAACCCTTGCATAGGTTAATCTACGTCATCATATTGAAAATCATGCGCATGACGTAATCTATTTTTTATAATTCTTGATACAAAATATATTGATTTGTTTTTTTTTTAATAATTTATTCCCTGTAGTAAAACTGGGGTCATGTGTCTCCATGTCAACACTTTGTGTAACATCAATTCAAATGTCCCCAATTTTAGTTCAGTACTGAAATAGTGAATATATAGAGACAACTATTCTAGTATATATCTGGTGACATTGTCAACGAATGTGTCAACATATATGTATATCAATAGGCCCCGATTTGATCCCAATGTATCCATTTGGACCAAAAGAACTACAAAGTCAATACTAAGTAAATTGTTGTGATGTCTACTGGTAGATTTCGTAGGAACTCTAAATGTTAAATGTCAATAGTAGATAACATTGGATGGGGCAAAATAGGCAAGTAGTACTGGAGACATTGTCAATAGCAAACCAGTATTGTTTCTCTGACGGCATTTACCTACTGCAGGGTTCTAATGCTATAAGTATAATTTGTACAAATGTATGTAAGTTTATCCGACATCCACTTCGTACGTTTACATGAATAGTGACTTAACACAAAATACGATAGTCATTAATTTAGTAAGGTTCAGTTTTCATGTTCATGTTTTGTCTTAGTTTTTTCCGTTCCCAGGTCATGTCTTGTCAAATAATTAGGCTTCGTGTACATAAGTATTTAGCTAAGGAAAATCTGTTAACAAAAACATATAGTGTAAAGAGTCCTCAACACGTGTTTTGAAAAAGATAAACATTAGGGTGCCCTTATAATTCTCCCCCCAAAAAATGTTAGGTGTGTCTCTCCTGTACTTTCGAAATTAATCAACAAATTAGGCAAAAAGGCTTTTGTATTAAAATAATGTAATATAACATGACCATCAACGAATAAATATGATGTCGTTCTGTTTTATTACAAGTTCTAAGATTTTAATTTAGTGTTTAGTTGAACAATAAAAGTGATGGTATAATATATTTTATTTAATTATATCAAGTACTTAAACATATGAAACTACATTTGAGGGGATTTGAGGAAAGTGTGTCTGTCGTCATCTTTTTTTAAAAATACCCATTAGTACTTTGCCTTTGACTAAAGTACTCACCCGTAGGTACCACTCGTAAGTACAAATATTAAAATAATAAAAATAGAATTTGAGACCCTAAATTTGTATCTATGTATGTACGAGTAGTTGGTAAAAAATAAATTGTGCGGCATAACGTAACAATATTTTATAATATAGCTTTTGATAAGCTTATACTTAAAAGTGCACAGTGGTTATAAATCGTGTCATTTGTGAAATAATTTCTTTTGGCTCTTAACATGTAAGTGATTAATGGTTTAATTTAATTTGATTACAATTTTGTTTAATAATGTCAAGTAGTATAATCGTCATAAAAAGAAATCGAATTTGTATTGTAAATTAATGAAACGCGTGTTGTTTTAAGAGTGTCATAAGTTTAAGTTGGCATCCATGCTTTATTTGTTAATCTATTGAACAGCTGATAGTTGCTTTTGGTTTAATTTGCTTTGAAATTTCATTATGAATCGAGTTACACACCAAAACCAATTCGGCTCCATTCAAAATTTTATTATCTGATGAAGCCCATTTCTGTTTGAATGGGTACATAATAAAGTAAAATTGTCGCATTTGGAGTGAGCAGAATCAACAAGCCTTTGTTGAAACACCATTCTTCCTCTGTTATCCTTGACTCCTAATGGAGCATAGAGCATCAATTGGTTTCATTCATTCTAGCATAGATTAGGCACCTCCAAAATCTTGATTACCGGAAACCCAGGCAACAACTGCATCCAATTTGCATCCCGAAACACCATTACATCCACAGAAAATTACTGTTTGGTGCACTTTATGGTCTGGCGAAGTCACTGGCCTATATGTCTTTTAAAACGGTGATGGGCAAAATGTTACTGTTAATGGTGAACAGTATATGAACATGATTCAAAATTTGCAACAGAGAGGGCGCTACAATTAATTTACTCAAAGAAACTTAAAAAACAAAAAAATTTCACCTAATGGACCAATTAATTGGCCACTACGATCGTGTGATTTAAACCCATTTGATTATTTTCTTTGGGGTCATGTTAAGTCACATGCCTGCTTTGGTAAATCACAAACAATTGAAGACTTGGAAATCAAAATTCGAAGAGTTACTGGGAAAATACGGCCGCAAATGCTGCGAAAAGTTGTTGAAAGTTGGTGTTCCAGATTGCGCCTTTTACGAACCAGCATTGGCGGTCACATTGCAGAAATCATATTTATACCCTTCACCATCATAGGTGGAAAGGGTATTATAAGTTTGTGCTGATGTATGTAACGGATAGAAATATTTGTCTTAGACCAACCTTTTAGTATACCAATAGGTTTAGAATCACTTTCTGAGTCCGGCCGTCCGTCTGGACGGCTGGCTGGCTGGACCCCCATATAAACCTTGTAATCAAAGTACAGGTCTCAATTCTGATATTTTGATGAAATTTAGCACAGTTCATTTTTTTTTAATAGTGAGACCATGGCTATTGAAATTCGTCAAAATCAGTCCATTATTTGTGGTACCTCCCATAGGTCCCACTTCCCGGGATTGATATTTTGGCAACAAATACCAATATTTTTTCATAACATTTACAACAAATACCGCTTATATAAATCAAAATTACTGAAACAAATTTCTTTGAAATCGGTCCACATTTGACCATACAAACTCTTCTGCCATAATTCAATTCAATTTTGAGTTTATTTTTTGCATACATATTTAGTTTTTGTAAAAACTCTAATCAATTTGCCAATGACGGAAAAAGCTTATAAATATGTAAGTTTTGAGATTTGAGATTTTTTGAAATTTAACAAATATTTGTCTTTTTACAGAAAAAAGAACATTTTTAACCTAAGTGGTGAAGGGTATCGTATGGTCGGTCTTGATTGACTATAGCAATTTCTTACTTGTTGAATATTAATTTTAAAAAATTTTCTTTTCAATAAGTACGTTCCACCATAGGTGGAAAGGGTATTATAAGTTTGTGCTGATGTTTGTAACGCATAGAAATATTTGTCTTAGACCCACCCTTTAGTATACCAATAGACTTAGAATCACTTTCTGAGTCGATTTAGCGATGTCCGTCCGTCCGTCCGTCTGGCTGGCTGGCTGGACCCCCATGTAAACCTTGCAATCAAACTACAGGTCGCAATTCTAAAGATAATTTGATGAAATTTGGCACAGATAATTTTGGGACCATGGCTGTGGAAATTCGTCAAAATCGGTCCATTATTTATGGTACCTCCCATAGGTCCCACTTCCCGGAATTGCTATATTGGCCACAAATATCAATATTTTTTCATGAAATTTAAAACAAATACTGTTTATGTAAACTTAAATCACTGTACCAAATTTCGAAATCGGTCCACATTTGACCATAGCTCCCATACAAACTCTTCTTAAAAAACGCACTAAATGAGACAAAAAATCACTAAAACGCTCGTAAATCTAAAGATAATGAAAATTTTGAGTTTATTTTTTGCATACATAATTTTTGTAACAACAAAAAAAAACAAAAAAAAATTTGCCAAATTTCGAGATAATCGGTCCACATTTAACCCTAGCTCTCATATAAGTCCAAATGACGGAAACAGGTTGAATATATATGTTTTGAGAAAATGTTTGTATGATGGCAAAATTTAGCAAATATTTGTCTTTATACAGGAAAAATAACACCTTTGATCTTAGTGGTGAAGGGTATCGTATGGTCGGCTTGACCGTCTTTAGCGCTTTTTTACTTGTTTTAATTTAAACTTGTGTCACTCTGTAAAAAAACAGCCGATATACAATAGAATGTTGAAAATCGTTATTTTTTTAAACACAAAAAAACCCTTAGTTAATATTGAGGGAAGTATGGTACCCCAAGTGACGCGGACTTTATGGTCAGCCTAATGTTTTTTTTTTTTTTTAATCGGTATATAAGTAACAGTGATCTAGTGATTTATATTTTCGAGATTTGAAGACTATAACTCCTAAAATAAAAGTCTATCAGTAAAAAAGCTCAGAAGAAGCCGAAAAAACAATTAAAAATATGGTTTTTGGCTATTAGAGATTAAAAGTTAGAGAATTTGTGGAAGCCATAGGCATCTCAATAGTTTTAATTGAGAATGATTACTTGGGTATTGAGAAAGTTTTTCGCAAGATGTCTAACGTATTTATTAAAAATTAATCACAAACACAGCCGTGTTTCATTTTTCGTAACTATGGACCAAGTTTGGCTCCACCACAACATACCGAAGGCCAAACAGCAGTCAAAACAGTGTTTATCTCGGTTTTGACAGTCAAAAAAGGTCATGGACACCGTTTGTTTTTGGAATTTAAAAGTTTAAAATATTCAATTGGGTTGATTCAATAAGGAATTGAAAAACTTCTGCATTTTCCAAGACAAAAGTCCATAAATTGGCTGCGAATTGCTCCCTCATTTTAACCCAAATCTGAAATGGCTCAACGGATATGGATGGAGCATAGGGCCTACTTATTTAAGAAATAATACTATCACTGTGCTAGTGTGAAAAAGTAACAATGACGAAATATACCTACCAAAGATGATTCGGGCACGCTGATTTCAAAGAGGTATTCATTTTTCTATGTTAGCACAGATAAGGAGGATATTTGATTTTTTTGTTTGGGAAACCCTTTCCATATTTTTATGATTAAAGTAGTTGAAAATTTGGAGATAATTCAATGAAATTTCGCTCATATGCCTTTTTTGAATCAGGAATAATGTCTACGGAATTTGTTTTAATTCGGTCGATTATTTCGGGTACCTTCCATATATATCTGTGGCAATATGGAAGAGTAGCTTAAGTCGACATAAGAGAGAATTGAGTTAAGGCGTTTATTGCATTACAGAAGCCATGGCGCTTAAATGAGCTTAGTCCGTATTAAAAAATTCGGGTTTTTGTCAATTTTATGTATGTTTACTTTTTAGCTTAAGTGTTTTGAATCAATAATGATTTGGTCAAAACAACTTATGTATACAAATTTTTTTTTTTACATATTCATATTTTTCTTTCGTCGTATAAACGATTTCGCTTAAGTTCACATAAGCTGTATAAATGTTGACCTTAAAAAATAAAATCATTATTTTCAAGCAACTTATATTTACATAAAACTACACAATATATACTTTTTATTTAAACAGGACCGCTTGAAATTACTTAAGATCCAGCTCAAGGCAAATTTCAGTTTCGAAAAAGAGCTTAAGTTGAAAAAACGCGAAATCTTTTGAATTTAACAATATTTTTTTTAAATATTCATCCTTTTTTACTAATAAACATGTTACCAATATATTAATTCATAAATTATTCACAGAAATCAAGCAGAAGAAAAATTACACAAAATTGATAATATCTCAAAACTTAAATTTTCGACTTAAGCTATTCTTCCATATTGCCACAGATATGTAAAATTTAATTGAGTTTTGTCAATATTATGGAGCATACCATTAGGCTGCGAAAAAAACGATCCGAATTTAAGACAATTTTAATCATAATGTGGTTAGGGTTTCCCAAACAATCTTCCTTATCTGAACTAACATGGACAAATTAATGCCACCAAAAAAATCCATTCCTCTCTACATTTTCTATTAATTCTGACTGATTATTTACTTTCTTTCTTTAATCATTTTCTTTCTGTCATTATCAAAAATATTTGCTTAAAAGGACATTTATTTAATTGAGTTTATCAATCAGCGTGTTCTTATCCAACTCCTTACTACAGATGGGTTGTTTAAAAAAAAGTTATTGAGACCATGGCAAAAAAATTGTAAGGTATAACCGTTCTCTCTTACAAAAAAAATTTTTGAAGTAAATGCGAAATATTTGAAATTTGTTTTTTGTAAACAATTATAAAAGTCGTTGCCACATGTGAGAAATGGGAATATTATTATCAGGAAATTTTGAACGTATAATGTGTAATGTGTTGTAAACATTTCGTTAAAAATAAAGTTTAGCGGACTGTACAAGGAAAAAAAAAAGACTTGAGACAATTAAATTTTGTCATAATATATTTAAAGTATTTTTGTGTAACATATTTTTTTATAATTTATGTTACAGTTTCTTCAGCTTCTTTTTGGGATTGAAAATTTTATTTTCACCAACATTTTATTTAAAAAACGTATCTTCAAATATGTTCTTATAGATAGATTTTGGTGTGATCTTTTATAGTATGAGAATTATGGGCTTTTTAAATTTCAAAAATTATACGGCATAACTTTAGAAGTTTATATCCGATATAAACTGGTATATTAAACAAAAGCTACTGAAAGTATCATTCAAATGATATACATTCTTCCGATTTATAAAGATTAAGAGCTCATATACTCAAAACTTTTTTTACAACCGACTTTGTTTATAAAAATGAGCATATCTTAAAATAATATAGACATAAGTATGGTCTTTTATATAATGAATTTTATACAGGATATACTGGGCTTTTATAACATAAACTACTTTGCTCTAAAATTTCACTTTTATTGAGTTAGAGTTATATAAATATACATTTTTATATTATATATAAAATGTAAATATTTATACCCTTCACCACCATAGGTGGAAAGGGTATTATAAGTTTGTGCTGATGTATGTAACGCATAGAAATATTTGTCTTAGACCCACCTTTTAGTATACCAATAGGCTTAGAATCACTTTCTGAGTCGATTTAGCGATGTCCGTCCGTCCGTCTGGCTGGCTGGACCTCCATGCAAACCTTGTAATCAAACTACAGGTCGTAGTTCTAAATATCATTTGATGAAATTTGGTACAGATCATTTTTTTTGATAATGGGACCATGGCTATTGAAATTGGTCAAAATCGGTCCATTATTTATGGTACCTCCCATAGGTCCCACTTCCCGGAATTGACATATTGGCCACAAATATCAATATTTTTTCATGAAATTTAAAACATAATTCTTATGTAAACCTAAATCACTGTACCAAATTTCGTTGAAATCGGTACACATTTGACCATAGCTCCCATACAAACTCTTCTTTAAAAATGCACTAAATGAGACAAAACAAGTAAGAAAGCGCTATAGTCGGTCAAGCCGACCATACGATACCCTTCACCACTAAGGTCAAAGGTGTTAATTTTCCTGTGTAAAGACAAATATTTGCTAAATTTTGCCATCATACAAACATTTTTTCAAAACTTATATATTCAACCTGTTTCCGTCATTTGGACTTATATGAGAGCTAGGGTCAAATGTGGACCGATTTTCTCGAAATTTGGCAGATTGATTACAAAAATTATGTATGCAAAAAATAGACTCAAAATTTCCATTATCTTTAGATTTACGAGTGTTTTAGTGATTTTTTGTCTCATTTATTGCGTTTTTAAAGAAGAATTTGTATGGGAGCTATGGTCAAATGTGGACCGATTTAAACGAAATTTGGTACAGTGATTTTAGTTGACATAAGCAGTATTTGTTTTAAATTTCGTGGAAAAATATTGATATTTGTGGCGAATATAGCAATTCCGGGAAGTGGGACCTATGGGAGGTACCATAAATAATGGACCGATTTTGACCAATTTCAATAGCCATGGTCCCATTATCAAAAAAGTGATCTGTGCCAAATTTCATCAAATTATCTGTAGAATTGCGACCTGTAGTTTGATTACAAGGTTTACATGGGGGTCCAGCCGTCCAGCCAGCCAGACGGACGGACGGACGGACGGACGGACATCGCTAAATCGACTCAGAAAGTGATTTTAAGCCTATTGGTACACTAAAAGGTGGGTCTACGACAAATATTTCTATGCGTTACAAACATCAGCACAAACTTATAATACCCTTTCCACCTATGGTGGTGAAGGGTATAAAAATCACTAAAACGGTCGTAAATCCAAAGATATTGAAAATTTTGAGTTTATTTTTTGCGTACATAATTTTTGTAACAACTGTAATCAATTTGCTAAATTTCGAGATAATCGGTCCACATTTGACCCTAGCTCTCATATAAGCCCAAATGATGGAAACAGCTTAACAGCAAATATTTGTCTTTATACAGGAAAAATAACACCTTTGACCTTAGTGGTGAAGGGTATCGTATGGTCGGGCTTGACCGACTATAGCGCTTTCTTACTTGTTTTTTTTTTGTCTACATCTACAACGGTAGTCGGTAGTCGTGTGGCTATGTCGACGCTTAAAAAAATGATTTCTATTTGAATAAATGTATTCTAATTTTAACAGGTTGTAGCCCGTAGCCTGCAGTCGTGATTGTGTTTATAATATAATAGCAAACAGAAACTGGAATTTTCAAAAGTAGTATGGTAGCATAATTTGAGAAAAGAAAATAATAATTCGATCAAACGTCAGAAAGTTAATATGGCTGACAAAAGAGAGAACGGTTATACCCATGAAATAAATATTAAAGGAAGTGCCACTTCAAAATTTTTGACTATAAAGAATATCTTTGAAGTGTGTATATTTTGTCAATATTACACAGATCGTTGCCACACTCGTAGATTATTTTATGGAAATTTGTAAACTAAAATGTGTAGTTTGAAAAAAAAATAATGAATAACGCTTAAAATAACTAATATTTTCAATAAATAGTCAATAAAATTGGTAGTTTGCAGCTTTGTAGATGCTAAAACATATAAGATCTCAATTATATCATTAAACAATTCCAAGTATATTTTCTGTTTAAAATATTTAGTTATATTAAATTTTGCCATTATACTGTATATCTTTCTTTCAATCGCTAGGCCTTTTTGGCTTCTGATTGGAAACAATAAAATAAATAAATAAATAAAAATTAAAAAATATCTCGTGTGTTTTACTGAATAACGAATTACGGGCAA
The DNA here is from genome assembly GCA_933228675.1 of Stomorhina lunata. Classification (NCBI taxonomy): domain Eukaryota; kingdom Metazoa; phylum Arthropoda; class Insecta; order Diptera; family Rhiniidae; genus Stomorhina; species Stomorhina lunata. The sequence goes on along the minus strand of OW121741.1, from coordinate 43,574,463 downwards.
ACTGCTGAGACGTTTGAGATAATATTCACAGCTTGTGTTCCTAAAAGTTTAGGGAAGAACTCGATAGACTTTGAAAACATTACATGAAAACACCCACTAGGAGCAATTTTGTGGATCTCAGTTCAAAAACTTTACCTACTTAGTTTCCTCAAACTCTACAAGTAAAATAGGGGATTTTTTTTTACTTAATTGCTGTAAAATATGGCTTGGCGCCATACGACAACCATGTTTTCCTCAAATTTAGTAAATTTTCCTAAATTCTAGTTAATTTTTTTTCTGAGTGTAAATGGGATTTTTTTTTTAAAGTAAGGTAGCCTCATTTTTTGAGTAAACTTCAGATATTCTTTCTTGTCAAATGGTGAATGTTTACAAAATAAAAAGAAAGTGGCACTTCCTTTAATCTTTATTTCATGGTTATACCTTACTAATTTCTTTTATCATGATTGAGACTATTTTCTTATTGACCCCATTCGTGTTTAAATGCTTGTTCAAAATGCTAAAGAAATAAATCCTCGAAAATTTGAGATCAATCGGATGGGGGGAAAGCGTGTCCACATGGCCCGCCCACAATTGCAAAATTCCTGATTTTTTTTACATTGGTTATAAATAACTTTATTTAATACGATACTTAAGAATACAAAAAATTAATAAAAAGATACTAAATTTTTATAAAAATAAATACTTTTTTGCATTTGGATTAAAATTTGTTAATATATTTTAAATATTCCGCTATTTTGCTATGGAAAACTAAAAAAAACTAATTTTGATTTTTGACTCCGGGAAAAGAAGTTTTATACTTAAAGTAAAATTTTCTTATATGAAAAACTAAGTAAATTTGATAATATTTTGACGAAATTAAGCGATTTAGTAATTACAGGTCATAGAATTGTAAATCATATCTTACTTTGGATCTTTTTTTGAAGGGATTACTTTTTAGCATTTCGAACAAATCTGGGGGTTGGCCCGTAACGTATACCTTCAAGAAAATTTCCCCTATACAAATTATCTACAAATTGTTTTGTCACTTTTTCCAGCAACTTTTGATAAAAAGGCATTAAGTAAATATTTTACACTAAGATTAAGTTTATTTATTAAAAAATATTAATCCTAAAAATTTATGGGGACCATATTGACCCCATAAATTTTTAATTTTTGCTCCCATGTCTTTGAAGGATTAAAATATTTTTCATAATAAAAAAATTAATCTTGGTGTCAAATAATAACATTAATGGTTTTTAATCAAAATTTATTCAAAATAATAACATTAATGGTTTTTAATCAAAATTTACTGAAAAAAGTGCAAGAAAAAAAACTTGGGTCATTTTTGACCCCATGTCTAAAAAGGGTTAAAATATTTTTTTTATAAAAAAGACTTTGTCTTAGTGTAGAATAATTACTTTAAAGTATATTTATTAAAATTCAGTAATAAATTAATAACATTACGTATTTAAAAAATAAAAAAATCAAATTTTTCATTTTTGCCTCCGGAAAAAAAGGGTTAAGTTTACCCAATTTTAAAAACAAAGAACTTGTTTATATTTTCCATTTTCGATTATGAAAAAAACTAAATAAATATTGTTATATTTTAACAAAATTAAACTATGAAGTACTTACAAGTCTTAAAAAGATAAATCATGTCTTGCTTTGCGAGCTATTGTCCAAAGTAGTTTTTTCTAGCGGTGTATCCTTAGGCGTATTGTCAAGGACACGAATTTTTGGGGGAAAATCGCAATAAATTTAAAACTGTTTTATGGATTTCAAATATTGATGACTTCAATTAAAGCTGCATTAGTTCACTTTTAGATTCCATTATCGTTTCACTTTAAAATAAATTGTAAATGGACGAAATGTAGAAAAATACTCTCAGTTTTCCCCATACAAATGGGCTCAAAAACTTTGGGCCCGTTGCGCGGGCTCGTATCCTAAAAATAAATCAATAATATTTTGCACACTTCCGATTGACATAATTTGGCCATATAATTTCACTATTAGAAGTCGATCAGAGACAAAAGTTAAAAAACGATCCACCCTATAATATATATTTAGCTATATTTGACTATAGCTTTCATATAAATATTTTGCTAACAATACCAACTAGCGTAACAATTTTTTTCGAATTTGGTCCACATTTTGAATTTAGAAATATCTCTCATAGATATATGAGAGATATCTCTAAATTTAACACAACTCGATGGTGGGTATATAAGATTCGGCACAGCCGAATATTACACTCTTACTTGTTTTCAATTGAAAATTTCTTAATTTCAATTAAAAAATTCAACCTGATTTTCAATTGGGCTTTTCTTAATTTCAATTGAAAATTATCAATTTAAATTAAAAAATTCTCAATTTCAATTGAAAATTTCTCATTTTTAATTGAGATTTTCTCAATTTCAATTTACAAATTCTCATTTTCAATTGAAAAATTCTCATTTTCAATTGAAAAATTCTCAATTTCAATTGAAAATTTCTTATATTCAACTGAAAATTCTCAATTTCAATTGAATATTTCTCAATTTCAATTGAAAAGTCTCAATTTCAATTGAAAATTTCTCAATTTCAATTAAAAATTTCTCAATTTCAATTGAAAATTGTCAATTCCAATTGAATATTTCTCAATTCAATTAAAGTTTCTCGATTTCAATAGAAAATTTTTGATTGTGAAGCTTGTGGCACTTGTTCTTCATCATAGCCTTTTTAGTTTTTCTTGTAAATTTTGTAAAAAAAAATAATTAGAAAGAACTTTACCACCTGTAAAAAGCTCAATGATTGACAAAAAAAGAACCATGGCAATAAAAATTTCCACCAAAACATATGTTTTTCTCATATGACAACGTAACTTTTTTGATCCAATCCAAAGCAAACTTCGAAGTATAAAATAACTAAAAATATGCAAATTCATGTTTCTTACAAAGTGAATAAATTGTATTAACTTAAACATTGTATTAAATTGTATGAAAAAAAAAAAACAGAGAAATTGTGTAGCGTTTGTATCGTTTTCGATACAACGAGCAGATGAAGGTTAAAATAATACATAGTTTTACATTTTTTTTTGAAACAGTGGTTCAATGTTGCGTTTTTGGTAAGGCAAAAAAATATTTAAAAAGTTTAAAAAGTGGTAGATTCAACTTAAAAAGTGATAGAGTGTAGAAAGATACCCAAAAGTGGTAGATCTACAACAAAAGTGGTAGAGTTGGCATCGCTGTATTAAATAGTACCTTCACTATGTATATAGTGATATCGCTATTAACTCTCAGCGACTGACGTGTAATAATGCAGACACCAACAAAGACAAAGTTTTACACACAAAACTCTTGCCATGCCAAGGAGAGAATTACAAGAATATGGCGGATATTAAAATCGACATATCGAGAAATTACTCGAACGCTATTAACCCTCAGCGACTGACGTGTAATAATGCAGACACCAACAAAGTCAAAGTTTTATACACAAAACTCTTGCCATGCCAAGGAGAGAATTACAAGAATATGGCGGATATTAAAATCGACATATATTTAGAGAAATTACTCGAACGAGGACGACTATGTGGCGCCGTCTTACTGAAATTTTAAAACTGTCAAAATCACATATTTGTATTTATGAAAAAATATACCACATATTGATCCTTCAGAATATATAATGTATGTAATTTTTGATTGGTCTCTTCGTGAATGGTAGGTATCTCGAATTTTTATAAATTTTTGCAAATAATATATTTTTTAAAAGTTCATCAAAATCGCAAAAACATCAATTAATTTTATGCAATTGGATGTAAAAATATCCATCAAAAGTAATTGGATTGATATAAATAACGTCAAGTAAAAAAGGGCTCACTGTGTATAGCGTCCGTCACAGAAATAAAGGTTTTTTTAATTTGACTAGTGCAATTTTTCTTTTTTCTCCAATTGAACTTGGTACTCATAGTATGCTTTACATTAGGCTAAAAATATATAGCCTAACGCCAAAGTTGGTTCAAACAAAACCGGTTTGCAACACTACATTGGTAAGCACGGTGTCGGAGTAAGAAATGACAACGGAGAAAGATTAATTGAACTATGCTGTGAGAGGAAACTGGTTGTAGGTGGCACAATTTTTTCCTCATAAGCTCCACCATAAAATAACTTGGATATCGCCGAACGGTGTCACTAAGAACCAAATTGATCACATTTTGATCAACTCTAAGTGGCGATCATCTTTACTTGATGTACGCTCGAAGCGCGGAGCAGATATAAACAGCGACCACCATCTAGTTATATCTAAAGTTCGTTTGAAGGTAGCGGCTCTGAGGTTAGAAACGGCAAAAGTCGATCGGAAAATTGATGTTGGGAAACTGGAATCAGAGCGACACCGAACTGCCTTTATAACATCCATAAGGAATCGTCTTCCAGATATTTTAAACAACAACGCCGCAAATATAAACGAAATCGGAAGGTATATCACTCAGACATACAATGAGGTTGGTCAACAAACGTTAGGTTTTAAAAACCATAAAAGGAAAGTATGGCTCACCCAAGCAACATGGGACCTGGTTCAACAACGTAAAACCATAAAAAATGCGAGTCTAAATGCAAACGCTGATGTTGAAGAGCTTAACACAATGTACCGTGACCTGTCCAACAGAATAAAAAGGTCTGCAAGGAGGGACAAGAGAATGTGGGTAGATGAACAAGCAAGCCAAGCTGAGTCAGCTGCAAATAAAGGCGACATGAGGACCTTATACAATATATCAAGGGCGTTGTGTGGCAAACCTACCTACACCAATAGTCCCATTCTGAGTAGTAGCGGTACACTTCTCTCAACCCCGGATGAACAATTAATACAATGGATGGAACACTTCCAGTCAACATTAAACAATCCCATTGGATTAGAACCGCTGACGGAAGTGCAAAATGAAACCAACCATGACTGTTTATTCAGTGGAATTTCAGACAGCCCACCTACATTACAAGAAGTGAAGAATGGCATTAAAAGCCTTAAGCGTAACAAGGCCCCGGGCAATGTCAATATATCAGCGGAGATGCTTTTCTGTGACGTTGAAGGATCGGCGAGACTGTGGCACCCATTTGTGCGTAAAATATGGGAAGAAGAAGCACTACCAACCTCCTGGAATGAAGGTATACTAGTCAAAATACCAAAAAAGGGTGACTCCAAAGACTGCAATAACTACAGGGGAATAACACTTCTTCCAATACCGAGCAAAATACTAAGTCGAGTAATTTTGAATAGAATGTCTGACGCAGTTTCTGAAACACTCCGCGAAAATCAGTTTATGTTCCGAGAGAATAGATCTTGTGTTGATCTAATCAACACAGTAAGAATAGTATTGGAGCAATGTAATGAATTCCGCACCCCCATTTATCTAGCGTTTATCGACTTTATGAAGGCCTTCGACAGTGTCAACAGGTGCTATCTATGGAGAATTTTAGAAAACCGTAACATGCCAACGAAAATTCTGAACTTAATTCGGGCAATGTACGTGGACTTTAAATGCCGGGTTCTACATAAAGGTAAATTGTCTAATCCGTTCGAAGTTACTACTGGAGTAAGACAAGGATGTATATTATCACCTATACTTTTTATCCTTGTCATCGACAATATAATGCGCACGGCACTGAATGTTAGACGTGGTATCCAATGGACACCATTTAAGCAACTCGAGGACTTGGAATACGCCGATGACGTATGTCTTCTAAGCCAAAGACCAGCTCACCTTCAAGAAAACACTAGCGCTATTACTGTTGAATCTCGGGCAGCTGGGCTGGAAATCAATATCTCCAAGACAAAGATTATGCCTGGAGGCTATGGCGCAAACCCGTCGCCACACATCAATGTGGATAACGAGGGTATTGGTTGTGTAGGTACCTTTAATTATCTTGGTAGTTTGGTATCTACAAAAGGTGGCGCCGATGAGGATATTGAATCGCGTATTAATAAGGCAAAATCTGCATTCGGCATTCTCCGAACTATATGGAAATCTCGGCAAATATCAACAACAACTAAGTTACGAATATATAACTCGAATGTCAAGTCCATCTTGTATTACGGCTGCGAAACTTGGAAACGCACAAATACCATCGATAAGCGCCTGCAAACCTTTGCAAACAAATGCTTGCGGCAAATCCTTAATATATGGTGGCCAAATCGAATAAGAAATGAAGATCTACTAAACGCTACAAACCAAATCCCTTCTTTTATAGAGTTATGTCAACGGAAATGGCGATGGATAGGCCACACACTTCGAAGGCCAAATACCAACATTGCTCGACAAGCGCTTCGTTGGAATCCACAAGGAAGCGGCCGTTGTGTTGGTGCACCTGCTAGAACGTGGAGAAGGTCAATTGATGCTGAGTTACAAGCAGCAAACTATTCATGGAATGATGTATGCCTAACATCTCGCAATAGAGTTCGATATAAAAGGATGGTTGAGGCCCTATGCTCCACTGGGAGTCAAGGATAACAGAAGAAGAAGAAAAATATATATGTCAATATAGCATTTTACAGAATAATATGAAAAGGAAAGTGTGTAGCGTCCGTCACAGTATATATTTTTTCCAAAATAATATTTATTAAATACAAAATTTACGAACACATGTCTGTCTTATTCATAAAGCCATAACACTGTCTATATCCACAGATTAAATTTAAGGTATTAGGTGTTAAAAAAAACATACAGTGGGGCAAACTTGATGTTTTTGAATACATTTTTTTTTATTTTTGGGACGAAACTTAAAAAAAAAACTTAAAAAAAATATATGTGAAAAAATATTGTGAAATATCAAATTGTGCCCAAAAATCGCATTTTTAACGGCAAACATGAAGAGAAGGAGATCAAATTCGAGAACAAATTACACTATTATTTTCACTGATTTACGAACCATTAAAAAAATAGTACCTGGTTGACCGAGCCTTGCTCGGAGCTTTATGATAAGCATTTTGAGGCAAATTTTAAAGTTTTCATATATTTTATGTATAAAGTACTAAAAAAAATTTAGAGAAAAGACATTACACAAATATTTTTCAAATTATTTGATTTTTTTTGTCCGATCAACACATAGTTTACAGTTTAATTCATTTAGACTAATTTTAAAAATTGGTCATACCAACAGAAATCTCTGTCGGCTCATGCCCAACAACTTTTCTTAAGATTATCAAATGCACAGTTTACGATTTAATTCATTATGAGTAGTTTTCAGTGACACCACCTGTCGGAAGTCTACTTATGAGTAACAATATTGCTAATGATCATAATATGATTAAATGTACAGTTTAGGATTTAATTCACTTTGAATAATTGACAGTGGCGCCACCTGTCGGACTTTGGTCATACCAACCTTCGTCGGCTTATCCGCAACAACTTTGCTAAAGATGATAGCATGGTTAAATGTACAACTTACGATTAAATTGACTTTGAGTAAATTTCAGTGGCGCTACCTGTCAAAATTACTTCATACCAACTATGAAACCTTCGTCGGCTCATGTGCAACAACTTTGGTAAATATCATAGCATAATCAAATACACAGTTTACGATTTAACTCACTTTGAGTAATTTTGAGTAGCGCCACCTGTCGGAAATTGTTCGCACCAACTAAGAAACCTTCGCCGGCTCATGAGCTACAAGTTTGCTAAAGAATATGGAATGATCATATGCATAGTTTACGATTTAATTAATTTTTAGTAATTTTCAGTGGCGCCACCTTTCGGAAATTAGTCTTACCAACTTAAAAACCTTTGCCGGCTTATCCGAAACATCTTTGCTAAAGAGCATAATATGATCAAATGCATAGTTTACTATTCTATAAAAAACATACATACAGGCAAACATTTATTTGCTTAAAAGTTATAACATTACTACTTTTTTCCCCTTTTTATCCAATAATTTCAAAAAAAGTTCCATATGCATATTTGGCACTCCTTTGGTACCAATTGAACTCAGTGCATTTTATTAAAACGCAGTTAATATAATGTTCCTATTCATATTACTTTTTGAGATGTTAAGTTATCGTTTTATCCCTTTTTTTACCCATTTTGGCCCCAAATATTCTTTCACATCTATTGACTGCAGTACAAAGTTACTCTCTACATTCTTTGGTTAAAAAATAAGAGTGGGTTAAAAAAGTACCAAAAAAAACTATTTTCACCCTTTTTACCCCCAATCGGACATAGTTTCACAAAAGTTCCAAACACCTGTCCGCTTATTTTCATAGCTGTTCAAAGCGTAATTTTAATTATGTTTATATACCTATTACTTTAGGAGATATAACGTTTTCGATGTTTTTCCCTTTTCCCCGTTTTTACCCCCTTAGCGGTAAAACTTCCAAAAGTCTCTTTAATTCGATCTATATAACAAAAAAGGTACCCGGTTTCTAAATTTTGTTAAAATCGTTAGAGCCGATTTCGAGATAGCCATTCTATATATATATATATATATATATATATATATACTAGCTTTATAACCCGCTACTTCGTTAGCGGCACCATTTGAATTGACAAAGTTACAAAATTTACCAAAATAACTTTTTCACTTATTTATCAATTATAAATTAAATTAAATACTTATAGGTTCTTAAGATACATATAGGACAAAATAAGTACCTACCCTCTACATTTTCAAAAAAGTACTACACACGCCTCCCTTATTTTTGTAGCTGACCCAATTTTGATTGCTAACCCAATTTAAATCTTGTTCTTATCGCTTTTGATTTTGAATATTTTACAAAAGTTTCCTTTTTTACCCGTTGTTTACCCCTGATCAGCCAAATTAAAAAAAAAAATCCGGATACATGTCCTAATATTTTTATTGCTGATCTTAACTCCATTTTTGTTAATTGAAAAAAAAATTCCAAACACCTGTCACAATGTCAATAGAACAGTCCATAAATTATTGATTTATTTATTATTTTATTGATTTAAACAACACAGTTTAAAAGGAAAAAACCTATCTATAAATTTTTGACCCGGTTTTGTTATTTTCGATTGCGGTATAAATTTTGTTTCTATAATAATTGATTCAAAAATTATATATGGGTCAAAAAAGTACCAAAATTTAGTTTTTATCCTTTTTATTCCCTATTTTTAGCTCATTTACGAAAAGTACCTACTAAAAACATGACTTTTATTTTCCTATTCGATCTAAATCCAATTTAAATTTTTTTTTCTGTCGATATTAGTATTAGAGATATAACTTTACTTAAGTTTTTATTTTCTACCCTATTTTAACCCCAAAACTGTTTAATTTGCAAAAAGTACTGAAAAGTCCCTTAATTTTTAGGGCTGATCTTAGACCATTTTAGTGTTTGTTTCCATCCATTAGGTTTAGAAGATATGTCATCAATTTTTCCCTTTTTTATTCCTTTGATTGACACATCTCTAATTTATACTTCTGACTTCATTAGCTTAAATGAATATTTTCCCGTTTTCACCTTTTGGAACCCCATTTATCGTAAAAGTACCAAGCACATGTTTAATATTTTGTTAATACTTATTGATTGTGGCATAAAGTGAGTCTTTATGTTTATAAGTTCAAAAGATACGCATGGGTTAAAAAAAGTACAAAAATATAGTTTTTACACTTTTTGCCCTTATTAGTGCCATTTCCAAAAAAAGTACAGAACACATGTCCCTTTCATTTTCTAGCCGATTATATGATTTATTCATTTTCTAGCCTGTTTTAACCATAAGCGGCCAATTAAAAAAAAAAATACCGAACCCGTGTCCTTTAATTTTTAATGCTGATCATAGACCAATTTAATCTTTGTTTCTATCACTTTTGATTTATGAGATATTACGTTACCGATTTTCTCCCTTTTTACTCCAAAAATTAAAAAAAGGAATCAACTTTGTTTCTAACGATGTAAATTTCGGAGATATGATGTTACTAATTTATCCATTTTCTTTTTCAATTTTTTTCAATTTACTTTTTCAATATGAATCCACCCGTCTGTAAATTATAGTTCTGGCTTCATTAGTTAAAAACCTACCCTTGAATATTTCCCAGTTTTTATCTTTTTTACCTCAATTATCGTAAAAGTACCAAATACGTGTCTAATAATTCTTTGTTACTTATCAATTTTGATGTTTACTGTTTCTCTATGTTTGTTATTTCAAAAGATACGTATGGGTTCAAAAAAAGTACCAAAATATAGTTTTTGCCCTTTTTTACCCTTATTAGTACCATATTCAAAAAAGTACCAAATACGTTTCTCGTTTTTTTTCAGCCCATCCGAAGCAAATTTCAACTCTATTCCTATCGTTTTGAATTTCGGAGATATGACGTTACTAATATTTCCCATTTTTTCCCTGTTTTAACCCCAAAACGGCCGAATTAAAGAAAAAAGTACCCTTAATTTAAAGTGCCGATTTTAGACCGATTTAGTTGTTGTTTCTATCACTTTTGGCTAAGAAGATATATTTTTACCGATTTTTACCCCAAAATTAAAAAAGTACCAGACACTTATTTTACTTTTTTCAGTGTCAATTTACCAGCCAATAAATTATGCTTCTGGCTTCATTAGCCGAAAAGATATTCTTAGCTAAAAAGCAAAAAACCTACTCTTGAATATTTTCCCTTTTTTTACCCTTTCGTCCCACATTAATCGCAAAAGTACCAAATACGTATTTAATAGTTTTTAATGCCTATCAGTTGCGATATAAATTATGTTTCTATGTTTATTAGTTCAAAAGATATATATGGGTTAAAAAAGTACCAAAATATAGTTTTTACCCTTTTTTATTCTTATTAGTGCCATTTTTGAAATAGTACCAAATATGTGACCATTTATTTTTTTATCCGATTCAAATCCAATTTAAACTTCGTTTGCATCGGTGTTAGTTTCGGAGATATGATGTTACTACTTTCTCCCTTTTCTACCCTGTTTTACCCTTTAAAAGGTCGAATTTCAAAAAAGTACCGAACACGTGTACCTTAATTTATAGTGCTGATCTCAGACTAATTTAGTTTTTGTTTCTATCACTTTTGATTTAGAAGATATATTTTTACCCCCAAAATTAAAAAAAGTACCAAAAATGTATTTTATTTTTTCTTTGTCAATCGACCAGTCAATAAATTATACTTCTGGCTTCATTAGCCTAAAAGATATCCATAGCTAAAAACAAAAAAACCTACCCTTAAATATTTTCCCTTTTTTACCCTTTTGTACCCCATTAATCGCAAAAGTACCAAATACGTATTTAATTGTTTTTTAATATCTATCTGTTGCGATATAAATTATGTTTCTATGTTTATTAGTTCAAAAGATACATATTAGTTGAAAAAGTACCAAAATATAGTTTTTACCCTTTTTTATCCTTATTGGTGCCATTTTCAAAAAAGTACTAAACACGTGTCCCCTTATTTTTCTAGCCGATTTAAATCCAATTTGAACTTTGTTTCTATCTGTATTGGTTTCGGAGATATGATGTTACTGATTTTTCCCTTTTCTACCCTGTTTTACCTTCTAGGAGGTTGAATTTCATAAAAGTACCGAACACGTGTCCCTTGGTTTTAAGTGCCGATCTCAGACCAATTTAGTTTTTGTTTCTATCACTTTTGGTTTAGAAGATATACTTTACAGATTTTTACCCCCAAAATTAAAAAAAAGTACCAAACTCGTAGTTTATTTTTTTCAATGTTCATCGACCAGTCAATAAATTATACTTCTGGCTTCATTAGCCTTAAAGATATCCATGGCTAAAAACCAAAAAACCTATCCTTGAATATTTTCCCTTTTTTTACCCTTTTGTACCCCATTAATCGCAAAAGTACCAAATACGTATTTAGTTTTTTTTTAATATCTATCGGTTGCGATATAAAATGTGTTTCTATGTTTATTAGTTCAAAAGATACATATGGGTTAAAAAAAGTACCAAAATATAGTTTTTACCCTTTTTTATCCTTATTAGTGCCATTTTCAAAAAAGTACCAAACACGTGTCCCTTTATTTTTGCAGGCAATTCAAATCCAATTTCAACTTTGTTTCTGTCTATGTTGGTTTCGGAGATATGATGTTACTAATTTCTCCCTTTTCTACCCTGTTTTGCCCGCTAGGCGCCGATTTTCAAAAAAGTACCGAACACGTGTTCCTTAGTTTTTAGTGCTAATCTCAAGCCAATTTAATTTTCGCTTCTATCGCTGTTGGTTAAGGAGATATAATGTTACCGATTTTTCCCTTTTTTACCCTTTTAATTGAAAAAAGTACCAAACACGTATTTAATATTTTGTACTGGGCAATCGACCTCCCTATAAATTTTATTGGTAGCTTTATTGGTTCAAGTCAAATACAAAGAAAAAGAAAAATGGACCTACCCTAAATTTTTTTCCCCGCTTTTCCCCCTTTTTGAACCCTGAATCAAAAAAGTACCAAACACGTGTCTAATATTTTTTTCTTGTTTACCGGCTCCGTTTTGAATTTTGTTACTGCGTTGATTGGTTCAAAAGATACACATGGGTTTAAAAAAGTACCAACATTTTATTTTTACCCTTTTTACCCCCTATTTGTCCCATCTGCTAAAAAGTACCAAACACGTGTCTGCTTATTTTTGCAGCTGATCACAACGCAATTCCAATTTTGGGCCTATGACGTTTACTTCCGGAGATACAGCATCACTAATTTTTCCCTTTTTTACCCCTTTTTACCCCCTTAGAGGCCGAATTTCCAAAAATCCCGTCTTAGTGGATCTATACTTTGAAAAAGGTACTCGCTGTCAAAATTTCAGCTCTCTAGCTTTAGCCGTTTGGGCTGTGCGATGATGAGTCAGTCAGTCAGTCAGTCAGTCAGTCAGTCACGTTAGAGTTTTATATATATAGATATAATATATATATATATATATATATATATATATATATATATATATATATATATATATATATATATATATATATTTAGATACATATACATACAATTATTGCTCGTTAAAAGATATAAGATATAATATATGAACTTTTTCTAAACATTCAAGTAAAAACTGTATCGTCCGTCACGTAGCGTCCGCAACAGTTCGTTTATAGATTTTTGGTGAAACTGGAAACTTTAACTGATACGTAATCCTCTGACTTCTCTCTATCTTCAATGTATTTACAATTTTTTTTATTACTATGACCGATTTGATTTATAACAGAAACACGTGTTGAAAAAAAAGTCACAGCTCTTTAAAAGCGAATATCTTTTTCCCCCTAAACAAATATGTAAATTAACAAATGCCATTCGATAGCACAATCGATGGGCTGATATTCTCTGAAATCTGTGCAAAGATATCTAGTGTAGAACGACAATGGGATACATTTAAATACAACAAAATCTGTATAAATGTATCGTCCGTCACGCAAGATTTGCCCATATACCAAATATTTTATTTTTTGTCAGTTACGCCCTTCTGCCTTTTTGTTGACGAAATATATTATTAAACAATTGAATCATATCTTTAAGACAAATTGTTTATATTTATCATAAATGTGTTAAATGTAGCTTATACTATTTACAGGTGATGGCCAAGTTAGAATGTATAGATATTATATTTCGCTTCATACCAAAAGTTATTATTTTCGTTTATAGAAATCGGTTTAAATACTTATATTACCAAAACAATATTTTTTGTTCCTATATTTATGGCCATATACTGTATTTGTGGTAGATACTTAATGCGTGTGTCCGTCTGTACATATTATTATTTGTATTATACTTAATTTTATTGGAAATTTCTTTTTCTCGGTTTTCAAGTGAAGACAAATAAATTACTTACCTTCAACACGTGTCCATTTCTCAGGCTAACAACAGGTGCAATCTCAGCCAAAAGTTCTCATGCCAACAATTCGATTTATGTCTATTCATTCGAGTATATTCTTATACATATTCTTTTAGATACTTTTTTAGTTTTCTTGAATTTTAAAGGATAACACTTTATACTGCGCAGTTCAAATATTTATAACCACGTATCTTCACTTTTACTTATTGAAATTACTTTATAATTGTTTACTTAAATATTATTTTATTTATTTGTTGTCTTTTCATTAACCAACAACAAAAGATGCCTCTAAAAAGTGATCAGGAAATATTGGAAAATTCAATGCACGAAGATGATCCGAATGGCAATTCGGCGCTGGAACAGACTTTCACGGAAAAAGCTTCGCCAAGATGGGGTCCACAGCATAAGGGCGCTCAAGAATTGGCAAATCTTTATAGTCCAGGTACGAGTATTAATATACATATCTGATATTTTTTCCGGTATATAGCTCATTCACATTGTGCTCGAAAACTTGTTAAAGTAGTTTTCATCTTAAAATAGTATTAAAGGTATTCATAATCAAAAGTTATTTGCCTAGTCAAAGAGAAAAGAAGTAATGTATTTTTCTACAATAACAAAATACATTAAAATAGCTTTCTAACACTTTTACTCTTTTACTTTTCTGACAAAAAGTACAATTTTCCTTTTGTTTTAAAAATATTCAAAAGTCATATAAATTATTTTATTTCCAAAACAAAATTAATATGTAAAAATATAAAAATGAATAAACAAGCCTATTGAGGACAAAAACCGATAAAATACCAACAGGAAATGGATAGCTAGTAAATAAAATCTTCCGTTTCAACATATTCTTAACATCAAAGGTAAAAGTAATTTGAAAATGTGTGTTCACAATGTCGTCACTGCTCTTTAGCTACAATACCCTTTTACTCTACATCATTAATACCATTACTATATAATGAGAAGGTTGGGAAGGAAGTACTTAAATTGTTTTAAAAACATACTTTTTGACAAATTCAGTCTTATTGATACGAATATAAAGTATAAATATGGAAATTCATGGAATATAATATATCAGGCAATTGTGCCTTTTTAGAACGTCGTACAGTGGGATGGTTTAAAAATAGAATGGAAATAAGTCCGTAACTTCTGAATCGTTGGGCGGATTATAAAAAAATATTGCATGAGATTTTTCGCGGTAACGAAATTGCTCGATTTGGCGATGTGAATGTTCTTGAAAGTATTTTAACGCCACTAAAATACTTTCTCTGTAGTCTTTTGTAAGTAAGGCCTTTGAAATATAAAATTTTGCTCTGTATTTAAAATCGGACGTCTGCCGACGCATAGGATTATAAAAGAAATTGTATGTGGATATATCAGAAGTGTTGGGGAGCTTAAGTTTTAGATTTTACTGGGGCTTCACAATCGGCCCCTAAAGTAGAGCACCTCAGATTCATAAATCACTTAAAAAGATATATAATTGTCATTTCCCAACTGATTTGAAAAATCATACCATATAACATATATATAGGTAAAGCTATGCTATCTCTTATAGTTTAAAATATATTCGATTTAAAAAAAAAAAAATTTTTGTCTCATACTGTACCTATTTTTACTAATATCTGATCTATATATAAACTGATTTTCTTGATTTAAAGTTTTCTAAAAAAGAACAAAATTTTAAATATCTTACAAGCATGGCAAAAAAATTGTAAGGTATAACCGTTCTCTCTTACAAAAAAAAATTTTGAAGTAAATGCGAAATATTTGAAATATGTTTTTTGTAAACAATTATAAAAGTCGTTGCCACATGTGAGAAATGGGAATATTATTATCAGGAAATTTTGAACGTATAATGTGTAATGTGTTGTAAACATTTCGTTAAAAATAAAGTTTAGCGGACTGTACAAGGAAAAAAAAAAGACTTGAGACAATTCAATTTTGTCATAATATATTTAAAGTATTTTTGTGTAACATATTTTTTTTATAATTTATGTTACAGTTTCTTCAGCTTCTTTTTGGGATTGAAAATTTTATTTTCACCAACATTTTATTTAAAAAACGTATCTTCAAATATGTTCTTATAGATAGATTTTGGTGTGATCTTTTATAGTATGAGAATTATGGGCTTTTTAAATTTCAAAAATTATACGGCATAACTTTAGAAGTTTATATCCGATTTAAACTGGTATTTATATCAAACAAAAGCTACTGAAAGTATCATTCAAATGATATATTATACATTCTTCCGATTTATAAAGATTAAGAGCTCATATACTCAAAACTTATTTTTACAACCGACTTTGTTTATAAAAATGAGCATATCTTAAAATAATATAGACATAAGTATGGTCTTTTATATAATGAATTTTATACAGGATATACTGGGCTTTTATAACATAAACTACTTTGCTCTAGCATATGTAGCGTGTTAGTTATGACAGCGTAAAATTTCACTTTTATTGAGTTAGAGTTATATAAATATACATATTTATATTATATATAAAATGTAAATATTTATACCCTTCACCACCATAGGTGGAAAGGGTATTATAAGTTTGTGCTGATGTATGTAACGCATAGTATACCAATAGGCTTAGAATCACTTTCTGAGTCGATTTAGCGATGTCCGTCCGTCCGTCTGGCTGGCTGGACCCCCATGCAAACCTTGTAATCAAACTACAGGTCGTAATTCTAAATATCATTTGATGAAATTTGGTACAGATCATTTTTTTGATAATGGGACCATGGCTATTGAAATTGGTCAAAATCGGTCCATTATTTATGGTACCTCCCATAGGTCCCACTTCCCGGAATTGACATATTGGCCACAAATATCAATATTTTTTCATGAAATTTAAAACATAATTCTTATGTAAACCTAAATCACTGTACCAAATTTCGTTGAAATCGGTACACATTTGATCATAGCTCCCATACAAACTCTTCTTTAAAAATGCACTAAATGAGACAAAAAAATCACTAAAACGGTCGTAAATCCAAAGATATTGAAAATTTTGAGTTTATTTTTTGCGTACATAATTTTTGTAACAACTGTAATCAATTTGCTAAATAATAATAATAATAATCGGTCCACATTTGACCCTAGCTCTCATATAAGCCCAAATGATGGAAACAGCTTAACAGCAAATATTTGTCTTTATACAGGAAAAATAACACCTTTGACCTTAGTGGTGAAGGGTATCGTATGGTCGGGCTTGACCGACTATAGCGCTTTCTTACTTGTTTTTTTTTTTGTCTACATCTACAACGGTAGTCGGTAGTCGTGTGGCTATGTCGACGCTTAAAAAAATGATTTCTATTTGAATAAATGTATTCTAATTTTAACAGGTTGTAGCCCGTAGCCTGCAGTCGTGATTGTGTTTATAGTATAATAGCAAACAGAAACTGGGATTTTCAAAAGTAGTATGGCAGCATAATTTGAGAAAAGAAAATAATAATTCGATCAAACGTCAGAAAGTTAATATGGCTGACAAAAGAGAGAACGGTTATACCTTACTAATTTCTTTTATCATGCTTACAAGCAAGAAGTGTATTTATTAAAAACTTTACTATGTAAAAAGTTATAATGCATAGTAGAGTGGTTCGAAAATAATAAAATAAAAATAGGTTCAATACAAAAGTTTCATTAAAATAATCGAAAATATTTCGTCACCTGAAAAGCAAAAGAGCGTAACTAACACAAACATTTAAATTGTTTGTTTTTTGATTATGACACAGCAATCTAGCTACAAAATTGTATATATACGGTCAAAAGCAGCGATTTTATTCACTAAAAATTTGGACTTAATGTTCCTTGCAGTTTAAAACTTATAACATTTTTTGCTTCTTCTGTAAAAAACTAGAAGTGTAGTTACGCCCTTTTGCATTTTAGGTGACGATATACAATTCTATAGGCAGTATTTGCCTGAGTGTTACTTCTCTTAAAAAAACCGTGTCAAAGGTTTTTAACTATAACCGTTCTTTTACAAGGTGTCTATTGTTCAACCTGTGTGCGATCTGAATGGTAATGACGGTTAATACTGGAAGGTGAATAAAGTCTCGTGTGATTCAGCGACTGGTGACAAGAGAAATATCGGTCTTTATCATTTTACAGAGGTCGGGTAAAATGAGGTCAACCATGCCAAAGGCTTTCAACTAAAACCGTTCTTTCACAAGAGGTCTATTGTTCAAGGTTTGTGCGATCTGATCTGAATGGTATTGATGGTTAATACTGTTGTTCGTTTTGCGAAATTTATTCTGGTGATGAACAGCTGGTAGTTGGCTGATCCACTGGGAGACGAGTATTTCCGCCACTGGTGACAAGAGGGATATCGGTCTGTACGATGATCTCTTATTTGCAGGGTTTAAAATTGGTATCATTTTACCTATTTTCCAATAGTCGGGTATAATAAGGCTCATCATTGAAATATTAGGGACACCTGT
Source organism: Stomorhina lunata (assembly GCA_933228675.1). NCBI lineage: Eukaryota > Metazoa > Arthropoda > Insecta > Diptera > Rhiniidae > Stomorhina > Stomorhina lunata. Next base: position 43,556,279 of record OW121741.1, on the reverse strand, counting down.
TAGAAACTAGTGTGGAAGGCTTAAGCTTTGCTTCCCTCCACAATGTGGAGATAGTGTGGACTTGAAACTTTCTCCAAGCATTTCTTTTCAGTTGAAGAGTAATTTATTACTGCCAGGTTAAGAATACGGCTAGCTTATAAGATAATCTTCCCCTAATCTTTAAACTTTTGCGTCAATCAAAATCTTCGGCTTATGGGCATGATTATACCTTTGCTTAAGAATTCCAAACCCACTCAGCTGATCTGGGTCAAAAGTGCTTCCCTTATTTAATAACTCCGCAAATACTTTAGGTCAAAGACCAAGCATATTTTAGAATTCCATGCGTTTCGATTTTGTGCGCATATTCTCCAATTTCGTCAGCCAAGCTTTGAAAAATTTTCCTCTTCATGGTCTTTTCATCGAAGTTTCGGGCGTCCTCTTCTAATATAAAGGGAGCAGGGTTGTTTTTATTCTAATTTTTGCTTTTTCATAGTAATTGTTTTTTCTAGGAGTGGGTTACTAGACCTAGGACGCCGGTCTAGTATTTTTCCATATTTTCATAGTTCTTATGGAAGAACTCACTCACTAAAATAACGGGTGTTAGGGTAATTGCCCGGGTGATACGACAAGGAGGTCAGTGTCTAGAGTTGAGATGAAGGATAACCATGATAAGTCTGGGTTTACCAAGTTAAGACCAATCGAAACCGTGCACGGTATCCAACATCCACCACATCACCCGTCAATAGTTAATGAAAAAGAGAAATTCGGGAAGAAATTGCCTATACCTTGAAGCAGTCTGTATGTTTTGTTCAAATAAATCGGTGCTAACATTTTTAATATATTTGTTTGTGATTAACGTAAGTCTTTCTTGTTTGAAATTTAACAAGTCCGACTTGTGCAGTGCTAAAAAGTTTCTTACAGGCAATGGATAATCCAATGACGTCCTCATTTGGGTCATTTTGTTTGTGTATTGACGTATTATTTTTCAAATCAGATTACAGACCTAAAATATTTTCTGATATATTGATTCTACTGATGTCTTCAATTCTGCACTTTTAAGATTTTATGGGTTAATGACATTTTAATGTGGATCTGGAAACCAATGACTAGCTCAATCTGTCGTTACGGCGTTAATTCAAAACAGTCATAATTTTGGTTATATAGGTCATTCGTTTTGAAACTTGGAAATTATTCTTAAAAGGACCTAAATTGGCATTGGTAAACTTTATATTAATATAGATTTTAGAGTGCAAACATTAGGACCCTGTCATTATTTATGAAATTGAATATAACTAATGATTGATAACTATACATAATTATATACACATTAGGATAAATTAAATATATGATAATTGTATTTGTCCTTTACGAGTACTAATTAAACTTGTTCCATTTTATTTTTTTTTTAAGGAAAACGTGCTCAGGAACTTTTTTGTGTCTACACGTGCATTGCTCTAATGATAATTGATTTTATTTTGATACTAAAACACTTTCATTTCGATCGTATAATTGTCACCTGCATATCGGCTATATTTGGTATAATAACAGCAGATTTTGGTTCGGGTCTAGTGCATTGGGCTGCCGATACATGGGGTTCAGTGGAGTTGCCCATTATAGGGAAGGTAATGGAACTTATCAGGATTTCTATTTGTTTTAATTATTTAGTTAATCTTATTATTGTTATATATCTAGAATTTTCTACGACCATTTCGGGAGCATCATTTGGATCCCACGTCTATAACACGTCACGATTTCATTGAAACTAATGGTGATAACTTTATGGTTAGCATACCGATATTGGGCTTTTTAGCCTATAGTTTTAATACAAAATCTCAAAATGATATACAGCAGGACTTTGGTTGGATTTCATATTTATTTTTATGCTCGATTTTTGTGGCCATGACTAATCAGGTGAGTGCTTTAAAAGCAAATTTTAAAGAAAAGGTTACTTTATATTTTATATGTATGTTCAAAAAGAAAAATTATTCGCATTTGATCGTAGTCTATTACATTTATTTCTTAATGTAATAGACAATTTATTGTTAAAAGCCAAAAAATGTTTGTGGGGACAACCAATTCCTCGACGCGTTTTGATGGTTGGTTAGGCCATCATCTTCAGGAGGAGTTTCCCTACTTTTAGACAGATCAAAAATCTCGCATTATTACCTGTTTTACAGACACAGTCATTACGAATTATGTTTGTAAATCAAAGATTATAGACAGAACAAAAGAAAACACAAACATTTTTCACTTTACTTTTACTTATGTTCAGTCGATAATCAGGCCCTATGCTCCACTGGGAGTCAAGGATAACAGAAGAAAGTCGATAATCAGAGCTTTCACTTTGATTTACAAACATAATTCTTAATGATTGTGTTTGTAGAATAGGTAATAATGCAAGGTTTTGTATCTGAATAAAGGTTTCGGATCTGCATAAAAGGGTACTCCTCCTGAAGATGATGACAATCGAAACGCGTGGAATTGGTTGTCCCCACATTAATAAATAAATCTAATAGGCTGGGATCAAATGCGAATAATTTTTCCTCTTGAATAATATTTACCTCCCGACAATTTTGTTATTTTTTGATATTTTATATGTTTACAAATTTAGATACACAAGTGGTCACATACCTATTGGGGTCTACCAAAATGGGTATTATTTTTACAAAACTATCACATAGTATTGCCTCGCAAACATCATCGCATCCATCATGTGGCTCCACATGAAACCTACTTTTGTATAACCACTGGTTGGTTAAATTGGCCCTTGGAGAAATTAAGGTAAGATTATTTGAGATTTAATGGCTATAATAACATTGTGATAGTTGAAAAAACCGATAAAAGGGGGACCTAGTGACCTAGAGACCTAGCTAACCGTTTTCTTAGGTTAGCTCTAGTTTACGAGATATGGCGTTATTTGAAAAATGGAAGGTTGCGCAATAAATATTCGCCTAACTCGAAAACCGTTTATTTTCTTGAATTAAACAAAAAAATCGAAATTCGACAACAAAATAATCTTTCAGAAACACTAGTTATTTTTTTTTCAAATCCGAGAAGTCGTTTTGGAAATAAATTTTTTTGTTTGTAAAAAAAAATATTTTTTTTTTAAATCACAAAATCAAAAAATTTTTTTTTTTTTGCAAACATAATTTTTTTCCAAAACGACTGCTGGGATTAAAAAAAATAATTAATGTTCCTAAAAGATATTTCTGTTGCCGAGTTTCGATTTTTTTACTTAAATAGTTCAAAAAATAAACAGATTTCGAGTTACACGAATATTTATTGCTTATTTAAAAAATGGAAGAGGTTGCGCAATTAATATTCGCTTAACTTGAAAACCGTTTATTTTCTTGGACTAAGTAAAAAAATTTAAATTCGGCAATAAAATTATCTTTCAGAAACACTAATGTTTTTTTCAACCCAAACAGTCCTTTTGGAAATAAATTTTTTTGTTGGCAAAAAGAATATGTTTTTTAAAAAATCACAAAATTAAAAAAAAATTTGACAAACAATAAAATTTATTTCCTAAACGTCTGTTGGGATTAAAAAAATAATTCGTGCTTATGAAAGATAATTCTGTTGCCGAGTTTCGGTTTTTTACTTGGTTCAAGAAAATAAACAGTTTTCGAGTTACACGAATATTTATTGCGTAACCTCCTGTATTTTTACACCCCTCACCAGGTGGAAAGGGTATTAGTTATAAGTTTGTGCTGATATATGTAACGCATAGAAATATTTGTCTTAGACAAATCTTTTAGTATACCAATAGGCTTAGAATTACTTTCTGAGACGATTTAGCTATGCCAGTCCATCCGTCCGTCCGTCTGGCTGGCTGGGCCCCCATATAAACCATGTAACCAAAGTACAGGTCGCAATTCTTAAGATAATTTGATGAAATTTGGCACAGATCATTTTTTTTAGTGGTATTTGTGGCTATTAAAATTCGTCAAAATCGGTCTATTATTTATGGTAACTCCCATAGGTCTGACTTCCCGGAACTGATATTTCGGCCACAAATATCAATATTTGTTCATGAAATTTAATACAAATACTGCTTATGTAAACTTAAATCACTGTACCAAATTGGAAATGAAATCGGTCCACATTTGACCATAGCTCCCATATAAACTCTTCTGTCAAAACGCAATAAATGGGACAACAATCACTAAAACGCTCGTAATCTAAAGATAATGAGAATTTTAAGCTTAGTTTTTGCTTACATAATTTTTTGTAACAACTGTAATCAATTTGCCAAATTTCAAGATAATCGGCCCACATTTGACCCTAGCTCTCATAGAAGTCCAAATGTCGGAAGCAGCTTAAATATATAAGTTTTGAGAAAATGTTTGTATGATGGCAAAATTTAGCTAATAATTGTCTTTATACAGGATAAAGAACACCTTTGACCTTAGTGGTGAAGGGTATCGTATGGTCGGGCTTGACCGACTATAGCACTTTCTTACTTGTTTTTTTATAAAAATATATCTCAAAAACTAGAGCTAACCTAGGTCTCCCTTTTGTTGGTATAAAAAAGTTGTCAAACTCGAGCATAGTATGATTATATCAAATGTTTTATCTATTACTTTCAGATTTTGGCCTTTGCTGGAGAGTCTTATCGAGCATGTGACTGGTCTCAAGCCTCGCGATGATGACTTAAAGTGGGCCAAAAAAGTTACATAGCTATTTCTATAGATCATCAAATGGACCAATAACATTTAATTTAAACTACAGCATCTATAATAATTTATAAAAGAAAGTAAAACCCCAGAAACATCAAACAAAAAAATAAACTAATTCAACTATTTTTATCTTGCTGAATGTACAAAACCCAAAAAAAAGTACGAGTACCAAAAATACGGACAAAATTTTACAATTTTTGCTAAATAAGAATAAAACAAGTCTACGAAAATAGATTGAACAAATTAAGGAGAGTCAGAATTTGTTTAAATAATTTAAAGTTAAGTAAAATAGAAAAATTTATTTTAATACACCTAAAAGTATGCTATACAAATTAACAAAAGCAAATCCTTGAATATATGCTCTTAGTATTATGTTGCTCTTTAGCGAATTAAACAAGTTTTGACTCTCTTTTATTTTTGAAACATTGAAAGCATTCATTTCGAAAACAAAAAATTAAGTTCAAAATCGGAGTCAAAATAATTTTTTTTGAATAAACGCTGGACCTTGGCATCTCCGAGTTTAATGGGATTTGTTGTAAACATTAGTAGTGAAAAAATTTATTGAAATCGGAGTTGTTGTGGTTAAGAACGTGTTCGAAAACTTTTAATATGACTCAAAATCAAATTATAAATTTCGTATGCACTTTTTTATAACAAAAAAAATTTTAATTTTGTTTTCAAAAATCGTAAAAAACGGAAAATACAATCTGAAGTTGAAAAAATTTAAAACCTTTTAGTATTAAGATTAAAAAAAGAAAAACAACGACAACAAAAGAAATTTGAAAATTTAACAAAAGTTTTGGTTAAATATTATGAGTTTTTTGATATTAAAAACTAATTTAAGCAATATTTAAAAGAATAATAGAGAACCCTAAAAATTTATATATTTACAACCAAAAATATGAATTAAGCCTAAAATAAAAAAGAAGAAAAATGAAAACAAATACGGAAAGGTAATTTTTACACCTTTTTACTATAATTTAAGTTTAATTAGTTTTACTCGTCAAAATGTTACATTACCTTAAAAAAAGAAAATCCACCACCATTGCTAAACCATTAACAGAAAAAGTAACAAAATAGGGAATTTGTATAATTAAAAGTATATCAATCATTTCTTAACAGAATATCTATTTGTTATTTATAATCATTAATATTATTATTATTATTATTATTATTGATATTTCTTATTATATTTTGTTATCATGTTGTGGTTTTATAAAATGTTATTTACACGTAAATATTCTATTGAAATTTATTATTTTATTTTGGGAAGTTTTTTAATTGAAAGTGTTTTTCTCATAGTATAGACCCCTTTAAGGTTATTACTTATTTTTACCTAATAATCTGTTGTACCCTCATGTTTAATGGACTTATATTTTTTATCCTGGTGTATCTATCAAAAACAAACTTTCGTGTTAGAAAAACATGTAATATCTTTTCCATTTTAACATAAATTTCGTGTCGCGTTACGTTTTTACGTTTTTCATTTAAAAACATGAAAGGAATTCTTTATGCAAACAACCGACAACAAAATTAAAACACTTTATGTAGTTTTACAAAGTTGTATTTTTATTAACTTTGTAGTTAGTCACTTTTAACACACTTGCACAAAAACTGTAAACAAACTTCACAAAACTGCTTTACAAATATTCTTAGTCACGCTGTTCTCTTATACGCGTCTCAATAAAAAACTGTTCCCACAATATTCGTTCATCAGTCTTATATAATAGAAAAGAGAGTTTCTAGCATTTTCTGCAGACGCAAACAAAGAGCTGCTGTTGTTGATTACACTAACAATGTGGCTTACAAAAGTTCATGCATGTTCCAATACATTCTTACATGATCAAGAATACACTCACTCATCTGAAGTTAACAGTAACACAGAGAGTGTAGATAAAGAGAAAATGCTGCTCTACTCTTACAGCAAAACATTAAGAGAAAAATGTTGTTCTACTTATAGACACAAATAGAACAACAACTACACCAACAAAAACATTCTAGAAAATTAGGCGAAGAATTATAAGTATTGAACTTTGCACAATGGGGCGGATAAATTAAAAATTCGTGACAATATAAAAAAAAAAAAACAAACGCACCAAAGTGCATTAGAACAGGATAAAGTAGTTTCTTCTTGATACTCTTCCAAGCTCCAAAAGCTATCAAGCTTTTTCCTTAGGTTTTAAATAAAAAGATTCAATAAGCTTTCAAGTGCTTCAGAAAAGGTTTAATATATACATAAATATTAAATCCCTTTATTCCTAGTGAATTATACAAATTCCAATAAAAGGGAATTTGCATGACTGCTTGAACTGGAGGCTTAGCACACTTCTTAAAATGGTCAATAAAGTTAAAGCCCATATTCTGCACAGTACCATAGCGTCCATTATGGAACCACAGCTGAAACGCAAACAAGCAGGCTTTAGACCAAATAAATCATGCATTGATCATATCAATAACCTAAGGGTCATTGTGGACCAATCGGTTGAATGGCGATCTCCCCTTTACCTACTGTTTATTGATTTTAAAAGTACATTTGGCACATAAGAGCACAGCGCCTTATGTTCTGTTCTCTCACCGACCCTCTAGCATCCCCCACCAAAGGGGAAACCTTGTCCAAAAAGCATGGTTCCAATTTGGTACGGATGTATATCCGGGCGCTGGTGGACGTATTTTACCACCCGGTGTTGAGAGCACCGTGGAATAGGTCTGTACGGTAGTGTGTCCACGTAAAACCTCGACTTTCGACCCTCTAGCATTCAATCCAAATTTCGTCTTACAGTTGAAACTTTCTGCTACCTTGGGAGTATTATTATTTCAAAAAGCGGAGGCAGCAAAGAAGGTATCCAAAGTAGGTTATACAGAGCAAAGCAAGCTTTTGGAATTCTAAACAAATTCTTGGGATCTCAAAATATCTCGACTATCACTAAAATTGAAGTTTTTAACACCAACGTTAAAGTCTAAAAGCACGACTGTGAAACTTGGAATATCTGTAGCCTTAAAAGGAACAGCCTGCAAGCATTTGTTAATCGGTATCATAGACGTATACTCAAAATCTTCTGGCCTGTCATAATCTCTAATCAACACCAACAAACAAATATACATAAGTACCAGAAAATATTGTCGGTGAGGTCACACATTAAGAAAAGCGGCCACTAATATAAATCGGTAAGCTGTTAAATATAATTCTCAAGGTTCCAAGAGGTTTGGAAGACCCGCAAACACGTAAATACGACAAACTGAGAACGAGCTGAGGTAGTTTGGTGTATCGAGATGGAAACAATGACTACCGATAGCCTTCATGAAAAACATTTGTTAAGGCCTTATGTTCCACCAGGAATAAGTGGACAGAATAGGTGATTGTTCTATTACTCCCCTAGACTGGAGCTGCCAGCTTCACGACCAGTCTGGCGATGAGATTACTTAACTTCCCGAGACGCCGTATTATTCGAAGCTAGTGTTAGCTCCACCTCAAAAGAGGGTCAATACGCTAACCCACGAGTCGACTTAAGTCATTTACTAAAGGTTGAGGGAACACTTTACCTTAGTCTTACTAGGGGTTGCTTTAGAAGGATTACTTATTACTTAAGCCTATTGATTACGGATTCAACGTTCTCTGAAATCTACGTATATGCCTTGGACTTTTTTAATTCACACATTAACAAGCCCTTAGATCCCGCTTGTTGGGGATTTGGCGTATTGTATTAACAGTGCGTGCCTACAATCTCCATATATATCACTTAATCAAACAACTGGCGGTTGCTCAGTAGATTTTAAGATTTCATATACATATTTAACAAGATCAAATTGCTATGAGAGGTACATACATTTGAGGGTTATTAGCCTCTCTCTTTTTAGGGACTGGCATTTTCAACTTTCAAGCTCCGAGAAAATATTCCATCATGGTACAAGGTGCGTCGAACAGCACTACTTCAGAACTATAATTACAGATACTTAACTAGCATTATTCTTAATTCGTTTTACAAATCAGCAAAAGCTTTTACTGTCCCGAATAGATGAATTCAAGTGCGAAGACATTGCTTGTACAGAGCTTTCTCACATCTTAATACTTTGGACATATTTCCATACACGTAAGGTATGATCTCAGGTTAAGAAATACATGACTGTTGTAATTCATTTTCGGTCTGATAAAGGTCAAATAAAGATCAGATGGAGTGAATATAAGTTTGCAGCATTTTAAGAAACCGAAACTTTAGAATGCTTATTTCGTTACTTTAAATATATGTTTGGTTCAGTAAATATCACATTGAATTGTCATGACCATTTCATATTTAAGGGCTTCAGATTACATGTTTCGACATGCTTCCGTTTCTTATTCTTATTGGCATTGAAATCAGCACGAAACCATTCGAAAACCGAGATGATTTCAAAGAGGCTTGAGATGCAAATAGGTGGATGCTAATGGTAAATTTTGATATCAACTGGAATAGGATAGATAGGATTGTAAGTTTGAGGTGAAGGGGTTTTGAAAATTTTAATTTTTTTCAAGTGGATCTGGCCAGGGAACTTGGGATCTCTGGTATGCTAGGCGGATGAATAACCTGCTATACAACGGCGGTTCACTTAAAAGGTAAAATTTTTAGAAATATAAGGGAGACTAAGAAAGGAATAGTACAAGAATTAATTCTGAACTTCCATATAAATCCAAAAACTCCTTTAGTGAGATGTCTGTCTGTATCTAGACAAGTTATTACCGACCTCTAAAGTAATAAGTTTTGATAAGAGTGCATCATCATCTATCAAACGCCTTTGCAATTTCTAGAGCCACCACTTTGCCAACATTTGCCTCGGATAGGAAGGCTAGTATATTTTCAGCAAAGCGAATTCAATACTACCATTCGGTTGTTTTTGTATTGGACCAACACTCAGGAAATGACCCATAGATATGCATTGTGATGGAACTAAGAAAAATGGTTGTGGGAAGGAGGATGGAGAGAGTAGTGTTTGTGGATGATGGATTTGAGCCTTGAAGTTTATTTCACATTCGTGGTGTGCAGCTAAAAACGAGTTTTCTTTATAGTGCGTCATGCGATCCACTCGAAAACTAACAACAAAGTTATGAGCCCTTGCGTAATTGCGTGTGCTAGGAAGAAATGTACGAGTTTCAGAAACAAGATCCCTAATTTCGTTTGAGCACATTACGATGATGCTCCAATGAGTCTACCGTACTGTTATCGATAAGCACCTTCGCCCTATCTTTTACACGATGTAGAAGTAGAAGTGGACTTTGAGGCACCGGCCCATACATGAGAGTTGTATTCCATTTTCTGTCGGATATAAAAAGTATAGATATTAAGGAGATCAGTTGGAGTGAAGTCTGACTTACACCGCTTTAGAAAGCCGAGTCACTTGAAAAACGTGTTTAGTCCAACGTAATGTCTGAATGAACTGAATTTTCATGCTTCTAACATCAAGAGTTTCTGATTCCTCAATATTTTTACCACCCGTAATTACTGATAAAGCAATATGGTCCGTAACGCGTTTGTGTGTTATCACTCAACATTGGGTCTTTCGAGAGTTGAAATCGACCCTATTTAAACAACCCCAATTGAATATTGTAGATAGGTAGGAATAAGCGTATAATTCATGATTTGCCTCTTGGCATCGATCTCCAACAAGCTTGGCCTCTAGTTGAATGAATACGAATGACAAATGTAGATCGGATTGGAAGTTTGACATAAAAGGTCATTTAGAAAAATAAAAAATAGAGTAGGAAAAAGAACGGAGCCTTGTGGTAATCCCGAATAAAACTTTAACTCGTCAGACGTTATACCATCTATAACAACCAGTGTTGCCACCAACCAAATATTAAATTACACATGGATCGTGCCAAAATTACACATGAAATTAGAAATTACATATGATTTTTTTGGCAAAATAAAAGAAAACAATTAATGTATACTATTTCAAATCGATTTCAAAAAATTAAATACTTAACGACTATATTTTTTTTGTGTAGGTTCAAAAATTGGTCCACTATTAATAAATTTTTGCAAAGTAGGACAATATATCTCCAAAGAATTCTTTAAATCAAAAACTTTTATCTAATAATCTTCTGGTTTCAAGAGTTTGCAAATCGACATTGAGTAATGAAAATCTTTTTGTTAAACATATGTGTCACCTTCTCCGAGAAAAGGGGTATGAAAATAAAGTTTTGAGAAAAACCAAAAAAATTAAATTTTGATGTTATTTTTATTTTTATCGATTTTCCCAATTTCGTTTTGTATGTTTTTATGGCAAATAAATTTTTATTAGAAATCTAACTCATTTCATCTTATTCTAAACCCTTTTAGGTACCAGAATCCACTGCTAACTCTAAACCCGTTTTTTGACACACTGGGCTCCTTTTCTCGGAAAAGGTCACATATAATGATTGAAAAGTTTGGGCAATTTTGTGATCAACAATATCCGCAATTGAATAAATATCGTCACTTAAATTAAATATTGTTTTAATTTAACGAATATAAAATTCTCGAAAATCATGAAGTATATTTTTCCCGAATTAGAGATTGTGGTCAAAGATTCATGAGCAGCAATAGCAATATATTGTTTAATAAACATATATATTTTAATCTGAATGGTTGATTTCCCATAAGCACTGGGATTTTAAAACATACATTTTGATGTAGTTAGAATAAAAAGTTTGCATTATATGCACTATTTCGATTTCGAATGGGACGTGCACAAATTTATTTCTTAAAATGCAAGCTTTGAAAACTGTTAGTACTCAAAAATGACAAAAATTTTAATTACACATGAATTACACATGTAGCCAATTACACATCGGCTACACATGAAAATAAAAATTACACATGATATGTGTAATTACACCTGAAGTGGCAACACTGATAACAACTCTTATAGTGCGATCTCTGAGAAAGCACGATATAAAACGAGTGAAATTGTTACCTACACCAAAAGCAACAAGAAGTGCTCTATGCCACACTCTATTGAACGCTTTGGAAATATGAAGTGCTATAACTTTACTTTCGCCAAAACGGTAAATAGAACGGCACCATTTTTCCGATAACAAATAAAAAAAAAAACAAATACCTCAACCGTAGAGCGGTCCCTACGAAATTCATACTATCGGTCGTTAAGTAGGTTTTAGACTCCAAATATTTGGCTAGATGATAGTCATTCTTTAAAAGAGTAGACATTGATGATCTAGCATTATCTTTGAATAGTGTTTTAGGACCTTGGCATAGAAATCTGGTTCATATCCGGAATTTTGTTATTACACCAAATTCTAAATCCTACCTCTAAGAATCTGATTTTCTTTTTTAACATCGAATTAAATATACATAATTAATGTCTAGGTTTAATCATTAGTTTTTCGCTTGGTTTGCATTCCCAGCAGAGAAGCGCCATGAGTATCCGAAAAATGAGTAGAGTTGAATCATGATTCATAATTTCTTGTATTCATACTCATTCATACTCATATCCAATTATACTTATATCCATTCATATCCAAAGACGAAAATTTTATTTATATTTATATTCAGAAGCACTTACGACGTTTTTGATTCTGACTCTGCTCTACTTCATTTATACAGCCTATGCAAAACAAGTATAAATAACTCTCCAACATGAATACACCCTAAAGACGATCGTATTTGAAACAAGCATAAAAAATGCAAGCCGAAAGACTTACATTTCGTGGCTCTCGTCGTTTCGTATATACAGGCATACGATTGTACATACTAACACGTGTAAATAGCAAAGAGAGAAGAGAATTATTTTTTTTTTTACTCTCTGGTTTACATTTCATTTTTTAATTTTTTGTTTTCTTTTTGTGTGGATGATCTGGGTGATCCATAGTACTCTAAGTACTTTTCTGAATTTATGTATACACATGGATAGTTTATGAATCATTCATATTTTGAGTTGTGTGAGTTTTAAATCAATTTGCGACTCATACTTGTTTCTAGCTGTATTTGTAAATCAACGTCGTAGTAAGTATGAGTAACTCTGGATAGTTTTTTTTTAAATGACGTGTAGTCATTTATACTCTAAAATGAATGAATCATTATAAGTGGCTTAGAATTGATCCATTGCGCTTCTCTGATTCCCAGACAAGCTTCATAGCTGGTCTGCATATATAAGTTCGATGTTTAGTGTAAGGAAATGTCCGTTATTCAGTGAAATGAAAGAAAATGGTTTTCTTTTTTGAAAACTTAACAAAAATCTGAATGATTTTGAAAATTAAATTGATACGAAGTACACTAAAATCTTGATTGTTACATATAATAGTTAAGGATTATTATCCTTTATTAAAAGACATGGTTTCAATAAATCCATATCCCTTACAGTAAGATATTGTTAAACAGAAATTTATAACAATATTTTAATGAAATTAAAATTATTTTCCTTATTTTTTAAAAACACATTTTATTTATAACTATTTATCTAGATCCAGATTTTATTTAATATTTTTGTAAAAAATTGTAAAATGTTTATTCACTCTATTTTAAATCTAAGTAATGGTTGTGGAAAATCAAATGCTTTAAAGAAAATTGCCTTAATATTTACACATTAACAAATAAGCGATACGATAATGATTTTTTTTAAATATTATTTTTACAAATTAGCAACACGTCATAAATAGAACAAAATTAAATTAGCTTTATACTTTTTAATGATAAAAAAATACACGAGAATATTAAGAAAAATACAAAGAAAAACATGTTGTTTCATTTAAATCAATTTGATTTGCCGTATGGTCTTTTCGATGAGTCCCATAAAAAGAATACTCCTTTCAGAATACTCTAATTCAGAAGCAAAATAATGGAGACACACGTACTGATAAAATATATGATTGTTTGGGCGTTTTTCATTGTTCTTTATATACTCCATAAATGTATGGAGTGCAATAGAGCGGTTCGCCTTCCATACAAAAAAAAGTTGTGTTAATCACCCCCTAGGATTAAAGATAATGTTAAAACATGGGAGGAAGAAGCTCTGCCAACCTCTTGGAATGAAGGTATACTAGTCAAAATACCAAAAAAGGGTGACCCCAAAGACTGCAATAACTACAGGAGTATAATACTTCTCACAATACCGAGCAAAATACTAAGTCGTGTAATTTTGAACAGAATATCCGACGCAGTTTCCTCTACACTCCGCGAAAATCAGTTTGGGTTTAGAAAAAACCATTCTTGTGTTGATCTAATGAACACAGTAAGAATAGTATTAGAACAATGTAATGAATTCCGCACACCCATTTACCTAGCGTTTATCAACTTTATGAAGGCCTTCGATAATGTCAATAGAAGCTATCTACGAAGAATTTTAGAAAATCGTAACATGCCGACGAAAATTCTCAACTTAATCCGGGCAATGTACGTTGATTTTAAATGTCGAGTCATACACAAGGATAAACAATCAGATCCGTTCGATGTTACTACTAGAGTGAGGCAAGGATGTATATTATCACCTATACTTTTTATCCTCGTCATCGACAACATAATGCGTACGGGTCTAAATGGTAGACACGGTATCCAATGAACACCCTTTAAACAACTTGAGGACTTGGAATATGCCGATGACGTATGTCTTCTAAGCCAAAGCTCTGGTCACTTTCACTAACGCTATTACTGCTGAATCTCGTATAGCTGGTCTGGAAATTAATATTTCCAAGACAAAGATTATGCCCGGAGGCTATGGCGCAAACCCGTTGAACACATCAATGTGGATAACGGGGTTATTTCACGTGTAGTTACCTTTAACACGTTCACGCCGGCACTGCAATTCATGTTCGCGCCCATAGGCCTGTTGCGCTGAAAGCTTTTTGTTCCATCGGACGGGGCCGAACTTAATGTTTCAACGAAAGATTATCGCACGGGAAAACGGTCTCCATAGGTCTGCATTTTTTTCGATGCTATTATGGTTATGTTATTGGTTATGTTATTTGGTGATGCACACTGATTGGTAGTACAATCATATGCGAGCCACCGGTCGAAAGCGCCGCCCGATGAGACAATTCTGTGCGAGCCACCGGTGATACGCGCAGCCCGATCAGGCAGACATGTGCGAGCCACCGGTGGTACACGCCGGCGTGAACGTGTTAATTAAATGGGAAGTTTAGTAACTACAAAAGGTGGTGCAGATGAGGATATTAAATCGCGTATTAATAAGCCAAAATCTACATTCGGCATTTTTCGAGCTATTTTTTGCTGTGAAACATGGAAACGCACAATTGCCGTCGATCTGCAAACCTTTACAAACAAATGCTTAAGGCAAATTCTTAATATATGGTGGCCGAATCGCATACAAAATGAAGATCTACTTAATGCGACAAACCAAATCCCTGCTTCCACAGAGGTAGGTCAACGGAAATGGCGGTGGATAGGCCACACACTTCGAAGACCAAATACCAATATCGACAAGAAAATGCTATAAATTTTGCGATTGGCCCCTAATGTCAATTCTGTTTTGACATTTGTGTAGTAAATACTTGCGAAATACACGTTAATAAACAATGTTACGCTACACTGCTCCAGAACGCGGAATATTGGTGACTATTTATTTGACCAATAATCGGTCGGTGACTTTGGCACAACGTGAATTTCGTCGCAGATTTCCTGGCCGTCCAACGCCTACTGGTGAAACACAGCGACAACACGAGATGCTGCCAGGCGTGGTAGACTCCGAAGTAGCCGTTCTGCAGAGAATATTGCTGCTGTAGAAGAGGATGTCATGGAAGCGCTGTCGACATCGACCAGACGACGTGCCACGCAAATGGGTATCAGTCGACGGTCTTTACAGCGAATTTTGGTAAAAGATTTGAAGATGTTTCCGTACAAAGTCCAGACGGTGCATCAGCTGTTAGCTGCTGACCACCAAGAGGAAGATGATTTTTCATCAAAAATAATCATGAGTGATGAGGCCCATTTCCATCTTAGCGGGTACGTAAATAAGCAAAATTTAGGCTTCTGGGGCACTGAAAATCCGCGTATAACTCACGAAGAGCCATTAGACCCGCTCAAAGTCACTGTATGGTGTGCTGTTGTCGCTGGACGAGTCATGGGACCTTTTTGCATCGAAGACGTTGCGGGCCAAACGGTTACTGTGAATGGTGAGCGCTACAGAGTAATGATTAACGAATTCTTTTTGCCGCAGCTTGATGAATTGGGATTGGAAAACATGTGGTTCCAACAGGACGGTGCAACGGCACACACTGCACGTGCCACAACCGATATGCTGAAGGATGCTGTTACGTCATTCTGACAATTTTATTTTTGTTGTTATTTTCAAATAATTTTTTATTAATTATAAAATATTTTAAATGAATTGAATCTTTTAAATTTCTTGCAAATGTCAGATTTTATGTCAAATTGAATTTTAAATTGTCATTTGCCCACCATATTGAATTTTAATAAAATAAAAAGTCCTTCTTGTTCAAAACTCGAAACATACTGGTTGTGTATTTATTTATCTCCGCGATTTTTTAAATTATTAGAACGATTCCCTAATAAATATATAAAAACAATTTAGTTTGCAAAATATTAACTTTTTTATTACTGCAAACAATCTTTAAAAAATATTAAAGATTTACATTTTGGCGCCCGAGCAGGGACATTGTTTAAAAAATAAATTTAAATTCGCGTTTAAACCATAACCGTATTCTAATAAATAAAATTAATTTCCGTGCGTTGATTATTGCAATAACCCGGAAAAACAATCGTTTAATAAATAAACAAAAACCCAACATCTATATTTCTACATCATCAACCTCAGGACTTGTGATGCCCAGCTGCAATTGTATTCTCTGCAAAAAGGAACGTGAACAAAACCCTAACCAGGTATTTAAGAACAAATAATTTGTGTGAGACTTTGTATTTATTTTCTTAAAACGAAAATTCAATTTAGAATTATTCTAAACAAAAGTTTAATTCCACACTATCAAATTATTTGTTCTTTTCATCAATTTATTTATCTCCTAAGTAGTGAAACACACAAACACAGTGATATAAAAGTGATCATTTATTTTAAATTAAATATCACAACACTGAATATCATTTTTAAATTTTCAAAAATAAATAAAAAAACACCACAATAAAAACTTTTCGCCTCCTCGCCGCAGTTTTTGCCATCACTCGTTGCTCGTTCTCTTTTTATCCTTTTCTCGCGGTTTTTCTATTAAAAAATCATTAAAAAATTTATTAAATCGTAAAATTACTTACATTTTTCCAATATTTACATTTATCTGCTGTGCTTATTCCTTTTATTTACTTGTTTGTCAAGTTATTTTGACGTTTGTTTTAATTCATTTTCTTTATTATTCGCTAGTAATTAATACAATCGTTTACCAACACTGGGCTGATCAAACACGCAACCCAGTTAATCTTTTTGTGTGAACAGGCGAGTAAAGTAAATAAACATTAAATTAACATAAATAAAAGTGAACAAATTAAATAAATAAAGTTAAAAATATTGAGAAATTTTTATTTTAAGGAAAAAGTGAGAAAGTGATTTTGTTAAATAAAGAGGTAAAATAATTATAATCGGGCGAACATTATAAAAAGTGATCGCGAGTTAAATTATAAATAATTGCTATTTATTAAGAGGCTGTGGTGATTTTTTTAAGAATAAATTATATTGTGTACCTACTTAAATCGTGCTTGCTTGCGGTATAACCTAGCAAACATTTTTTTGTAAATTGATGCTTAGTTTTATTTTTTATAATATTTTCATAAAATTTATTGCAAATTTAACTGAGAATCAATAAAATAATTATTTTTGAAATAATTAATTATATTTCGGCTTTAATTTTACATTTATCGAGCGTTTTTGTACACAATTAAATTAAAATAGTTGAGGCTTAACAATTTTCTGTGCTTTTAATTAGCTGTTTCTGCCATCGCATTGAAACAGAGGTTGATCTCGGAAAATAATTTACTTATTTCTTTGTTATTAGAACAAAATTCTTCGGATTCTTTGAGATCCTTCCAGAAAATTAAAATTTACTAATACTTTTTAAGTATTATAACTCGTCTCCTCTTTATATCCGTTGAAAAATTAATTAAACCTCGACTACAAAATGGCTGGCGGTAAGAAACAAAAAAGTTCCGCTCCTAGTCTAGAGAGTTTATATCAACAGAAAAATACAATTTTGACCAACGTTGCGAGAATTAGGCGTTCTATTAAAGAAAAAACTATTTCCTTCAATCAAAATGAATTGCAATGTCGTTTAGAAATATTAAATTCCTACATTGAAGACGCAATGGAAATCCAGTCAGAAATCGACATTTTAGATCCATCTAATGATGAAAGAGCTGATTTGGAAAATTTGTGCGTATCTACAAAGAGTATGCTTATGGGGTACTTAACTCCAAGAGAGCATAGTTTCGCAGAAACTACTTTCGGCTTTCAGCCTCATCATAACCGGCTTCCAAATATGAAGTTGCCAAAATTTAGCGGCAAATATTCCGAATACAAAAATTTTATAAGTTTATTCGAGAGTTTGGTTGATAGCGATCCGACTCTGACTGAGATTGAAAAATTTAATCATCTTATATCATGCCTATCAGATGAAGCTTTAGGTACGGTAAAAGCTTACCAAATAAGCGAACAAAATTATTCCAAAGCTTTGAATAGTTTAAAAAAGGTTTACGACAATCCATGCTTGATATTTTTCGATAACATTACCAAATTGTTTGAACTTCCGGATATGTCTAAACCATCTGCTTCAGCTTTGAGGTGCATGATCGATACGGTTTCGGCAATATATGGCTCGCTTTTGTCAATTGGTGACGATAAAGCGATTACAAATGCCATTATTATACATTTAGTAATGACGAAAGTGGATCCAATCACTAGGTCCAAGTGGGAAGAGCAACTTAATTACGAAAAGTTGCCCTTATGGAGTGATTGCGAGGATGCCTTGAACAAGCGATATCAACACATTTCATTTCAAATTTATATAAGAAACCTGATAGTTTCTCAAAAAAGAAACAAAATTCGTCATTTTCATGCCAAACCGACAATCAACAACAAAATTCTAAATGCCTATTTTGTAAATCGACACAACACTACTTATCAAACTGTCCTTCATTCGCTGCTGTACCTGTACAGCAGAGATTCGATTTCGTAAAAGGTGTTCCTGCCTGTATCAACTGTTTGAAAAAAGGACATACAGTTACTAAGTGTAAATCGTCAAAGTGTCGAGTTTGTAGTCGCTCACATCATACGTTACTGCACATTTATGCAGCAAATGAAAATACAATAAACAGTTCTGATCCTAATCAGCCTTCAACTTCAAGAGCTTCCGTAAATCATTCGTCTTCATTGAAAGATAATGTTATTTTAGCCACAGCGTTAGTTAAAATAAGAAATAATTCTGGACAATACGTCATAGCTAGAGCTTTATTGGATTCCGGTTCACAAATAAACTTTGTTACCGAGGAACTTTCGCAGCGACTACAACTACAAAAGGAACAAAGAAATCTCAGTTTAACTGGCATTGGAAGAACGAATTCTTCCACCAAATACAAGGTTCAGGCAAATGTGAGATCTCGAACGAATTCCCATGAATTTTCGTCTGAATTCTGGATTCTTCGATCGATTTCCAATTACCAACCAGATCGAACGATTTCGACTTCAGGATGGAACTTGCCTTCGAATATTGAATTAGCTGATCCATACTTTTATAAACCACAAAAGATTGATATGTTGATCGGCGCTGAGATATTCTTTGAATTATTATGCGTTGGTCAAATTAAACAAAATCCAAACATTCCAACACTTCAAAAGACGTTACTTGGTTGGATTGTTTCTGGAAAATATAAAGAGCCAAGAGAAATTTATAATAATTGTTGCCATTTAAGTCAAATTAAAGATAATGACGAATCATTAGATCTTATAGTTCGTAGATTTTGGGAATTAGAAGAAATTCCTAGAGAGGCAAATATACTTTCTATAGAACATCAAAGGTGTGAGGAACATTTTTCAAAATCTGTTCAGCGATTGCCATCCGGCAGATTTAAAGTGGCGCTACCTTTCAAAGCAGATACAAAATTGCTGGGTCTCTCTTTTGAAACAGCCAGAAGACGATTTTTATCCTTAGAACGTCGGCTGTCAAAAGAACCACAAACGAAAGAGATGTATAACTCATTTATGAAAGAATACATTAACTTGGGACATATGTCTATTGCAGATAATAAAATCCCCAATACTCCTCATTACTTTATCCCACACCAATGTGTTCTACGACCGCAAAGTACTTCTACTAAGCTTCGTGTAGTTTTCGACGCCTCTTGCAAAACATCTACGCATCATTCGCTAAATGATCTACTAATGATCGGTCCGACGATTCAGGAAGAACTGTATTCCACGCTTATTCGTTTCCGTATGCATAAATATGCAATAACGGCTGACATTGAGAAAATGTACCGTCAAGTCGTAATTGATGAGGCCGATAGAAATTACCAATTAATATTATGGCGTGAAGATCAATCACAAAATATTGAAATTTATAGATTAAATACAGTGACTTATGGCACATCTTCGGCTCCATTCCTGGCAATACGATGTCTAACACATCTGAGCGAATTGTTCGAAAAAACGTTACCAATCGGATCTAAAATAATTAAAAGAGACTTTTACGTCGATGACTTGCTAACTGGCGCCGATTCTATTGAAGAACTCAATATTATCAGGTCCCAAGTCACTGATATTTTGCAATCGGCAGGCTTTCATTTAACTAAATGGTTTACGAATCATAACAAGCTGCCAGATTCTACTACAACAGAAAAATCATTACAAATAGATCCGGATCTCACGAAGACATTAGGCACATACTGGCGTCCAAAGAGTGATGTATTTAAATACCACTTAGACAAGTCCTTTCAAGATTTAAGAGCGACAAAGAGAAACATATTGTCAGTTTCGGCAAGACTTTTTGACCCTCTAGGACTCTTGGGCCCTTTGGTAATAAAGGCTAAAGTTCTTCTTCAAGAACTATGGCTTATGAAGTTGGATTGGGATGAATCAATCCCCACGCGTTTAGATACATCTTGGGAGAGTTTCAAGTCCAATTTATTGAAAATTGATGTTATAGAAATTCCCAGATATGTTTTAACCACTTCTAAAACCAAATGTCAAATTCATGGGTTTTCTGATGCCTCAATGCGAGCGTATGGCTGCTGCCTTTATATACGGAGTAGAGCTTCTAACAACATTTCTTGTCGGTTATTAACAGCCAAATCAAAAGTCGCTCCTCTGAAGACCAAATCTCTTCCGAGACTTGAACTATGCGCAGCCCATTTATTAGCCAAATTGTGGTCTAAAATAAAACCCATGATATCGTTTGAGATAGAAAGCGTAACATTATGGACGGATTCAGAAATTACTTTACACTGGATTCAGACTCATCCATCGACGTTGGCGACATTTGTTTCAAATCGAGTTTCTGAAATCCAAGAACTATCGGACCAAGTTACATGGCGACATGTTCCAACTAAGGATAATCCGGCCGATATAGTTTCCAGAGGCAGTTATGTCGATGAATTAATTAATTCTATTTGGTTCACAGGCCCTAGCTTTTTACTCCAAGAGAGTAACATGTGGCCAATTAACGATCATTTTAATCTGACAATCGAAGAAGAATCATTAGAAAAGCGAAAAGCAAACGTATTTCTCGCGGTAGAGGAAAACGATAACCATATTTTGAAGGTGATTGAGACATATTCATCATATACTAAAATGATTCGAATATTCACATATGTCTTTCGTTTTCTTGATATCGCTCGAGGACACAAGTGCCGCAATTTGGGAAAACCTGAAGCGAGAGAAATGAATTGGACGTTTCTTCACTTGGTTGAATTCTTGCAAAAAATTAATTATGCTGACGAATTGAAAAAGTTAAGCAAATCACAAATCCTGCCTTCAAATTTACAACGACTGAATCCATTTGTCCATCAATACAAAGACGAACATCGCTCGTTTTCACTACTTAGGGTCGGCGGGCGGTTGCTTAATGCACCAATTGCATACGATGCGAAGTTTCCCCTCTTGATGTCAAAGAACTCGCATTTCATCACCATTTATTTAAGACATTTGCACGTTACAAATTGTCATGCTGGCGCAAAGGCTTTAGTAGCCATCTTGCGAGACAGAATATGGTTGATAAATGCTAGAGAAGAATGTACGAAAGTAGTTCGCAAGTGTCTACATTGTTTTCGATACAAACCTAAATTAATGAATCAAATAATGGGGAATTTGCCCGCTGACAGGGTGAGAGCTCTGCGCCCATTCAAAATATGCGGCGTAGACTTTTGCGGCCCAGTTAATGTAACGCTTAAAATTCGAGGCCGTCCACCCGTAAAAATGTATATTGCTATATTTGTGTGTTTTACTTCAAAAGCTGTACATATTGAATTGGTAACTGATCTCTCTTCAAATTCTTTTATTCTTTGTCTTCAAAGGTTCATCGGCAGGAGAGGTCTACCGGAGAAGGTTATTTCCGACAACGCGACCAACTTTGTAGGTGCCAGTCGAGAGCTAGAGGAGCTTCGACAAGCAATGGTCAACAATGCCGAAGACGTAGAACGGTTCGCTGCCAACAAGGGAATCAGCTTCCAGTTCATCCCACCACAAGCTCCACATTTCGGAGGCCTATGGGAAGCGGCCGTCAAGTCTGCCAAAGGTCTCCTTGTCAGGACAACAGGCAAGGTTCTGTTAACCGTAGAGGAGCTACAGACGGTTCTGGTAGAGGTAGAGGCAGTCCTGAACTCCAGGCCCATCGCCCCACTCAGCAGCGATCCCAACGACGGAGAAGCGTTGACTCCAGGGCATCTGCTAGTCGGAGAGAGCCTAGTAGCGCTGCCGCAAGGATTGCATCCCGACGATCAGGGCAGGCTGACGTTCTCCAAGAGATGGCGGCTTATCTGCGCACTCAAGCAGACGTTTTGGCGGTCTTGGGAGAGAGATTACGTCCGCAGCCTCCAAACCAAAACCAAGTGGGCGGAGGCAGAAGAAGATCTCGCCGTCGGCAAGGTCGTCGTCGTTCACGAGGACAACACTCCACCGCTGCACTGGCTGACAGGCCGAGTTCTGGAGGTAATCCACGGCGCAGACAACAAAGTCAGAGTAGCCAAAGTGAGGACCAAGAACGGTGAATTTACGCGACCTATACACAAGCTGGCTCTACTTCCTCAAAATTGAAGACCGTTGGTCCTTCAATGGGGCCGGTGTTACGTCATTCTGACAATTTTATTTTTGTTGTTATTTTCAAATAATTTTTTATTAATTATAAAATATTTTAAATGAATTGAATCTTTTAAATTTCTTGCAAATGTCAGATTTTATGTCAAATTGAATTTTAAATTGTCATTTGCCCACCATATTGAATTTTAATAAAATAAAAAGTCCTTCTTGTTCAAAACTCGAAACATACCGGTTGTGTATTTATTTATCTCCGCGATTTTTTAAATTATTAGAACGATTCCCTAATAAATATATAAAAACAATTTAGTTTGCAAAATATTAACTTTTTTATTACTGCAAACAATCTTTAAAAAATATTAAAGATTTACAGATGCATTTCCCGGGCGCCTAATCTCTCGTTTTGGCGATTTGCACTGGCCAGCAAGATCGTCTGATTTGACCGCTGTAGACTTCTTTTTGTGGGGCTTTTTGAAGTTGCTGGTTTATGTCAACAAGCATCAGACTCTTGCGGCTCTTAAAGACAATATCCGTCAAGAATGTGAGAACTTATCGCCGGAAGTTTTGGCCAAAGTGATGGAAAATGCCATAAAAAGGGCTCAAATTACAATCAACTGTGGCGGCGGCCATTTTCATGACATCATATCTCGACTTGATGTAAAAAAAATTAAAAGACCAAATAAAAATAATCCACAAGAAGAATCAATCTTTCATTTTTATACCCACCATCAAAAATAATGGGGGGTATATTGAGATTGTAATTCCGTGTGTAATTTCCTTAATATTGGCTCAAAAAACAAAAACGATATATATTCTGAATCCTTATGAAATTCTAAGACGATTTCTGTTGAAATCACGATAACGCCTAAACGAAAGGAGCTAGCTCAATGAAAATTAGTAAAAACATTCTTCATCGCTGAGAAAATTTTGGTATTGAAATTGGGCAAAATCGGTTAACATTTGACCATAGCTCCCGTATAACCTCGCCTACGCTATTCGCTTATTTGCTAATAAATGACAAACTATAATAGCTATGATGATAAATTTTGGTATAAAAAAGTTTTGCATAAGCCCTAGGCAGCATGTAAAATTTCATCAAAATCGGTTGGCATTTAGTCATAGCTCCCATACAAAAAACTTACGGAAACAGCCAAAATTTCACCTAAAATACACTTAAATGCCAATAAATCTAAAACTATAACAGATATAACCACTAAATTTAGCACGAGGAAGTCTTATATGAATGCCAGCCAGTGTGCAAAATTTTGTTATAATCGGCTACTATTTGACCATAGCTCCCATGTAAAAAACTTACAGAAACAAAAAATATAATAAGAAAACACGGTCTATGTCCGTCTTTCCGTCAGAGAAAAGCGCGATAGCTCCTTAACTACAAGAGCTAGAGAGACAAACTTTAACAACAATATTTTCGATATATTATAGAAATTGTGTGCTAAAAATGGGTAAAATCGGTTCACATTTAGTTAGAGCTCCTATATAACCCTGCCCCGGGAATCACATTTATGCTAACAAATTGAATAAAATTCTAAAATCTATGACTACTACATTTAGAACGGAGAAGTTTTATGCAACTTTCAATCAGTATGTCAAATTTTATAGGAATCCGTCCATTTTTGACCATAGCTTTCATATAAAAACCGCTCCCGGTAACCACTAAAATGCCAAAAACGCCAGTTAAAAGCTATTAAATTATAAACTATGTCAGCTATGGTCACTAAATCTTGCACAAATAAACTTTATATTAATACCAGCCAGTATGTAAAATTTTGTAACAATCGGTCAACATTTGGCTATAGTTCTTATATATATAACATCCCCTTTTTATATATACAATCAAAAAGATTTGGAGGTACATTCATTATATTAAGATTGCGTCTACGAAATTAGATAGCTATCAATCAATGTTAGGTCCAGACTTTATACACGGTAGATGCATTAGGAACTCCTTACAAAATATAGGAACCTGCCGTGTTGCTATCAACATGTTTATTCTTCTTCTGTTATCCTTGACTCCCAATGGAGCATAGGGCCTCAACCATCCTTTTATATCGGACTCTATTGCGAGATGTTAGGCATACATCATTTCATGAATAGTTTGCTGCTTGTAACTCCGCATCAATTGATCTTCTCCACGTTCTAGCAGGTGCACCAACACGAGGGCCGCTTCCTTGTGGATTCCAACGAAGCGCTTGTCGAGCAATGTTGGTATTTGGTCTTCGAAGTGTGTGGCCTATCCATCGTCATTTCCGTTGACATACCTCTGTGGAAGCAGGGACTTGGTTTGTTGCATTAAGTAGATCTTCATTTCTTATGCGAATTTGTCTTAAGCATTTGTTTGTAAAGGTTTGCAGCCGTTTATCGATGGCATTTGTGCGTTTCCATGTTTCGCAGCCGTAATACAGGATGGACTTGACATTCGAGTTATATATTCGTAACTTAGTTGTTGTTGATATTTGCCGAGATTTCCAAATTGCTCGAAGAATGCGGAATGCAGATTTTGCCTTACTAATACGCGATTTAATATCCTCGTCTGCACCACCTTTTGTAGTTACTAAACTTCCCAGGTAATTGAAGGTATCTACACGCCCAATAACCTCGTTATTCACATTGATGTGTGTCAACGGGTTTGCGCCATAGCCTCCAGGCATAATCTTTGTCTTGGAAATATTAATTTCAAGACCAGCTATACGAGATTCAGCAGTAATAGCGTTAGTATTCTCTTGAAGGTGGCCAGAGCTTTGGCTTAGAAGACGTCATCGGCATATTCCAAGTCCTCAAGTTGTTTAAAGGGTGTCCATTGGATACCGTGTCTACCATTTAGAGCTGTACACAATATGTTGTCGATGACGAGGATAAAAAGTATAGGTGATAATATGCATCCTTGTCTTACTCCAGTAGTAACATCGAACGGATCTGATAGTTTACCCTTGTGTAGGACTCGACTTTTAAAATCAACGTACATTGCCCGGATTAAGTTGAGAATTTTCGTCGGCATGTTACGATTTTCTAAAATTCTCCATAGATAGCTTCTATTGACACTGTCGAAGGCCTTCATAAAGTCGATAAACGCTAGGTAAATAGGAGTGCGGAATTCATTACATTGCTCTAATACTATTCTTACTGTGTTGATTAGATCAACCCAAGAACGGTTTTCTCTAAACCCAAACTGATTTTCGCGGAGTGTAGAGGAAACTGCGTCGGATATTCTGTTCAAAATTACACGACTTAGTATTTTGCTAGGTATTGGGAGAAGTGTTATACCCCTGTAGTTATTGCAGTCTTTAGGGTCACCCTTTTTTGGTATTTTGACTAGTATACCTTCATTCCAAGAGGTTGGCATAGCTTCTTCTTCCCATATTTTACGCACAAATGGGTGCCACAATCTCGACGACCCTTCAACATCACATAAAAGCATCTCCGCTGAAATATTGTCATTGCCCGAGGCCTTGTTGCGTTTAAGGATTTTAATAGCGTTCTTCACTTCTTGTATTGTTGGCGGACTGTCGGAAATTCCTCTGAATATACTATCATGGTTGGTTTCATTCATCAACATGTTTATGGCACAATGAAACAACTTATTAATGTAAAACTATATTCGGTTATGGAACAGCATTTTGTCCAAGGTAAATACTAGGGAAACCACTTAAATACTTTTTAATGTTGAACTATAATAACTATACCACTGCAACCGAATTTAGTCCAAATATATTACCAGCAATACCACATCTGGTCAACATTTTGAATTAGCTGCACTCTCGTACAACTTGATGGTGGGTATACAAGATTCGGCACAGCCGAATATAACACTCTTACTTGTTTTTTTTTTAATTACAGCCAAAAAACATCGGAAGGTTATTTTTGGGCCACTTTGTAAATTTACTGTAATTATGTTATACATATTTTGAATATTTTTTGAACCGCTCTCGAATGCGAATAAAAAAATAAAGAAGTGAATTTAAATTTATTAATTAAAACAAATAACTATATTTGTCAGTGACATCTGTATTTTCCAGCGTAGTTTGAACATAATGAATAAAAATCGAAATTAGTTCTAAAGAAACTCAAAACTAAAATGGTGGAAAAAGAATTTGTATTCTATTACAATTTTTTAAAATTTTTTGGACTAATGCATGTGTTTTACGACAAAAGTGAAAAGTGCTATAAAATTAATAATTATAGCAAAATATATTATACCTATCACATTTTTTTACAAATTATGTATATCGATAACATCAATTGGATTATTAATATTTTATACGGAATTCTTTGAGTTCAATGAATACCAAAAAACTGGAAATTATTTTAATAATATCTCTACGAATATTTTAACCGTTTTTTGTATAACCTTTAGTTTTTTATGGATTTTTTGACAACAGAAACATTTTGAACTATTGGAAACAATAAGATCGTGGAGATATAAATATTTAAAAATCAATAACAAAAAATATATTTTATATACCAACATTCGTTTAGGATTACTCCTTTTTGTTTTCCTGCTCCTAGTTTTCAATACAGCAATTTTATGCCTGTTTTGGATTAATAATAAATATACATGTTTTTACAATATAATTTGGCTCGGCTATTTTATAAGAATTATATTCCTTGTCATTATTTCCGCAAAATACTATTATATTCTAATATCTCTGTCTGATTTGTTGGAATTTGTGGCATATGATTTGGAAAATCAAGTTCTCAAAAACGATCCATTGAGTGTGAAAAGAATTCAGGAATTGTTAAAACTTTTTCACGAAATCCTGAATTTTATAGTCGAAAATTTTAGTTGCATGTATGGCCCAGCTATGGTGGTCTGTATAATTGCTGTGTTTATGGATTTAACATCTACTGCTTATTTATTTGCCATATCGGAAACTGGCATTGGAAGCCTACGGATCACTCTAAAACCCTTGTGTTGGTTATTGCCATATTCAACTTTTTTGCTAGTGGGTCTTTTTTGCAATAAACTGGAAGATAAGGTAAGACAAACATATGTAGAATGTAATTATAGCCACCATCAAAAATATGGGAGCTATATTAAGAATGTCATTCTGTTTGTAATTTTTAGAATAATATCGTTAGACATCATAAAGTAAAAATTTATCTATCTATATATCGCACTTGATCAACAAGAGGGTATTAACTCAAAATTTAAAAATTTTCAGTAGAGTCAAAAAACTATTTTATTTTACTACTACTTTCATGTAAAAAAAGGGTTAAAACTATAGTTTTTTGGCGAAATTATAGTGAAAATGATGTCAGATTTTTACAATGGGTAGATAAGGCCACTACACATCAATTTCTTCTAAAAAGTGAAAATTTTAAAATTTTGAGTTAATACCCTCTTGTTGAACAAGTGCGATATATAAAACTCTAACGTGACTGACTGACTCATCATCACCCAGCCCAAACGGCTAAAGCTAGAGAGCTGAAATTTTGACAGCGGGTACCTTTTTCGAAGTATAGATCCACTTAAAAGGGATTTTTGGAAATTCGGTCTATAAGGGGGTCAAAAGGGGTAAAAAAGGGAAAAAATAGTAATGCTGTATCTCCGGAAATAAACGTCATAGGACCAAAATTGAAATTGCGTTGGGATCAGCTACAAAAATAAGTAGACACGTGTATGGTACTTTTTAGCAGATGAGAAAAATAGGGTGTAAAAAGGGTAAACATAAAATGTTGGTACTTTGAACCAATCAACATTAAATGTTGGTACTTTTTTAAACCCATGTGTATCTTTTGAACCAATCAACATAGTAACAACATTCAAAACGGAGACGATAAACAAGAAAAAAACATTAGACACGTGTTTGGTACTTTTTTGATTCAGAGTTCAAAAAGGGGTAAAAGCGGGCAAAAAAATTTAGGGTGGGTCCATTTTTGTTTTTCTTTGTATTTCACTTGAACCAATAAAGCTTGAAATAAAATTTATAGGGAGGTCGATTTCCAAGTACAAAGTATCAAATAAGTGTTTGGCACTTTTTCAATTAAAAGGGTAAAAAAGGGAAAAAATCGCTAACATTATATCTCCTTAACCAAAAGCGATAGAAGCGAAGATTAAATTGGTTTGAGATTCGCACTAAAAATTAAGGGTCACGTGTTCAGTGCTTTTTTGAAAATCGGCCGCCTAGCGGGCAAAACAGGGTAGAAAAGGGAGAAATTAGTAACATCATATCTCCGAAACCAACATAGATAGAAATAAAGTTGAAATTGGATTTTAATTGGCTAGGAAAATAAAGGGGACACGTATTCGGTACTTTTTTGAAAATGTTACTAATAAGGATGAAAAAAGGGTAAAAACTATATTTTGGTACTTTTTTTTAACCCATATGTATCTTTTGAACTAATAAACATAGAAACATATTTTATATCGCAACCGATAGATATTAAAAAAGAACTAAATACGTATTTGGTGCTTTTGCGATTAAAGAGGTACAAAAGGGTAAAAAAGGAAAAATATTCAAGGGTAGGTTTTTTAGCCATGGATATCTTTTAGGCTAATGAAGCCAGAAGTATAATTTATTGACTGGTCGATGGACATTGAAAAAAAATAAATTAAATCTATAAAATATATCTTCTAAACCAAAAGTGATAGAAAAAAAACTAAAATCGTCTGAGATTGGCACTTAAAATTAAGGGACACGTGTTCAATACTTTTTTGAAATTCAACCTCTTAGAAGGTAAAACGGGGTTGAAAAGGGAGAAATTAGTAACATCATATCTCCGAAACCAACATAGATAGAAACAAAGTTGAAATTGCATTTAAATCGGCTAGGAAAATAAGGAGACACGTTTTTGGTACTTATCACAACCTATAGATATTAAAAAACAATTATACACGTATTTGGTACTTTTGCGATTAATGAGGTACAAAAAATTAAAAAAGGGAAAATATTCAAGGGTAGGTATTCAAAGGTAGGCTAATGAAGCCAGAAGTATAATTTATTGTTTTTTTTTTTTGATTTTGGGGGTAAAAATCGGTAAAGTATATCTTCTAAACCAAAAGTGCTAGAAACAAAAACTAAATTGGTCTGAGATCAGCACTTAAAATTAAGGGACACGTGTTCGGTACTTTTTTGAAATCCACCTCTTGGAAGGTAAAACAGGGTAGAAAAGGGAGAAATTAGTAACATTATATCTCCGAATTAACACCGATGCAAACAAAGTTGAAATTGGCCTTGAAGCGGATAAAAGAATAAATGGACACGTGTTCGATACTTCTTTGAAAATGGCACTAATAAGAATGAAAAAGGGTAAGAACTATATTTTGGTCCATTTTCTTTACCAATATATATCTTCTGAACAAATAAACATAGAAACAAAATTTATCGCAACTGATAGGTACTAAAAAATTATTAAACATGTATTTGGTACTTTTGAGATTAATGGGGGACGAAAGGGTAAAAAAAGGGAAAATATTCAAGGGTAGGTTTTTTGCTTTTAAGCTATATATTATAAGCTAACGAAGCCAGAAGCATAATTAAGTGGCTGGTCAATTGACATTAAAAAAATAACATACGTGTTTGGTACTTTTTTTAATTTTGGGGGTAAAAATATATCTTCTAAACCAAAAGTGATAGAAACAAAAACTAAATTGGTCTGAGATTGGCACTTTAAATTAAGGGACATGTATTCGGTACTTTTTTTAATTTTGCCGTTTTGGGGTTAAAACAGGGCAAAAAATGGGAAATATTAATAACGTCATATCTCCTAAATTCAAAGCGATAGGAACAAAGTTGAAATTTGCTTCGGATCGGCTGGAAAAAAGGAGAAACGTATTTGGTACTTTTCTGAATATGATACCAATAAGGGTAAAAACTATATTTTGTTACTTTTTTTGAACCCATACGTATCTTTTAAAATAATATACATAGAGACACAGTTAACGTCACAATCGATAAGTAATAAAGAATTATTATAAACGTATTTGGTACTTTTACGATAAATTAGGTAAAAAAGATAAAAATGGGAAAATATTCAAGGGTAGATTTTTTTAAGCTAAGAATTTCATTTTACCTAATGAAGCCAGAAGTATAATTTACAGACGGGTCGATTCATATTGAAAAAGTATAAGACACGTGTTTGGTACTTTTTTAATTTAGGGGAAAAGGGAAAAAAATCGGTAACGTAATACCAAAAGAGAACGAAACAAAAATTAAATTGGTCTTTAATCAGCACTAAAAAGGTTAAAATTGGATTTGGATCGTCTAGCAAAAAAAGGGATACGTATTTAGTACTTTTTTGGAAATTGAACCAATATGTTAGAAAAAGGGTAAAAACTATATTTTGGTACTTTTTTAAACCTATACGAATCTTTTAAACTAATAATCATAAATACTCAATTTACATCACAATTGACAAGGACTAAAAAAAATAAATAACGTGCTTGGCACTTTTACTACAAATAAGGCACAAAAGATTAAAAATGGGTAAATATTAAAGGGTTTTTTTGTTTTTTAACTATGAATATCATTTTAACAAATCAAGCCAGAAGTATAATTTACAGACGGGTCTACTCACATTGAAGAAGTGTAAGACACGCGTTTGGTTCCTTTTTTTAATTTTTGGAGTAAAAAGGGGGGAAAATCGGTAACGTAATATCTTCTAAATCAAAAGTGATAGAAACAAAAATTGAATTGGTCTATGATCAGCACTAAAATTAAAGGACACGGTTTCGGTATTTTTTTTTTTAATTTTTTTTTTTTTTAATTTAGGACCAGCACTCAGGGAATGACCCCTACTTATGCGAAAATTTGGCCGCTTTTTGGTAAAACAGGCTAGAAAATGGATAATCATATAATCGGCTAGAAAAATAAAGAGACATGTGTTCTGTACTTTTTGAAAATAACACTAATAAGGGTAAAAACTATATTTTGGTACCCATACGTATCTTTTGAACTTATAAACATAAAGACTCACTTTATGCCACAGTCAATAAGTATTAAAAAAATATTAAACATGTGCTTGGTACTTTTACGATAAATGGAGTTCAAAAGAGTGAAAACGTGAAAATATTCATTTAAGCTAATGAAGTCAGAAGTATAAATTAGAGATGTGTCGATTTACATTGAAGAAAATTAAAATAAGTGTTTGGTACTTTTTTCAATTAAAGGGGAAAAAAAGGGAAAAATCGATGACATTATATCTTCTAAGCCTAAGGTGATAGAAACAAACACTAAAGTGGTCTAAGATCCGCACTTAAAATTAAGGGACAAGTATTCAGTACTTTTTGCAAGTTTAACAGTTTTGAGGTTAAAATAGGGTAGAAAATTAAATAATTAATAAAGTTATATCTCTGAAACTAATATCGATAGAAACAAAATTTAAATTGGATTTAGATCATTGATGGACAAAAAGAAAATGTGATTGTATTTGTGAGCGAAAGAGAGGATACACTGGCAGAAGCACGAATCGATATAAATTTGGTTGTTTATTTTTATCTACAGAAAAAAATACTTTTTCTACAGAAAAAAATACTTTTTCTACAGAAAAAAAATACTTTTTCTATAGAAAAAATTACTTTTTCTATAGAAAAAATTACTTTTTCTATAGAAAAAATTACTTTTTCTATAGAAAAAATTACTTTTTCTATAGAAAAAATTACTTTTTCTATAGAAAAAATTACTTTTTCTATAGAAAAAATTACTTTTTCTATAGAAAAAATTACTTTTTCTATAGAAAAAATTACTTTTTCTATAGAAAAAATTACTTTTTCTATAGAAAAAATTACTTTTTCTATAGAAAAAATTACTTTTTCTATAGAAAAAATTACTTTTTCTATAGAAAAAATTACTTTTTCTATAGAAAAAATTACTTTTTCTATAGAAAAAATTACTTTTTCTATAGAAAAAATTACTTTTTCTATAGAAAAAATTACTTTTTCTATAGAAAAAATTACTTTTTCTATAGAAAAAATTACTTTTTCTATAGAAAAAATTACTTTTTCTATAGAAAAAATTACTTTTTCTATAGAAAAAATTACTTTTTCTATAGAAAAAATTACTTTTTCTATAGAAAAAATTACTTTTTCTATAGAAAAAATTACTTTTTCTATAGAAAAAATTACTTTTTCTATAGAAAAAATTACTTTTTCTATAGCAAAAATTACTTTTTCTATAGAAAAAATTACTTTTTCTATAGAAAAAATTACTTTTTATATAGAAAAAATTACTTTTTCTATAGAAAAAATTACTTTTTCTATAGCAAAAATTACTTTTTCTATAGAAAAAATTACTTTTTCTATAGAAAAAATTACTTTTTCTATAGAAAAAATTACTTTTTCTATAGAAAAAATTACTTTTTCTATAGAAAAAATTACTTTTTCTATAGAAAAAATTACTTTTTCTATAGAAAAAATTACTTTTTCTATAGAAAAAATTACTTTTTCTATAGAAAAAATTACTTTTTCTATAGAAAAAATTACTTTTTCTATAGAAAAAATTACTTTTTCTATAGAAAAAATTACTTTTTCTATAGAAAAAATTACTTTTTCTATAGAAAAAATTACTTTTTCTATAGAAAAAATTACTTTTTCTATAGAAAAAATTACTTTTTCTATAGAAAAAATTACTTTTTCTATAGAAAAAATTACTTTTTCTATAGAAAAAATTACTTTTTCTATAGAAAAAATTACTTTTTCTATAGAAAAAATTACTTTTTCTATAGAAAAAATTACTTTTTCTATAGAAAAAATTACTTTTTCTATAGAAAAAATTACTTTTTCTATAGAAAAAATTACTTTTTCTATAGAAAAAATTACTTTTTCTATAGAAAAAATTACTTTTTCTATAGAAAAAATTACTTTTTCTATAGAAAAAATTACTTTTTCTATAGAAAAAATTACTTTTTCTATAGAAAAAATTACTTTTTCTATAGAAAAAATTACTTTTTCTATAGAAAAAATTACTTTTTCTATAGAAAAAATTACTTTTTCTATAGAAAAAATTACTTTTTCTATAGAAAAAATTACTTTTTCTATAGAAAAAATTACTTTTTCTATAGAAAAAATTACTTTTTCTATAGAAAAAATTACTTTTTCTATAGAAAAAATTACTTTTTCTATAGAAAAAATTACTTTTTCTATAGAAAAAATTACTTTTTCTATAGAAAAAATTACTTTTTCTATAGAAAAAATTACCTTTTTTATAGAAAAAATTACTTTTTCTATAGAAAAAATTACTTTTTCTATAGAAAAAATTACTTTTTCTATAGAAAAAATTACTTTTTCTATAGAAAAAATTACTTTTTCTATAGAAAAAATTACTTTTTCTATAGAAAAAATTACTTTTTCTATAGAAAAAATTACTTTTTCTATAGAAAAAAATACTTTTTCTATAGAAAAAAATACTTTTTCTATAGAAAAAAATACTTTTTCTATAGAAAAAATTACTTTTTCTATAGAAAAAATTACTTTTTCTATAGAAAAAAATACTTTTTCTATAGAAAAAATTACTTTTTCTATAGAAAAAGTTACTTTTTCTATAGAAAAAATTACTTTTTCTATAGAAAAAATTACTTTTTCTATAGAAAAAATTACTTTTTCTATAGAAAAAATTACTGTTTCTATAGAAAAAATTACTTTTTCTATAGAAAAAATTACTTTTTCTATAGAAAAAATTACTTTTTCTATAGAAAAAATTACTTTTTCTATAGAAAAAATTACTTTTTCTATAGAAAAAATTACTTTTTCTATAAAAAAAAAAATAAAATTACTATTACTTCTATAGAAATTTTTTTTTTTATAGAAAACTTATCTTTTCTACAGAAAAAGTTATTCTTTCTATAGAAAAAACTTATTGTTTGCATAGAACAAGTTTTTTTTCCATAGAAAAACTGATTTTTTTTTATTGAAAAACTGGTTTTTTTATATAAAAACTGAATTAAATATTTAGCATTAAAATAATCTCATATAACATCACAACATCTCGCAGTGTATCTGGAAGAAAAAACAACAAAATTTGATCAAAATAACGGCTTATCTAAAGAGCATAAGAAAAAGGAGGCGTTGCTTACAAACAATTGTTTGATGAAATGTCCATCAATGATTTAGATCGACTAGAAAAATAAAAAGTCACGTTTTTAGTACTTTTCGTAAATTAGTTAAAAAATAGGGGATAAAAGGATAAAAACTAAATTTTGGTACTTTTTTGACCCATATATAACTTTTGAATCAATTATTATAGAAACAATATTTATACCGCAATCGATAAACATCAAAATGGTATCAAATACGTTTTTGGTACTTTTTCGACTAATGGGATAGAAAAGGATAAAAACGGGTCAAAAATTTAAAGATAGTTTTTTTCTTTTTAAACTATGAATCTTGTTTATCTCAATAAAGCTGGAATAATTTATTGACTGTTCGATTGACATTGAAGAAATATGTGACAGGAGTTTGGTACTTTTTTCAATTAAGGGGTTAAAAACAGAAAAATCGGTAATATTATACCTCCTTAACAAAAATGGAGTTGAGATCAGCAATAAAAATATCAGGACACGTATTCGGTATTTTTTTAAATTTCGCTGACCAGGGGTACAAAACGGGTAAAAAAGGAAACTTTTGTAAAATATTGAAAATTAAAAGCGACAATATTTAATTTAATTTATTTCGGAATCGATAAACAAGTGAAAAAATTATTTTGGTATATTTTGTAACTTTAATTGTAACTTTGTCAAATTGTACCGCTAACGAAGTAGCGGGTTCTAAAGCTAGTTTTATATAAATATTAATTTTTTCATTCATTTCATTTTTTCACTTTTTCACGACTTTGTTAAAATTTTTATAGCACTGTTATCAAATATTGAAAATATTTTTTGAACCGCCCTCGTATGGAAATAAATAAATAATTTAATTTAAATTTATCAATTAAAACCAATAACTTTATTTATCAGTGACATATTTTTCCAGCGCAGTTTGAGCATAATCAACAAAAATCGAAAATATTGAAATTAGTTCTAAAGAAACTCAAAATAAAAATGGTAGAAAAAGAATTTGTATTCTATTACAATTTTTTAAAAATTGTTGGATTAATGCAAGTGTTTTACGACAAAAGTGAAAAGTGCTATAAAATTAACAATAATTATAACAAAATATATTATACCTATCACATTTTAATACAAATTATATCGATAACATCAATTTTGGTATTCATATTTCATACGGAACTCTTTGAATTGAATGAATACCAAAGAACTGGAAATTATTTTAATCATATCGCTACGAATATTACAACCTTTTTTTGCATAACCTTTAGTTTTTTGTGGATTTTGTGACAGCAGAAACATTTTGAACTCTTGGAAACAATAAGATCGTGGAGACATAAATATTTAAGAATCAATTACAAAAAATATATTTTATATACCAAAATTCGTTTAGGATTACTCCTATTAATTTTCTTGCTCTTGTTTTTTAATATAGGAAGACTATGTCTGGCTTTCGCTTATGAAGATAAAAGTTATTCCTATTTACCTTGGCTCGCCTATTACATACGTAATATAATTCTGGTTAATATCTCCGCATCATACAATTTTATTCTAATGTCCGTTTCTGATTTACTAGAATTTGTGGCTTATAATTTGGAAAGTCAAGTTCTCAAACGCGATCATTTGAATGTAAAGAAAATTCAGGAATTGTTGAATCTTTTTTATGAGATCCAGAATTTTATCGTCGAAAATTTTAGCTGCATGTATGGCCTTGCTATGACGGTCTGCACAATTTCTGTGTTCATGGAATCGACATCTAATGCTTATTTATTTGCTATATCGAATATTGGTACTGATAGCCTATGGATTGCTTTGCAACCCTTGTGTTGGTTGTTGCCAAATTTAATTTTTCTGCTGATGGGACTTCTTTGCAATAAACTGGGAGATAAGGTAAGATATTATTAGTTAAAATTTAATTTTACTCATAATCAAAACAAATTCCGACTTTACTGGTATTAACATCGTTCAAAATTTGTCCAAAACCGCGTAAATGCTTTCAAAAATCGTAACATCGAAAACTTTAATATAATTTTGAATGTCGCACCAATTTATACTTGTATAGCCTGAGTAACAATTACGTCAGCGATTTACAAAAATTTTTGAATTTCTTTGAATTATTAAAGCTTGTAATGAATTGTGAAGCGCCGTGGTACAGCAGGTTAGTCATCCGCCTAGCATCCAAAGGTCCCAAGTTCGATCCACGGCCAGACCCACTTGAAAAAAGAAAATAAATTTTGAAATAAGCGGCTGTTCACATCATAACTCAGCTAGCCACTGGTTATTGAGTATTGGGCTATATAAAACTTCTCTAACTAATGCATTCGCCGTTCGGAAGCCGTAGGTCCCTTTCAA
Source organism: Stomorhina lunata (assembly GCA_933228675.1). Lineage (NCBI taxonomy): Eukaryota > Metazoa > Arthropoda > Insecta > Diptera > Rhiniidae > Stomorhina > Stomorhina lunata. The sequence goes on along the minus strand of OW121741.1, from coordinate 43,519,089 downwards.
TGAGTCTAAAAATAGAATGGGATGCACCTCATTGTCTGAGAGAAGGATCCCTTGTTCCAATTGGAATGTTGTCGGGGAATTATATATATATTTATATATATATATATATATATATATATATATATATATATATATATATATATATATATATATATATATATATATATATATATAAATATAATGCATTATAATGCAGTATTGTTTGCTTTAGGTCTTGGTTGGCGATTTAAAGGGATGTACTGCTGGCAAATGAAAATTTTATTTTTGTGTCTTTTCCACTATTTTTATACCCACCATCAAAAAGAATATTGAGATTGTCATTCCGTTTGTAATTTCTTAGTATTGGCTCAAAAACCAAAAACGATATATATTCTGAATCCTTATGAAATTCTAAGACGATTGAGCGATGTCCGTCTGTCTGTCTGTTGAAATCGCGATAACGCCTACACGAAAGGAGCTAGCACACTGAAACTTAGTAAAAATATTCTTCATCTCTGAGAAAATTTTGGTATTGAAATTGGGCAAAATCGGTTTACATTTGACCATAACTCCCGTATAACCTCGTCTAGGCTAATCGCTTATTTGTTAATAAATGACAAATTGTAGCAGCTATGATGATCAAATTTGGTATATAAAAGTTTTACATTAGCCCTAGGCAGCGCATAAAATTTCATCATACAAAAAACTTACGAAAACAGCCTAAATTTCACCTAAAATACACTTATATGCCAATAAATCTAAAGGTATAACAGATATAACCATTTGGCATAAGAATTTCTTATATCAATGCCAGCCAGTGTACAAAATTTTGTTGCAATCGGTCACCATTTGACCTAGCTCCCATACAAAAAACTTACGAAAACACAAAAATTCAAAAAGGAAAGGGGATTTATGTCCGTCTGTCCGTCAGATAAAAGCACGATAGTGCCTTAACGAAAAGAGCTAGAGGGACAAAATTTGACAAAAGTATTTTGGATATCTTGAAAAAGATGTGTGTTGAAAATGGACAAAATCGGTTCAAATTTAGTTAGAGCTCCCATATAACCCCGCCCCGGGAAACACATTAATGCTGATAAATTGAATATTTACAATTGTAATAGCTATGACGATTAAATTTAAAATAGGGAAGTTTTATGCAATTTTTGATCAGTTTATAAAATTTAATAGGAATCAGTCCAAATTTGACTTTAGCTTTCATATAATAAACACTCACGGAAACCAAAAATTTTAGCAAAGGCCAGTTAAAAGCTATTAAATTAGAAACTATGATAGCTTTGGCCACTAAATTTTGCAAAAGTAAGCTCTATATCAATGTTGGGCAAAGTCTCTCTAATTCTCTCATACTTTGTATTTTGCCTACCCCAACATTGCTCTATATATATACCAGCCAGTGTGTAAAATTTTGTTGCAATCGGTCAACATTTGGCTATAATTCTTATATATATAACATCCCCTTTTTATATCTACAATCAAAAAGATTTGGAGGTACATTCATTATATTAAGATTGTACCTATGAAATTAGATAGGCATCAATCAATGTTCAGCCCAGACTTTATATATGATGAATGCATTACGAACTCCTAACGAAATATATGGACCTGTCGTGTTACTATTAACGTGTTTAGCCTAACTACATATTAAGCACAACGAAAAGTATTTAACAACTTATTAATGTAAAACTATGCATAATGAAACCAACCATGATAGTATATTTAGAGGAATTTCCGACAGTCCGCCAACAATACAACAAGTGAAGAACGCTATTAAAATCCTTAAACGCAACAAGGCCCCGGGCAATGACAATATTTCAGCGAAGATGCTTTTATGTGATGTTGAAGGATCGTCGAGATTGTGGTACCCATTCGTGCGTAAAATATGGGAAGAAGAAGCTCTGCCAACCTCTTGGAATGAAGGTATACTAGTCAAAATACCAAAAAAGGGTGACCCTAAAGACTGCAATAACTACAGGGGTATAACACTTCTCCCAATACCTAGCGAAATACTAAGTCGTGTAATTTTTAACAGAATATCCGACGCAGTTTCCTCTACACTCCGCGAAAATCAGTTTGGGCTTAGACAAAACCGTTCTTGGGTTGATCTAATCAACACAGTAAGAATAGTATTAGAGCAATGTAATGAATTCCGCACTCCTATTTACCTAGCGTTTATCGACTTTATGAAGGCCTTCGACAGTGTCAATAGAAGCTATCTATGGAGAATTTTAGAAAATCGTAACATGCCGACGAAAATTCTCAACTTAATCCGGACAATGTACGTTGATTTTAAAAGTCGAGTCCTAAACAAGGGTAAACTATCAGATCCTTTCGATGTTACTACTGGAGTAAGACAAGGATGCATATTATCACCTATACTTTTTATCCTCGTCATCGACAACATAATGCGTACGGCTCTAAATGGTAGACACGGTATCCAATGGACACCCTTTAAACAACTTGAGGGCTTGGAATTTGCCGATGACGTATATCTTCTAAGCCAAAGCTCTGGCCACCTTCAAGAGAATACTAACGCTATTACTGCTGAATCTCGTATAGCTGGTCTTGAAATTAATATTTCCAAGACAAAGATTATGCCTGGAGGCTATGGCGCAAACCCGTTGACACACATCAATGTGAATAACGAGGTTATTGGGCGTGTAGATACCTTCAATTACCTGGGAAGTTTAGTAACTACAAAAGGTGGTGCAGACGAGGATATTAAATCGCGTATTAATAAGGCAAAATCTGCATTCGGCATTCTTCGAGCAATTTGGAAATCTCGGCAAATATCAACAACAACTAAGTTACGAATATATAACTCGAATGTCAAGTCCATCCTGTATTACGGCTGCGAAACATGGAAACGCACAAATGCCATCGATAAACGACTGCAAACCTTTACAAACAAATGCTTAAGACAAATTCTTAATATATGGTGGCCGAATCGCATAAGAAATGAAGATCTACTTAATGCAACAAACCAAATCCCTGCTTCCACAGAGGTATGTCAACGGAAATGGCGATGGATAGGCCACACACTTCGAAGGCCAAATACCAACATTGCTCGACAAGCGCTTCGTTGGAATCCACAAGGAAGCGGCCGTCATGTTGGTGCACCTGCTAGAACGTGGAGAAGATCAATTGATGCGGAGTTACAAGCAGCAAACTATTCATGGAATGATGTATGCCTAACATCTCGCAATAGAGTCCGATATAAAAGGATGGTTGAGGCCCTATGCTCCACTGGGAGTCAAGGATAACAGAAGAAGAATGTAAAACTATACCCGGTTATGAGACCGAATTTTGATCAAAGTTAATACTGGGGAAACCACTAAAATATTTTTAAAAGATGAACTATAAAGCTACGGCAACCGAATTTAGTCCAAAGGTTTTACCTTCAATAGCAATTAGCTTAGCAATTTTTTCAGTTTTGGTCCACATTTTGAATTAGCTGCACCCTGTTTCTGAATTTAACACAACTTGATGGTGTGTATATAAGATTCGGCACAGCCGAATATAACACTCTTACTTATTTTTTTTTTTAAATCAATAACTCATTTACCTCATCTGTAAAATTTTCATGTCGATTTTATATCAAAAACAATTATTATAGTAACTGAATGTATTTTGTTTAAGAAGTTTTCGTTTTGTTATTTAAGAACAAATGATATTCATTTAAATTTACTAACTTGTTTTTGTGAAAAAATACCCGTGCAATGCCGGGAACTTTTTTCACAAATCTTCTCGCAACCTGATATTGATTTTGTCTAATGCGTCGAATATTAATCGCTGCTTCTACTAATCTGTTGCTCTTCTGATAGTCCCATGTTTCTATGATATTCGTTCTAATGAGCCCTCAAAGTAGACTGGCGTTCGTTTTTATACGTCATGAATAGGTTTAATCTTCCCACTCCGCAGCTATTCAAGCTGCCTGGCGTTGCTGTTCTCCCGATAGCCTAATATATCTATGATCTTCGGTCTCATTAAAACTAAAAGAAGAGCGGCATTCTCTTTGGGCTGAACACCAAATGTTTACTTCATCTTCTATTTCTACTGCTCTCAAGACATCTTGCAGTTGACTTTGATGTGCGCGTAGTAAAATTGGATTCTTCACTTTTTTTTAACAATTGAAAGTAAAATGTTTTTTCAAAATCCGCCCACAAAGTGTTAAACTTTTTTGTATGGGAAAAATTGGGAGTATTTTCGAATTTGACCACGTAGAATTAAATGGAATATAAAAGAGAACTAAAGTAGCTTTATTTTAAGTCATCAACATTAAAAAACCATGAAGTAGTTTCGGAGTTATTGTAGTTTTTCCCCGAAAATTCGTGTCCTTGACGAAACGCCTAAGGATATGCAGCTAAAAAATTTACTTGAGAATAAGTGAATTTTAAAGTATGACATGAATTACAATTCTAAGACCTGTTAGTACTAAATAGTTGAGTTTCGTTAAAATATAACTGAATTTACTTAGTTTTTTTTCATATAAGAAAATTATAAATAATACTTTTCTCTCAGGCCGATTTCAAAAATCATTTTTTAATGTTTTGAAAATTTTGTTCAACAAATATTACAAATAATATATTTGCTTTTCAGGATTATAAAACAAACAAATGATCAAATTGCTCAAATAAAACGTTTCTGATTCAAACGACATCTACACGCAATGACAAAATATTGCCAACTCCATGAAATCAGTTACAAAATCCGTACTAGGGTTCAAAACCCATCCCCTAAAAACAATTCCCCTGTAAGGACGACCAAAGAAACCTGGTGACAGATACAGAAAGCGTTCAGAAACTATGGAAGGAGCACTTTTGCAAATTGCTGGTATCAAATGTAAGCGACCAAGATGACACGCCTGAGCAAGTTAATGATGGGGGCGTTATATGTCCACCACCCAACCAAAATAGGATTAGAAATGCAGTAATTCGACTGAAAAATAATAAAGCTGCGGAGGCCGGAGGTAATGAGTTGATAAGGTGTATGTATGTTCCAGTTTATAAAAACCATATAGTTAGAAGAACGTATGCCCGATGATTGGAGTCTCAGTGTTCTTTGTCCAGTGCACAAAAAAGGAGATTAAACTGTATATGCCAATTATAGAGGTGTAAGCCTACTTTCAAAAAGATTTAAAACGGCCCCCAAAAATGTTGACGACTATGGCAAACGAAAAAAGGACCATGATTTAAGGATCAGCACCTGGAACATATGAACGCTTTATAGAGGAGGTGCTCTGATCCAGTTGATGGGTGTTCTCGATGAATATAAATGTGATGTGACTGCTCTCCAGGAAATAAGATAGAACGGCAACGGTGTCGCCAAGACATCAAAAGGTGACCTGTATTACAGCTGCCATGAGAGTAAGCACGAGTTTGGTTGTGGTTTTATGGTTAACAAAAAATTGCGAAATCTTGTTTCCAGGTTCACACCAGTAAGCGAAAGGCTAGCGTCAAGGCTAAGTACTTCTATCTGAGTCTGATTTGTGCTCACGCTCCAACAGAGGAGAAAGATGATGATGTAAAGGAAGCCTTTTATGAACAACTTGAGGAAGTTTACGATAGCTGCCCTAATCACGACGTTAAAATAATACTGGGTGATTTTAACGCAAAGTTAGGGCATAAAAGTTGTTTTGATCCTACTGTTGGTAAATTTAGTCTACACAACGTAACCACTGACAATGGTATGAGATTAATCTCCTTTGCGGCTGCTCGCAATATGGTCGTGAGCAGCACCATATTTCCACACCTTACTATACACAAAGCTACATGTGTGTCTCCTAATCAACTAACGAAAAATCAAATAGACCATATTTTAGTTGATGGAAGACACTCATCAAGTATATTAGATGACTATTCCGCAAAAAAAGAAAGATATGGAGAGACGTGTGTTTGAGGAGATTGAGTTGTATAGGACACAAAATGAAATCCGTAAATTTTACCAAAAAATTAAGCATCAGACGGATGGTTATAGCAACTGTATCCTTTCCTGTAAGGACGACCAAGGAAATCTGGTCACAGATACAGAAAGCGTATTGAAACTGTGGAAAGAGCACTTTTGCAAGTTGTTGGTTGCAAATGAAAGCGACCAAGATGACACGCCTGAACAAATCAACGATGACGTCGTTATATGTCCACCACCCAACCTGAACGAGGTTAGAACTGCAATAGCGCGATTAAAAAATAATAAAGCTGCTGGTGCCGATGGTTTGCCAGCAGAGCTTTTTAAAGCTGGAGGTGATGAGCTGATAAAGTATATGTCCCGGCTCCTAGAATACATATGATCAGAAGAACACATGCCGGACGATTGGAATCTCAGTGTCCTTTGTCCAGTCCACAAAAAAGGAGATAAAACGGTATGTGCAAATTATAGAGGGATAAGCCTCCTCTCAATTGCATATACGATTTTATCGACCATGCTGTGTGAAAGGCTAAAGCCCAAAGTTAACGAAATAATTGGGACATACCAATGTGGCTTTAGACCAGGTAAATCAACCACTGACCAGATCTTTACTCTACGTCAAATCCTAGAGAAGACCCAGGAGAAACAAATCGATACGTATCATCTCTTTGTTGACTACAAAGCAGCTCTTGACAGCCCGATACGGAGAAGGTGTTGGAAGCAGTGACTGAGTTCGGCATCCTAACGAAGCTAATAAAGTTATGCAGGATGACACTAACTAACACAACATCTTCTGTTAAGATAGGTAAGAACCTGTCAGAGTCTTTCATAACTAAACGGGGATTCAGGCAGGGTGACAGTCTATAATGCGGTCTCTTCAATATTGTGTTAGAGAAAATCTTGCGAGATGCATCAGTTAGAACAAGTGGTACAATACAATCGAGTTTGCCGATGATTCTGGGACGCACTTTGCACAAAATAACTGCCGCCTTTTCTAGTATCGAGAAGGAATCAAACAAAATGGGTCTAGTTCTCAATGCATCAAAAACAAAACTGATGTTTTCTACAGGCAGACAGACCTCGAGAATTGGATCACATGTGTCCGTTAAGAACTATAGCTTCGAGGTTGTAAAAGAATTTGTATACCTTGGTACCGCTGTGAACATAACACCGATATTGGCTTCAAAATCAAACGTAGAATCATACTTGCCAATCGTTGCTATTTTGGCCTAAGTAAACTGCTAAGAAATAAAGTCCTCTCCGTAAGAACTAAAATTACGCTCTATAAAACGCTTATACTTCTAGTGTTATTGTATGGTGCTGAATCATGGGCACTTACACAGGCAGATGAAGCTATTCTTGAAGTGTTTGAGAGGAAAACTCTACCAAAAATTTTTGGACCAGTCTGCGTCAACAATGAGTACCGACATCGAATGAACCATGAGCTGTATGAGTTATACGCTGATATAGATATAGTAAAACGCATTAAGCAACTCTGGCAAGAAAAGTGTTCGATAATGATCCTGAGGGAACTTGTAGAAGAGGGCGTCCAAAACTTCGATGGAAAGTGCAAATAGAAGAAGATTTTTCGAAAATTGGCATACGAAATTGGAGAATATGCGCACAAGATAGAAGCGCATACAATTCTAAATTAGGCTCAGTATTTGACCTAAACAGGTTGTAACTATAGGCCATTTAAGTATATAAGTAATTAAGTATGCTACAATTTTGTTTGTTTACATAACCACTTAATTGATGTTTTTAAAATTTTCATCATTTTAAAAAAATATTCCTCTCAGACATCGAATCTGCAATAAATATTTTTACAAACACCATCACATATGCGGCCTGTGTGGCAACACCAATTATTAAGCCCAAGAATAAGCTATTACAGAATACTCCACAAAATATTCAAACTTTGGTAAATGAAAAGAGAAGGCTAACAAGACGTTGGCAAGAATGTCGTTCCCCTGCCTTAAAAAGTCGTCTAAACCAATGTCAAAAAGAATTAAAAGCCGCATTGAAGTCCAATGAACAAAAAACTCTTGACACGTACTTAAAAAGCTTAGATTCCTCTAAGGAAAAAACTACAGCCTGTGGAAGGCTGTTAAACATATGCAATGTCCAACTGCATATGAGTCTCCAATTAGGCTCGAGAACGGTACTTGGGCAAGAGATCCTTGCGCAAAAGTTGATGCTTTTGCTAACCATTTAGAAAAAGTTTTTACACCAAACTAAACAATTTGTGATATAGGCTCTTATATTATGGATGACAACGTGGATTCCCCATTGAGATTTCCTCTTTCCTTACTTATATCAAATATACAAAAACTTAACCCAAAAAAGTCTCCTGGAATTGACAGAATTTCTCCTTCAATGATCTTCAACCTTCCAAATTCAGCTTTAAGAATTTTATTATTTATATACAACGCGATTCTTCGTTTGGGACATTTTCCAATGTTCTGGAAGATATCAGAAATCGTTATGATTCCAAAACCAGGTAAGGACGTGAGTTCGATCGCGACCGTGATGAGCGACAGACGCATTACGGAGATCAGAATAATTATTGAGTGTTACAAACTTAGCTTTAACAATCTTGTTACAAGCATAGACTTGTTATTATTTATTTTCTTTATAAACCTGAAAATAAATAAAACTAAGTGCATAAACATTGTAAAATAATGAGTTTGAGCTTATTGCTCAAAAATCAAAAACCTAAAAACATTGACAATAACAATTTTATTAACAATATTAATAATGTTGAAAATAAAAGAAAAAGAATAATAGACAATATGGATTTGCCTTATTCTAAACAACAAAAACAAAATTATTATGCTGTGCTAGATATAGACTCTCAGTGTGATGAAGAGCAACTAAACAGGTTTCAAAAACATGTGAAAGAAAATAACGAAAAAGCAAAAAAATTCAATTCAGCAATTGAAGCTATGAGTCAAGTGCACAATGCAAATAACAACACCGCCACTCAGAGCACAAATTCTAGCTCAGTAGTTAATACTGAAAAAAAATCGAACAAAAAGATACCCCCAATAAATATAATTGACATTGAAACTAATGGCTTAATCGAATTCATAAAAAATGGTTTAAAAATAAATGAATTTCAAATAAAACAATTCAGAAATAAAAAACAATTATTCATGACCAACTTAAATGATTTCCTCAAAGTGAAAGCCTTTCTAGAAAAGACTAAAGCTAATTTTTTTACCTTTACGCCTAAAGGCATAAAAACAAAAACATATTTATTAAAAGGTCTTGAAGCAGATCAAGCTGCAGATAAGATACTAAAAGAACTACAACAATTTCAATGCGAAGATTTAAGATTTATAAAAGTAACTCAATTTTCAACCAAAACATCAGTAGAAAAAGGTTATGCATTACCAATATTCATGGTACAAGTATCACCAGAAAGTAGTGTCCACAAGTTGAAAAATATTAAAACATTGTTTTATCGTTGTATAAAATGGGATCTGCTTAAGCGGCCAGAAATCACACAATGTCGCAACTGCCAAGGGTTCTTTCATAGCGCCGCAAATTGTTTTCTTCCATCCAAATGCGTGAAATGCAGTTCGGATCATGAAAAAGGAAAGTGTCCACTTAGCGAAGTTAATGATAACGAAAATTATACTGTGTACTATGCAAAAAATTTGGACATCCAGCTTCGTACAAAGGGTGTGAGAAGTACAAAGAACTTCAGAGAAAACTTAGAGCTAAGAAAAACAATATTATAGCAAATAATACACACAATTATACCACAACTAGTTATGCAAATATTCTAAAAGAAAACAATAATGTAAATATTGAAGCTCAAAATTTAGGAAATACAAATAATACATTCTTATTAGAATTAAAAAATATGATGTTAAATTTAAGTAACCAAATAAATAATTTACAAAAACAGCTAAGCTTACAAACGTCTCGTATAGACACAATTTTTTCCATGGTTGGTGTATAAAAAATGGCTAATGAACAATTAAATATTATAAATAAAAAACTAAAAATAGTTCACATTAATGTAAATTCATTAATAAAGTTAGATAGAAGATACAATCTTCAAAATTTTTTAAATAATCATAATCCAGACATCATGCTATTAAATGAAACCAAACTCAACACTAGACATAAAATAAATTTCAATAATTATAATATTATTCGTGAGGATAGGAAAAATGCTATAATGGGTGGTGGGACCGCTATTTTAATAAGAAACGGTATGAAATATAAAAACTATATATGTGGTAGTTTAGGCACATTAAAACATTTGGAAACTTGTATAATCAAAATACCTATGTCTGAAAATAGTTCATTGTTTATTATATCGGCTTATTATCCAGCTGGAAATAACGATTATAACTTAAAAGTAGAACTAAGCAAACTATTTGAAGAGCTAGACCTTCAAAACATAAATAATTTTTATATTCTAGCTGGTGATTTAAATTGCAAGCATAGTGATTGGGGAAATCCAATTAATAACCCAAAAGGAAACAAGCTTAAAGAGTGGTTAGTAGATAATGAAATTAACTTTAGATGTAAACTTTATGCTTCATGTTTGCCATCATATTCCCGTTCACAGTCATATCTTGATATTTGTATTGCTGACTGCAGATTACATATACACGGTGAAAATAATACTATCAACAGACTTAGTACTATAGATTACGATAGTGATCATAACGCAGTCCAAATATGTGCTTCAATGAATCTAGATCAACCGTTTTCATTTCTAACTGAACCGACAATATACAAATACAATTACAAGAAAACAAACTGGAAAAAATTTGAAAAAATTATTCTAAATAAGATAGAAGACATACTTGAAATACCAAATACACGAAATCTTTCCAACAATGAAATAGATCATTACTTAGAGCAAATAAATAATATTATATCGAGTGCTATAGAAAATACTACACCAAAGTTTGAAGAAATAAATCATTTTTCAAAAATTGAAAATGCAGTTTTGAGAAAACTCCATAAAGAAAAGAGTAAAATTCTTACTTTTGTAAAAAGGCACAACAGATTAGAAATTTCTTTGTCTGAACCTACGCTAAACTTACTAAAAACTAAACTTAAATTGGTTAAGAAATTAATTAATGACAATATTTTAATAGCTCTTAATGAGCATATGAAACAAAGATTTTCAAATATTGATACAAAAGATTCAGGAAATATGTTCAAAGAAATTAAAAAAAATTTTAAAAAAATTAAATCTCTAGATCTTTCAAACATTAAGATTCACGAAAACTCTACACATTTAATTCGTAATGCAGGAATAGATCCAAACAACTTGGAAAAAGATAACTCTGGTCAGTTTATAGTACGAGATCAAGAACAAATACTTAACACTATTGGCAGCTTTTTAGAAGAAATACATTCACCCAAACAACTAAATACAGAAAATTCGTTACATGTTAGAATAGATAACTCAATCAAAAACTTCTTAGAAATTAAGAACAATATTGAATCAACTCAAACAACAATTATAAACTTTAATTTTGAAAAGAAATCTGACGATCTAAGTGTATCACAAGCGGAAAATTATTTCATTACCAGAGATAGCATAGTCTATATTTTCTCAAGCCTAAAAAGTAAAACATCATTTGGTATGGACAAAATACCATATATAATATTAAGAAAAATTCCAAAGAAACTAATTCTTTGCTACTGTAACCTATTCAATAATATGTTAAATAACTCATATTTCCCAAAAATGTGGAAAGTAGCTAAGGTTGTTATATTACCTAAAGGTGATAAAGACACATGTCATCCCAAGAATTTGAGACCAATAAGCTTACTTCCAAATATTAGTAAAGTGTTCGAAATGTGCGTAAACAATAATATTAATAGTTTTTGTAATGAAAAACATTTAATTAGCGATAAACAATTCGGATTCAAATATAAACATTCTACTGTAAATGCCATACATTTTCTAACGTCACACATTAATTGGAACTGGAACAGAGGATTATGCACTGGGGCATGTCTTATTGACATGGAGAAAGCATTCGATAGTATCTGGATATCTGGATTAATATTTAAATTGATAGAATATAAATTTCCAATGCATTTGATTATTCTAATCTATAATATGATAACAGACAAGACGTTTGTTGTATCACACAAAGACTATATTAGCACCAAAACCTTTAAAATTACAAACGGTCTTCAACAGGGAACTGTAAACTCACCCATTTTGTTTAATATATTTATTTTAGATCTTCTTTTTAAAGTTGAAAACATAATTTCTTTTGCTGATGATATTATTATATATCATGCTGATAAAACTATTGATCAAATCAATTGTAATTTACAAAATCTGTTTGATAACGTGGAAGAGTTTACAATAAACTGGATGATGAAAATTAATATACAAAAATGTGAAACTATATTATTTAGACCTCCAGTAGGCAAATGTAATAATAACGTAAAAAGAAATTGGAAATTATTCGGAATTAAATCCAAAACAAATAACACTGATATACCGAACAAACAAATTGTAAAATATCTAGGTATTTACTTGGATAAATTTTTATATTTTAATACACATGTAACTCAAACGCTATCAAAGGCAACGAAAGCTTTTTTTATGTACAAGCGATTATTCTATTCCAAATATATTAACACTAAAGTAAAACTCACAATGTATCAAACATTAATTAGACCAATCATTACATATGGATGTCAGATTTGGTTCAACATATCACCTTCTTACATGGAAAAAATTAGAGTCTTTGAGCGAAAATGTTTACGATCTTGTACATCTTTATTTAGATCAAAAACTAGTAATTATAAAAAATATGTTTCAAATAAAATTTTATACAATTCATCTAACATAATACGAATTGACAATTTTATAATATATTTAATAAGAAATCACATACTAAGATGTATGTCATGTAATGTAAATAACGTAATCATGGCTTCATACTACGCAAATGAAGAATATATAATAAATACTCTGAGAATCGGGTTTGTACCACCTGAGGCATTTTTGTATCTAGATAAAATTAAGTTCATACAAAATGAAAATGCAGTTCCAATATTCTATCACAATTTTAGAAGGGCAAATATTAAAGCTGTAGATTGCAGTATTCATCAAAATAATTTAAGATATGAAAAAAGTATTTCTAATACTGATAAATATATTTGTCAAAGGCAAAATAACAGCAAATTTTGGTGGTTAAATGAATAAGCAATTCTGGATTGCTTTCACTTTCTTGTTTTTACCTTTTATTGACCTTTTACATATAAAAAAATCAAAGTAATGTTTTTAAAAAAAATTTTTTCATTACAGAACATTAAATATATTCTTCATTTGAAGTAAAAAATAATCTAAAATAAAAAATCTATTTAAAATGTAAAATTATATTATAATTATAGTACTTGAGAGCTCTGAAAAGGGACTGTGTGTATTATTGTAAATATTTATAATTATTAACTATTGTTTATTATAGTTTTGTCAAATTTTTTTTTCAATTGCAAATTAATAAACAAATAAAAAAAAAAAAAAAAAAAAACCAGGTAAGGACGTTACTCAAGTTTCATCTTATAGGCCTATAAGCTTACTTTCAATTATCTCGAAATTGTTTGAAAAGCTACTTATTTCCACTTTAAGCACGTCCATAAATTGGATGGATATTCTTCCTGATCATCAATTCGGTTTCCGCGAATGTCATGGCACAGTCGAACAAGTACATGGAATAACAACAATGATCAGAAAAGCCTTCGAAAACAAACAATACTGTTCCGCCTTATTCATCGATATTTCACAAGCATTCGATAAGGTCTGGCATGAGGGACTTATAAGCATAATTGTAAATCTGCTTCCAGCAAGTACACATAAACTTTTAAAAAGTTATTTGTCCAATAGAGCCTTTCGAGTTCGATCAAAAGATGAATATTCTTCTCCTCGGAAAATTGCTGCTGGTGTTCCACAGGGTAGTATATTGGGTCCTCTGCTATATATTATCTTTACAGCAGATATGCCAACTAATGCTCTTACATATACATCTACTTTCGCAGATGATACAGCATTTATTAGTATTAATTCCGATCCCAAAATTGCTTCTGCTCTACTACAATCCCATATTCACGAGCTGGAAATATGGCTGAACAAATGGAAAATTAAGGTAAATCCTACAAAGTGTGTTTATGTAACGTTTACTCTAAGAAGAGATAACTGTCCTCCAATCATGATTAACAACGTGACGATTCCTGAGTGTTCACACGTTAGGTACCTTGGTATACATTTAGATCGCCGTCTCACTTGGTCCCATCACATCGAATGTAAGTTAACTCAGATTAAATTGAAATCCGCTGAACTAAACTGGCTCATTGGCCCACAATCTGCTCTGGAGTTGGACTACCAAGTCCTTTTGTACAAATCCATTATTAAACCAATATGGACGTATGGTATTCAGCTATGGGGAACGGCTTCTGCTTCTAACATTGCCAAACTGCAGAGAGGACAATCAAGGATCTTACGTTTAATAACTGGCGCCCCCTGGTACATCAGAAATAATAATATCCATAGAGATTTAAATGTTCCACTAGTCCAAGAAGAGATTAGAAGGTTCTGTACAAAATATATTTCCAAGCTGCATGTTCACCCAAATGTTCTTGCAAGGCAGCTTTTGCAATTTGAAGGCCACCAACGATTAAGAAGGATGGATACCTTGGACTTAGCCACTCACTAATTTTCTTCAAATTCGAATAAATCTTAAATAGAGTTGCACTGGCAAACTCTATACAATATTATTTTAGATTAAGTTTTGATTACTTATTGTTATTTTCTTTTTAGAAAGATTCAATAATAAAATACAGGCATATAAAAAAAAAAATTTAATTTTCATCATGAAATTTTATTTCATAAATTTTTAAATATTTTTTGAACCTCCCTCGAATGCAAATAATAAATAATTAAGTGAATTTAAATTTATCAATTAAAACCAATAACTTTATTTATCAATGACATATATCTCCAGTGCAGTTTGAACATAATGAACAAAAATAGAAAATATCAAAATTAGTTTAAAAAAAAACTCAAAACTAAAATGGTGGAAAAAGAATTTGTAATCTATTATAATTTTTTAAAAATTGTTGGATTAATGCAGGTGTTTTACGACAAAAATGAAAAGTGCTATAAAATTAACAATAATTATAACAAAATATATTATACCTATCACATTTTATTACAAATTATATCAATAGCATCAATTGGATTATTCATATTTTATACGGAATTCTTTGAGTTGAATGAATACCAAAGAACGGGAAATTATTTTAATCATATCTCAACGAATATTACAACCATTTTTTGTATAACCTTTAGTTTTTTGTGGATTTTGTGGCAACAGAAACATTTTGAACTCTTGGAAACAATAAGATTGTGGCGACATAAATATTTAAGAATCAATTACAAAAAATATATTTTATATACCAAAATTCGTTTGGGATTACTCCTATTAATTTCATTGCTATTATTTTTCAATATAGTAACATTAAGTCTATTTATGATAAGTAATAAAGATAGAAATTATTCCAATATAATTTGGCTCGGCTATTTCATAAGAAATATATTTCTTGTCATTATTTCCTTAAAATACTATTATCTTGTCTCAACTTTGTCTGATTTGCTGGAATTCGTGGCTTATAATTTAGAAAACCAAGTTCTCAAACACGATCATTTGAATGTGAAAAGAATTCAGGAATTATTAAAACTTTTTCACGAAATCCAGAATTTCGTCGTCGAGAATTTTAGTTGCTTATATGGCCCAGCTATGACGGTGTGTATAATTTCTTTGTTTATGGATTCAACATCTACTGCTTATTTATTTGCCATATCGGAAATTGACTTTCGAAGCCTAAAATTCACTCTTCAACCCTTGATATGGTTGTTGCCAAATTTAATTTGTTTGCTGGTGGGACTTCCTTGCAATAAACTGGGAGATAAGGTAAGACAAACATTTTAAGAATATAATTATAGCCACAATCAAAGATAATGGAGCTATATTTAGATTATCATCCAGTTTGCAATTTCCAGAACAATACCGTAAGGCATCATAAAGTAAATATTTACATATAATCTACGGCATTATTAAATTCTAATGCACCTAAATTTGAAATAGTTGATCTTCATTTGATGAACTATTTTAGTGATGATCAAGTCTAGTACAAAGAAGTATCTAATATCGCTTAATACCTTCGGTTTAAGACTCCTTATAGTATTTCTCTTCTGAATTTTTGAGAAATTGTGGTATCTCCATAACTTTTTTTATAACACAAGTTCGGAAATTTCAATTTTTTGTTTTTCATTTGATCACCACTTATTTACTTAAATAACCTTTAGTTAAACCTGTTAGGTCAAAGGTCGAGCATATTTTAGAATTCCATGCTCTCTGTTCTGTGCGCATATTCTC
The DNA here is from genome assembly GCA_933228675.1 of Stomorhina lunata. Classification (NCBI taxonomy): domain Eukaryota; kingdom Metazoa; phylum Arthropoda; class Insecta; order Diptera; family Rhiniidae; genus Stomorhina; species Stomorhina lunata. Next base: position 43,502,758 of record OW121741.1, on the reverse strand, counting down.
CAATTTCGTATACCAAGTTTTGAAAGATTTTCTTTTTCGTGGTCTTTCCATCAAAGTATCTTCTACGAGTTCTCTCAGGATTATTATCGAACACTTTTCTTAGTGGAGTATTTTAATCTATTCGCAGAACATGGATTAGCTAACGCAGCCGCTGTTACTTAATGCGTTTTACCATGTCTATGTCAGCGTATAACTCATACAGCTAATGGTTCATTCGGTATCTATACTCATTGTTGACGCAGACTGGTCCAACGATTCTTCTTAGAATTCTCCTCTCAAACACTCAAAGGATAGCTTCATCTGCCTGTGCAATGCCCATGATTCAGCACCATACAATAACACGGGTTAAACAATTTCAGTCTAGAAAAACTGAGCTGTTGGGTATGGACTTCATTCAACTTCAATTAAACAAAAAGACTGACTTCTTTTTGACGTTTGCTTTAAATGTCTAAGTTCGGCTTGGCTGCAGCGATAACGGCGGCAGGAAGCGGCCGAACTGATACATGGCGCCCGCCTTGCTTTAGTGCAAAATAAAGATGTAGGAGTTGGTTGGTGGTAAGTTTTTTTTTAAGTTTGGATGTCACAAACTTTATGGCGTAGTAGACACCGATGGGAATAGCTTTGGTTCCAGTTGTTGGTTTTTGTTCGGATGTTCATAGGATGATGATTCGGAGTTGTGCACGTTGAGGTCACCAAATTAGCGGAATCGTAGATGCCGAACTTGGATGTTGGGACCCCACGTGTCACAGACGTCATTGACATCGGAGATGTCATTTGTAAGCGCCGAAAAACGTTAACACATATTTGTGGTTGCTGACGTCGTAAAAGCCGCAACCACTATCCGGTTCGAAGGACCATAAACAATTTCAGTTTAGAAAAACTGAGCTCTTGAGTGTGGACTGACTTCTTTCGGCTTGGCTGCAGCGATAACGGCGGCAGGGAGTGGCCGAACTTAGACACGGGTAGTATAAGCGTTTTATAGAGTGTAATTTTGGTTCTTACGGAAAGGACTTTATTTCTTAGCTGTTTGCTTAGGCCAAAATGGCATAAATTGGCAAGCATGATTCTACGTTTGATTTCGAAGCTTTTATCGTTGTTGGTGTTCACAGCGGTACCAAGGTATACACATTCTTTTACAACCTCGAAGCTAAAGTTCTCAACGGACATATGTGATCCAATTCTAGTGGTCTGTCTGCCTGTAGAAACCATCAGTTTTAACAGCTAGACCCATTTTGTTTGATTCCTTCTCGATAATGTAAAAGGCGGCAGTTACCTCGCTCAAAGTCCGTCCCAGAATATTAAAGTCAGCGGCAAACGCGAGTAGCATATGTTTTCTATTGAAAATTGTACCAGTTTTATTAACTGATGCATCTCGCAAGATTTTCTCTAACACAGTATTGAAGAGGCCACATGATAGACTGTCACCTAGACTGAATCCCCATTTTGCTTTGAAAAACTCGGATAGGTTCTTTCCTATCTTAACAGATGATGTTGTATTAGATAGTGTCATCCTGCACAACTTTATTACCTTGGTAGAGATGCCGAACTCAGATATTGCATCAAACACCTTCTTCCGTATCGGGCTGTCAAAAGCTGCTTTGTAGTCAACAAAGGGATAATATATATATATATTTGGTTTTCTTGGGTCTTCTCCAGGATTTGATGTAGAGTAAAGATCTGGTCAGTGGTTAATTTACCTGGTCTAAGTCCACATTGGTACGTCCTAATTATTTCGTTTACTTTGGGATTTAGCTTTTCACACTGTATGGTCGATAGAATTTTATTTAAAAGGAGGATTATACCTCTATAATTGGCATTTACGGTTTTATCGTCTTTTTTTGTGCACTGGACAAAGAACACAGAGATCCAATCGTTTGGCATTCGTTCTTTTAAACTATGGCTTCTGTTATAAAATATAGAAAATATTTCTTCAACCACCCTCGAATGCAAATAAATAAATAATTTAATTTAAATTCATTAATTAAAACCAATAACTTTATTTATCAATGACATATTTCTTCAGCGCAATTTGAATATAATGAATTAAAGAAACTTAAAACTAAAATGGTGGAAAAAGAATTTGAATTCTATTACAATTTTTTGAAAATTGTTGGGTTAATGCATGTGTTTTGCGACAAAAGTGAAAAGTGCTATAAAATTAACAATAATTATAACAAAATATATTACACCTATCACATTTTTATACAAATTATATCGATAGCATCAATTTTAGTATTCATATTTCATACGGAACTCTTCGAATTGAATGAATACCAAAGAACTGGAAATTATTTTAATCATATCGCTACGAATATTACACCTTTTTTTTGTATAACCTTCAGTTTTTTGTGGATTTTGTGACAACAGAAACATTTTGAACTCTTGGAAACAATAAGATCGTGGAGACATAAATATTTAAGAATTAATTACAAAAAATATATTTTTTATATTCAAAATTCGTTTAGGATTACTCCTATTAACTTTCCTGCTATTGTTTTTTAATATAGGAAGACTATCAACCTGTTTTTGAAACTACAATTTTTTCAAATTGTACGTCAACTGGCGAAAAAATTTTACTTTTGGTTTTTGAAATATTTTTTTGAGTGAAACGAGAAAAAGCTTTTAAAATTTTGGTTCGTATAAGAAATGTGAACACGAAAGTAAATGTCAAATTAGGCAATTGAATTATTCTAATCGTCTGGGAAACAAAAATATGTTTGTTTACTTTGTTCTTTAGAACCAGCACTCAGTTGATGACCCTATTTATGCAATGCATTGTGTTGGAGCTAGGAAAAGGTTATGGGAGGGGGAATAGGAGGAAAAGTGTTCATGGACATTTGATTTGAACTTCCCTATATTGCAACTGACGCAAAACTTCTGCGGGAAGTAATTTCTGTAGTGTTGTTGTTCTGTCTACTGGCCAATGGACTAAGAAGGGATGCGCTCTAACATATGTTTTGGGTAAGAATTTCGAGTATCGGGAACGAGTTCCCTGATTTCGTCCAAAATAGTAACTATAGAGCAATAGAGTTGGATAACCTACTGTTTGCTCTCACCTGCACTAGCTTGAGAACTCCAAAATAGACTTTGAAGCACCGGCCCATACATGAGACTTGCATTCAATTTTTGGTCGGATATATGTAGGTGGTGTAAATAGAACGGAGATCAGATGAAGTAAAGTATGTCTTATGTCTTACTTGAAAATGTGATTTGTCCAACAGGCATCAAATTAAATTTCCATGTCCAGAACATCGTTTTATTATTATTTCCGCGACAGCCGGTTCTACGTACCGGAATGACCCGAAGTTTCCCGGCCAAGGGCTGTCAACTCAGCAACAACATATTGACAACATATTTTCATTTAATTTTGAAAAAAATTTTAAATGTTATTATTTTTTGTTTTTATTTATTTTTGATTTTATTCAATTTTAGGGTTAACATCATTTTACAAAATCTTAAGTTTTTCAAGAAAAGCTTTCAGAAAAGTAATAAAATATATCATGGCAATACTATTATTTGATATTTCATTACAAAGCTTTTATTTCTAAACGAAAAAAGAAAATGAACTCAATTTAGAGCTTAATCGTTTGGCTAGTATTCGATTGCCATCTAACATGTGAAAGTTTTGTGAACAGGCTGTATGTCTGGCTTTTGCTTATGAATATAAAAGTTATTCCTATTTACCTTGGCTCGCCTATTACATATGTAATATAATTCTGGTTAATATCTCCGCATCATACAATTTTATTCTAATGTCCGTTTCTGATTTACTAGAATTTGTGGCTTATAATTTGGAAAGTCAAGTTCTCAAACGCGATCATTTGAATGTAAAGAAAATTCAGGAATTGTTGAATCTTTTTTATGAGATCCAAAATTTTATCGTCGAAAATTTTAGCTGGATGTATGGCCTTGCTATGACAGTCTGCACAATTTCTGTGTTCATGGAATCGACATCGAATGCTTCGCTATAACGAGAATTGGTACTGACCTATGGATTGCTCTGCAACCCTTGTGTTGGTTGTTGCCAAATTTAATTTTTCTGCTGATGGGACTTCTTTGCAATTATCTGGGAGAGAAGGTAAGACAAAAATTAGTTAAAATTAAATTTTACTCGCCATCAAAACTAATTCCGACTTTACTGGTATTGAAATCCGGCAAAATTTGTTCAAAATCGCTGAAATGCTAATAAAAATTGGATTGGATTTTGAATGTCGCACCAATTTATACTTGTAAAGGGTGGTTAAATTGTAAGGGACGATGTTGATTGTGAACCACACCTAAACGCCAAGCTTTTTTCCGAATTTTATTTGACATTTCTCTATTTCAGACTTACTCAATTTGAACCATGGAGAGATACACAATCCAACAACGTGTTAAAGTTATCCAGACTTATTATGAAAATGGGCGTTCAAATCAAAATGCATATCGTGCACTTCGTGATTTTTTTGGTCAATTTGATCGTCCAAATGTGCGTACAATCGCAAAAATCGTGGAAAAATTCGAGCAAACCGGGTCTGTAGAAGATGTGAGAACACCAGTGCATGCTCGTACTGCAGAAAATATTGCTGCTGTTCGCGATAGTGTGGCTGAAGAGCCGTCCACCTCAAGTCGTCGTCGTGCCCAACAATTGCACCTCTCACGCTCGTCGTTGATGAATATTATGCATAAAGACTTGCATTTACACGCTAACAAGGTGCAATTGGCTCAAGAACTAAAGCCTCTTGACCATTCCAAACGTCGTGAATGGGCAGAATGGTGGCAAGAAATGGCAACAGTGGATGATCAATTTTCGAAGAAAATCATCTCAGTGATGAGGCACATTTTCACCTCAGTGGATTCGTCAATAAACAGAATTGCCACATTTGGGCGAATGAGAACCCAAGTGTGATTGTCGAAAAACCAATGCACCCACAAAGAGTGACTGTTTGGTGCGGTTTATGGGCCGTATTTTTTCCAAAATGAGGCCGGTCAGGCAGTTACTGTGAATGGTGTTCGCTATCGTGAGATGATAACGAACTTTTTATGGCCCGAATTGGAAGATATGGATGTGGACGATAAGTGGTTTCAGCAGGACGGTGCCACTTGCCACACAGCTAACGAAACAATGGCTCTTTTGCTTAACAAATTCAATGGACGTGTTATCTCACGTAATGGCGATGTCAATTGGCCGCCAAGATCATGTGATTTGACACCGTTGGACTTTTTACTTTGGGGTTATTTGAAAGAAAAGGTGTACGTCGATAAGCCAGCAACAATTCAAGAGCTAAAGGATGAGATGATTCGGCACATTAACGGCATAGGACCTCCATTATGCCTCAGGGTCATCGAAAATTTGGACCATCGGACGGAGGTGTGCCGCCGTGGTCACGGCGCCGATTTGGCCGATATTTTGTTCCATACATAATTGAGTAATACCAATATATCATAATAAAATAAAATTACAATAATTTCCTAAATAGTTTGTCGGCCCTTGAAATTTAACCACCCGATATAATATGAGTAAAAATAACATCAGCGAGTAAAAAATATTTTTAAATTTCTTCGAATTAATAAATTTAGGTTTCGGTTGCCTAACTAAAGGATTACTGTGATGAAATAAAAATTTTATTTTGTGTTTTTCCCACTTTATTATTATTTTTTTTTTAATTTTTGTTATTATACTCTTCACCAATAGTTGAAAGGGTATTATAAGTTTGTCATTATGTTTGTATTTTTTTTTTTGTTATTCGTCTTAGATTATCGATCGACTCAGTATCTCAAGGATGGTCGATTTAACCATATTCGTCTGTCTGTTGAAATCAAGATAATGAATTATATATCAGACTTTTGGAAATTTTCCTACGCAGCACGCTTTTATATTTCATCTCAGGTGTTTATGGACCAATTTTAAAGAAATTTAATAGAGTTTGGCGTAGGCAAATTTTTTAAATCACCATGTTTTTATCCATTTCATTACTATAAAATTTGTCTGAGGAAAATGGCTCTCATTGATCTAATGCATGTCCACCCTGCTTTAGGCTAACAACAATAGCTCGTTGTTCTGGTACTGCCTTTAAATGTGTTGTATACTATGATTCTTTTGCTTGAAAAGATATGGATTAAATAAGAATTATGTGTGTAAAAGAAAAATAAGAGTGAAAACAAAAAGTAGAGTTGTAAATAGATACAAAATATAAGTACATATACATTTAAAATTTTAGATAACATTTGTAACGGCATCTTACAAGCAACATCTAAAAAAGTTTATAGGTTATCCACGAGCCGTTTATGTCTGACTATAATTTTTAGTGACATTCTTAACAAATTTATTACACAGCTAAACAAAATTTGAGCTTTTTGCTGCTGCACGAACCTTTGGAATAATTCTTAGATAAATTTTGCCTGCTGAATCTAAAAATGATTTAAGGTTTTTTAGTTGGCTCTGGTTTTCGAGATATTTTTTTTTTTTTTTTTTTTGAAAAAGGGGTTTTGTACGACTTATATTAATATAACTGAAAAATGGCATGCCATGAATAAGCGAAAAAAAACAAAATTCGGCGGCAGTATTGTCTAAGTTGTACTTACAATATTTTTGAATCCACTAAGCAGTTACAGAGATATTCGATATTTAAACCATAACTTGACGAATGTTGGTTTTCAGGTGCTCAATAGTTAAAGGTTTATCTGCATAATCACAGTCTTTCGCATGATCTTATCGCCACGACGAGAAATTACGCGACCAGGAAATGTATCTTGCAATAAAGCCATATTCGCTCGAGTTGTGTAGTATGTGGCACTGTTTTGTTGAAACGACATATTCTCCAAGTCGTATTCTTCAATAGCAGACAAAAACAAGTCTGTTATCATATGACCATAACGTTCCGAATTCACGGTAACAGTCGTTCGGTCATCGTTTTCGAAGAAGTTAGGTTCAATCATACCTTCGGACCAAATAGCGCACTAAACAGTGACTTTTTCTGGATATAGTGGAGTCTCTTCAATTACTTGAGGATGATTGTTTATTAAAATACCCACCGAGTGAGAAATGTGCGTTATCACTGAAGAAAATTTTCGTCGAAAAATCGCCGTCCACCGCCTGTTGTTCAAGCATGTGGGGGATAGATCTGAATGCAAAATACGCCATAATGTGCCGTAAGACAGTCCTAATTCCTGATAACGAAGAGGAATCGACACATGCGGGTCTTCGGCAACATTTTTACTTACAGCAGCGATATTTTTAGCGGAACGAGCGAAACGATGATGTACAGTAGGGCGTTACGAAAAAAAAAGTTCGCCGTACACCACCGAATATAAAGTATTGCTTTGAGACAGTTTTGAAAAAAAATTTTATTTTTTTCGATGCACATTGGGGTCGCCAAAATACATATTTCGTTATATCTACGGCATTTACAATCGGGTCTTGAAGAGTGATATATACATGTTTTTGTCTCGAGGAGCCCAATATTTTGCCATTTACAGTTGGATTTTTAATTGTTATATAGCGATGTTTTTGTCTAAAGAAGGCCAATATTTTGTATTATTAATCATTGAAGAGTGTAATTGAACTCTTCTAGTACTTACTTGTGATATCTCAACTCATACAATAAGAATTAAAGATATTAATGTAAAATTAAAAAATTTTAAATTATCATGTCTTGAAAGTTTGTTATATTTTGGACGACTCTCGAATTTAGATCAAATGTGGCCCATGCGCTGCTCCTCGATGGCAGCCATGGCAGATTCATGTACTACATGAGAAAAACGCTCGGTGTTTTGTGAATGGCATAGATAAGCTGTAAAGATTATTAAAAATAGAAAAATAAAACTATCAATTATTTAATTGGAGAACTGTAATGCTTTTAGCTGTTCTTGCATATAGAACTGCAAGTATGGCGGCTCAGTCAATTCAATTTTTTTCCAATTAATCATATCGAAGTATGAGACACTCTCGAAGTTTTTAAAATTCTGAAATTGTGAGTCGAACATTTGACGTTGCTTCATTTCAGGCTGATAGAATCTTTGTATAGCCATCTAAACTTACTAGCGGATCTTGGTCTGCTATCATCGACAACAAAATATTCTCAGGGTGGAAAAAGTTGGCGTTATTTTCTATGGGCCGACGAACGTCGTCCGAAGATATAACGAAAAATATATTTTGGCGAACCCAATGTGAGGCAAAACAAAAATTGCTTGCTTTTAATAAAACTTCCTTAATAAAAGTATGACGGTTTTTGTTAAGGCTTTAATTTTCTGATATAAGGGTGGTACATTAGGGTGGTAGGAACTGAGGTCTGATGAATAAATATAACAACTGGATATATGAGACCAATTAAAGCAAAATATTGGGCTGCTCGAGACAAAAACATCGACATATCACGCTTTAAGATCCGAAGATATAACGAAAAATGTATTTTGGTGACCCCAATGTGCGGCGAAAAGAATTAAGAAAAAATTTTTTGAAACTGTCTTACAACAATACTTTATATTCGGTGGTATACGGCGAACTTTTTATTTTTTCTTCCATATAAGTCGAGACGCTCTAATGCACAGGCCTTACAATATTTGTAACCGATCCAGTTTTTTAAAATTTCTTCATAATTTTGCCAATTGCTTGCGTAGTTGGTCGATTATGTAAACCATAATCTTCTCTTAATGAACGATATGTGGTATATTTCGATAATTTTTAATAAAAACCGTAACTGTTATAACTTTTATCGTAAAAGTCAGAAAATAAATGTTATTTTTTGACTCTTATTTTTTCGATAAAAAATAACAGTTATTTTTGACTTCTATTTTTTCATGCAAAATTAAAAGTTATTTTTTAACTTTTATTTTTTCAAGCAAAAATAAAAGTTATTTTTTAACTTTTATTTTTTCGAGCAAAAATAACAGTTATTTTTGACTTTTATTTTTTCGAGCAGAAATAAAAGTTATTTTTTGACTTTTATTTTTTCGAGCAGAAATAAAAGTTACATTTGCTTAAATTCATGATAAATTTATTGAAAATTTTTGTCAAACAAAGATAATTTTTCAGTGAAAATAATTTGCATATGCTCAAAAATTAATGGAGTTGAGTTTCGCAATCATAATTAGGGTTGCAAACACAAAAATAACTTTTATTTCTGCTCGAAAAAATAAAAGTCAAAAAATAACTTTTATTATTGCGCGAAAAAATAAAAGTCAAAAAATAACTTTTATTATTGTGTATCCGAAACCTGGTTGAATGAAACGACGCCTAACAGCCTCATAAACTTACGTGGATACCGTACCTTTAGAGCAGATCGTGGGATGCGAGGTGGCGGTGTTGCAATCTTTATAAAAGATAACATAAAGTGCAATTTTGTATCTTCTAGTAGCAATGATCTTAATCAATTTAACTCGAACAAAATTGAATACATTTTTATCGAAATCGTGTCATCTGGAAAAAAGTTATTATTAGGTTGTGTTTACAGGCCTCACCGCAATATCCCTATGGATACTTTTCTTGGCTACTTGGAAGAACTGTCACTCTCGTATACGGACGCTGTAATTGCTGGAGATTTCAATTCAAATCTGCTTGCTGATACTACATTTGCTGACCATTTGTTATCTATTGGCATCCGATCCATAAATTGCTCTACGCCAACACATTTCACGTCCTCTTCAAACACGTTGCTAGATTTGTTTCTAGTCTGTAATCTCTCCAGAGTTTTACTGTATGATCAACTCTCCGCCGGATGTTTCTCTAAGCATGATCTTATTTTCACAACGTATAATTTCAACATAAGTTATACTCCCCAAACTTATACTTTTCGCGATTTCAAACATGTTGATTATCAAATGCTGAATGAATATTTTTCATATATTAACTGGAGCTCAATATTCTAACCCATCTGTAAATGATCAAGTATCTTTTCTAGAAAGTAACATATCTTACTTATACAATTTATTTATGCCAATTAAAAAAAGAGTTATTAAACAAAATACTCAACCATGGTTCACGGTATCTATTGGCAACCTCATAAAACAAAGAGATATGGCATACTTTCGATGGAAACGTTTTAAAATTCCACAATTGTACGATGAGTTCCGTAGATATAGAAATGAAGTTACCAAAGAAATAAGAAGGGCAAAGGCACGTTATTATTCTGAGCGATTTGAACATGCTGTAAATAACAAAAAGACTTGGCAAACCATTCAAAGTATTGGAATCGGTAATAAGGATATTAATACACAACACAACCTCTCCGCTGATGAATATAATGAATTATTTACCTCAATACCATCGGTAAACAATGACTCCTTGACCAATGAATATCTCAACACTTTAGAAAATATCAATGTAAGAGAATTTAAATTCCGGTGCGTTAATAGCGCTGAAGTACTTTCATGTTTTATGGGTATTAAATCCAATGCAATTGGCAGTGATAATATGGACCCACGTTTTATAAAACTTTTGTTACCCAGGTTTTTACCATTCTTAACACATATTTTTAATACGATTTTCACCACTTGTGAATATCCTAACAGTTGGAAACGTGCTAAGATAATCCCAGTCCCCAAACAAAACTCTGAATTCAGGCCTATAGCAATATTACCATACATTTCTAAAGTCATGGAAAAACTCATGCATATTCAAATCAATGAACATTTTCAACATTTCAAATTACTTACTCCCGTCCAATCAGGATTCCGGCCGAATCACAGCTGTGTTACAGCTTTGATTAACCTTAGCGAAGATATAAGAGCTGACTTAGATGATGGTAAAATAAATTTTTTGGTTTTACTTGATCACTCGAAAGCTTTCAACACGGTCGATCACTGTATACTAAACATTAAACTTCAAAGATTATTCAGTTTTTCTCCATCTTCAAGTAATTTACTTCAATCGTATTCAACTAATAGATACCAATCAGTGTTCCTTAATGGTTCATATTCGTCTTTAATTTCAATAGCTAGAGGAGTACCTCAAGGGTCAATTTTGGGTCCCCTTCTATTCTCGGCGTATATTAATGATCTGCCTTTAATTTTAAAACACACTAAGGCACATCTATATGCGGATGATGTTCAAATCTATATGGGTAGTTCAATTTTGGATGTAGAGGAAAACGCAGCAAAGATTAATGATGACTTAAATAATATCTACAAATGGGCCACCGCTAACAAGCTATTAATAAACCCACAAAAGTCAAAATGTATGATTATCCATAAGAAAACTGCCAGGGTAAACTTAAACTTTGACGTTATGTTGAATAATACTAAAATTGAATTGGTAACATCTGCAAAGAATTTGGGTGTTATTTTCAACGACAACTTAGACTGGTCCACCCACATAAGAAAAGCTGCGGATAAAACATATGGTTTATTACGAGGACTCTGGCCCACTCAGAATTTTACACCAATTAATATTAGAATTCTTATTGAAAAAACATATTTAATGCCACGACTGTTGTACGGTAGTGAGCTTTTTGCTAGCTGTGATTCTCGTAGTAATAATGTATTACGTAAAAACTATAACAACATAATAAGATATGTATATGGATTGAGAAAGTATGACCACATTTCGTCGTTTTCAAATAAATTGTATGGAACATCCTTGAAAAATCTTTTGGACATTAAAGTGTTAATAATGCTGCATAAAATTATATACACTAAGCAACCATCGTACCTACACAATCGACTTACTTTTGCGACATCTAATAGAGGCAATAAAGTTATCCCGCCTAGGCACCGTAGTCTTATCTCTGAGTACCAATTTTTTATATACTCCATTCGTCTTTGGAACTCTCTTTCGAATTCCCTGCAAACAAACAACAACCTCAACGATTTTAAAAAAATTTTGCAAACTAATCTTACAAATCAATAATAAAGATACCTATGCAATAAAACTTTCAATATTTTATTTTTATACCCTTCACCACCATAGGTGGAAAGGGTATTATAAGTTTGTGCTGATGTTTGTAACGCATAGAAATATTTGTCTTAGACCCACCTTTTAGTATACCAATAGACTTAGAATCACTTTCTGAGTCGATTTAGCGATGTCCGTCCGTCCGTCCGTCTGGCTGGCTGGACGGCTGGCTGGCTGGCTGGACCCCCATGTAAACCTTGTAATCAAACTACAGGTCGCAATTCTAAAGATAATTTGATGAAATTTGGCACAGATAATTTTTTTGATAATGGGACCATGGCTATTGAAATTGGTCAAAATCGGTCCATTATTTATGGTACCTCCCATAGGTCCCACTTCCCGGAATTGCTATATTGGCCACAAATATCAATATTTTTTCATGAAATTTAAAACGGATACTTATGTAAACCTAAATCACTGTACCAAATTTCGTTGAAATCGGTCCACATTTGACCATAGCTCCCATACAAACTCTTCTTCAAAAACGCACTAAATAAGACAAAAAATCACTAAAACGCTCGTAAATCTAAAGATAATGAAAATTTTGAGTTTATTTTTTGCATACATAATTTTTGTAACAACTGTAATCAATTTGCCAAATTTCGAGATAATCGGTCCACATTTGACCCTAGCTCTCATATAAGTTCAAATGACGGAAACAGGTTGAATATATACGTTTTGAGAAAATGTTTGTATGATGGCAAAATTTAGCAAATATTTGTCTTTATACAGGAAAAATAACACCTTTGACCTTAGTGGTGAAGGGTATCGTATGGTCGGCTTGACCGACTATAGCGCTTTCTTACTTGTTTTTTTTTATTTTTAGTACTGTTTTTAATAATTATTATTCTAATATTATTGTTTATTGTTTTTGTTATATTCTATATTTTTATAATCTCTATATATAGTATTAATTAATTTATCCTTTTACATGAGCCCCTTATAATGTTAACAATTTAATTCGCACACTGTAATTATAAGATTTAAATCTTGTTGTGTGCGTTATACAAATACTAATAAATAAATAAATAAATAATAAAATTGCGCAAAAAAATAAAATTCAAAAAATAACTTTTATTCATGATCGAAATTTTATTATTTCGATCATGAATAAAAGTTATTTTTAATAATAACTGTTATTTTTGCTCGAAAAAATAAAAAATAACTTTTATTTTTGCTCAAAAAAATAAAAATCAAAAAATAACTGTTATTTTTTTCTAAAAAATAAAAATCAGATTTTTAATAATAATCGCATTTTAATAAATAATCGTATTTTATGAAAATTTCGTCCAAGACTATCAAAATGGTATACTTGGTTTTATTCTCCGACATTTCCTTGCGGTTGCTTTTTTTAATCAAAAATTCAAAAATAACAGTTATTTTCGGTCCCTGATTGTTATGCGTTGTGTGATACTTAAGCGATCCATTTTTGTCAATGTCAGACTTTCAACTAAAAAGAAAAAAATTTGTTTAAAAACTTAGTTCGAAAGATGTCAAATTCCAGTCCTATACTTTTGAAACCACGAAATGGAAAACTAAAGCCAACTCAGAAAAACCAATGTAATTTTCGGGTTTAGCAGACCAAAACCATCTAGATTTGGTCAAAAAAAAATCGTGTTGGCCTGTGTTACAAAACAGTTTTTATCTACGGTTTTAATAAGATATTAGAAACTGATAAGTTTTATATTTATTATAGTAATTATTTATCCTTTACACGGACGATAAATGGTAAAATGACAGAAGACTTACTCGCCATTTAGGTCATGAATTATGAAAAATAAAAGCGTGTCAAACTGCATAGAAAGTGGTAACGACTAAAACGAAAAAATGAAGGAATTCATACTTTTATATAAACTTTTAAATTTTTCGGGTTTAATGTCGGTTTATTTTGATATCAAAGAAGATTGTTATATAATTAAATATTCTCTGTTCTATAACATATATTTTGTCCTTAAACAAATTTTGCTTATAACATCAATGATTTTGCTTTCGTTTAATAAAGAAATTTATTTTTTCGATGAATTCAATGGAACGGGAAACTATTATAATTATATAATGTTTCAAATATCACATTTAACTAGTTTTTTATTAAATATATGGTGGCTTATAAATCAGCAAAGGCATCTCGAACTTTTAGAAACTCTACGCAAATGGCAAAAACTATATTCCAAAACGTGTCCCGGGTCAAATTGTAAATTTCTTAAGTGTTATCACCGAACAAGTGCGGTAATGTTAATAGTAATACCTCTTATATACTTAAGAAACTTATTAAACACCCTAACAGGTCCTGGTACTAATGTCTACAGTTTTCACTGTCTTCCCTGGATCACATTTACCGTGCTATTAGTTATAACGATTTTCGTAATATCGATTTATATAAATATTGTTCTAATCGTTTCAATAAGTCTAAAATCGCTTGCATTTTCAATCGAGTCATTACTTCTTCAAACAGATTTAGGCTCGAGTCGAAGTGATTTTAGGCAGCTCTTGAAATTATTAAAAATTTATCGTGAAATACTGAATGTTTCGCGAGAAAAAATAAGCCGTATTTATGGACTTGCCTTAGCAATGTGTTCCCTATTTATAATGTTGGAATCGATCTTAGATATTTACCTGTTCTCACTGTCAGTTTTTGACGAGCAATTATTTGGAATTGAAGGATATTTGACATCAATGCAATCTTTGATGTGGCTGCTTCCGATGTTTATATATCTATGTTTTGGATATCTGTTTAATGATACATGTAGAGAGGTATGTAATTTGTTTAAGTGTTTTTATTTATCTACTAAATTTTACAGGGTTATCCATTTTGCGGTTTCAAAAATGAACGTAAAAAAACATAAAATATATTCTTCATTTTTTTATTATTATAAAGTTTGAACGTTGACATTATGTGTGAAACACTACATCATTTAAATGGTCACCACACGAAATATTGCAAGCATTGATTCTTTTGAGGTAATTTTCGACCACTTTTTGACACCTATTGGGCGGTATTTCAGTCATAACTTGACGAATGTTGGTTTTTAAGTGCTCAAGATTATCTGCATAAACAAGGTCTTTTGCGTAGCCCCACAAGAAGAAGTCGAATTGTGTCAAATCGCATGATCTTGGTGGCCAGTTGATATCGCCAAGACGAGAAATTATGCGGTCATTAAATGTCTATTGCAATAAAGTTATATTCGCTCGAGTTGAGTGCCATGTGGCACCGTCTTGTTGAGACCACATATTCTCCAAGTCGTATTCTTCAATAATGTGCCGTAAGACAGTCCTAATTCCTAAAAACGATAAGGAATTGACATATTGCACAGGCCTTACAATATTTATAACCGCTCCAGTCTCTCCAATTTTTTTTTCACAATTTTGCCAATTGCTTACGTAGTTGGACGATTACGTAAACTATAATCTCCTCTTAAAGCACGATATGTGGCTGTTGCAGAGTAACTATTTTTATAGTATGTTTTGATCATTTTTATGCGTTGTGTGATACTTAAGCAATCCATTTTCGTCAATGTCAGACTTTCAACTGAAAAGAAAAAAATTGTTTTAACAACTTAGTTTGACAGATGTCAAATTCCAGTCCTATACTTTTGAAACCACGAAATGGATAATTATAATATAAACAAATATTATAATATAAACAAATGAATTTCTGTGTAGGCCAAAATTCCGAAAACAAATCGAAACTTCCATCTTGTAAATCATGTCTAACAATCTTTAGTATGAATGCCACAGGG
Organism: Stomorhina lunata; assembly: GCA_933228675.1. NCBI lineage: Eukaryota > Metazoa > Arthropoda > Insecta > Diptera > Rhiniidae > Stomorhina > Stomorhina lunata. The sequence goes on along the minus strand of OW121741.1, from coordinate 43,487,152 downwards.
GGCGTTTTATAAATAAATGGTGTCAAATGATGGAATAAACATTTTTTGTGTAGATCAGTTAACAATTTTAACACATAAAAGATATAACGATCATCTCTATCTACAGTTGGTATAAATATAGAGGAAGTGAAAGCTTTTGATGTCCTGGACAGGAGAATCCAGAGGGATGTTTGGTGGACAAAACTATTTTTGTGTTTCGAAAAAAGCATTCTATTCAGAAGGACTGAAGGTGGAGACAAATGGTTTTTGCTGGAGCTGTAGACGAGAAGAATTCCATACAACATCTTCTTTGCACTTGCCCTGCTTTGTCGCACAGGAGGGAACGGACTCCTGGCTCTTATAACTTTAAGCTGTAGACGAGAAGAAGTCCATAAGACATTTTCTCTGCACTTGGCCTCCTCTGTCGCACAGAAGGGAACGAACTTTGGGCTCTTATATCTGATTTATGATAAGCATTTTGAGGCAAATTTTAAAGTTTTCATATATTTGGTTTTATAAAGTACTAACCAAATAAAATAAATTTTGAGGAAACACAAATATCCAATTAATTTTGAATCATTCTATTAATTTTGTCCGATCAAAATATGATCAAATGCATAGTTTACAGTTCAATTCATTTTGAAAATTGGTCATACCAACATAAAAAACCTCCGTCGACTCATGCACAAGAACTTTGCCAAAGATCATAGCCTGATCAAATGCACAGTTTACGTTTTTATTCATTCTGAGTAATTTTCAGTGGTGCCACCTGTCGAAAATTGGTCATACCAACTAAAAACACTTCATCGGCTCATACTTAATAACTTCGCTAAAGATCGCAGGGTGATCAAATGAACAGTTTAGGATTTAATTCACTTCGAGTAATTTTCAGTGGCGCCACCTGTCGGAAATTGTTCATTCGAACTAAGAAACCTTCGTTCTGCTGGAGATGATCAACAGCGCAGTGCTGAACGTTCTTCAATCTTGTCAACACAATAGCTATTTAAAATCTGCAAATTATTGTCGTACAACGTTGCGAATTTGGCTAAATCTATAAATTTTGGTAACTTTGTATCCTACGTAAATCAGTTTGATTTATTCTTTCTTTTTGAGACTCACGTTTTGTCAGATGATCAACATCGTTTTTATATTTATTTTCAAAACTATATTCTTTATTGGATTCCGGCCAAGAAAGTGCATAGAGCTGGACGTGCAAGTGGTGGCTGTTTATTTGGTTTTAGAAAAGATCTACAAAAAACTTATTCATTCAAATTTCTTAACATAAATGAAAACATAGTATTAACGGCAAAGTTTGAAGAAACTCTCTTTTATTTTATACCGAGATATTTGAATTGTACCAACTGGAATGCTGATCTGGAAAAGTTTGAGGAGTTTATGCAAAATTTAAGCGCTAATAACTTTTGTATCGTAGGTGATTTAAATGCAAGGATCGCGGATGAGCAATTATTGGATCAAAATTTCATTTCTAATTTACCACATATTCGAGAGTTCAGATGTTCTAAGGATAAAACTTTAAACACGCAAGGTAGAAAGCTTTTAGAATTTATTGATAATAATGGAGGTATAGTGTTAAATGGTAGAACCGAAAATGACATGGAGGGGGAACTTAGTTTCTGTGGTGCTATGGGATCTTCTGTGATTGATTATGCTATATGCTCTCTGGATTTCCTCAAATATGTGGACCAGCTTACAATTGCATCCAAACCGTACTCAGACCACATGCCTTTATGTTTAAACATTAAATCCCGTGATAACAATGGCAACCATAAGGAAAAGACAAATCTAATTAAGTTGCGCTGGAATGATAGATATAAATCTAAATACGTTGAAAACTTATCCTTAATTTCGTCACAAATTGATCTGCAAACAAACCTTCCCATAGATGCATTATTAACCAACACCATTTCTAAAATAAAACAATCTGCCATAAAGCCTCAAAACAAGCGCTCCTTTGAACCAAAACAAAAATGGTTTGACTGGAAGTGTCAGCGACATCGTAAAAAGATGTTGAAATCGTTGAATAAATGTAGAAAAAACCATACCAGTATTAACAAATCTCGGTATTTAGACTCCAGAGCAAAGTATGTAAAGTTATGTATCAGTAAAAAACTAGAGCTGTATAACAAAAATATCCAGCAACTTAACAAAATAAATTGCAGCAGGGACTGGTGGAAGTTATCCAATGAGATGAAAAGTGTTAAACACAATATCAAAGGAAATCTAAAATCTGAAGACTTTCTTGACCATTTTAGCTCTCTGCTACTTGATTCCGACGATGGTCATCAAGTGCAGTGGTCCATGCCTTACATAATCGATCCTATATTGGATTCTCCTATAGAATTGTTTGAAATTCTGAATGTTATGAAAAGTTTAAATCTTAACAAATCACCTGGGCAGGATGGTATTTCATATGAATTTTATAAATATGCACCAGAATGTTATATAAAAGAGCTTTTGTCAGTTTATAATAAGATATTCTTACATGAGACTATTCCCACTTGCTTTCGTGAATCCCTACTTATGCCTCTATATAAAAAAGGCGACCCAAACGTTGCTGCCAACTATCGTGGATTATCACTGATTGATACGTGCTGTAAAATATTTAATTCAATTTTGCTGAATAGAATTACAGAATGGATAGATCAAAATCAAATACTGAACGAATATCAAGCTGGCTTCAGAAAAGGCTACTCAACAACAGATAACATATTCAACTTTGTAAACATCGTTAATTTGAACAAACAGAATGGGAAAAATACATATGCCTTTTTTGTTGATTTTTCTTGCGCCTTCGACACGATCCCAAGGAACAGCCTATTTTATAAGCTCTCTTGCATTGGACTGTCATCAAAACTGATTAGGATATTGCAAAACTCGTATACTAATACCACCTGTCGCGTTTTGGATGGTAATAATATTACTGATTCTTTTACCTACAACGTGGGTGTAAAGCAAGGCTGCATTTTCAGTCCACTTTTGTTTTCACTGTATGTGAATGATCTTGTCGATGTTCTTCCTGGTGGTGTAAATGTGGCTAATACTACTGTCAAAATCTTACTTTATGCCGACGATATAGTTATATTGTCTGATTCTCCGACTGAACTTCAAAAAATGATTGATGCTTTGTACAAGTACTGTAAAACTTGGAAACTAAAAGAGGCAGTTATATCTCAAAATATTTCCTGGGCAAAGGAATGGTCAAACTTGTGCCAAAATTTACATCTAACGCTCCCCAACAACAGTCTTCTTTGCACACAATGGAAAAATGTGATAGATTTAGTAAAAGCAAAAGAACGTGAGGACAACATTCTGAAAGCTATGTGTTCTCAACATCACGATATGTATTCGCAACTTAATTACAATGTTACTCCAGTACTTGCTATGAACTTTTCTTCTCGTGTTACCTGCTTGATTATAAAAGCGAGAGGTGGACTACTTGACTTAAACGGCAAATCCTTTAGCAGTAACACAACAACATTGTGCACAATATGTAATTTGAACCTAGTTGAAAACACTTTCCATTTCTTGGGTGTTTGCCCAATTTATAATGAAATTAGAAGAAAATTCTTTAATAAAACGAATCTTAATGAAAATGAAGTAATTAATATACTCAATGGAAATAACTTTTATTCTCTTTATAAATATATTGAATTGGCTTCAAAATATCGTAAGTTAATTATAAATGAGTATGATGTTTAGCCTTTCATATGTTGAAATAACTTATACCTGTTCTAATTTGTGATATATACCAATGTACAAATAAAATAATTTTAAGTCAATCTGGCTCACAACTATTATGTTATGCCATATATAGATTAATAACATTAATATTTGAATTCTGTAAACATTTCATATTTAAAATTATAAAAACTAATGTTATATACATCTATTAATAAATAATAAAATAAAAAAAAAGAAACCTTCGTCGGCTCATGCGCAATAACTTTTCTAAAGATGAAGCGTGTAGAAGAGTCTTGAGTAAATAATATTTATGTCTCTAAATTCGTTCTCATTTGCTTCTTAAGTACATAAATGAATTGAACTTCCGCACTTGTAATCTATAATCTATCTATATTTAAAAAAAAAAATGTCCGCGTCTGTTTGTATGTTGTTTGTTGGGAAGGATCTCCAAAACTAGCGGACCGATTTTTCTGAAATTTTGACATTGTAGTATGGTGTGGTTTTTTTTTGAAATCTCAAGTGGGCGTGACCCCTCCCATATAAGTCAGATTTTAAAAATTACAAATATGGATGATCAAACCAAGTGGGCGTGACCCCTCCCATATAAGTAAAATATTGAAAATGACAAATATAGATGACCGAGCTGACTAATTTTTCTGAAATTTTGACAGTATGGTAAGGTGTTACCGATGGTTAAAATAAGCAAGATTTTTTTTGAAATCTCAAGTGGGCGTGACCCTTCCCATATAACTCATATATTAAAAATTACAAATATAGGCGACCAAGAGGTCCGATTTTTCTGAAATTTTGACGGTATGTTAAGGTGAAACCGGTGGGTAAACCAGGTCAGGTTTTTTTTTGAAATCTCAATAGGGCGTGACCCCTCCCATATAACTCATATATTAAAATTGACAAATATTGCTGATAAAGAAGCCCGATTTTTCTGAAATTTGGACAGTGTGTTAAAGTGTTACTGGTGGTTAAAATAGGCGAGGTTTTTTTCTGAAATCTCAAGTGGGCGGTGCCCCTCCTATATAACTCATATAATAAAAATGACAAATATAGATGACCGATTTTTCTGAAATTTTGACAGTATGGTCAGGTGTGACCGGTGGTTGAAATAAGTAAGTTTTTTTTCTTAATCTCAAGTGGGCGGTACCCTTCCCATATAACTCATATAATAAAAATGATAAATATATATATAAATAAATATAATAAACGGGGACCTGGAAATTATAAAATGGGGGTAAAATTCCCCTTTTCTTTAAAACTGTATATTTTTCGAACGGCTGGACCAATAAAGACATTTTTTTTCTTTCTAAATCTTTTTTTAGTCCAAGTTAGGATTATACATTAAGAAAAATTTACCATGCCCACTTTTACGACCTCTTTTTTTAATATATCTTTAATAGAAAAACGGATGCACGAATATTGGCAATACGATTGGTGTTTGATAAGTCAATTAAATATATATGCGAATACATTAATAAAGGATGCAATTAAAAAACAAGTAAGAAAGCGCTATAGGCGGTCAAGCCCGACCATACGATACCCTTCACCAATAATGTCAAAGGTGTTATTTTTCCTGTATAAAGACAAATATATGCTAAATTTTGCCATCATACAAACATTTTTCAAAAGCTTATATATTATAAAAATTTGGCAAATTGATTACAGTTGTTACTAAAGAGTGTTCTAAAAAAAATATGCATTTACTATTTAAGACAAAATTTATCCATAGTGCAAGAAATAATTTATTTTTTGATCAAGTTAGTTTCTATAGATATGTCAGATACTATTATTTTAGAAATTATTAATTTTCAATAGTTATTTCAATCAAAATGGACTGCGAAAAAAAGTTCGTGAAAATATAATTAAAACTTTTCAAAAAAAATCCGTCATGGACTTTTAAAAAAATAGCTAAAAATTTGAAAGTTGACCCTCGAACGGTTTCTAATGCCATCAGACGGTATAAGGAAAACCTGAGCATTGAAAGAAAATCTGGATCAGGGAGGAAAAAAGGTCCTACAGATATTGGTAAGGCAAAAGACGTCGAGCGACTCTTTCGAAGAGCGCCTAACACTTCTTTAAGAAAAGCAGCTCGTACGGTGAAATGTTCTACGAATTTTGCACATAGAGTCAAAGCTTATGCTCGACTGAAGACATACAAAGTCCAAAAGGTTCCAGATCGCAATGCTAAAAAGAACTTAGAAGCAAAAAAACGAGCGAAAAAATTGAAGTCTGATTTTATAAAAAAATACACCTGTTGTGTGATGGATGATGAAACATGCATACTGGCAGACTTTTCTCAACTTCCTGGTCAAGATTTTTATGTTGCTGATAAACGGGGCAATGTTCGGCAAGAGTTTCGCACAAAAAAACAAACAAAATTCCCTAAGAAGTTTCTCGTGTGGCAAGCTATTTGCAGTTGTGGCAAAAGAAGTAAAGTATTAAAGCATCTGGCACAATAAACACAGAAATTTATATAAAGGAGTGCCTACAAAAACGGTTGTTACCCTTTTTAAGAGAGCACAGAGTGACTACATTTTTTTCGCCCGATTTGGCATCATCCCATTATAAAAAAAAGGCACTTGAGTGGTACTCAAAGAATAATGTCATTTTTGTACCACGAGAGGCAAATCCACTTAACTGTCCAGAACTTCGGCCTGTGGAAAGGTATTGGGCTCTGGTAAAAAAGGAATTGAAGAACACAGGAAAGATTTCCAAGAACATGTCCGATTTTAAGCGCAGGTGGAACACATGCTCCAAAAAGGTATCAGAAGCAACTGTAAAATCTTTAATGGGAGGGTTTCCGAAAAAGTCGATAATTTTGCAAAACCCGAGTACTAAGTAAACATTTTAATGCTAAATGATTTTGTATAATATGTCATTATATTTGCGTATTTTGTAGAGTTTTTATATTAAAAGGTTTGATTTTTATTTAAGAAAATCCAACTACAAATTTTATTTAGAGCACTCTTTAAAAGTATGTATGCAAAAAATAAACTCAAAATTCCGATTATCTTCAGATTTACGAGCGTTTTAGTCATTTTTGTCTCATTTAGTGCGTTCTGACAGAAGAGTTTGTATGGGAGCTATGGTCAAATGTGGACCGATTTCCATGAAATTTGGTACAGTGATTATAGTTTTCATAAGCAGTATTTGTTTTAAATTTCATGAAAAAATATTGATATATTTCGGGAAGTGGGACCTATGGGAGGTACCAAAAATAATGGACCGATTTTGACCAATTTAAATAGCCATGGTCCCATTATCAAAAAAAATGAGTTTACATGGAGGTCCAGGCAGCCAGAGGGACGGACATCGCTAAATCGACTCAGAAAGTGATTCTAAGCCTGTTGGTATACTAAAAGGTGGGTCTAAGACAAATATTTTTATGCGTGACATACATCAGCACAAACTTATAATACCCTTTCCACCTATGGTGGTGAAGGGTATAATAAATCAAAATATTTCATAATTGTTAATTTTTAAAGAAAGTGTTAACACAGTAATAAGCTAAAAACTTGAACTACCAACCCGGGCAAAGCCGGGTAAAATCAGCTTGTAATATATAATAAAATGATGAGTTTATCTTCTAATTAATTATTTATAACATATTAATCTTTAATATAATTAACATAATTAAATTACATAGAAAACTCAATATTGGGGTAAAAAAAGTGAGAAAAATAAAAACGCATTAAAACTCAAATAAATAACAACAAATAAAAACAAAAAATGAACGAGTTCTTAATTTTTTATAAAATTTTAAATATTTCGGGTTTAATGTCCGTTCACTATAATATCCAGGAGGATTGTTATAAAATAAAAAATACAACAATCTACTACATTTATTTTATCTTAACTCAAATTTTGTTAATAATATCAGTGATTTTACTCTACCTCAATAAGGAAATATTCTTTTTTGATGAATTTAATAAAACGGGAAACTATTACAATTACATAACAGTTCAAATATCACATATAGCTCATATTATACTCTCTACTTGGTGGTTTAATTATCAAAACCGGCATTTGAAACTTCTAGAAAAAGTGCGCAAATGGCAGCAAATGTATTCGAATACATGCCCGGGTTCAAATTGTGGATATCTTAAATTATATCATAGAATGTGTGTGATAATGTTTATCGCAATACCTCTAATTTATTTTATAAACGTATCAATCGAATTGAGCTTGTCGGGTTCTAAGATGCATAGTTTTCTCTGTCTTCCCTGGATTACATTTACCTTGTTATCGGTTGTAACGATTTTTATAATTTCGATTTATATCAACATTATTCTAATTATATCAATGAGCCTTAAATCTATTGCATTTTCAATACAATTATCATGAAATAAATATTAAAGGAAGTGCCACTTTATTTTTATTTTGTAAACATTAACCATTTGACAAGAAAGAATATCTGAAGTTTACTCAAAAAATGAGGCTACCTTACTTTTCAAAAAAAAAATCCCATTTAAATATCAAAATTGTTTGGTAATTTTTAATGTTTCTTAACTTTCTTTTCCTGTTATCCTGGACTCCCAGTGAGCATAGGGCCTTAACCATTCTTTTATATCGGAATGTTAAAGATTTTGTGTGGACTATATATAAGGTCTTTAATACAGATAGCGACTGGTAATTGAGTGTTAAGTTATTTGCTGTTAAGAGCCAGCGTCAAACTGTAGGTCTTTTTCAATTAGTCTAAAAATTGAATCTAGTACATGTCATTGACTGAAGGAAGTCCCCTCTATTTTACTTGTAGAGTTTGGGAAAACTGAGTAAGTAAACTGAGATCCACAAAATTGCACCTAGTGAGTGTTTTCATGTCATGTTTTCAAAGTCCATCGAGTCATTCCCTAAACTTTTAGGGACACAAGCTGTAAATATTGTCTCGAAAGGCTAATTCGTTATTCAGTAACACACACGAAATATTTTTTTAATTGAATGATATAATTAAGATCTTATGTGTTTTAGCATCTACAAAGCTACAAACTACAAATTTTATTACACTATTTATTGAAAATATAAGTTATTTTAAGCTTTATTTTTGTTTTCAAACTACACATTTTAGTTTACAAATTTCCATAAAATAATCTACGAGTGTGGCAACGTTCTGTGTAATATTGACAAAATATACAAACTTCAAAGATATTCTTTATAGTCAAAAATTTTGAAGTGGCACTTCCTTTAGTATTTATTTCATGACAATTATTATTTACTCAAACAAATTTATGCTCCAGGGAAAGTGAAAGTGATTTAAAACAACTTAAGGGACTTTTAACTATTTACACCGAAATTGTTAACGTGTCGCAGAAAAAAGTTAGCTGCCTTTATGGTTCCGCCGTAGCAATATGCTCACTTTTTTTCATATCTGAAATGGTGGCAGATATTTACTTGGTGGCACTTTCGATTTACGAAGAACATATAATTGGAATTAAAGGATGTTTAGTACCCATTTATTCTGCGATGTGGATGCTACCAATGCTTATATATCTAATTTTGGCCTATTTACTTAATACTGCATGTGAAGAGGTAATTTATTAATTTGCAAATCCTAATCTTATTTAATACTAACAGGGACCCCCTGCTTTGCCTTACAAAACATTCTTTTATTTCCATTCTCGTGTATGTGTATGTATGTGTGTGGGTGCCAGCAAGATATATGTACACGGTAGTTCCATTGTCACTTTTAAATTTAAAAATCACTATCTGACATATACAGGCAAAGCCGGGTATTACGAATCTCGATTTAACGAAAGTTGGATATAACGAACGTTATAATTTTTTCCATTGAATACCTAATATAGCGAATATTAAGCAAATTTTATACGCGATATAACGAATAATATAAAAAAGTTAAAAAAATTTATATAAATTTAAATGTTATATAAATGAGTTTTTGAAAATCAAGTAAAAAAAGTTAAAAAAACAACTTAAAAGTATTTTAGTCTATCAAACCGATTGGTCGGTACAAAAATTATTTATACAATTTTCATTCTCGTTAGATTCATGAGCTATTTTGCGACTTTCATGTATTGAAGTTGCTTTTGACCAATTTCAACGAAAAATTCTTACATATACTTAAATTTGAGTCCATAATCTAAATTCCGTGAAGCCAGACCTATGGAAAGCAATTGAAATAACGAACCGATTTCATTATCATATACTTTAAAAAATATGTCTAAACCAACTTTCATCAAATTGTTTCAGAAATTGTGACTTCGACGACAAGCTAGCTATTCAGGCAGACGAACGAACTGGCATCGTTAAGTCGATACAGTTATTGATTATGAGTAGATCAGTATGATCAAAGGTGTTCTCATCCCAATATAGTGTAGAGTATAAAAACTTTGCGATATAACGAATTTTTCTGTATTACGAATGAGCCTGACATTATATCTTTCGTTATACCGGGAGTTGCCTGTATAAGGATTATGACATTTGTAAAAAAAATAAAGCTACCATATATGTTTGGATTTGTTTTCAATTTTGTAAATATTGAATATTTTTGAAGCATATTAATTTTTTATTGAAATTATTTTTCTTCAATATAAATATCAAGAAAAAATATTAAATATTGAATTTAAGAGAGCCTGGATCATAGAGGAATACTTCTAGACAACCATTATAACAATTACAAGGTCAAAAATGTGTTTATAATGATATGCAAATTTGATGCCGTTTAATATTCAAAGCTGTGTTTTTAAAAAGTGGCAATATTTTTTCATATGTAAATATAAAAATGAAACTTCAAAAATCCTTATTAAAAATTTAGTAAGACTATTGGAACTACCCTGTGGGAAGTCAAACACATTTTTCAGTAATTATAAACTGGTTTTTAAATAAGCATTACTGGTGGTTAAAGTGACTATTTTCCTTGTTTCCGACTCACTATATTAACATGGAGGTGTCATAGGCAATAGTCAATTGGTTATCTCTTCATGACTTTTTGATTGATTACTAACTATTTATTTTCCAAGCAATTTATAGTCACTTTTATTTAAATTATTTAAAAAACAATTGTTTATTAATTAATTCTAAAATAGTTTTCTTTTAATTTATTTTTAAACAATTAAAATTAAATACATTTTTCATTTATAAAAGATAAAAATAATAAAATTAATATTCAGGTATGTTCGTCGCACGACAAACTGACAAAAATATCGAAAATACGTTTTCTTGCATAATTTCAATCAGATAAAAATACTGTGTCGATTGGTCCTGGCAGCATATTTCTATGATGAAAAAAATTCAATTGCATAGACAGAATTGCAACTTCCCTTTAAGAGACAATTTGATGGTATTGGTCTGTAAAATGTACGAGTTATTAGTGGAGAAATATAATATAAGGAATATTTTTTTTATTGTAAAACATATTTACCATTAGTGCTGAAATAAATGCGCTTCATTTTTGCTTAGGTTTCCGTTATTAATTTATTTGGGTTTAACGTTTTCTGGTTTGACTAACCTGCTATACCACGGCTGCTCATAAGTACTATTTAAGAACTATTATTAGTAATTTACACATAATCTTCACAAAAATCTTCTTCTTCCATTATTACTTGATCACTTTTTTCACTGTTTAGTTTTCTTAATCATTGTACATTTTTTTCTCTCTCCTCCTTCACTTTTCGCATTGAATGTCTATTACTGAACATTTTGTTTTTATTTTTAAATCTTCTAAAACACATTTAATTTTATAATTATTTTGAGAATTTATTATTTTAATTATTTTATAAAACTTGAGATAGTTTAAAATGATTTAAAAGACCTTGTTAGCTTTGATTGAAATTCGAAATTTAACTTATTTTGCTTTATTTTTTCTTTCTGTTTCACAAATATTGGTGATATCTGCATGAGATTTAATCCACTTTGTAGTCACTTGCAAAATAGTTTATTTATAATTAGTGATTTTATAAACCGATTATTTTATTTCCTATAGGGTACCTTGTACTTGTATCATGGGTGCCAGTTTGAATTTGTATGAGGCCAACCCCCAGATTTGTTCGAAATGTTTAAAAATAGTTCCTTGAAAATTTGAGATCGATCGGATAAGGGGAATGCGTGGCCATGACCCGCTCAAAATTTGACACACCTGATTTGTTACTTTGATTGTCAATAACTTCATTAATACTTTAAAATAAAGAAATTCCAAAGTAATACATGTGACCTGTAAGTAATAAATGGCTGAGTTTTGTCAAAATATTATTAAAATGACTTATGCGCTGTTTATATAACACAATCAGCTGACAATTGAGAGAAATTTTCATGTATTTTGTTTTTGTTACAATAACAAAACACATGCAAATTTCACACAATCATCAGGTGATTGTATTCTATAAACAGCTCATTACTTTTTGTCATATTACATACTTTTTCCTCAGGTTGATTTAAAAAATCTTTTTTGATTTTTTGAAAATTTTGTTCAACCAATATTACAAATCATGGCAAAAAAATTGTAAGGTATAACCGTTCTCTCTTACAAAAAAAATTTTTGAAGTAAATGCGAAATATTTAAAATTTGTTTTTTGTAAACAATTATAAAAGTCGTTGCCACATGTGAGAAATGGGAATATTATTATCAGGAAATTTTGAACGTATAATGTGTAATGTGTTGTAAACATTTCGTTAAAACTTATTTTATAAAGTTTAGCGGATCCTGCACAAGGAAAAAAAGACTTGAGACAATTAAATTTTGTCATAATATATTTAAAGTATTTTTGTGTAACATATTTTTTTATAATTTATGTTACAGTTTCTTCAGCTTCTTTTCGGGATTGAAAATTTTATTTTCACCAAAATTTTATTTAAAAACGTATCTTCAAATATGTTCTTATAGATAGATTTTGGTGTGATCTTTTATAGTATGAGAATTATGGGCTTTTTAAATTTCAAAAATTATACGGCATAACTTTAGAAGTTTTTATCCGATATAAACTGGTATATCAAACAAAAGCTACTGAAAGTATCATTCAAATGATATATTATACATTCTTCCGATTTATAAAGATTAAGAGCTCATATACTCAAAATATATTTTCACAACCGACTTTGTTTATAAAAATGAGCATATCTCAAAATAATATAGAAATAAGTATGGTCTTTTATATAATGAATTTTATACAGGATATACTGGGCTTTTATATAACATAAACTACTTAGCTCTAGCATATGTAGCGAGTTAGTTATGACAGCGTAAAATTTTGCTTCTATTGAGTTAGAGTTATATAAATAATATTTATATAACTCTAACTCAATAGAAGTAAAATTTTATTTATTAAATATACATTTTTATATTATATATAAAATGTATATATTTTTTTGTCTATATCTGCAACGGTATTCGGTAGTCGTGTGGCTGATTTCTATTGAATGAATGTATTCTAATTTTAACAGGTTGTAGCCCGTGTTTATAGTATAATAGCAAACCGAAACTGGGATTTTTAAAAGTAGTATGGTAGCATAATTTGAGAAAAGAAAATAATAATTTGATCAAACGTCAGAAAGTTAATATGGCTGACAAAAGAGAGAACGGTTATACCTTACTAATTTCTTTTATCATGTTACAAATTGTAAATTACACAGGGCAACAGCAAAAATGTGCTCGAGTAACCACTATATATATTTGATGTATCATGGCTAACTTAGTACAAAAATGGTAAAATTTTTTCTATGGCAAGATTTTAAAAATTTTTTTTTTTTAATTCCAATTTTTTTTAGACGTTTCTTCAAATACTTACTGATAACTCAAAAACTACTAGTCCGATATTATTAAAATAAAATCAGAAAAATTAAGATTTACATAGCCTTTGATTCGTCTATATATTGCGTTTCAATCGGATCAATAGTATCAGAGTTATAATAAAAAATTTAAGGAAAAAATATATTTTCTACATAAAAATGGCAAAACATTTTGTTTTAAAAAAATCATGAAAAATAGAAAACGGCAAAAAACTTCCAGATTTATTATTTAATCGCATAGCGACATAGCAACAAAACGAGATATCTACCATAAAAATCGATTGATTATTTTCGAATTTATTCACAATTAAGTGAATACACTCATTTTCACAAAATTTTATATTTTTGCTTGAAATACGTGTGAAATGTGTGAAAAAAATAGATTTTAGAAATTCAAGGAGTGCCGGTAGGATTATTGTGAGATTTGGTGAGGAACTTTCACCCACAAAATTTTAGCCAAATTGGACGACGCTAACACGTGTCGCCCAGGTCCTAAAGCTGACAAATCAAGTTTATATCGGAAAAATTTTATAATTTTTAAGTTTTTGCAAAATTAACGCTATTTATTCCCCCTTTTACAAAAAAGTGTATCCTGGTCCTTAGGGCAAACACAATGAGATTTCCTTATTCCATATCTTTAAAATCGGTTGAACAGTTTTCGAGTTACTACAATTCGCACTGGCCATTACATGTCCTTGAGGACTTGCTGAAGGCAATTGACCAAAAAATGTGACTAAGTCAAATCGATGGAATAGATCGAAAATGCATTTCATTGTTTTATTCATGTATTTTCTTTTATATTATATTTTATTATTTATAATAAATATTATAAACTACAAACTTTGGAATTTTCATTTATGACATTTTCTATTATTGAATAACGAAGTGTTGCTCTGAATACTCCAGCAAAAATCTGCCATCATGTGTGCATCCCAGCGACCCTGGTATCTTTTCTCCATTGTCCGAATATCTTGGTGAAATCGTTCGCCCTGTTCCTCACTTAAGTCTCCTAGATTTTCAGGAAAATGATCTAAGTGACTGTGAAGGTAATGTAACTTGATGCTCATGTTGCATCCAAGATTCTGGAAGTGAGTTAACATCTCTTCAACGTGCGCAACATAATCATCATCCTTGTTATTTCCTAAGAAATGTTGAATAACCCATACAAACGAATCCCATGCATTTTTCTCAATTGAACTGAGAAAATCGGTATCTTTGACCAATTTGCGAATTTTTAGGCCGTCAAATATTCCTGCTCTCAGCTTTTCCATACTCAAACTTGGAAACTTTCTTGAAATATACTGGAAACATTCACCATCTTTGTTAAGTGCTTTAACAAATTGTTTCATAAGACCAAGTTTAATGTGATGCGATCTCGGGGCACCAGAGGTACATTTATAACATTCGACATACCTGGATCCAGTGTTTCCCTATAAGGACCAGAATCCACTTTTTTGCAAAAAGGGAAATAAATAGCTTTAATTTTGCAAAAACTGAAAATTTGTCAATTTTTTTCGATTTAAACGCTATTTTTCAGATTTGGGGCCTATGCGCTACATGTTAACGTTGTCCAATTCGAATAAAATTTTGTGGGTGGAAGTTTCTCACCAAATCTCACAATAATCCGACACGCACCCCTTGAAATTGGAAAATTTATTTTTTTCATACATTTGAAAACCCGCTATAATATAAAGTTGTGAAAAAATTCGAAAAAAATCAATCGTTTTTTATGGTCGATATCTTATTTTGTTGCTATTATATGTCGCTATGCGATTAAATAATAAATCTGGAAGTTTTTTGCCGTTTTCGATTTTTCATGATTTTTTTAAAATGAAAATTTTTGCCATTTTTACGTAAAAAATATATTTTTTTCTTAAGTTTTTTATTATAACTCCGATATTATTGATCCGATTGAAACGCGATATATAGACGAATTAAAGGCTATGTAAATCTTAATTTTTCTGATTTTATTTTAATAATATCGGACTAGTAGTTTTTGAGTTATCATTAATTAATTGAAGAAACGTCTGAAAAAAAAATTGCATTTTTTTTTAAATCTTGCCATAGAATTTAAAAATTTTACCATTTTTGTACAAAGGTAGTCATGATACATCAAAATTGTATAGTGGTTTTAAGAGCACATGAAATTTTTTTTATTTTGTTGTGCTGTGTTATCGTTCCAGTTTCATAAAACAAATTAACAAAAAATTAAAAATTAAGTACCTACGATTTGAAATCTTTGAATTTCGAGAAAATGCACTTTTTCGGTCATAATTGAGTTTATGCTTGTTAAATTGTACCAAAGTTCAATTTTAATAGAAATATATGCTGTAATGTTTTTTAAATAGTATATATTTTTTTCAACTTTTTTTAATTTTCCATAGCAAAATAGGGTAGTATATGTTACTTACCTTACATATATAAATGGCCTATAGTTCAACCTGTTTAAATAGGCCAACCCGCTAAGGATACAATCTCATTACTAGGAGTCGAAGCTGTTGATAAAGAGATTGACGCCTCCAATGACAAGCAGGGCCACTCCGCTATCTTGTCAGGGGAGGCTTCAAGCTCGAAATCAAGTCGAGATAATAGAAATTTAGATAGACAAACTAAAGTGAATACGGGCCAACCCGCCCTAACCACTGAAAGGTTTGTGGATGACAATCTGACAAAATTTGTGGAGAAACACCGTAGTCACGACATTTACATTTCGACGAGTTGCATAAAGGGCCAACCCGCTCTTGAAACAAACCCATCGTATGTAGATGTTGCGAATGAAGAAGAGAGTCGTATTTTCTCTGATAACAAGGGCCACCCCGCTATTGTATCAAGAAAAATATTGCTCTCCAATTCAGGTCGAGAACTCTTACAAGAAAATACCGAAGATGTAGGTGACGCCAGACAATCAGCTTACATGAAGACAGGCCAACCCGCCTCAAACATGTTGTTGAGTGATGGCGTCACAACTCTAATGCCTTATGATAAAACCCCAAAATCCAAAGGCCAACCCGCTTTACATTCTGTGGTTCATCATAAGAGCAGTCAAGGTATCACTGATCACATTATGGACAATATACCCTCTTCTAGTAAAGGTATTGTTAATAATAACTTTAAAATACCTTTTCCAGTATTCGAAAGTAGCAAACGCAACAGAACTGCTGAAACGAAATCACCAGTGGAGAATATGAAAAAGAAAACAAAGCTGAACGATGACACTTATAATGTAGGTTGCATTAAAGTAGTTATTGTAGATAATAATAGCGCATCAGACGGGAGAATACACTCAGAAAAATGGAGCATTCTCGAAAATCGACTACAGCTCTGTATTACGGAATGTATTCGAAACAACGAGTTCGTACCATCTTTTGGGAATATTTACACGCATGATGGCTATAAAATTCTATACTGCAAAAATGATGAAACCAGGAATTGGTTAGTAAGCAATATTCGAAAACTTAATAATATTTGGGAGGGAGCTGATCTCAGAATAAAAAACGAAGAGGATCTGAGGCCGTGTCCAAGAATTCGGGCCTTCATTACCGGAAAAATAATTCCCAGGGCTCGTCTGATCGAGATGTTAAGGGCACAAAACCAGTCGATATACCCATCGGCTGACTGGGAAATCGCCTATATGGGAAGGCCAACCCCACTTGGACAAAACGTTGTTATGAGTGTAAACGATAAAACTATTGAGCTGCTAGAGGCAAATGGTTTTAGGATAAGCGTTGGCATTAGCAGCGTTGTAGCTACGCCTGTTGTCAAGAGAATTAACAATCTACCTCCGGTAAGTAATGGTGCTTAAACTTCTCCAGATTAATCTCCATCACTCTATTGAGGCTACGACTAACTTAATTCTCTACATCAACAGGCACAAAGTGGACATGATCCTAATACAGGAACCATGGATAACTTCGAACGGGATAGGCGGTCTTAATATTAAAGACTATGAAACTTTAATGAGCACAAAGTCAAATAAAATAAGAGCTTGCATTCTAGCAAAAAAAGATCTAAAGTGTTTTCTATTAAACCAATTTACAAATAGGGACCAGACAGTAGTAGAACTGCAAAGAGAAGGACGGAAAGCTATTTTCTCATCCTCATACTTTGCACACGATGACGACTCTGATCCACCTCCAGAGATAACTAGACAAGTAACAAAATACTGTAAAAAGCACCATACTGACCTCGTCATAGGCTGTGACGCAAACGCCCATCATATGTTGTGGGGTAGTACTGACACAAATGAACGTGGACTAGCCGTAATGGACTTTATTATAGAACATGGTTTGCTTATAGCAAATAAAGGTAAAGAACCGACATTTGTAACAAGGTCTCGGAGGGAAGTACTGGACCTGACATTAGTCACTCAAATAAATGATCTTAAGATTGAGACCTGGAAAGTGTCGATGGAAGACTCCTTTTCAGATCATAAATATCTAATATTCACAGTGGAAATGAGAAGTCAACCGCCATTGGTAAATTTTAGAAATCCAAGACGAATAAAATGGGATAATTTTCTTGGTAGTTTATCTACCTCCCTACAACCGCTAGAACGAGAGATCAACAATACTCTGGATATAGAACAAATTTCAAGAAATCTCGAGGAAGCCTTTAATATAGCCTTCAAGAATTCGTGCTCCAGTAGTAATAGCAAACACAAAAAATTACAAGAGTGGTGGCATAAAGACCTAGAAAAAATCAGACTTAATACAATGAAAGCACTAAACGCAGCTAGGAAGTACAATACGGAACACAAATGGAAATCTTATAAAGAGAACAGGAAAGAATTTAAAAAACAAATAAGAAAAGCTAAAAGACAGTGTTTTGTCAACAAATTAAAAGATCTGGAAAATGTGAAAGATACAGCCAGGCTTAGGAGACTTATGTCTAAACAAAATTATGTTGCAAGCAACATTAAGAATTTCAATGATGAATGGACGTTGTCTGCAAAAGAAACACTAGAAGTATTATTTAAACAACACTTTCCGGGTTGCGAACTAAACGCAACGGAAAACCAATCCCCATTTATTACCGAACACTTTAGAAGCAATGAATGCAAAAATCTTATTACAATTGACAAAATTAGATGGGCAATCGGAACATTTGAACCCTACAAATCACCAGGTTTGGATAGCGTGTACCCAATAATGCTACAAAAATCCATTGGATCTACTGAGGAACTTTTAAAAAGACTCTTTACTGCATGCATAGAACATGGTTACGTTCCAACAAATTGGAGGAAAGTAAAGGTAGTATTTATACCAAAAGTTGGTAAAATCCAACATCATGAAGCTAAAGACTATAGACCAATCAGTCTATCATCATTTTTACTGAAAACATTAGAAAGGATCCTAGATAATCACGTTAGAGAGAGGATTGCTAATATGCCCTTTTCTCCCGACCAACATGCATATATCAAAGGCAAATCTGTTGAAACGGCACTGCATAGCTTAACATCAAGAATTGAGCAATCATTAAATCAAGGAGAATATGCTTTGGCATGCTTCTTAGATATTGAAGGAGCCTTTAACAACATCAAATCAGAGGCTATTGAGATAGCATTAGATAACAGTGGTTGCGATTCTAATGTAAAATCGTGGATAATAAAGTTTCTCACGCAACGCCATATACAGTCAGAACTGGGAGGATCAGTTCTACATGCGCTGGCTACTAGAGGTACGCCCCAAGGGGGAGTTATTTCACCTACACTATGGATACTTGTATTAAATGACATACTAGTACAATTCAATGCTCTTGGTGTAGGAGTCGTGGCTTATGCTGACGACTTAGTATTAATCGTTAGAGGTAAATTCCCCAGCACTCTAACCGAAATAATGGAAAGATCATTAAAGATGTTACTCAGTTGGTCCAAACAGTGTGGTTTAGGAATTAATCCATCTAAAACAGAAATGGTAATATTTACAAGGAAAAGAATACCTTTGTTCGAGCCCCCAAAGCTTGACGGAAAAGTATTATCTCTTTCAAAACAAGCGAAGTTTCTAGGTGTAGTATTTGATTATAAACTTAAATGGCTACCAAATCTTAAAGAAAGGATTAAAAAGTCCTATGCGGCAATTTATTCATGCCAAAAACTTATAGGAAAAACTTGGGGATTAAGACCGAGAATGATTTATTGGATATACCAAGCTATCGTTAGACCGACTTTAACACATGGCTCTCTAGTTTGGTGGCCAATTATGAACGTTAAATGTCATGCCTCCCTAGTTGAAAGAGTTAACAGAATAGCTGCACTAAGCATCTCAGGGGCAATGAGATCTACTGCAACAGAAGCTCTATGTAGAATTTTAAATATGGACCCACTGCACCTACATATCAAAGAATATGCTCTAAGAACACAGGTCAGACTTAGTCAGAGTGGCCAATTGGTGATTAAAGAAAAGGGACACTCATCATTAATTATTAGCTATGGATACAGAGACGTAGTTACAGACTACATGACTCCTCAAATAGTATGGGATAAGAAGATTAGGGCTGTTATACCTTCAAGAGAAAGTTGGAATGCTAGAAACCATAATTCACTGGGTATAGAGATTTACACTGATGGTTCAAAGAAGGAACAAGGTACTGGTAGTGGAATTTTTTGTGAAAAACTAGGAATAAGTAGTAGTTTTAGTTTAAATACTGATTGCAGCATCTTCCAAGCAGAGATATTTGCTGTATTGGAAGCAGCTCGTATGATATCTATGATGCCGATATTCAAAAGCGATATCACAATTTACATAGATAGTCAAGCAGCAATCAAAGCAATATGCAATAGAATTATTAGGTCAAAGGTAGTTAGCCGTTGTCGCAGAGAGCTACAGGCTCTCAACGAACAACACTTCTTAAAACTGTGCTGGGTACCTGGCCATAATAATATACTGGGCAATGAGAAAGCAGATGAATTGGCACGCAATGGAGCAGACTTGAATGGAAATGCAGCATATGTGGAGGTTTACCCTGGGCTCTGCTCAATTTATCAGAATATGAGAAGCAAATTTAAATCTGAATCAAATGTATTGTGGAATAACTCAACGCAATGTACTCAAACGAAAGCTCTATGGCAGATAAGAGATATTAACACACAAAAAACTATATTAAATATGGATAAAAATGATTTAAGGATATATGTAGGTATCATAACTGGACATAATAACTTAAGGTACTTCTTGAAAAAAATACGCTTAAGAAATGACGATATGTGTAGATGGTGCAACGAAGAAGAAGAGGATACATACCATTTCCTTTGTCAATGTGTTGCACTATCTAACAATCGATTTAAATGTTTTGATTCTTACTTTTTTCAGAATCTAGAAGATCTAAGGAACGTGCATCCTCTAAAGATGATAAAATATATCAAATTGTCGAAGCTTTATGTGAACTGATAAAGGAGGAAAACAAAATGTGCTAAATGTTGGTAATGCTTCTCGAAATGAAGCTTCTTAATCGAGGACGCACTATGGATCAACACCTATGGTCTTGTGCATAATCTTACAGTTTTCTGTGAGGTCCTCCTATCTAATCTAATCTAATCTAACCTGTTTAATTCAAAGGCCGAGTATATTTTAGAATTACATACGCTTCTATCTGTGCACATATTCTTCAATTTCGTAAACCAAGTTGATGTTGCTTAATGCGTTTCACTATGTCTATGTCAGTCGAAGAAGTTATGGTAGCTTAATGAAATTTTTTGCACATGTCTCTCTCTCTCTACTATTTTCAAAAATTAATTAACATTTTAAAAAAACCTTTTATTTTTCCGGTACTTGGACAATTAAATATCCAAAATTCCCCCATTTCAGTAATAATTACACTGTGATACAAGGGAAAAATGCAGGGGTTCTCATATACTAATTCTGTTTTGGGGGAGTCCATGGAGTACGAAAATAGTAATATTTTTTTTTTTTTTTTGATCACTTCGTTAAGTATATTTTTTAACAGCAAATGTAACGTAAAACCATTATTTACTAAAATTTAAAGAAAAAAATCATAACTTCTTTATTTGACAGTCGATTTAACTTTTTTCAATGGATATTAGATGCGAATTCGGCTTTTCTGAAAATATTTTCCGTTTGAAGATCGCCCATAAAATGGCTATTTTATAGCGCTTAAAATAAAAAAAATGCAATTTTTCAACAAATTTTTATTTTCTGCCGGATCCCAATTTTTTGTTGGGCAACAAATTTTGGTTTTATAAATTTTATTTAAAAGTACATTTAGTTGGCTTTTAAAAATATATAAGTAGACTTCGAGTTTCTCATCGAAAGGTTGCGCAATTTAGTATTATTAGTAATAAAAATAAATTAAAAAAATTAATATTTCTTTAAAAATGTGTGACAAAAGTAATAATTTTTGTTTCATTTGTGGACTTTTTGTGGACAAAAAACATAAAATTGATTTATCGGTTAATGAACATGTTATTCCACTATACGAAAAGTACTTTAGTCGTTGTTTTGTTCGTGGATTGTGGTATGTACCCTCTGTTTGCTGTTCATCGTGCTATTCGACACTTAGATCTTGGAAAATGCAAAGTGGCTCCACTGTAATGCCTTTCGTTGAACCCGTTGCTTGGCTTCCACAACGTGTACATAGACCAAATAATTGTTATTTTTGTTTAACTTGCACTAAAGGTTACCACTTTAAAATAAGAAAATTAATTAAATACGCAGACGTTGACCATGTTATTAAATCAGTATTGCGTCAAAATAAAGATTTAATCAAAGAAAGCACAGCAGAATTATCACCAGAGTCAATTGAGCCTGAAACATTTCCAACCCTTTATGAAAGGCCAGCATCAGAATTTATCCCACCAGAAGCTGAACTAAGAGAACAACGCTTAATTTCATCAGGAGAATTTCATGACCTGGTACGCGATTTAGAACTGTCAAAGAGACAGACGGAACTTTTAGGATCAAGAATGAAACAATGGAATTTCTTAGATGAGAGTGTCAATATTACTTTTCGTAGAAGTGAAGAAATGGGTTTATTTGGATCACTGTTTAGCGAAAGCACAAAAAACAGCAATATGGTTTATTGTAATAATGTAAATTCTTTGTTTGATAAGCTAGGACACAATCATATTTCACAAGACTGGCGATTATTCATCGATGGATCAACGAAAAGTAAATATGATTTACACTTACATCGAAAAACTTTTTCAAAATTTCTGTTTTGTATATACAATATATATAAATTTTAGGCCTGAAAGCAGTACTTTTACATAACGGGAACTTATTTCCATCAGTTCCTTTGGCTTACGTTACTGACATCAAGGAATCGTACGAGAGTATGTCTGAAATTTTGAATTTAATAGACTACAATTCTCATAACTGGCAAATTGTTGCTGATTTTAAAGTATTGACCATTTTAAATGGTATGCAAGGTGGCAACATAAAGTTTCCATGCTATTTTTGCGAATGGAACAGCCGTGCAACTGAGCAACATTATATTCAGAAAAATTGGCCTCCTCGTACAGCGTTTGTTGTTGGTGAAAAAAATAGTATAAACATTCCTTTAGTCAACCCAGCAAATATAATTTTACCACCTTTACATATTAAGCTGGGTTTAATAAAACAGTTTGTCAAAGCACTTGATAAAAATGGTTTAACATTTAAATATCTTGAAAGAAGTTTTCCACGAATAACTTGTGGCAAGCTTAAAGAAGTTAAGCACGTATTTTTTGTTATGCAGACATTAAACAAAATTAAAATATATATTCTACAACAGGTATATTTGTCGGTCCACAAATAAGACAACTAATGAGAGACCAAAATTTCTTAGAACAAATGTCGTATTTAGAAAAAATGCATGGGAAGGCTTTGTTGCAGTGTGCGAAAACTTTCTTGGGAACAAAAAATGTAAAAACTACGAAGAAGTGGTTAGCAAAATGCTTTCTTCCTACCATTCGATGGGTTGCAAAATGTCAATCAAACTGCACCATCTCCATGCTCATTTAAATATGTTCCCGCCAAATTTAGGACAAATGAGCGACGAACAAGGTGAGAGATTTCACCAAGAAATTTTTAAAATAGAACAGCGCTATGTTGGAAAAAACAAAATAAGTATGCTTTCTAACTACTGTTGGTCCATTAAGCGTGATACGAGCACAGAAAATTATAATAAGCAGGTGAAACGCAAGCATTTCTAAGAAAAAACAAAAAAAAAAATAAAATTTGCATATCAAAAAACAAAAAATTTTCGGTTCGTTTTTCTTTAAATTTGCTTGTTCTTAACCATTTTGGAAAGCCTATTTAATGAGGTTTTTAACGAAATAAAAAAAATATATATTTACTGTCACACAAAAATATACAGACAGACAGAAAACGAAAATTGATAAAAAGTTATTTTTGTTTGTAATATAAATGCCAATAAAATTGCCATTTCTTGGCTGATTTTTAAAAGGACATTTTTTTAGTGAGGCAAGGCATGTATCCTTCAAAATGTAGAAAAAAAAAATTTAAGTAGTTTTAAAAATAAAAAGTTACGATTTTTTTTACTTCAATTTTCGTGAATAGAGATTTTAAGCTATATTTGCTGTTAAAAAATATACTTAACGAAGTGACCAAAAGAAATTGTTACTACTTTCGTACTCTATGGACTCCCCCAAAACAGAATTGGTATGTGAGAACCCCTGCTTTTTTTTTTTCTTTACATTTGGATCACAGTGTTATTATACCCTTCACCACCATAGGTGGAAAGGGTATTATAAGTTTGTGCTGATGTATGTAACGCATAGAAATATTTGTCTTAGACCCTTTTAATATACCAATAGGCTTAGAATCACTTTCTGAGTCGATTTAGCGATGTCCGTTCGTCCGTCTGACTGGCTGGACCCCCATATAAACCTTGTAATCAAACTACAGGTCGCAATTCTAAAGATAATTTGATGAAATTTGGCACAGATCATTTTTTTTTTGATAATGGGACCATGGCTATTGAAATTGAAATTCGTCAAAATCGGTCCATTATTTATGGTACCTCTCATAGGTCCTACTTCCCGGAATTGATACATTGGCCACAAAAATCAATATTTTTTCATGAAATTTTAAACAAATACTGCTTATGTAAACTTAAATTACTGTACCAAATTTCCTTGAAATCGGTCCACAGTTGATCATAGCTCCCATACAAACTCTTCTTTAAAAACGCACTAAATGAGACAAAAATCACTAAAACGCTCGTAAATCTAAAGATAATGAGAATTTTAAGTTTATTTTTTGTATACATAATTTTTGTAACTGTAATCAATTTGACAAATTTTGAGATAATCGGTCCACATTTGACCCTAGCTTTCATATAAGTCCAAATTACGGAAACAGCTTAAATATATAAGTTTTGAGAAAATGTTTGTATGATGGCAAAATTTAGCAAATATTTGTCTTTATACAGGAAAAATAACACCTTTGACCTTCGTGGTGAAGGGTATCGTATGGTCGGGCTTGACCTACTATAGCACTTTCTTACTTGTTTTTTTTTAATATCGTGCCCTTCGTATAACATTAGACATAGTATGACTTAAAGTTCTTGTTTTAACAGATTAATTACAATTAATTTAAAAGAAATAATAATTTATATATTGACACATTTTGCCATTAATGTAAGTGGTTTTAGAAAAATTTTTAAAGTTTGAAATTAGTTGTAAGAAAACCGATAACTAAAATGGTGGAAGAAATTGAAGTCTATTATAATCTATTTAAAATTATTGGTTTAATGAATATATATTATGATAAAAATAAAAAGTGTTATAAAATTAATAATAAAAGCAAAATATATTGGACCTATCAGATTCCCTTACAAATTACATCTGTAATATCGATTGTGTTATTTATATTTTACTCGGAGTTTTTTAGGTTAATTGAATACCAAAGAACGGGAAATTATTTCAATCAAATCACTTCGAATATTTCATTCGGTTTAGCTATAATATTGAGTTTATGGTGGTCTTTAAGACAGCAGAAATATTTTGAAATCCTTGAAACAATCCGAATATGGAGGCAAAAGTATTTAAGATCAAATTACAAGAACTATATTTTATATACAAAAATACGTTTGGGATTTTTGCTAATGATTATAATGCTCTTCTTTTTCAATGTTATAATATCATTTCCTTACATCGCTCAGCAGAATAAAATTTACATCTACTTACCCTGGTTCTCCTATTACATAAGAACTATATTTTTTGTTATTATCTCTTCAACTTATAATTATATAGTCATGTCCCTTTCTGATCTAATGCAATTTGTGGCATATAAATTGGAATATCATGTGGTTAGAAAGAAACATTTGAATTTGAAGAGATTTTTGGAATTATCTAAACTTTTTCATAAAGTTAAGAATTTCGGGGTCGAAAATGTTAGCTGTTGGTATGGCACCGCTGTAATGGTATTAACAATCGCTGTATTTATGGAATCTACATTTAACGCTTATTTATTAAGCATTTCGGAAACAAATAGTGGTAGCTTATGGCTTTCACTGGAACCCTTTTCTTGGTTGTTGCCAAATTTAACATTTCTGTTTGTGGACTTCTTTGCAATAAAATGGAAGAAAAGGTAAGTCATAAAATTAATATAAGCAATAAACATTTT